>CM046944.1:103262260-104462260 GCA_025698515.1 Gossypium sturtianum
TTGATATGCATGAAAATTTCGTGAGCTAATTTTATCATTTGGATGTTTAATTTGATAAAAGGACTTAATCGCATAAAATGCAAAAGTTGCATTCTATTTGTTAAAGGTTTCTAATAGCCATGGTTTATTAAATTAAAAGTCCTTATGATGATATTAGGCCATTGGTAGTGTTAATGGACATTAATGGTCATGCATTATTAATTTTTATGTTTAATTCATTAAGGGTAAATAAGTAATTATGTAAATATGTTAATTAAAATACAACAAAACATGAAATTGTGTACATCTTTCTCTTTTTGGACGAATATTGAAGAAGAAGAAAGCAAATGGTTGTTTTTTAGGGTTCGGCATCTTCATAGCTTAATTGGTGAGTGTTTTGAGCTCGGTCTTTGATGATTTTTACGTTTTTGAGATCGTTGCTTTGTATTCTAGCTAGCCCATACCTTAGATTTTGAAATTGTTAAAGATTTAACATGTTTCCATTGTTGAATACTTGAGTAAATTGATGATTGATGATAGATTATGAAGGTTAATTGATAGATTAATAGTTTTTGTAAAGTGATTTTTGACAAAAATGTCAAAAATGGATTAAATTGAGAAAATGTGAAATGTAGAGGTTAAAAGTGTGAATAAATGAAAGTTTTGGGCTACTATGGACCTATATGTAATTCGGCCAAGCTTGGGTTTAATGAAATTATGTGAATTTTGTTTATTTATGAAATAGGGACTAAATTGATTAAATGTGAAAGTTTAGGGGCTAATGTGTAAAAATGCCCAAATGAGTATTTTTGGACTAAATTAAATGAGTAGGTGGATAAATAAGTTAATTTTGAATTCATATAGATCAAGAAAGAAAGAATTCATATTTAGATCGGGGGAAAAGTAAGGTTATCGAATAGTTGACTCGATCTGTCAATTCTAAATACGAGGTAAGTTCGTATGCAATGAGCTTATTTAAAATTATATTTTATATGCTTCGATATAGCATGAATTGTAATTATGTGATTACGGACAAGTTCAGAAATGGTTCGACGATGATTCGACAAGCGTGAAATCCCGGTTGAACCTTAGGAATAGTTTAGGATGCTAGTGACATGTCATTAGGTTATTCTGTTGGCTTCAGGCCATGATATCGGCACTACGGGTGCGAGTGATACCTTGATTTGGCTACGGGCCATGGTATAGGTATGTCGGAGAGGAGTTACCTTGATTTGGCTGCGGGCCATGGTATAGGTACTCTGAGATAAGTTACCTTAATTTGGCTTCGGGCCATGGTATAGGTACTTATCAATTGAGATCCTTGAGTATCCAACTTCTATTCCAAATAGTTCAATGGGTAAATGAAAGATGTAGTTGAGTATGAGATTGGTACGAGATGGTACAGGTACGTACGGTAATGAATTGAATATCAAAACTATGGAATTGATGAGTTTCTTGGTAAGTTATGTGAATGACCATTTGATGGCTTGAGATTTAATGTATTTTGTCATATTACATTTATATTATTTGAATTGTGAATGATTGGTGAAATTGCTCATTACGTTAACACAAACTTACTAAGCTATGAAGCTTACTTCGTGTTATTTTTCTATGTTTTATAGTGAATCAAGGCTAGCTCAGATCCGGGAGTCGTCGGGAACATCATCGCACTATCGAACATCTATTTGGTACTTTTGAATTGAGTATATTTGGTATATGGCATGTATAGGCTTGAGTCATTTTGGTGAATGATTTAGCCATTTGAGTTGGCTTATGAATATCTATGTTTGGGTTGTATATAGCCAAGGAAGTTGGCATATTTTGGTTGATTGGGTTGTGTTTATAATTGTGCAAATGGCTTATGTTATGAGTTGATGAATGAAATAGTGATGCTTGTTGATGATAGGTATTATGGATATCAAATAGTAGCATTTTGAGTATTGATATGCTAGTGAAATAAGGTAAATAATGCATATTTGATGGTAGCCACATTGTTGGATTATGATGCTGAGTTTTTGGTATGAATTTGAATGGCCTAATTTAGTATTTAGATACTTGCATTTTTTATATTGGGAAAGCATGTTTTGATCTTGATTTGGTTGCTTGGAATTCCCAATTATGCTATTATTATGTGCCATGTGAGTTTTATAGGTGTATGGTAATTTGGGATGGCAAAATCGCTTGGTAAATAGCCTATTTTTGTCCACACGGGCGTGTGTCTCAACCGTGTGTGACACACAGTCATGTAACACGGTCGTGTGTCCCCTAGTGTTGATATTAAAATGAAGTCAGTATGCTCCACACGGTCTCACACACGGGCATGTGACCGGCCGTGTGGCACAAGTCAGTATACCCCCTAAATGGCATACGGCCTAGCACACGGGCGTGTGACTTGGCCGTGTTGCATAAGTCAGTATACCCTACAGGTTTGACACGGGCTAGTACATGGCCTGACACACGGGCGTGTGTGGCCACTTCGAAGGGCACACAGGCTAGACACACGGGCGTGTGGTCGGCCGTGTGACCCAAGTTAATATGTATGCCCTGTTTCCACACGGCCTGGGACATGGGCGTGTCTGGAGCCGTGTGAGGCACACGGCCTGTTCACACGGGCGTGTGGCCCTTGTATGATTGAAAATTTTTCTAAGTTTCCAAAATTTTAATATGTTAACGGTTTAGTCCCGAACCATTTCTAAAGCATGTTTAAGGCCTCGTAGGCCCTTATAAGGGACAATGTGATTGTGTTGAATGATATATGAGATTGAATGCTTTATATACGAGTTATGTATGTTAAATGATGTGCATTGATCGGTAATACCTTGTAACCTTACTCCGACGACGGATACGGGTTTGAGGTGTTACATTTATTGGTATCAGAGCTACAGTTTAGTCGATTCTAGGACTAACGTAGCGTGTGTGAGAGTCTAGCTATACATGCCATATATACTCTGTGATAGTGTGATGATTCCTGACAACTTAAATTGTGTTTTCATATAGTAATGGATCCAGAACGAGCTGTGGCCGATGATATAGAGAGTAATGCGCCCGCTACTGCTCAAGGGGCAGCGCCATCTAATTCTAGGCCTATAATGAGTAGCCACGAGGGAGAGGCTAAACAAGTTTTTTTCCAAATGATGAACCAATGGTTCACAGAGTTTGTTCGAACGAATCCGGCTGCTCAACAACCTCCACCCCCACCTATTCCTCAACAAATCCCTGTTGTTCCTCAAGTTATAGATCCGTTAAGGTTGAACAAGCCGCCAGTAGATAAGATTCGTAAACATGGGGCTGAAGAGTTCCGAGCTACTGTAGATGGTGATGCTGAGAGAGCTGAGTTCTGGCTCAAAAATACGAGTCGAGTATTCGATGAATTGTCTTGTACTCCTGAAGAATGTATTAAATGTGTTGTATCTTTGCTGAGAGACACTGGGTACCAATGGTGGAACACGTTGATATCTGTGGTTCTGAAAGAACGGGTTACTTGGGAGTTCTTCCAATCCGAATTCCAAAAGAAGTACATCAGTCAAAGATTTCTCGATCAAAAGCATAAAGAGTTTTTAGAATTGAAATAGGGCCGTATGTCAGTAACCGAGTACGAGAGAGAATTCGTGCGGTTAAGTAAATATGCTCGAGAGTATGTTTCTACCGAGGAGATTATGTGTAAGCGGTTCGTTAATGGATTGAATGAAGATATAAAACTACTAGTCGGAATTCTAGAGTTGAAAGAATTTGTCGTTCTGGTTGAAAGGGCTTGTAAAGTCGAGGATCTTAGCAAAGAAAAGAGAAAGGCAGATTCAGAGGCTAGAGACTCGAGAAAGAGATCGATGAGTAAGCCGTATCAATCTTCGTCAAAGAAATCCAGAGATTCGTACGCTCGTCCAAATGCTTCAAATGAATATTTGAACAGAGATCGTAGAAAACAATACTCAGGTTCTAAAGCTCAAGCTACTTCAGTATCGAGTTTTGGCAGTGTGAGAGACAACAAACTCGAGTGTCAGCATTGTGGGAGACGACACTTTGGAGAATGCTGGAATAAAAGTACTAAAGCTTGCTTCATATGTGGCTCTCCGGATCATTTTATTAAAGACTATCCTGATATGGGTAAGAAAGATAGACCTCAGAATGTGAGACAGAGTAATATATCGACTAGAGGAAGACCACCAAGAAATGCTGGGAATATGAGTGGTAGTCGAGGGGCGACAAGAGACTCCACTGTGAGATTTGAGGCCAGAGCACCTGCTAGAGCCTACACTATTCGCGCTCGTGAAGAAGCATTATCTCTAGATGTTATCACCGGTACTTTCACTCTCTACGATACTAATGTGATTGCATTGATAGATCAAGGATCAACTCATTCTTATATATGTATGAATTTAGTATCTAGTAAGACTTTGCCTGTAGAGTCTACTGAATTTGTGATTAGAGTATCGAACCCCTTAGGCAAATGTGTTTTGGTTGACAAAGTCTGCATTGGGATTTCTGTTTTCCGGCTGACTTGATACTTTTGCCATTTGATGAGTTCGATGTAATTTTGGGAATGGATTGGTTGACTCTACATGATGCTATTGTGAACTGTAGACAAAAGATTATAGAACTGAAGTGTCGGAATAATGAAATTCTTCGAATTGAATCAAATGAATCGAATGAATTGCCTGTTATGATTTCATCTATGTCAGCCCAGAGATGTGTGAGAAAGGGTTGTGAAGCTTATCTTGCTTATGTTTTGGATACAAAAGTGTCTGAATCAAAGATCGAATCAGTGCCAGTTGTATGTGAATATCCGGATGTTTTGCTGAAGAATTGCCAGGGTTGCCACCTATCAGAGAGGTTGAATTTGCTATTGATTTAGTACCGAGAACTTCACCGATATCTATTACTCCGTATAGAATGGCTCCGATAGAGTTGAAAGAATTAAAAGCTCAGTTGCAAGAGTTAACAGATAAAGGTTTTGCACGACCGAGTTTTTCGTCCTGGGGTGCGCCAGTATTGTTTGTTAAGAGGAAAGATGGGTCAATGAGAATGTGTATTGACTATCGCCAGCTCAAAAAGGTTACGGTAAAGAATAAGTAGTCGTTGCCTAGAATAGATGATTTGTTTGATCAATTGAAAGGTGCAACAGTGTTTTCAAAGATAGATTTGAGATCGGGGTATTATCAGTTGCGAGTTAAAGACTCAGATGTGCAAAAAATTGCATTCAGAATGAGGTACAGACATTATGAATTCCTTGTTATGCCTTTTGGTTTGACTAATGCTCCTGCCATTTTTATGGATTTGATGTATCGGATCTTTAAACAGTATCTAGACAGATTTGTTGTGATATTCATTACTAACATTCTAATTCATTCACGAGATGAGTCTGAGCATGCCGAGCATTTGAGGATTGTGTTGCAAACCTTGAGAGATAAGCAACTGTATGCTAAATTCAGCAAATGCGAGTTCTGGCTCCAAGAAGTTGGATTTTTCGGGCACATTATTTCTGTGGAAGGTATAAGAGTTGATCCGAGCAAGATATCTGCAGTTATTGACTGGAAACCACCTAGAAATGTATCTGAGGTTAGAAGTTTTCTGGGATTAGTGGGCTACTATCGACGTTTTGTTAAAGGATTCTCTATGATTGCTACACCGATGACCAGAATGCTACAGAAAGATGTAAAGTTTGAATGGTCTGAAAAATGTCAACAAAGCTTCGATCAATTGAAAGCATTGTTAACCGAGGCACCAGTGTTAGTTCAACCTGAGTCGAGTAAAGAATATGTGATTTACAGCAATGCGTCATTGAACGGCCTGGGTTGTGTGTTGATGCAGGAAGGCAAAGTAATAGCTTATGCTTCTAGACAGTTGAAATTGCATGAAAAGAATTATCTGACGCACGACTTAGAGTTGGTTGCGATTGTGTTTGCATTAAAAATTTGGCGACATCATTTGTACGGTGAAAAATGCCACATCTTTACTGATCATAAAAGTTTAAAGTATCTTATGACTCAGAAAGATCTGAACTTGCGACCACGGATATGGTTTGAACTATTGAAAGATTATGAGTTAGTGATTGATTATCATCCTGGGAAAGCGAAGGTAGTTGCTGATGCTTTGATTAGAAAGTCATTATTTGATTTGTGTGCGATGAATACACAATTAGCTTTGTTTGATGACGGTTCGATTGTAGTTGAGTTGAAAGCAAGACCGTTATTCCTTCAGCAAATCAGTGAAGCCCAAAAATGTGATAAAGAATTGCAAGTTAAACGAGTTCAAGGTGAGTTGATATCTAATTCAAAATTTCAAATAGGATCTGATGATTGTTTAATGTTCCGAGGTAGAATTTGCGTACCGAGAAATTTCGTGCTTATTCAAAAGATTTTAAACGAAGCACATAGTGGTTGTTTATCTGTACATCTGGGAAGCACTAAAATGTACAACGATTTGAAACAGTTATATTGGTGGTTAGGTATGAAACTAGACATTTCAGAGTTTGTATCGAGATATTTAGTTTGTCAGCAAGTGAAAGCCGAACATCAAGTACCATCGGGTTTACTGCAGCCTGTGATGATTCCCGAGTGGAAATGGGATAGAGTTACAATGGATTTCGTATCGGGATCACCCCTAACTCCGAAAAAGAAAGATGTTGTTTAGGTTGTCATTGATCGACTGATGAAGTTAGCACATTTTATTCCGGTACGTATAGACTTTTCACTTGACCGATTAGCTGAGTTGTATATCTCTGAGATTGTGAGATTACATGTAACACCCCTTACCCGTATTCATCGCCAGAACCGGGTACGAGGCATTACTGAACTTAACTCACTTGAACATACAACTTTGGGCTATAAAATTTCATTTCAACTTAAAACTTCCCATTCACATTCAATGTATCCTCATTATGGACCTACGAGGCCTTAAACATGCAAACGGAGGGTCTCGGAATCAAACCGGGAACTTTTGTATACTTAGAAAACTTTTGCTTAAACAGGGCCATACGCCCGTGTGAAGTGGGACACGCCCGTGTGGGCAAGCCGTGTGGTTACACGCGCCCATGTCCCTAGCCCATGTGGAATTTATTTTTCTTTTCGAACCTTCAGGGGTTTTCACATGGCCGGACACATGCCCATGTCTTTAGCCCGTGTCCTTCACACGGACTAGACACGCCCGTGTCCTCACCTGTGTGTGAAAACCTTGGTATTCTGTTTATGACGTCAGGAAGCTCATAAGGGACACACGGCCTAGGCACACGCTCGTGTGTCTAGCCCGTGGTCGACACTGACTTGCAACACTAACATGCATGGGACACACGGCTCAGTCACACACCCATGAGACTGACCGTGTGTCACACATGGCCTAGACACACGCCCGTGTGCCTACGCGTGTGGATAAGAATAAGACTATTTGCCAAGCCCTTTTTATCACCCTAACTCATATGACATAATTTATATTCAACCATTAACCAAGTAACCCAATCATGCATCAAACACATTCATGAATAACCTCATCTTTTCATATATTAATAATAATGAGCCATCAACTATGGCTATTTACAAAAAAAATCATCTTTAAAAGAGCCAACACACTTGGCCAAAACAACAAAACATTTCACTAAGTGTAGCCCTTATACATGCCATACTTAAAATGCTAAGTCTAAATATACTGAGATGAGCTGATAGTATGGATGACCTTCTGATTATCTTCGTGTCCCAAGCTGGCTCTTTGACACTATATAGCAAGGAAAAAGAAAGGGAGTAAGCTTTAAGCTTAGTGAGTTTACATGTAAATAATAAGCATCATAACATATGCTAATTAATCAATAACATTCCATACTAAGCAAGAAAAATTCACATTTCCATAACCATGCTTACTCATCTCATCTCTTACCACATTCCAACCATATAACAAATATATTGCTCACATTTACTTGTACACATTCCCTGCACTCATCACCACAAAGCCACATTAAACATTTACTTAGATAATTTCTCGATGAACCCTTCGGAATAATACTAAGTACCCGGTGGTTTCGCACACAGCCCACCATTTATCAATAATAGGGTGGTATCGCACACAGCCCACCAACAAGAATATTTACGATGGTTTCGCACATAGCCCACCAAATGAAAATATAAATGATGGTATCGCACACAGCCCATCATGAATAAATAATAAGGTGGTATCGCACACAGCCCACCAACAATGATAATTAAGGTGGTATCGCACACAGCCCACCAAATAATTATCATGGATATTTTTCCACACTTATGTATCTATTCTGAGGTTCAAATGAAAATTACTCACTATCTATGAATTTCAATCAATCTCACTCATAATTGATCTCATTCATACAATGCATCAATAAGTAACAACATATGTATTAAAGATGTAATGTTTACACATAAACTTACCTCGGTGCAAAATGTATTAATCAACGGTCTAATCCGTAACCTTGCCTTTTCCTCGGTCAAGGTTGTTCCCGTGCTCTTCTTGATCTACAATAATAAAATTTACTCATTCAATCATTATATAACTCATGATACATGAATATTTCTACTTAGGCAAAAATGACCATTTTTCCGTTATACTTTGGCAAAATTACGATTTTGCCCCTAGGCCTGTAAATCATTTTTCATCACATTTTCTCATTAAACAAGCCCAGATGAACATTTGTTTCTCTTACAACAACTCACAAAACCAATTATTTCATGCATTTATTACTAAATTACATTCTTTACAACTAAGTCCCATTTAGGTGTTTTCATGATAACACCTTTCACAAAAGTTATTCCTTAACCCTCTAACATTCATTTTATTCCATAAAAACTCAGAAAACAACATGAACACTCTCATGGCAAGTCCCTGAACTTTCAACCATTTTGCAAAATAGTCCCCTTATTAGCTAGCTTAAGCTTTAGGGGCTCCAAAAGTACAAAAATTATCAAGAAAGACTTCTAAAATCACTTACTTGTAAGAGAATAGCTTGGCTGAAAGTTTGAACTCCAAAATCCCCTATTTTCTCTTCAATTTTCGGTGGAGAGGAAGTGTGAATAGTGAAAGATGATATCTTTTTTATTTATCTTATTTTATTTATTTTTTTCTCACCTAATTTCACCAAATTTTGACAAAAATTAATGCCCTTGTCTCCCTTTTCTCTATGGCCGACCAGCACACTATTATTGGCCTAATTGCACTTTAAGGACCTCCAATTTAATATTCTATGGCTATTAGACACCTCTATCTTGTATAATGGAACTTTCGCACTTTATGCGATTTAGTCCTTTTTCTTAATTAAGCATGCAATTGCTAAAATTAAAACACTAAAATTTCCATGCATCCTTATAATCATGCTATAACATATAAAATAATATCAAAATGATTTTCTTCAACCTCGGATTAGTGGTTCCGAAACCACTGTTTCGACTAGCCCCAAAATCGGGTTGTTACATTACACGGGGTACATGTTTCTATTATTTTTGATAGAGATCCGAGGTTTACATCGCAGTTTTGGAAGAAGTTGCAAGAGGCTTTAGGTACACAATTACACTTTAGTACCATTTTTCATCCGCAAACCGACGGTCAGTCTGAGAGAGTAATTCAGATTCTTGAAGATATGCTCCGTTGTTGTGTTTTAGAGTTCGAGGGCAATTGGGAAAAATATTTGTCGTTGGTTGAATTCGTGTATAATAATAGCTTTCAATCGAGTATAAAGATTGCACCGTACGAAGCTTTGTATGGTCGTAAGTGTCGAACACCTTTGTATTGGATCGAACTTAGCGAGAAACAGATTCACGGGGTTGATCTGATTAGAGAAACTAAAGAGTAAGTGAAAGTAATTCGCGACTGTTTGAAAGTAGTTTCTGATAGACAGAAATCGTATGCGGATTTAAAAATAAAAGACATTGAATATAAGATTGGTGACAGAGTGTTTCTGAAAGTATCTCCGTGGAAGAAAATCCTTAGATTTGGTCGAAAAGGCAAGTTGAGTCCGCGTTTCATCGGGTCGTATGATATCATCAAAAGAATAGGGCCGGTGGCATATCGATTAGCTTTACCATCAGAGTTAGAAAAGATACATAATGTGTTTCATGTATCGATGTTATGTCAATACCGATCGGAACCCTCACATGTGATTTCTCCGTCAGAGATTGAGATTCAGCCTGATATGTCGTATAACGAAGAACCGATCAAAATTCTAGCACGTGAGGTTAAACAATTAAGAAATAAAAGCATAGCACTCGTAAAAGTGCTTTGGCAACGACACGGAGTTGAAGAGGCTACGTGGGATCCCGAGGAAGCTATGAGAAAACAGTACCCTAACCTATTTACCGGTAAAATTTTCGGGGACTAAAATCCCTAAGGGGGAGAGTTGTAACAACCCGTTTTTGGTCAAATCAGAATAGTGGTTTCAGGACCACAAATACGAGCTCAAAAAATTATTTTAATATTATTTTATGTGTTTACAGCATGTTATTTGATATGTGTGAAAATTTCGTGAGCTAATTTTATCGTTTGGATGTTTAATTTGATAAAAGGACTTAATCGCGTAAAATGCAAAAGTTGCATTCTATTTGTTAAAGGTGTCTAATAGCCATGGCTTATTAAATTAAAAGTCCTTATGATGATATTAGGCCATTGGTAGTGTTAATGAACATTAATGGTCATGCATTATAAATTTTTATGTTTAATTTATTAAGAGTAAATAAGTAATTATGTAAATAAGTTAATTAAAATATTACAAAACATGAAATTGTGTCCATCTTTCTCTTTTTGGCCGAAAATTGAAGAAGAAGAAAATAATTGGTTGTGTTTTAGGGTTCGACATCTTCATAGATTAATTCGTGAGTGTTTTGAGCTCGGTTTTTTTATTATTTTTACGTTTTTGAGATCGTTGCTTTGTATTCTAGCTAGCCCATACCTTAGATTTTGAAATTGTTAAAGATTTAACATGTTGCCATTGTTGAATACTTGAGTAATTTGATGATTGATGATAAATTATGAAGGTTAATTGATAGATTAGTAGTTTTTGTAAAGTGATTTTTGACAAAAATGTCAAAAATGGATTAAATTGAGAAAATGTGAAATGTAGTGGTTAAAAGTGTGAATAAATGAAAGTTTTGGGCTGCTAGGGACCTATATGTAATTCGGCCAAGCTTGGGTTTAATGAAATTATGTGAATTTTGTGTATTTATGAAATAGGGACTAAATTGATTAAATGTGAAAGTTTAGGGGCTAATGTGTAAAAATGCCCAAATGAGTATTTTTGGACTAAATTGAATGAGTAGGTGGATAAATAAGTTAATTTTGAATTCATATAGATCGAGAAAGAAAGAATTTGGATTTAGATCGGGGGAAAAGTAAGATTATCGAATAGTTGACTCGATCTGTCAATTCTGAATACGAGGTAAGTTCGTATGCAATGAGCTTATTTATAATTGTATTTTATATGCTTCGATATAGCATGAATTGTGATTATGTGATTACGGACAAGTTCAGAAATGGTTCGACGATGATTCGACAAGCGTGAAATCCCGGTTGAACCTTAGGAATAGTTTAGGATGCTAGTGACATGCCATTAGGTTATTGTGTTGGCTTCGGGCCACGATATCGACTCTACGGGTGCGAGTGATACCTTGATTTGGCTACGGGCCATGTTATAGGTATGTCGGAGTGGAGTTACCTTGATTTGGCTACGGGCCATGGTATAGGTACTTCGGGATAAGTTACCTTGATTTGGCTTCGAGCCATGGTATAGGTACTTATCGATTGAGATCCTTGAGTATCTGACTTCTATTCCAAATGGTTCAACGGGTAAATGAAAGATGTAGTTGAGTTTGAGATTGGTACGAGATGGTACAGGTACGTACGGTAATGAATTGAATATCAAAACTATGGAATTGATGAGTTCCTTGGTAAGTTATGTGAATGACCATTTGATGGCTTGAGATTTAATGTATTTTGTTATCTTACATTTATATTATTTGAATTGTGAATGATTGGTGAAGTTGCTCATTACGTTAATACGAACTTACTAAGCTATGAAGCTTACTTGGTGTTATTTTTCTATGTTTTATATTCAATCAAGGCTAGCTCGGATCCATGAGTCGTCGGGAACATCATCGCACTATCGAACATCTATTTGGTACTTTTAAATTGAGTATATTTGGTATATGGCATGTACAGGCTTGATTCATTTTGGTGAATGATGTAGCCATTTGAGTTGGCTTATGAATATCTATGTTTGGGTTGTATATAGCCAAGGAAGTTGGCATATTTTGGTTGATTGGGTTGCGTTTATAATTGTGCAAATGGCTTATGTTATAAGTTAATGAATGAAATATTGATGCTTGTTGATGATAGGTATTATGGATATCAAATAGTAGCATTTTGAGTATTGATATGCTAGTGAAATAAGGTAAATAATGCATATTTGAGGGTAGCCACATTGTTGGATTATGGTGATGAGTTTTTGGTATGAATTTGAATGGCCTAATTTAGTATTTAGATACTTGCATTGTTGAGATTGGGAAAGCATGTTTTTATCTTGATTTGGTTGCTTGGAATGCCCAATTATGCTATTATTATGTGCCATGAGAGTTATGTAGGTGGATGGTAATTTGGGGTGGAAAAATGGCTTGGTAAATAGCCTATTTTTGTCCACACGAGCGGAGACACGGGTGTGTGTCTCAGCCGTGTGTGACACACGGTCGTGTAACACGGTCGTGTCTCCTCTGGTGTTGATATTAAAATGAAGTCAGTATGCTCCACATGGTCTCAAACACGGGCGTGTGACTGGTCGTGTGGCACAAGTCAGTATACCCCTAAATGGCACACGGCCTAGAACACGGGCGTGTGACTTGGCCGTGTTGCATAAGCCAGTATACCCTACAGGTTTGACACGGGCTAGTACACGGCCTGGCACACGGGCGTGTGTGGCCACTTCGAAGGGCACACGGGCTAGACACAAGGGCGTGTGGTCAGCCGTGTGACCCAAGTCAGTATGTATACCCTGTTTCCACACGGCCTGGGACACGGGCGTGTCTGGAGCCGTGTGAGGCACATAGCCTGTTCACACGGGCGTGTGGTCCGTGTATGATTAAAAAATTTTCTAATTTTCCAAAATTTTCATATGTTAACGATTTAGTCCCGAACCATTTCTAAAGCATGTTTAAGGCCTCGTAGGCCCTTATAAGGGACAATGTGATTGTGTTGAATGATATATGAGATTGAATGCTTTATATACGAGTTATGTATGTTAAATGATGTGTATTGATCGGTAATACCTCCTAACCCTACTCCGGCGACGGATATGGGTTAGGGGTGTTACAGAGCATCTGAGAAGCCAAGCAAGCTTGAGTGTCCAAAGTTTGATAGCAGTGATTTTCGGGGATGGTGAACCAAGCTTTAACAATACTTTGAGGCCGAGGGAACTCCAGAATCCAGCAAAGTTTGCATAGTAATGTTGAATCTGGAGGGTCGAGTTTTGGAATTGCACCATTTTTACTCTCAACGAAATGGTGGTCTCCAGATGTTATCTTAGCCATTTTACATGAAGAGTTTGCAAGATCGTTTTGGATTTGGACAATTTGGGAATCTTATGAAAGAGCTGGTCAATCTGAAGCAACAAGGTACAGCAGAACCGTATTAGGATATGTTTGTTGGTCTATTAAATCAATTTCACCTTCCTGAAACGTATGCCCTTAGTATTTTTCTCGGTAATTTGAAGGCAAAAATTGGTCATTATCTTGATCTGTTCGAACCCTCTACTTTGATGGAGGCTTTTCAGTTGCCTAGAAAGATTGAGGTGCTTCTGTCTTGCTCAGCAAAGAATACCTCAGCACCTTTGAATAGTTTCCCTAGATCACTGCTCAATCCATCTGTTATATCGGGTTATTCTTCAGCTCCCACAAGGATTGTTTCTGCTTCACAGTTTGTGAGTAGTGCTCTAGTAAGTAAATTATCTCGGTCCATTTCACCAGTAGTAATGGCTGAATGAAAACAGAAGGGTCTATGCTTTTGGTGTGGAGCCAAGTACCATGTTGGACACAAGTGTGTCAAATCTCAACTATATTAGTTTCTGTTGGGACCTCTATCTGACAGTGAAGTAGAGGAATTTCAAGAATGTTCTGATCGGCTTGAGGAGAGTAGTCCTGAAGAGGAACCATCCAAATCGCCTGTGATTTCATTACATGCCCTCACTAGTTTACAATGCCATAATACCATGCGAGTGGCTACTCGAGTGGGGTCTATTTGGGAAATAATTTTGTTTGACTCAGGCAACACACTTAATTTCATCGATGCGAGGCTGGTGAGTAGGTTATCGCTGCTAGTAATGCACCAAGAGCAGTTGAAGGTCTCTGTAGCAAATAGTAGTTGTTTGTTCACCAGGGGGATGTGCAAATGAGTCCAATGGGAAGTTCAAAACTACCAGTTTGAAACAGATTTCATGGTATTACCACTGAAGGGCTGTGACATAATGTTAGGGGTCCAATGGTTACTAGCCTTGGGATATATTGTTTGGAACTTTGGTTCCTTAGCCATGCAATTTATGGTTAAGGGTAAACCATGTATTATTCGTGGTATTGTTCCGGGCTCATTAGCAACAGAAAATAATGGCTCAAATTCGAGATGTTTTGTGGCTATGGGGCAAGCTTTGGGGCCTTATACCTTAGTATTGAGCTCACCTAATCAAGTGAAACTTTCAAATACAGTAGTTAATGATAGTGAAGAAAAGCTTCAAGGGTTATTGGGAGACTTTGCTGATGTTTTTCAAGTGCCAAAAGGGTTACCACTACCTCGGTTGCAAGGCCATAGAATTCCCTTGAGAGATGAAGGAGTTGTAGTTAAAATTTGACCCTACAGATATCCTGCAATTCAAACGGGAGAGATGGAAAAATTGATTCAAGAGATGCTCCATGCTGGGATAACCAGATATAGCAATAGCTCTTTTGCTTCTCCTATAGTGATGGTAAAAAAGAAAGATGGAAGCTGGAAGTTGTGCATTGATTACAGACAACTAAATCAACATATAATCAAGGATAAGTTTCCCATCCCCATAATTGAGGAGCTACTGGATGAATTGGGGGAAGTTCGGGAGTTTTCCAAACTAGATTTGAGATCCGGATATCATCAAATCCGAATGTGGGAACTTGATGTACATAAAATAACATTTAGGACAAATGAGAGGCATTATGAGTTCCTAGTGATGCCCTTTGGCCTCACTAATGCTCCCTCTAGCTTTTAGGCTCTTATGAATTCAGTATTCAAACCATTGCTGAGGAAGTTTATGCTTGTATTCTTTGATGACATACCGGTATATTCAAAGTCTTGGTCTAAACATTTGCAACATTTGGGAACAATTCTTCTTATCTTAAAAGAACAACAATTGTTTGCTAAAAAGAATAAATGATGTTTTTGTACTTCTCAAATTGAGTACCTTGGACATGTGCTACATGAGGGAACAGTATCCATGGATAGATCCAAGATTGAATGTATCTCTTCATGGCCCATTCCTCAATCAGAAAAAGAATTAAGAAGATTTCTCGGACTATCCGGCTACAATAGGAGATTCATTAGACACTACGGAGTGCTAGCCAAGCCCCTTATAGACTTATTAAAAAAGAATGGCTGGGGTTGGTCTAAACAGGAAACTTTAGCTTTCCAATCATTAAAAGAAGCCTTATGTGCAGCACATGTCTTGGTGTTACTGAACTTTCAGCTTGAATTCACGGTGGATAATGATGCGAGTGGGTTTGAAATTAGAGCAATGCTACAACAGCAAGGGAGATCGATGGCTTTCTTTAGCAAGGCCTTAGGTGTAAGACATCAAGCTCTATCAATCTGTGAAAAGGAGATGTTAGCAGTTTTATTGGTTGTTAGGAAGTGGCATGCCTACCTTGTGGGGAGGCATTTCAAAATTCAAACCGATCACCAAAGCCTACGGTTCTTGTCTGATCAAGTAGCTATCACTCCATTTCAGCAACGATAGGTAGCTAAAATGTTAGGTTATGACTTTGAGGTCTCCTACAGAAAAGGTATCAACAACAGGGTGGCTGATACTCTCTCTCGACAGCCTCAGTTGGAGCAAGGTTAGTTCTTTTAATTATCAACTAGTTCTGTCATTTCTGGACTCTTGGAGCAAGTGAAACAATCATATGAAATAGATGATAAGTTGTAAAGGATCATACAAGATATCCAATAGCATAGATATCCATGCCACTAGGAAATGTTTAGCTAGTTTGCTATTCTGGAAAGGTCTAACAACTGATGTTAAACACTGGATTAGGGAATGTTTGGCCTGTTAGAGATGCAAGAGTGAGACAGTAGCATCTCCAGGACTTCTTTAGACTTTACCTGTGCCTGATCGAGCCTGGTCCATTATCAGCTTAGATTTCATTGAAGGATTGCCGAACTCAAGTAGGAAAATTTCCATTTTGGTTGTGGTGGACCACTTGACTAAATATGGTCATTTTTTGGCACTATCTCACCCATATACAACTAAAGATGTAGCACAAGAGTACTTGAATCATGTTTATAAACTTCATGGTATGCCTGATTCAATTATATCAGACAGAGAAAAAAATTTTGTTAGTGGATTTTGGCAGGAACTATTTCGAAGAGCTGGTACCAGACTTCTATTATCCACAGCATACCATCCTTAAAAAGATGGTCAAACGGAGGTATTAAATTGGTGTTTTGAGAATTATCTGAGATGTATGACTGGAGAAACACCTACAAAGTGGTTTCATTGGTTACTCCTCGCAAAGTGGTGGTATGACTCATCTTTCCACTCCTCCATTCAGCTTACCCCATATGAAGCTTTGTATGGACAGTCGCCACCTCAACACATGCCTTACTTAGCAGGAGTCTCATCAGTGGCAGTGGTCAACAGAAGCCTGCAGGCTCGAGAGGCTGCAAGAAAGCCATTGCAATTCCATCTCAAAAGAGCTCAAGCTCGTATGAAGCAATTAGCTGATAAACATCAATCCAAGATGAGCTTCCAAGTTTGCAGTTTAGTATACTTGCAACTGCAACCTTATAGGCAGCAGACAGTTTGGAAGGTTCTTCATAAAAAATTATCTCCTAAGTACTATGGACCCTTCCCTGTGATTAAGAAAGTGGGGGAAGTGGCGTATACTCTACAATTACCCCAGGCTCCCGTATTCACCCAAAATTTCACATTTCCCAGTTGAAGAAACATATAGGATCAGCTCCTACTCAAGCTCAATTACCCTTGGTTGATGCTCATGGTGCACTGTAAAAAGAACCAGTTAGAATTGTGGACAGAAGAATAGTTAAAAAAGGGAACCAAGCTGTTACTGAACTTTTGGTTGAATGGATCGACTCTTTTCCTGAAGATGCAACATGGGAATATTTACTCCTACTTCAAACAAAATTTCCTCACTTTCATCCTTGAGGACAAGGATCCTTTTCTTGGGAGGCAGTACTTGTTATGGGGTGAAAAACTAAGTAAGACAATAGAGAGTAAATAGATCTTAAAGTGGTGAGTTTAATACTTAAAATAATTCAGCAACAACGGTGCGTAGGGACTTTAGTTAAACGGTGAGTATTGCTATAACTGAATTTACCACGTTTATCTTTTCTTTATTTTCCTTTTTAAGTATGGGTTGTAATGGAAAAATGGTTATGAAAACACACAAGGAAATTGTAGAAATCTCTCTTTTTTCTCTGTTCTTCTTCTTCCTTTACTATTTTTCCTATCTCAGATTTGAAGTTGCATCAAATTAACTGTAAGCCCAAATTGGCATGAAAGTTAACAAAACTACATGTAAATATTTAGGGTTTAATTTTAATCAGTTCAATAGAAAAGGTTGGCAATCTCACACCTCTTCTTTGTCGATGATAGTTTTGTGTTCTTTAGAACTAATATTGAAGAATGTCAAAGATTAAAAGAAATTTTGAAGGCTTATTGTTTCTTCTCTAGACAATGTATTAAGCTGCAAATATTAGAATTAACTGTAAGCCCAAATTGCCACCCAAGATTCATGAGCATGTTCAAAGAAATTCTTGGCATGAAAGTTAGCAAAACTATAGGTAAATATTTTGGGTTTAATTTTAATCAGTTCAACAGAAAAGGTATTTTTCAACAGAACATTCTTGATAAGATTAGTAAGAAACTTCAAGGTTGGAGAGGTAATCTCCTTTCCCCGGGAGGAAGACTTATGCTTTTAAGATCTACTCTCACATCCTTACCTTTCTTGCTTTTCTGCCACTAAAAGATTTTATTGTTAAAATTGCTCAAGACAGAACCAAAAAACTTGTAGAGAAAAACAACTTCAAAAAAAACACTTTTGATTTTTAACTTCTAAACTTTATTTCTTCTTTTATATCAAAATGCTTACAAACTATTTATAGGCTATAGTTTGCCCTTAAAAAAAACCTGAAAATATTAAAATCTAATAATAGCCATAAACCAATGACTCTTGAACTTTCATTCTCCTAAAAAACTTCTAAATTAAACACATTAAAACATAACCTTTGACCTTTAACATTTAACGTTTAATCAACAAAACTCCCCCGTAAACTTAAATGCTTCTGCCATCTTTCATGCCGATTAATTTCTTGCAGTTGTCGAGAAGTACCATCGGTAGCGGTTTCGTGAAGATATCCGCGACTTGGTCCCGGCTTGCCACATGCACTAATTTCACACTTCCTTCCTTTACATGATCTCGGATGAAGTGAAAGCGATTGTTAATGTGTTTGCTTCTCTCATGATTCACTAGATTCTTTGCCAACTCAATTGCTGATTTATTGTCAACTCGCATCTCAGTCGCACCGAGTTGTTGTTGCTTCAACTCGCCCTACAAATTTCTGAGCCATATAGCATGACACACACACCAAGACACTGCCACATATTCAGCTTCACATGTCGAGAGCGTAACGATTGGTTGCTTCTTTGAAAGCCAAGTAAACGTCGTGTTACCCATAAAGAACACATATCCCGATGTACTTTTTCGATCGTCTAAGTCTTCACACCAATCACTGTCGGAGTACCCAATCAACTTGTAATCTTCCACATTTGAATAGAATAACCCGAGTGACACTGTTCCTTGGATGTACCGTAGGATTCGCTTCAACACCTTCCAATGTGAATAAACCGGCTCCTGCATGAACTGACTTACAATGCCAACACATACTGAAAGGTTAGGCCTTGTACACGTGAGATAGTGAAGACTTTCCACCAAACTCTAGTATTTGCTCGCGTCAACTTGTTCTCCTCCATCGAATTTCGAGAGTTTTACACCTGGTTCCATTGGTGTTGATACCAGTTTGCAATATGCCATCTTGTACTTCTTCAAAATTTCCTTTGCATATGCCTCATGTGACACAAAAATACCTGTCTCTTCTTGTCTTACCTCCAAACCAAGGAAAAACTTCATCAAACCCAAATCTGTCATCTCGAATTCCTGTGTCATTGTGCTCTTAAAATCTTGTATCATCTCACCATTGTTCCCCATAAAAATGAGGTCATCGACATCAAGAGCAACAAATAGCATATTACCTCCATTCTTCTTCACGTAAAGGGCATGTTCATAGGGACATTGTTTGAACCCGTTCTACTTGAAGTATGTATCGATACGAGTATTCCATGCCCGCGGTGCTTGCTTCAACCCGTAAAGTGCCTTCTTCAATTTCAGCACCTTCTTCTCTTCTCCACTTTTTATGTACCCGGGTGGTTGTTCGATGTAGACTTCTTCTTCGAGCACACCATTCAAGAATGCCGACTTGACATCCATTTAAAATATCAACCATTTGAATTGAGCCGCTTGTGAAAAGAGCAATCGGATTGTCTCCATTCTTGCAACGGGAGCAAACACCTCGTCATAATCGATTCCCTCCTTTTGCTTGTATCCCTTTGCAACAAGTCGTGCCTTGTACCATTCTATCTTGCCTTGAGCATTCATCTCTCTCTTAAACACACACTTCACACCAATGGGCTGACTTCCTTTTGGCAACTCCGTTAACTCCCATGTGTTGTTGCGGTCAATTGCTTTAATCTCCTCGTCCATGGCAGTTTGCCACTTCTTGTCTCGCACCGCCTCTTCAAAACTTATATTCTTGGAATCTGCCAAAAGATATACAATGTGTACCTCATTTGTTGAATCATACAAATCTCGCAAACTTCGCATTTTGGGTTGTTGCGGTTCATCTTCATCATCAATAGTTTCAGGATTTGTCAGTATGATTGTTGGTGTAGCGATTGATGATCCTCCATCTTCGATGTTAACCTCTGTTGAGTTATTCCAATCCCACTCGCTTGCTTCATTAACTCGTACATCACGACTCACCACAACCTTCTTGCTTATCGGGTCGAGTAGCTTGTATCCTTTTGTTTTCTCATCATAACCAATAAAAATAAACCTTTTGCTTTTGTCTTCTAGCTTCGTTCTCCGCTGATCCGGCATGTGTGCATAGGCCTCACTACCGAATACTTTGAGATGAGAAACTGTCGGTTTTTGTCTGCTCCATGCCTCTTGTGGTGTTTGATCATCCAACTTCGTATGTGGACACTGATTTTACACATAGATGGCACATTGCACGGCTTCCGCCCAAAATTCCTTCGGCATCTTCTTGCTCTTGAGCATTGACCGAACCATGTTGAGAACAGTCCAGTTCTTCCTCTCGGCTACACCGTTTTGTTGGGGAGAGTAAGGTGCGGTTAGGAATAGTCTTATGCCTTGCTCCTCAAAATACTCCATGAAAGCCGTCGAAGTATACTCGCCACCTCTATCGGATCGTACAGATTTGATGTGTCTACCGGTTGCCTTTTCCACCATCACTTTGAACTTTTTGAACACCTCGAATGCCTCGAATTTTTCTTTCAGAAAATAAACCCAAGTTTTTCTTGAGAAATCATCGATAAAGGAAATGAAATACCTTTTATCGCTAAAAGATTCGGGGGTGATTGGTCCACATATGTCGGTATGAAGCAATTCGAGAGGTTGCTTAGCCCGGTATTCTGCCTTCTTTTGAAACGAAGTTCTCGCATGCTTGCCTAGCACACATTCTTCACAAAATTTTTCCTCGTAGTCCATGTCTGGTAGCCCGTGTGCCATGTTCTTCTTCGCCAACTCGATTAGACCACCATAATGTAGGTGACCAAAACGGAGATGCCACAACGATGCCTTGTCTTCTACGTCGACTCGTAAACATTTTTCTCGAACGCTTCTCAAATTCAACTTGTACATTCGATTTCTCCCCATTTCAACTCGAGCAACGAAATGCCCTTGCTTATCTTTCAAGTGTAACACCCAGTCTTTCATAGGTACCGAATAACCTTTTTCCATGAGTTACCCCATACTCAAAATGTTGCTCTTGAGGTCTGGTACGTAATACACATCTTGGATTGACCCAACTAACCCATCCTTTTGTAAATAACAAACGGTACCTTGGCCTTTTACCTCAACTTTTGACGCATCTCCAAATGACACATGTCTCGTTTCAACCTTTCGCATCTCTTTGAATAAGTGCTTGTGCCTGCACATAAGGTTGCTTGCACCCGTTTCAAGGTGCCACACCATGTTGTTGTTGGTATTGACTTCGTTGTGTGCCATCAAGAGAAAACCTTCTTTCGCCTCCTCATCTTCCGTGGTTAGGTTGGTTGTCTCTTCATCCTTTTTCAAGATGCGACATTCTTTCACGAAATGCCCCGCCTTGCCACAATTGTAACACTTATCAGAGTTGCAATCCTTCGCATAGTGACCATATTTTCCACACTTGTAACACTCGATGTTGAAATAATTCGACCGACCGCCTCTTCCACGACCGCGTCCTCTTCCACGCCAATTTTTTTGGTTTGATTGCTCCTTCTCCTCATAATACCCTTCTTGACCGCGGCCTCTTCCACCGCGACCATTTCCTTGACCTCCACGGCCACGCCCTCTACCTCGAAAGTTTTGAGAATAGAAAACCTTTTCATCTTTGATTGAAGCTGTAACAGTTCAGTTCTGACCCTAATCAGAATAGTGGTTTCAGGACCACAAATCCGAGTCCAAAAAATATTTTAAAATTATTTTCTGTGTTTATTATGTGTGAATTTGCTTGTGTGAAATTTTCGTGCTTTAATTTCGTTGTTTGAGTGACCAATTTAATAAAAGGGCTTAATCGCGTAAAATGAAAATTTGATGGTTAAATAGGAAAGTGCCTAATTGTTGTTGTCTTTATAATTTGGAGGTTTTATGATGCAATTAGCCCACTATATAAATTAGTGGACGGCAAAGGACTAATATAACCTTATTATATATGTTTTATATATTAATTAGTAATGGTTAATTAAGTAAAATAATAATAAGTTAATATATAACATAAAACATAATAAAATAAAAGCCATGCTCATCTTTTTCTTCCCAAGACCGAAACTAAAGAAAAGAAAAAGAAAGAAACCTAAGCTAGATTCGGCCATTGTTGAAGCTTGATTCAAGGTTAGTCTTAGTTCGGTTTTTGATAATTTTTACGTTTTTGGAATTGTTGTTTCGAATACTTCAAGACCCATGCTTGAATTTTTTATTTTGATGAAGATTTTGAAATGTGCAATTGATGAGTTTATGAGTTTTATGATGTTAGTTGATGAATTATGAAATATATGTGTTAGATTAATATGTTTTGTCTTTGAATTTTTATGAATTTGAGTAATTAGGGCTAAATTGTAAAAATAAAATTTTGGGGGACTAAAATGTGAAAAAAATGTAATATATGGACTTGTATAATGCTTGTGAATATTTGACCTAACTATGGTATGTGTAAATTTTGTGTATTTTGTGTTTTATGCAATAGGGACTAAATTGCAAAAAGTGTGAAATGTCAGGGGCAAAATGGTAATTTACCCATTTATGTGTTTTTGGATTAAATTGAATGAATGAGTTATTAAATTAGTTAAATTTGAATTTATTTAGATCAAGAACAAAAGAAAACAGAATTAGATCGGGGGAAGTTAAAATTAGTCGAGTAGTCGATTTCGTCCGTCGATATCTGAGGTAAGTCTATAAGCATTTAAATGATGTTAAATTGAGAATATATAAATGTTATGTGATGAATTGAATTATTCGAATATATATATATATGTGTGTGTGTGCTTTGGCCGAATGTGATTATGCGATAAGGAACTATGTTTCGAGTTTGATTCGATCGAGATCCAATGTCCGAAAGTCTCGTACGAACCCTAGGAATAAATAGGATACACATGTCATGACATAGGATTTCATATATGTGTTATCGTGTAAGACCACGTCTGGGACGTTGGCATCGACTTGTTTTTACGTGTAAGACCATGTCTGGGACATTGGCATCGTATTTGATTCGTGTAAGACCTTGTCTAGGACAGTGGCATCGATATGTGATTACATGTAAGACCACGTCTGGGACGTTGGCATTGTACGAGCTTTCGACTATCCGCGTATCCTTTTTAATTCTGAACGGTTCAACGGGCAATGTGAAGTAAAGACCGAATGTGAAATTGAATTACAGGTTCAGGTATGTGTTAGTTATTTGTTTATTTGAAAACAAGGTAAGTTGGTTAATTGAATGATAAAAGGTTATGTGAATATAGATTTTGTGTTAGCATAGTTGAACATATAAGGGATTCGGCCTATTGATGTAATTGCGATATTTAAAGTGAAAATATATATGTGTATATGAATGTTTATATTCGGCCATATGATATGTATGTGTGATTAAAGTATGACCTTTGTAGTAAATGATAACTTTGTATTGGAAATCATGTGTAATCGACTTTATTAGTAAGATTTTAATATGCCTTTGTTAATATATGTTTTTGCTTATGACTTACTAAGCTTAAATAGCTTACTGTGTGTGTGTTCTTGTTTACCTCTGTTTTATAGATTTTGGAGTCACGTTTCGAGCTCAGGGATCGTCAGAAAAGCCAATCACAATATCAACAGTTTTTCGGTATTTTACTAAGTTGAATTTGGGCTTATGGCATGTATAGCATAGATGGAATGTTTGATTTTGGAACATGTATATATATATCCATGCAAAAATGGCTTGATCACTATGTTTAAGTTTGGTTTTATGTGTTCTTGTTTAAGTGCTTCATGTGTTTGATTTTAGCAATTTGGCCTTGGCTTATTATATGTGAAACATGGTTGCTATGTTTATGTTTGTGTGTATGATCTTGGTCAAGGTGAGTTTATGTGTAACTTGGTTGATATGCTTTGCTAATGAGTGCTTGAATTAAGTCATGGTTTATGATAGATATACGTCTTCAGGTGCGGATTTGAAAATATAAGTGAGATGCTAAGTATATTATTGATGGAATGTACATTAAGTTAGGCTATATGATATGTAATAATTTGTGCATGTTCAGCCTTATGGGATGCTACAAAATTGGTTATAATGTGCTTGTGTATTCGAATATGTGATGAATTTAAAATAGCTAAATATATATGGTTTAGTTGTGTTGTATGTTCGGCTATGCTATTTGATTATTTAGGGTCAGTTTATAAAGGCATGAATGTATATGTTTTGAATGTTATAAAGCGAAAATGAAATAAATAAGTTTGGTATAAGGTTCAAATTGTATATGTGGTTAGTTTAGTAATTGGTTTATAATGGCATATAGATTAAATGAAGTTGATGTGGTTTATTAATGTTTGAGGGTTAGTTTCTTTGATAATGTAAGTGTATTTGTATATATGAATATGGCATTGGAACTATAAAGATAAGCATGATATTTAGTTTATAGTATATTTATCTAAATATATATTATGTATTGAATGTTTAATAAAATGACCGAATAAGAAACAATATAGCTTGATTGTGTGAATGAAATTTTGGCACATATTAAAGTTTATAAATTGGCATGTGAATTATGTGTATTTGTAGTTGTTATTTGTGCTTAAAATGACTTAAAATATCAAGGTCATATGCGCATAGTTTTGGTCATTAGGAAAGAAGTAAGTTTAGTTTTAAATTATGTTAGTTCAAATGAAATCAATGCCGCATAAAGAAATGATACCTAAATTGAGTTATGGTTCATTTTGTTTTGATGTGAATGCGTATCATGTTTGTTAATAACCATTAATATATTCGGCTATAATGTATGATAACCAAAATTGCATTTTGTGGTTGATAATTGATTATAATATGTGAACATGCTTAGATTATAAAATATGATGTTTGATAATTAGCTTATGATAAATAGTTATTATATGTTTGGTATATGATGTGTAATGATATATATATCTGAATAATTTTTAAAATATGCCAATGAAAGTAATTTAGTAGATTTAAGTTCAAAAGTGATTAAGATAAGTGTTCTAATGAGTTTTAAATTACGAAGCTAGATTTGTAATAAATGTCTGTTCTGAACTGTGCTATGTTCGATAATGCATCGTAACCCTATTTCGGCGACAGATATGGGTTAAGGGTGTTGCATTTGATTGGTATCAGAGCTATGGTTTAGTCAATTCTAGGACTAACGTAGCGTGTGTGAGTCTAGCTATACATGCCATATTTTTATATACTGCGATAGTGTGATGACTTCTGACATCTGAAAATGTGTTTTTGTATAGTAATGGATCCCGATAGAGCCGTAGCTGATGATGTTGAGAGTATAGCGCCTGCTCCCGCGCAAGGGACAGTATCGGTTGACTCTCGACCGACTTCGAGTAACCAGGAGGGAGAGGCTAAACAAGCCTTTTACCAAATGATGAACGACTGGTTTACACAATATATCTGGACAAATCCGGCTGCACAACAACCTTCACCCCGACTAATCCATCTTCGATACCTGTTATACCTCAAGTGAGTGATCCTTTGAGATTGCTTAAGCCTCCTGTTGATAAAATCAGAAAACACGGGGCCGAAGAGTTCAGAGCCACTAATGATGATGATGCTGAGCGAGCTGAATTCTGGCTCGATAATACTATACGGGTGTTTGACGAGTTATCTTGCACCCCTGATGAGTGCTTAAAATGTGCCATATCTTTGCTACGAGACACTGCATATCACTGGTGGAATACACTTGTATCGGTGGTTCCGAAAGAGCGAGTGACCTGGGAATTCTTTCAGATTGAGTTTCGTAAGAAATACATCAGCCAGAGATTTATCGACCAGAAATGCAAAGAATTTCTTGAGTTGAAACAGGGTCGGATGACTGTGACAGAGTATGAGCGAAAATTTGTGAGACTCAGTCAGTATGCCCGAGAGTGTGTTTCGATCGAAGCTATAATGTGTAAAAGATTTGAATATGGGCTGAACGAAGACATTAAACTGTTAGTTGGCATACTTGAGATAAAAGAGTTCGTGATACTTGTTGAGCGAGCTTGCAAAGCCGAAGAGCTCAGGAAAGAGAAAAGAAAAGCTGACTCTAAAGCTAGAGGTACACGTAAGAGATCATTCCGTAAGTCATTCCAGTCAGCATCAAAGAAGTTCCAAGACGATGCTAGTCGTTCAAAGGCTACTGCGGGGTATTCTAGATAAGATCGGGATAGACCACCTGTGAGCTCGAGAGCTACCTCAGTAGCTAGTGTGGGTAATATTAGATCAAGTCAACCCGAGTGTAAACATTGTGGTAAACGACATCCCAGAAGTTACAGATTGCATGATCGGGCTTGCTTTAAATGTGGATCGACGGATCATTATATTCGTGAATGCCCAGAGTTAGCTAAAGAAAATTTGGTATAGAATACGAGATCGGGTAACACTGCAGCTTGAGGTAGACCACCCAGAACTACGGGTAATGTGAGTGGCAGTCAGAGAGGGACCAAAGATACAGCTGTTAGATCCGAGGCTCACGCACCTGCCAGAGCCTATGCTATTCGCGCATGCGAGGAGGCCTCATCCCCGGATGTTATTACTGGTATTTTCACACTCTATGATACTAGTGTGGTTGCATTGATTGATCCTGGTTCGACTCATTCTTATGTGTGTGAGACTTTAGTATTCAGTAAGACTTTGCCTGTTGAGTCTACTGAGTTTGTAATTAGAGTACCGAACCCCTTGGGCCGGTGTGTTATGGTTGATAAAGTGTGTAAGAATTGTCCCCTGATGATTCGAGATTTGTGCTTCTCGGCTGATTTGATGTTGTTGCCATTTGATGAGTTCGACATAATTCTGGGTATGGATTGGTTGACGATGCATGATGTTTGTCGTAAATGCGCAAAAGAAAGACTATTGATTTACGGTGCGAATGATGAGATTATTACGATTGAATCTAATGATCTGAATGGTTTCTGACGATGATATCTTCAATGTTAGCTCAGAAATATGTAAGAAAAGGTTGCGAAGCTTACTTTGCATATGTGCTTGATAGTAAAGTAACCGAAAGAAAGATTGAATCAGTACCTGTTGTGTGTGAGTATCCGGATGTGTTTCCTGAAGAATTACCGGGTTTGCCACCTATCGAGAAGTTGAATTTGGTATTGAATTAGTGCCGGGGGCGACTCCGATATCGATAGCTCCGTCATGAGAATGGCACCTCTGGAATTAAAAGACTTGAAAGCTCGATTGCAAGAGTTGATGATAGAGGTTTCTGCGACCGAGTTTCTCTCCCTAGGGTGTACCAGTTTTATTTGTGAAAAAGAAAGACGGAACTATGAGAATGTGTATCGACTACAGACAGCTCAATAAGGTGACTATAAAGAATAAGTATCCGTTGCCACGGATTGATGATCTGTTCGATCAGTTGAAAGGGGCTACAATATTTTCAAAAATAGATTTGAGATCAGACTACTATCAGTTGCAAGTTAAAGACTCTGATGTACCAAAGACTACTTTCCGAACGAGGTACGGACACTATGAGTTTCTGGTTATGCCTTTCGGACTTACTAATGCACCTACTGTATTCATGGATTTGATGAATCAGATCTTCAGACAGTATTTGGATCAGTTTGTGGTAGTATTCATAGATGACATTTTGATCTACTCCTGTGATGAAACCGAGCATGCCGAACATCTGAGACTTGTGTTACAGACTTTCGGACTTATTGATGTACCAAAGACTGCTTTCCGAACGAGGTACGAACACTATGAGTTTCTGGTTATGCCTTTCGGACTTACTAATGCACCTGTTGTTTTCATGAATTTTATGAATCGGATCTTCAGACAGTATCTGGATCGGTTTGTGGTAGTATTTATAGATGACATTTTTATCTACTCCCGTGATGAAACCGAGCATGCCGAACATCTGAGACTTGTGTTACAGACTTTACAAGATAAACAGTTGTATGCAAAGTTCAGTAAATGTGAGTTCTGGTTACGCAAAGTCAGTTTTCTGGGCCATGTTGTATCAGCATCGGGTATTCGGGTTGATCCGAGTACAATTTCAGCTATACTTGATTGGAAACCTCCGAGAAATGTTTCTGAAGTTCAGAGTTTTCTGGGACTTGCTAGTTACTATAGACGATTTGTGAAAGGTTTCTCTATGATTGAAACACCGATGACGAAGTTGTTACAGAAAGATGTTAAGTTCGAGTGGTCAGAAAAGTGCCAGAAAAGTTTCGATCAGTTGAAAGCTCTTTTGACCGAGGCTCCAGTGTTAGTTCAGCCAGAATCGGGTAAAGAATTTGTCATTTATAGTGATGCATCTTTGAGTGGTATGGGTTGTGTTTTGATGCAGGAAGGCAAAGTCATAGCTTATGCCTCGAGACAGTTAAAGCCGCACGAAAAGAACTATCTGACACACAATTTGAAATTGGCAGCTATTGTGTTCGCATTGAAGATATGGCGTCACTATCTATTCGATGAGAAATGTCATGTTTATTCAGATCACAAAAGCCTGAAGTATTTGATGACTCAAAAAGATCTAAACTTAAGACAACGTCGATGGTTAGAGTTGTTAAAAGACTACGAGCTTGTGATTGACTATCATCTGGGAAAAGCTAATGTTGTTGCGGATGCTTTAAGTCAAAAATCATAATTTGCTTTGCGTGCAATGAATGCGCATATGGTTATTGATCGGTGTGTCACAGTTTTAAAATTTATAATGAGAATGATCGAGCCTAAAAACTAACTATGACAATGATTGAGGCAAGTGTACCTATCGAACAGTAGTATAACTTAGTGGCAAGACCGGATTGCCGAACCCAAAGGAACCGAAAGTACTAATACTAACTTTCTTTTTATTATTTAGCCTTAAAATTGAAGTGAATCGGTCTAATCTAGAAAATTAACTAACTACTAAGCTAAAGACGATGAGACAAAAAGAATGAAATTGGGGAAATACTTGTGGGAAAAACTAATTGATTAAAGCAATATCCAAGGAAGAATCCACCTAGACTTCACTTGTTATCTAACTCTGAACCAGACGATTTATTCATTTGACTTGATACGTAAGATTACCTAATGTATATTAACCCCTCTCTCGAGGCGACTAACGTCTAACCCTAGGTTGATTAATTGAAATCTCTTTCTAATTAAAACCCCTAGAATCGCATTAACTCAATCTATAGACTCCCATATTAGGTTTCACCCTAATCCAGCAAAATCTCGTCACCCTATCTCTAGGCGTGCGATCAACTCCGCTTAATTATGCTAGATCTACTCTTAGGCAGGGACTTTTTCTCCTCCACCTAAGCACATCAAACTTGAATTAATATCCCAAAATATCAACACAAGAATTAAGAACACATAATTAAGAACAAATCAAATATTTATCATATAGTTCAAAGAAATGATAACAAGATTCATCTTAGGTTTCATCCCCCTCAGGTATTTGAGGGTTTAGTTCATAATGATAATAGAATACATCTCAAAAGAAAAGATAAAACAAAACATAAGAAAAACTCTAAAACCCCCTGAAGGAATTGAAGAGAGATCCTCCGTCTTGAGTATAACTCCGGCTTCTTGAGATGAATCAACTGGCTTTCTTCAAGTAATTTCCACAATTCTGATCTTTCTGGCTCGGCTCCTTGGCCTAGCTGGACGCCCTTGAAAGTTTGCCTCTAGGGTGTTTATATAGGCTTTTGGAATGTGTTTCTTTACCCCTAAGTATCCAAATCCGAGTGAAATTCCTCTCCTCCACGGCAGGGACACGCCCTTGGCACACGCCCGTGTGAATCATGGACAGGCCGTGTTCAGGTCTGATTAGGGAGGGACGACCGTGTTACTTGGGCCCAGGCCGTGTCGATTTCGTGATTTGGCCTATTTGGTCTGTTTTAAGCCCGTTTCTAGTTCTTTTCATCCTCCGGTGCTTTCCTGAGTATAAAACATGAAAACAATGGATTAAGAGCACCAAATTACACAATTCAAGGCTTAAATCACCCAAAAGCATGCTAAATGTGGGTTTAAAATATGTTACTATTTCGGTTTATCAAATACCCCCACACTTAAGCTTTTGCTTGTCCTCAAGCAAAATTCTCAACTTACAATTAAAACAAACTTCCTCAATTCATAATATTCATCGATAGTGTTTCATCATAATTCAAAGATAATTCATACATGGGTAATTCAACTCTAAGAGTCCTAAAGATTCAAACAATCCAAGTCATACATTTTGTAGCATGAAAACATAGGTGTTTCCCCTCATCTAAATAATTACCTCTGATTTAAAATTTAAAATTGACAAGGATTGACATCCTCACTAAAGATTCACTCAAATCACTCGAGGTGTTTAAGGTTCAAAAATTAAGCACTCATAAGTCGAACATGAAAAGTTAATCCCATAGGCTTGCATGAGAATCAAATCTCTGCCATTATAATATGAGATAATACACAAATCAAAAGGTCCTCAACAAGGTTGTAACGGGGCTTGGGTTAAGGTGTGGATATAGGCCGAATTAGAAGGTTAGAATCGAGATTGACCTAACAAATTACCTAACCAGAAACAATGAACTGATAATAAACAATTACATCAATTGAGAACTTGTAATAATAATACTATTACTAATACGAGCTTCTTTTTCAACCATTGGGATTTAAACGTATAAGCTCACTTAATCACAGAACTAATAATGAATATACTTCGATTTTTTTTATCATATAAATAAAATATACATAATAAAGGATAAATAAATATCATAGTTAGGCAACTGATCAAATCAAATCTCGACATAAGGGTAGTCAAAAGGAATGGTGATAACAAATGCAAAGGCTTTTGGGTTAATATTAGCGGGTGAGTCAATAAAAAGGGTTGTTAGGATTAAACGGGGTTCACTAGGGGTTAATTATGAAGGTAGGCTGTTAGTGGAGTAAGTGGGTTAAAACCTAGGTACCTTTATCATCTTATATATCAAATCAAAGGTGTGGTCTCGACATGTATAATCGATGCAAGTTCTAGAATAAAAAATCAATGTTGACACACTCATAATTAATAAAGTGAGCAAGAAAAAGAATATATGCTCTATAAAGCTCAAAATCTCACAAAAATTATGGGTATTTTATGTCAATCTCGTAAATTTCAAACTTCAAGGTAATATTCAAATTCAGGTAGACAACCTAGAAAAAAAAATTATTCTGAAAAATAGACTTATCATGCTTGACTCTCTAGTATATTAAAGTTTAATCATCAATGCACAAATATCAATGACTTAATCCAAAACATATCAATAAAAATCATAAATCAGGAAAATTTTCAGTCTAATCATAATATGAGAAACTTACTTTAAGACAAGGCATAATTCAGGATTTGAGAATAATGCAAAAAGTTTGGCACTTTTAAGATTCACCCCCCCACACGTAAGATGTACATTGCCCTCAATGTATAAAGATAGATAGAAATTCATAAAAGATAGGGAGAGATGAAACTTCTTGAATTATGGATGAAATCCTTGGAGGATGTTCCATGACAAATGTGATGACTAGGTAAAAGTGATGTTTTCGTTCCTTGAGTTGTATATTTAATCTAATTAATCTGCGAAAGTCATCAATTAAATGTTTAGGGGAAAATAAATAATGAGAGTTGTTAGAGATACTCGAGGGTTAGACAACCAGTTGATAAAAGAAATTAAACTATAAATAAAAGTTTTAAACATGAATTGCAAAAAGTCTTAAAAATAAAAATAAAAATAAAAGATGAAAATGGAAAATAAAAAGGAAATAGAAGGACTCAAAGGTCTTCATCGTCGGCTGGATCGCAAGGTGGTGGCGGTGGTGAGATAAGGAAGTGGTGACAGATCTGCTGAAGAGTCGCCTCAATCCCGTCAAATCTTCGAGCGGTGTTATCGAATTACTGCGTACAGTAGTGCTCGAACTGAGTGAGACGTGCAGAAATGTCTGAGAGGGAGGTAGCCGAATGAACTGGACGATGGCCTTGTTATGGTGCTTCCTGTGGTGGGGGAACATCTTCAGTAATGTCATCAGGGTCCTCCTTTTCAGTGGTAGGCGCTAGCCTATATTGGGGAGGATCGGTCCCACGTCGACGCTGAATCATCCTCATGTGCATCATCGTCTGGATTCCTTATGGGGCCATCTGACTTATCAGTGTGAGGGAGGCAGATTGTGATGTAGTGTTGAGGAGACCGAAGTACCTCGCAGGCCGTGTTACATAAGGCCCCATAGAAATGACCCCCTTTCGGTGGCGCTCCGTTTGATGTTGAATGGCCAAAGCGATGAAGTATGCAAGGTCAAAGACGTAGCCATTTTCCATACACCAGAGGAAGTAGGCGTCATGCATGTTAACGACCCCGGTGCTCTCTCGCCTTCCTATCAATGTGTGGGCTAAGATGGCGTGTAGGTATCGTAAGGATGGGGCGAGGGCTGTCGCTTTGGAGCGACTGGGGTCATAGGTGCCTGTGTTGGGGGCTATATTATACCAACATTGTGCAGGGGGTTTATGGATGTGTCGGCGGAGCTCCGCAAGATCATGTTCCCTTCTGAAGTCATCCGTGTAAAGACCTAAAGCGATTCCAAATTCAGGAATACTCATTTCCCGAACTAAGCCTCCTAGACAAAACTGAATAGTGCCCGGGTCATCATGTTGTGTCATTACTACCTGCAAATGGAAAGTAGAGCAAAGCTCTAATGTTAGTTCAAGGTAGGTGGGTTCGATTATACCGAAAAACGTTCCCAAGGGTCAGTCGTAAGGAGTGCCCGAATATCATCAGCGAGTTGAACATGTTCCAGAGCGTCCCAGTCGATACATCGGCCTTGAATTAGAGGTCGTGCTCGTAGTATTTGAAACAGTTCGTCTTGGGTTCCAGGAGGAAACCGTAGGAATGGATGTCGGACTTCGGTTGATGCGGTGGCGGATGATGATTTTATATAGGAAAAGGGACATGGGTAGGTGCCACGCCTGTGTTTCTTGTTGTCACGCCCGTGTCCATGTAGTCAGGACCTCACACGGTTAGTAGGCACGGACATGGCTCAAGCCCGTGTTTGTTTAGTCAGGATAGTCCACGGTCACATCGCACGGCCGTGGCTCTATTGTCGTAGCTCGTGTTTGTTTAGTCATGATAGACCACGGTCGCATCGCACGGTCGTGGCTCTATTGTCGCAGCCCGTGTTGGGAAAAATTTTCTTCTTCCTCTCGCACGACTACCTGCACGCCCGTTCTTTGTCCCATGGCGTCCCCACGGCCACGGGCACACCCGTGCGTAAGGCCGTGTGGTTGGTAAATCTGCACTTCATTGAATCAGTTAGTTTGGGGTTAGTTGCTAAAAGTCACAAATAAATTGTTAGGGAAGTTACTGCTCGGGTTGCCTCCTGAGAAGCGCTCGTTTAAAGTCTTAAGCTAGACTCACCCTGTTTTCATTTCTAAATAAAGGTTCACGGAGCTGAAGCTCCTCTCTTAATTCCTTGAAATCTTCACCATTATAAAGTTTTAGTCGGTGACCATTTACCTTGAATGTTCCCTGAGTTGGATGGGTTACCTCATCAGTCTTTGTAGGAAAAATGGTTTTGATCACAAATGGGCACGACCACCTTGATTTCACTTTCCAGAAATAGTTTGAGCCTTGAATTATACAAAGAAGACTAAGTCTCCTACTTGAATTGCTTTGATTGTTTTAAGCGAGCATCGTGACGTCTTTTTGTTGCCTCTTTATATAGTCATGAGTTTTCATAGGCTTCAGATCGCCATTCATCCAGCTCATTCAACTACATCATCCTCTTCTCACCTGTGGTTTTAAGATCGTAATTCAAGAATTTTATAGCCCAGTAAGCTTTGTGTTCTAACTCAAATGGTAGATGACAACTTTTCCCGTAGACAAGTTTGTACGGGGATGTTTCTAAAGGGGTTTTAAAGGCTGTTCTATAGGCCCATAAAGCATCATCTACTTTTATTGCCCAATCTTTCCTGTTGGATTCAACTGTTTTTTCTAAGATCCGCTTAAGCTCTCGATTTGCCACTTCCACTTGCCCACTGGTTTGAGGATGATAAGAGGTAGCTATTCTGTGGTGTACTCCATATTTTCTTAAGACTTTATCAAATTGAGTATTGCAAAAGTGAGTACCCCTATCACTGATAATCGCTCTGGATGTTCCAAAACGAGAGAAGAGTTTCTTAAGAAACTTTACTACAGCTCTAGCATCGTTAGTAGGTAAAGCTTGGGCTTCCACCCATTTGGACATGTAATCTACTGCTACTAAGATGTATTTATTTCTAAATGAACTAGGGAATGGACCCATAAAATCAATACCCCATACGTCGAATATTTCACATGATAACATATATGTTTGAGGCATTTCATCGCGTTTAGAGATATTACCTGTTCTTTGGCATTTATCACACGAAGCGACATACCTGTTGGCGTCTTTAAACAGAGTTGGCCAATAGAATCCTGATTCGAGCATTTTGTGTGCCATCTTAATCCCGCTGTAATGTCCTCCTGAAGGTCCTGAATGGCAATGTTCTAGGATTTTGCTAGCTTATGCCTTTGTAACGCATCTCTGAATTACTTGATCTACACAAATGCGGAAAAGAAAGGGGTCCTCCCAAAAATAGTTCTTCGCATCAGCAAAGAATCGCTTCTTTTGATGATGTGTTAGCCTTTTTGGTAGGACGTTAGCAGCTAAATAACTTGCAATATCTGCAAACCATGGTACCTCGAAGCAAGTTATAGAAAAGAGTTGTTCCTCAGGAAATGAGTCGTTTATCTCTCTCTCGTCGAGTACTTCGATATGTGGGTTCTCAAGCCTGGAGAGGTGATCTGCTGCAAGATTTTCAGCTCCCTTCTTATCATGAATTTCCAAATTGAATTCCTATAAGAGTAAGATTCATCGTATGAGTCGGGGTTTTGCATCAGGTTTAGTTAAAAGATAACGAAGAGCTGAATGGTCAGTGTAAACAACAACTTTAGATAATATCAGATACTGCCTAAATTTGTCAAATGCAAAAACCACAGCTAGCAATTCTTTCTCTGTGGTGGTGTAGTTTTCTTGTGCAGGCGTCAATGTTCTGCTAGCATAATAAATTGGCTAAAAATGCTTGTTTCTTCGCTGTCCCAAAACTGCACCTACTGCAAAATCACTCGCATCACACATTAGTTCAAAGGGTAGATTCCAATCAGGTGCAATTATAATCGGAGCATTTATTAGTTTGTCTTTGAGGATATTGAATGCATCTAAACATTCCTGATCAAAATTGAAATGAACATCTTTTACTAGTAATCTCGTTAAAGGTTTAGCTATTTTAGAGAAATCTTTAATGAATCTTCTATAAAATCCAGCATGTCCTAGGAAGCTTCTAATAGCCTTAACTGAACTAGGGGGAGGTAATTTTTCTATGGTTTCGATCTTTGCTTTATCTACATCGATCCCTTTACTAGAAATCTTATGTCCTAACACAATCCCCTCTCTAACCATAAAGTGACATTTTTTCCCAATTTAAGACAAGGTTTGTTTCCTTACATCTCATTAGAACTCGTTCTAAGTTTTTAAGGCAAAGATGGAAAGAATTACCGAATATCGAGAAGTCGTCCATAAATACCTCCATAATATCTTCCACAAGTTCGTCAAAGATGGCTAGCATGCAATGCTGAAAAGTAGCAAGAGCATTACATAATCCAAAAGGCATTCTACGATAAGCAAACGTACCGTATGGGCATGTAAATGTTGTCTTTTCTTGATCCTCAGGAGCTATTGGGATTTGGAAGTAGCCGGAGAGTCCGTCCAAGAAGCAGTAATACATATGCCCAGATAATTTTTCTAACATATGATCAATAAAGGGTAAAGGGAAGTGATCTTTTCTGGTGGCGTCATTCAGTTTTCTATAGTCAATACAGACTCTCCAACCTGTGACTGTCCTTGTGGGAATCAGTTCATTCTTTTCGTTGGCAACAATAGTCATACCTCTTTTCTTTGGAACTACCTGCACAGGTCTTACCCAAGTACTGTCAGAAATAGGATAAACTATTCCTGCATCTAGAAGTTTAATTACCTCAGCTTTGACAACTTCTTTCATATTGGGGTTCAAACGTCTCTGAGGTTGCACACACTGTTTATACTCATCTTCCATTAAAATTTTGTGAGTGCAGAATGATGGGCTTATTCCTTTAATGTCAGACATTTTCCATGCTATGGCTCTTTTATGTTCCCTTAGTACCTTAAGCAACTCTTCTTTCTCTTTGGGTTCCAGTTCTGAAGAGATGATTACTGGTAGTGTAGAATTATCCCCGAGGAATGCATATTCTAGATGTTTTGGCAACTATTTTAATTCTAACTTTGGTGGTTCATGAATGGAGGATTTTTGTTTTGGTTTGTCGTTAATTTCAATATCTTCTATTTTCGTCTGTCCAGGGGAGGATGTGTTAAGATTCAATTCATCGATATCGTCATCTATCCCCTCACCTTGTGTAAGACAGAGTTCCATCGTGTCATTTTGCATGATTTCCTGCAAAGACTCTTGAATAATGTGATAAGTGGTATCAACAAAGTAACAAGAATCATCTTGTTCTCTAGAATATCGCATGGCATCGTAAATTTGAAAAATAATTTCCTCATCGCCTACCCTTAGTGCCAGTTTACCATCACCAACATCAATGACAGCTCTAGCAGTAGCTAGAAAGGGTCGCCCCAAAATTAAAGGTACCTCTACGTCCTCATTCATGTTAAGCACAACAAAATCAACAGGAAATATAAATTTATCCACTTTTACCAGAATATCTTCGATAATTCCCCTAGGATATTTAACAGATCTGTCAGCTAGCTGAATACTAATCCTAGTGGGTTTTGGTTCCCCAAGACCAAGTTACTTAAACATTCTATAAGGCATTAAATTAATACTAGCACCTAGGTCAGCAAGTGCTTTTTCTATGTTCAAACTACCAATTAAATAGGGAATAGTGAAACTACCTGGATCTTTCAATTTGGTTGGCAGCTTGTTTTGAATGATAGTTGAGCATTCTTCATTAAGTTCCACTGTTGAAATTTCTTCGAACTTCCTTTTGTTTGTTAGTAGCTCCTTTAAAAATTTTGCATACGTTGGCATCTGCGAAATAGCTTCAACAAAAGGTAAGTTAATATGCAATTGTTTAAACAGTTCAAGAAATTTACCATATTGTGCGTCTAAGCGGTCTTTTTTCAACTTTGCTGAATATGGAATCGGTGGTTAAATTCCCTCACGAATTGGAGTTACATTTGCCTCATCGGGTTCGTGTGATGTCTTTTTCTTCATTTCAATTAATTCCTTTCCACTTCTTAGCGTCACTGCTTTTACCTGCTCTTTGTCCCTAGGTAAAATTTCTGATCGTATTTCAGAAACTAACTTAGTAAGTTGTCCAATTTGATCCTTGAGCTCCTGTGTCGATGCTTCTTGTTTTTCAAGTTTTGTTTCTATACTCTGGAAACGTGTTTCTGTGGCTGCCATGAATTTTGTCAGCATCTCCTCAAGGTTCGGCTTCTTTCCCTGTGGGTACTACTGCTGTTGGAAATTTAGAGGGTGTTGTTGTATTTGATTTCCTTGACCACCCCAAGAAATATTGGGGTGGTTCTTCCAACCTCGATTGTAAGTATTGCAATAAGGGTTATTTTGATATCTGAAATTATTACTTACATAGTTCATTTGTTCACCTTCTATGCCATGTTCGTAGGATGGGTACTCAGGATTCGCCACACCTCCACTTGTTTTGCACTGCATAACGGGTTGTACCTGTAAGGAATTACACAAACCATCAAATTTTTTAGTTAACACATCTACCTGATTCGATAGCATGGTTACTGCGTCGAGGTTGAAAACACTGGCAACTTTCGTGGGCTTTGTCCTCATGACTTGCCACTGATAGTTATTTAGGGACATCTCCTCTATAAATTAGTAAGTTACTTCAGGTGTTTTATTATTCAGAGTTCCACCGGCTGCTGAATCGATCAACTGCCTAGTTGAGGGGTTCACACCATTGTAAAAAGTTTGGACCTGTAGCCACAAGGGTAATCCATGATTTGGGAACCTTCTCAAAAGATCTTTGTATCTCTCCCATGCATCGTAAAGTGTTTCTAAATCCATCTGCACAAAAGAAGAGATATCATTCCTTAATTTGGCTGTTTTGGCCAGTGGAAAATATTTTAATAAAAAATTTTCGGTCATTTATTCCCACGTAGTAATTGATCCTCGGGGAAGAGAATGCAACCACTGTTTAGTTTTATTCCTCAAAGAAAAGGGAAATAACCGAAGTCGGATGGCATCATCAGAAACACCATTAATTTTAAAAGTGTCGCAAAATACCAGAAAATTCGCTAAGTGTGTGTTAGGATCCTCATCCTACAAACCATCAAACTGAACGAACTATTGTATCATCTGTATAGTGTTAGGTCTCAATTCGAAATTATTTGCAGCAATAGTAGGTCTAACAATACTAGATTCAGTACCAACTAAACTAGGCTTAGCATAATCATACATAGTTCGAGGAGCCTGATTTTTGGCCATCACTGGAGGTAGCAGATTATTTTCAGCCATCTCTTCGGTGGTATTGATGATGTTTTCTTGCTCTTGTTCTGTGTATTGTAGACTTCGCCTAATTTCTCTCCGGTTTCTGCGAGCGGTTGCTTCGATCTCACTATCGTAAATTAAAGGTCCTGTCGGGTTCCTTCTAGTCATAAACTAGAGGTACCTACAAGGAGCAAAGACTAAAATTTAGAAAGATAAAAATATAAAACAAAATAAGAGTAAAATTGTAGAAAATAAAAATGGCTACAGTAATAAAAATTGAGTGTTCTTAATATTTCAGTTCCCCGGCAACGGCGCCAAAAACTTGATCGGTGTGTCACAGTCTTCAAATTTATAATGAAAATATTCGAGCCTAAAAACTAACTATGACAAAGATTGAGGCAAGTGTACCTATCGAACAGTAGTATAGCTTAGTGGCAAGACCAGATTGTCAAACCCAAAGGAACCAAAAGTACTAATACTAACTTTCTTTTTATTATTTAGCCTTAAAATTGAAGTGAATCAGTTTAATCTAGAAAATTAACTAACTACTAAGCTAAAGACGATGAGACAAAAAGAATGAAATTGGGGAAATACTTGTGGGAAAAACCAATTGATTAAAACAATACCCAAGGAAGAATCCACCTAGACTTCACTTGTTATCTAACTCTGAACCAGACGATTTATTCATTTGACTTGATCCGTAAGATTCCCCAATGTATATTAATCCCTCTCTCGAGGCGACTAATGTCTAACCCTAGGTTGATTAATTGAAATCTCTTTCTAATTAAATCCCCTAGAATCGCATTAACTCGATCTATGGACTCCCATATTAGGTTTCACCCTAATTCGGCAAAATCTCGTCACCCTATCTCTAGGCGTGCGATCAACTCTGCTTAATTATGCTAGATCTACTCTTAGGCAGGGACTTTTGCTCCTCCACCTAAGCACATCAAACTTGAATTAATATCCCTAAAATATCAACACAAGAATTAAGAACACATAATTAAGAACAAATCAAATATTTATCATATAGTTCAAATAAAACGATAACAAGATTCATCTTAGGTTTCATACCCTCAGGTATTTGAGGTTTTAGTTCATAATGATAATAGAATACATCTCAAAAGAAAAGATAAAACAAAACATAAGAAAAACTCTAAAACCCCACAAAGGAATTGAAGAGAGATCCTCCTTCTTGAGTATAACTCCGGCTTCTTGAGATGAATCAAGCGGCTTTCTTGAGTAATTTCCACAATTCGATCTTTACGGCTCGGCTCCTTGGCCTAGCCTAGCGCCGCCTGAAAGTTGGCCTCTAGGGTGTTTATATAGGCTTTTGAATGTGTTTCTTTACCCCTAAGTATCCAAATCTGAGTGAAATTCCTCTCATCCACGGCAGGGACACGCCCTTGACACAAGCCTGTGTGAATCGTGGCCAGGCCGTGTTCAGGTCTAATTAGGGAGGCACGGCCGTGTTGCTTGGGCCCAGGCCGTGTTAATTTCGTGATTTGGCCTATTTGGTCTGTTTTAAGCCCGTTTCTCGTTCTTTTCATCCTTCGGTGCTTTCCTGAGTATAAAACATGAAAACAAAGGATTAAGAGCACCAAATTACACAATTCAAGGCTTAAATCACCCAAAAGCATGCTAAATGTGGGTTTAAAATATGTTACTATTTCGGTTTATCAGTTATATCTGATGATGGTTCGATAATAGCTGAATTAAAAGCAAGACCGTTGTTTGTTCAGCAAATTTGTGATGCTCAGAAAGTTGATAATGATTTGTTAGCAAATGCGAGCTCAATGTGATTCGGATGTTGAGTCTGAGTTTCGAGTTGATATAAATGGTTGTTTGAGGCTCAGAAACCGAATATGTGTTCCGAGAAATACAGAGTTGATTCAAATGATTTTGAACGAAGCTCATAGCAGTCGGTTATCTGTTCACCCAGGTAGTACGAAAATGTATAATGATTTTAAACAGCTTTATTGGTGGCCTGGTATGAAACAAGACATATCTGACTTTGTTTCGAAATGTTTAGTCTATCAACAAGTAAAAGCCGAGCATTGATAAACCGTAATAGTAACATATTTTAATCCCATATTTAGCATGCTTTTGGATGATTTATCCCTTGAATTATGGAATTTGGTGCTCTTAATCCTTTAATTTCATGTTTTATACTCAAAAGAGCATAGGAGGATGAAAAGAACAAGAAATTGGCTAAAAACGAACCAAATGGGCCAAAGTACGAAATCGACATGGCCTGGGGTTTCACCACACGGCCGTGCCTCCTTAGCAGGGTCGACCACGGCCTACAACTCGACTTACACGGGCGTGTGCCATGGGCGTGTCCCTGTCGTGGAAAAGAAGAATTTTATTTGGATTAGGGTACTTAGAGGCAAAGAAACACATTCCAAAAGCCTATATAAACACCCTAAAGGCCAACCTTTAGGGGGCGTCCAGCTAGGCCAAGGAGCCAAGCCGGAGAAGTTAGAATCGTGGGATTTACTCGAAGAAAGCCAGTTGATTCATCTCAAGAAGCCGGAGTCATACTCAAGACTGAAGATCTTCTCTTCAATTCCTTCGAGGGGGTTTTAGGGTTTTTCTTATGTTTTGTTTATCTTTTTCTTCGGAGATTTATATTTTTATGATTATGAACTAAACCCTCGAGATACTGAGGGGATGAAACCTAAGACGAATCTTGTTATCGTTTGCTGAACTATATGATAAATACTTGATTTGTTCTTAATTATGTGTTCTTAATTCTTGTTTTGATATTTCAGGATATTGATCCAAGTATTGATGTGCTTAGGAAGAGGAGAAAAAGTCCCTGTCTAAGAGTAGATCTAGCATAGTTAAGCGGAGTTGCTCGCGCGCCATGAGATAGGGTGACGAAAATCTGTCGGATTAGGGTCAAACCTAATATGGGAGTCCATAGATCGAGTTAATGCAATTCTAGGGGTTTTAATTAGAAAGAGATTTCAATTAATCAACCTAGGGTTAGACGTTAGTAGCCTCGACGAAGGTATTGATATACATTAGGGAATCCTACGGATCAAGTCAAGTGAATAAATAAATCGTTCAGAAGAGTTAGATAACAAGTGAAGTCTAGGTGGATTCCTCCTTGGGTATTGTCTTAATCAATTGGTTTTCCCCACAAGTATTTCCCCAATTCATTCTCTTTGCCTTAGCGTCTTTAGCTTAGTAGTTAGTTAATTTTAAATTAAACAATAATTCACTTCAATTTTTAGGCTAAATAATAGAAAGAAAGTTAGTATTAGTACTTTTGGTTTCTTTGGGTTCGACATTTTGGTCTTGCCACTAAACTATACTACTGTTCGATAGGTGCGCTTGCCTCAATCATTGTCACAGTTAGTTTCTAGGCTAGATCATTCATTATATAAATTTTAAGACTCTGACATAACGACCAAGTTTTTGGCGCCGTTGTCGGGGAACTAAAATATTAAGAACGCTCAATTTTTATTACTTTAGCCATTTTTTTTTATTTTTGCAATTTACTTTTATTTTGTTTTTAACTTTGCTAACTTTTCTTCTTTTATTTTATTCCTAGCAGGTACCTCTAGTTTATGACTAGAAGGAACCCGACAGGACCCTTAATTTACGACAGCGATATTAAAGGAACCGTTCGCAGAAATCGTAGAGAAATAAGGTGAAGCCTAAATTACATAGAAGAATAGCAAGAGGACGATACTAATAACACGGAAGAGATGACTGATCACCAGAATAATCCACTCCCTCCTGTGGTTGCCGAAAATCCTCCTCCTCGAACTATGTATGGTTATGCTAAACCTAATTTAATAGGAACTGAGTCAAGTATTGTTAGACCTGCTATTGCTGCAAATAATTTTGAACTGAAACCTAACACAATTCAAATGATACAGCAATTTGTTCAGTTTGATGGTTTGCAGGATGAAGATCCAAACAATCACTTGGCGAATTTCTTAGAATTTTGCAATACTTTCAAAATAAATGGTGTTTCTGATGTTGCCATCCGTCTTCAGTTGTTTCCCTTTTCTTTGAGGAATAAAGCCAAACAGTGGTTGAATTCTCTTCCACGAGGATCAATCACTACATGGGAGCAAATGACCGGAAAATTTTTATTAAAATATTTTTCGCCGGCTAAAACGGCTAAGTTAAGGAATGATATCTCTTCTTTTGTGCAGATGGATTTAGAGACACTTTATGATGTATGGGAGAGATACAAAGATCTATTGAGAAGGTGCCCACACCATGGATTACCCTTGTGGCTACAGGTCCAAACTTTTTACAATGGTGTAAACCCTTCCACCAGGTAGTTCATTGATTCAGCCGCCGGCGGAACGCTGAACAACAAAACTCCTGAAGCGGCCTACGAGTTTATAGAAGAGATGTCACTGAATAACTATTAGTGGCAAGTCATAAGGACAAGGCCAACAAAAACAGCCAGAGTTTTCAACCTCGACACAGTAACCATGCTATCCAATCAGGTAGAACTCTTAAATAAAAAGATTGATGGTTTGTATAGTTCTTCGCAGTATATCCGGTTATGCGATGTGATACGAATGGAGGGTCGAACGATACTGAACATCCACCCTACAACCACTGGCGTAAGCGCGGATGAACTATATGGGTAACAATTTTAGATCTCAAAATAACCCCTATAGTAACAATTATAATCCAGTTGGAGGAACCACCCCAAGTTTTCATGGGGAGGTCAAGGAAATCGAGACAACAACCCCTCCAAACTTCCAACAACAAACTCTACCCACGGGAAAAGAAGCCGAACCTTGAGGAGATGCTGACAAAATTCATAGCGATGTCGAAACACGTTTCCAAAACATCGAAACAACACTTAAAATCAACAAGCATCGATTCAAGAGATCAAGAATCAGGTAGGTCAACTTACCAAGATCATGTCAAAACGACCACAAGGTAGATTGCCAAGCAACACTAAAACTAACCCAAAGGAGCAACTTCAAGCCATAACCGCTCATGATAGTAAAGGGTTAGATGAACCCAAATTAAGGCAAGAGGATGTGGTAGAGGAAGGTAAGGTCGAGGTAAGTCATGATAAATCAAAACCGGTAATCAAAGAGTACCAACTTCGCATACCATATCCCAAAGCAATGAAGAAAGATAACACAGAGGAACAGTTCGGTAAGTTTCTTAAACTTTTAAAGAAATTACATATTAACTTACCGTTTCTCGAAGCTCTTTCGCAGATGCTAGATTCAAGGAAATTTTTAAAAGAACTCCTGACAAACAAACGAAGGTTAGACGAGGCATCGCATGTGGAGCTAAACGCAATGTGCTCAGCAATTCTACAAAATAAACTACCATAAAAATTAAAAGATCCAGGGAGTTTTACAATTCCATGTTTAATTGGTAGTTTATCTATTAATAACGCTTTAGCTGATTTAGGGGCAAGCATAAATGTTATGCCTTATGAAATGTTTAAACAACTAGGTCTAGGGAAATCCAAACAAACTAGGATGAGCATTCAATTAGCTGATAAGACTATTCGAATTCCTAGGGGTATAATCGAAGATGTTCTCGTAAAGATTGATAAATTCGTATTCCCAGTGAGACTTTGTAGTTTTAGACATGGATGAGGACAATAATAGTATCCCCTTAATTTTAGGAAGACCCTTTTTAGCAACTGCGAACTAAAATTGATGTTGGTGCAGAGAACTCATACTCCGTGTAGGTGATGAATCAATCGGTCTTGGGCTCTCGACTCAACCAGGACATCAAGTGATAGAGGTGAGAAAGTAAATTCAATTGATAACCAATTAGTTAAACCTTCTTTTCAGGAAGCACCACAGAACAACACAACTAAGCCAGATCCTATATCTCATGCCAACAAAGAAATAACCCATGAGGAACGAAGGCTTCAGATTGATGAACTAGATGAGTGGAAGACGCATTTCAAGGAAAAACTAGGGATACACGAAGCAGAACCAAAGCCACTCTATGGGACAAGCAAATTCAAAATCGGAGATCAGGTATTGTTAGATAAAGTGGACCCTCGAATATCTCCTCCTGGCCCGAATACAAACAAAGAAATCCCTTTTAGGGTAATCAATGTCTTCCCATATGGAACAGTCGAGGTAAGTAATCCTACATTTGGCACTTTTAAAATAAACGCTACTCGACTTGAACTACATACTGATAATAGGATAGATAGCATGAGAAAGGATGTTCAACTCTTCAAACCACCTTGATTATGCGAATGAGAGGTAAGTCTAGCTTAAGACTTTAAACGAGCACTTCTCGGGAGGCAACCCGAGCACTAACCCTAATAATTAAGTTTAGTTTTATTTCTTTTCTTTTATTTATATTTAGGCGCAAATTTCCACACCACGGCCTTGCACGCGGCGGTGTGCGCGTGGCCGTGAATACTACGGACTTCACATCGACATAGCGGTAGTGCGAGCCAATGACGAAAGATTCCCAGATCACGGATGACTATAAATTGCCACGGCCGTGCGATATGGCCGTGGCTGACACTAAGGGAAGTCACATGGGCTCCGACTAAACACCACGGCCGTGCGATACAGCCGTGGTCGACACTTTATTATCAAACATGGGCGTGGTGACCACGAAACGGGCATGGGAGAAATGAACAAAGCACAACACGGCCGTGCGATACGGCCGTGTGACCCAACACGCCCATGGTACACGGGCATGGGGATGTACCAGACATCAAAACTCTATTTAAACCCCCCCCCCTCCCTCTTCTCAACTACTACCCATTCCCCTTCTTCCATACATTTTCAGACCCCCCTTCCATATTCTCCTTCCTTGGCCCTTTTCCAAACTCTATATGTACACCATATCCATGTCGAAGAAGCGAAAGGATCCTAGCACAGTCTTCCTCTGTGAGACCGATCTACATAAGTTCATGTCGGCCGCTTCATTCACTAGACAAGCCGAGGACACTTGAGGCCATTTAGTTTTTATTTTTCTTTTCTCTTCTCCTTTATTTTCCTTATCTTAACTTCTCTTCCACTAAATTTAGTGTATCTTATTTTAGTTTCTTGTTTTTAGGTTCTTCAGGCTACTTGGGAATCACACACCACGGCCTTAGAAATCACACCTACCTCGCCAACCATCTAACGATAAGGACTTTTCAGTCCATTAATCTTTTCTTTTAATTTTATTTTACTTTCTATTTTCTTTCTCTTTATCTTTCTTGTCTTTACATACATAATTAGTTTATTTTAAATATGTCTTACTATTTCCTGGCTATTTCTTCACGGGCTACCCAATTTCTTCATCTAGCGCAGTAATAGTGGGCAGCCACCATACCACCACCAGAGACGCCTCCTCCAACTTATCTTTCACCTCTGAATCAAGTTTCCACACCTCCAACTCAAGGAATCCATCCAAAATTCAGGAAGTTTCATCTCTCCCTATTTTTTATGAATTCCTATCTATCTTTGTACATTGAGGGCAATGCACATCTTAAGTGTGGGGGGTGAATCTTAAAAGTGCCTAACTTTTTGCATTATTCTCAAATTCCTGAATTATGTCTTGTTCTTAAGTAAAATTTCTCATATCACTATTAGAATAAAATTCCTCTGATTTATGATTTTGATCGATATGTTTTGGATTAAGTCATTGACAATTGTGCAGTGATGATTTAAACTTTAGGAGACTAGAGAATCAAGCATGATAAGTCCATTTTTCAGAAGTAAAAATTTTGTTAGGTTGTCTACCCAAATCTAATTATTACTTTGAAGTTTGAAATTTACAAGGTTGATATCAAAAAGCCCATAATTTTTGTGAGATTTTGAGCCTTTTAGAGCATACATTCCTTTTCATGCTCACTTTATTGATTATGAGTGTGTCAACATTGATCTGTTATTCTAGAACTTGCTTCGATTATACATGTTGAGACCACACCTTTGATTTGATATACTAAGATGATAAAGGCACTTAGGTTTTAACCCACTTACTCCACTAAAAACCTACCATCATAATTAACCCCTAGTGAACCCCTTTAATCCTAACAACCCATTTTATTGACTCACCCACTAATATTAACCCAAAACCCTTTGTATTTGTTATCACCATTTTTCTTGACTACCCCTATATCGAGATTTGATTTGATCGGTTACTTAACTATTTTCTTTATTCCAGTTATTAAATTCTATCTTATTATTATTGTACTTGATTTGTTCTTTAAAAAAATGAAGTATATTCATTATTAGTTCCATGTTATTTGAGTTCAAACTGTTAATTTCATTATCTTTAGAAGAAGCTCGTGTTATTAGTATTAAGTTTCCGTGATGTAATTATTTAGTATTAGTACGACTTTTTAGTTAGGTAATTTGTCAATTCAGTCTCGATACTAACCCTCTAATTCAAGCCTTTATCCACACCTTTAACCCAAGCCCCGTTACAACCCATAAAAGACCTTTTGATTTGTGTATCATATCATTTCTGATGGTGGAGATTTGATTTTCATGCAAGCCTATGGGATTAACTTTTCATGTTCGACTTCTGAGTGCTTATTTTTGAACCTTAAACACTTCGAGTGATTTGAGTGAATCTTTAGTGAGGATGTCAATTTTTGTTGATTTTGAATTAGAGGTAATTATTTAGGTAAGGGGAAACACCTATTTTTCGTACTATAAAAACTATGACTTTGATTGTTTGAATCTTTAGGAACTTTTTTTTGGTTAAATTATCAATGTATGAATTACCTATTAATTATGATGAGACATTATTGATGAAGGTTATGAATTAAGGAAATTTGTTTTAATTGTGAGTTGAGAATTTTTCTTGAGGACAAGCAAAAGCTTAACTGTGGGGGTATTTGATAAACCGTAATAGTAACATATTTTAATCCCACATTTAGCATGCTTTTGGATGATTTATCCCTTGAATTATGGAATTTGGTGCTCTTAATCCTTTAATTTCATGTTTTATACTTAGGAGAGCATAGGAGGATGAAAAGAACGAGAAACCGGCTGAAAACAGACCAAATGGGCCAAAGTACGAAATCAACACGGCCTGGAGTTTCACCACACGACCGTGCCTCCTTAGTAGGGTCGACCACAGCCTACAACTCGACTTACACGGGCGTGTGCCATGGGCATGTCCCTGCCGTGGAAAAGAAGAATTTTATTCAGATTAGGGTACTTAGAGGCAAAGAAACACATTCCAAAAGCCTATATAAACATCCTAAAGACCAACCTTTAGGGGGCGTCCAGCTAGGCCAAGAAGCCAAGCCGGAGAAGTTAGAATTGTGGGATTTACTCGAAGAAAGCCAGTTGATTCATCTCAAGAAGCCGGAGTCATACTCAAGACGGAAGATCTTCTCTTCAATTCCTTCAGGGGGTTTTAGGGTTTTTCTTATGTTTTGTTTTATCTTTTCTTCTGAGATGTATATTTTTATGATTATGAACTAAACCCTCAGATACTTGAGGGGGATGAAACCTAAGACGAATCTTGTTATCGTTTTCTGAACTATATGATAAATACTTGATTTGTTCTTAATTATGTGTTCTTAATTCAAGTTTTGATATTTCAGGATATTGATCCAAGTATTGATGTGCTTAGGCAGTGGAGCAAAAGTCCATGTCTAAGAGTAGATCTAGCATAGTTAAGCGGAGTTGCTCGCGCGCCTAAAGATAGGGTGACAAAAATCTACCAGATTAGGGTCAAACCTAATATGGGAGTCCATAGATCGAGTTAATGCAATTCTAGAGGTTTTAATTAGAAAGAGATTTCAATTAATCAACCTAGGGTTAGACGTTAGTAGCCTCGACGGAGGTATTAATATACATTAGGGAATCCTACGGATCAAGTCAAGTGAAAAAATCGTCTGGTTCAGAGTTAGATAACAAGAGAAGTCTAGGTGGATTCCTCCTTGGGTATTGTCTTAATCAATTGGTTTTCCCCACAAGTATTTCCCCAATTCATTCTCTTTGCCTTAGCGTCTTTAGCTTAGAAGTTAGTTAATTTTAAATTAAACAATAATTCACTTCAATTCTATAATATCCGGGATTTTGAGGGGTCTTGCATTTTAATTCATATCTATGTGTTAGTATGCTCTGTATGCTATTTGAGTGTGTTTGGGGGCTTCGGGAAACCTTGGGGCTAGGTAGGAGCCTTAGTAAAATTTTTGGTTCAAAGTTGTTAAGAGAAGAGCGAGGGGAGCTAGGCCTTAAGGGATTAAATGTGGTGAGCATGGACACAAGCAGCGAGGTGGTGGAGTAGCAAGGGGATGCTACTTTGGGTGCAGGGGAGTTTGCGTTAAAAGAGTTGCAAAGGAGGAGGAGGTTCGAGTAGCATGGACAGCATTTTGGGTTGCTTTTTGCGTCAAGGAGGGAGGAGGTAGTGGATTCAGCTATGGCACTTGGAAGGTGGAAGTTTGATTGGGTCAAACATTTTGAATATGTGGTGGAGAGTGAGGCATGAGGTTTGAATGAGTCAAACTCATTTGAATGGGTGAAAGGGAGGAAATTTAGGAGGAAAAGAAGGGATGAGGAGAGGGGCTTGAGAGTTGGTCGAATGTGGGGTTCTAGGGGTGGCATTTTTGGCCAAGAGGAGAGTGGTTCGGTTAGGGGGCTTAGGTTCCGAAATAAGGTGTGTGGTAGAGTGTGTGTGGTCATTTTTCCTTCTTTTGAAACCATTTTTCTCTCTTCTCTAGTCTTGCCGAAAGTGTCAACAAGAGTAATTCATTTTCGGTCTTCTTCTTTTACTATAGTCTAAAGCCGAAGGTTATTCTTTCACTCTCTAAAAAGCTGAAATACACCCTCCATCTTCACCATAGCCGAACCTTTTCCTTCACTTTCTCCTATAGCCGAACCTCTTAACCTCAAACTTTCTCTTCTTTTCTTCCATCACTTGTTTCATCATCAAAGTCGAATAGTTTTTCTATACCTTCGCCGAATCTCCCATACATCATTTCCTTTCTCTTTTTCGTTCATACTCTTTCTTCTCTTCTACTATTGTATTTATTTCTCCGATTATATCTCTTGGCGAATCAGCCGGAGCACAGTAAAGGGGGCGTTATCGTTCATCTCCTACCAATCTTCTCAATTGGAATAGTAGTAGTGGAGTATTAAGGATCTTTCGGGACTTGATCAATCAAGGTAAGAAGGTATTTGGTTCGGCCAAAGGCCATTTCTTTTGTCCATAGATGTTAGGCCGAATCTAACATGGCTCGTATAGGGATTTCGACAACCTTCAAGTTCAAGTGAGGGCCTTCGGGATTTAGGTTGACTTTGGTAAGAGTGTTCTTTCGATTTTAGCATTCGTTTAGTTTCGTTTAGATCTGAATTAACGTATTAACCCGGGTCTTCTGACCAAAGACTTTGTTTGATGGATTCGAATATCAGCCAATAAGAGAAAGGGGTTGGACACGTAGTCCCTACCCCTAAGTTCAAGAAACGGTTTGTTTGGTGGTTCGGGATTGGCCACCGGGTGTGGGCGGTGTCGAAAAGAGACAAGCGGATCATTGTAGTCTCTTCGAGTGAAGACGTTAGGGAAATCGAGAGTCTAGTGCTTCAAGTTCTCAGGTGTGTAGTTAATACACTGTTTCTTTGTTTAATTAGTCAAATGCTTGTGATATGTGTGGTAGCCGATAAAGTGGTTGTGGTGGTATTGTTACCCATATTGGGTAATCCGGTAATCAGGTTAGTACATTTCCTATATTAAAATGTGGATAGATATATATGGATCTTTGTAAGCATGTTATATATGGATATATGTTATGTTCACATGATTACATTGTCATTCCATCATGGTATGCTGCATGTGCATGGGGTTCGAGATATATTAAATAAGGGGAAGTGTGTACATCTATGTACGTGGATTAATGATGGCCTCGAGCCTCACTGTGGATTGATGTTGGCCTTGAGTCTCATCGTGGATATTTGTGATTTTAATCACGTGGATCAGTGGCTAGACCACTAGGTGGACGGCATTGACTGCCGAAAAGGTGTGTAGCGGATGGAGGGTCGATTTAGTAATCCCCAGGTGTGTGGTGGCTGGATATATGGGCGGTGTGTAGCGGTTGGATACTAGGTTGGGTTGGGTTAACATATTGCATCATTATGCGTGGTATGTGGTTTGATGTGGATTTGGGGTCAAGCCCATTTATGGATCATGTGGTTTAATTACGCACTGAGTCGGTTTGACTCACCCTATTTTTCTCAAAAACCATGCAGGTGAGACATGATTCGATGGACCGAGCTGGAGTGGATTCGAGGTGGCCATGCAAAAGCTGTTTATTTCTATTCACAAATTAAACTTTGTATTACATTTTGGGACATTTTTCTTGTAATAAGGTCGCTTAAAATGTTTCGGGATTTTTATTATGGTTTGAGTTAGAATTATTAGTGGATTAATAATTGGGAATGATTTCGAGATATATACAACTTAAAAATCAAATTAAAGTTTTCAAACTCGGACTACTCACAAGCACTCGTTCTCTCAAAATTTTATACATATAATGATTTAAACTTTACACAACCTTCTAAGTTTTGTATTCTCGGCAAACTACTATTTTCAGAACGACAAACCCCTTTTTAAATGAAGTAACTGTTTTATAACTTAAAACTGATTCTCTTTCGTCTTCAAAGCCGAATTTTTCAAATATTTTTTCCCAGAAACATTCTGAATTCGGTCGTGGTGTTTTGGGCCGAGTTTAGGGTGTTACAATTTTGAATCAGAGCCCAGGTTTTAAACTCGGCCTATGGGTTTTGAGGCCCACAACATTTTCAAACTTGGTATTTCAAAGTTAGTTAATAGAAATTTTCCGTGGAATGGACTTTTGAAGGCATGGCACTCGAATCTTCCGGCCCAGGTCTGCCAGGTAAGTCCCCTGACTGTATAAATGAATTGAGTGGAAGTGGATATATGATGCATTATTGTGGATATTGTTGTGGATGATAGAATTTAGGGTATTCTCTCTAGAGACTGAAACTTTAGGGATGTGTGCTCTTTACGAAAGAATAACTTGAAATTCTATACCATAAAACTACTCCTTTAATCAATGGGTGGAAAGAAAGCTAATGCATAAAACTTCTTAATTCAGATTAAGACGCGACGTTAGACATGAGTTCTAGGGGACGTGGTCGTAATACCCGTGGGCGTGGTAGAGGCAGGATGGTCAGATCGGAACCCGATTGGGTGCAGTCGGGGATCGAGAATGAGGCGCCGCCACCGATCGCGGGAGCGGAGTTTCAGGATCAAACGGGTGGAGATGACGCGGTGTCGCAGGCTATACTATAGGTTTTGGAAAGAGTTGCGGGAGCTAATATGGGTACTGGGGCTCAAAAGTCCGTGTCTGAGTGACTTCAAGCGAATGGAGCCGAGATATTTAGAGGTGTCTCTGGGGTAGCTCCGAATATGGCGGAGTATTGGTTAGAGGCAGTCGAGAGGATCATGGATGACTTGGACTGCACTGCTAAGGAGAAGTTGAAGGGCGCTATTTCGTTACTTCGGGATGAGGCCTACCAGTGGTGGCTCACTGTCAGAGAAGGTACTCCGGCAGATCGAGTGGATTGGGGTTTCTTTAAGATTAAGTTTGAGGGGAAATACGTAGGGGCTAGTTACGTGGATGCACAGAGGAAGGCATTCCCGAACTTAGTGCAAGGGGTAAGACGATGGCGAGTCTGAGCGAGGCGCACTTTTGCGGGTGAACCGGTATGCTCGGGGAATTGTTGCTCACGATTACGAGTGCATCGTGTTAGATTTGAGGATGGGGCTGCGAGATGAGTCATGCGGGTGTTGATCGCTCCTCAGCGAGAGAGGGACTTTGCCACTTTGGTAGAAAAAGCTAGAATAGCGAGAAGAGGTTAAAGCGTCTTGAGGCGAGGAGAATAGGGATAGGGACAGAGGCGAGAAATAAGAGGAGTTTTGGACCGTCGGCATCATCCGGGGTTTTGAAAAAAGCCTAGGGTTGAGAGTTACGCTTTCGTGTTTCTATGCCAATTCTTTGAGAATCGGTTTCGGCAGTGTGCCCGTGTGGGAGGTCTCATGTAGGAGAGTCTTTGGGAAAGGAACAAAGAGTGTTACGGTGTGGGTCGAAGGATCACTTGGTTAAGAAGCGTCCTCGGGACATGGATAGGACTCGAGCGGTAGGTCGGGGGTATGTGCAGCCCCCGGAAGAGGTGGTCAACAGCGTCGAGGGGTCGTGGTCCGAACCGTAGAGGGGAATGGTTCGGCGAGTCGTGGAGCACCGGGTAGAGGTGCGGGAGTGCGGATGCTAGGCGGCGGGGTTGGTTTACGCGCCTAGGCGTCGTGATGAGGGGATGCACTGGCGTTATAACGATGCGTTCTTTATTTCGGTTACCCTTTCTTGCTTTAATTGATGTTGGATCGACACACTCATATATTGCTAGCATGGTGTCTGGAACGTTGAATGTGAGTCCTGAAATTGTCTCTAGGAAGATGACAGTACTTAGTCCTTTAGGGCAATCAGTAGTGGTAGATAAACTTTTTAGAGACGTGCCTTTAGAAGTTCAGGGGTCAGTGTTTCCGGCTAACTTGATGGAGCTGCCGTTCAGAGAATTTGACTTGATACTAGGCATGGACTGGCTAGTGGGGTATCGTGCGAATTTAGCTGTGCTGCTAAGCGCATGTCGTTGAGGACTCCCAAGGACAATGAGGTTGTGGTGATAAGTGAGAGGAGAGACTACCTATCTAATGTAGTGTCTGCTCTTAAGGCGGAGAAGATGGTGAAGAAGGGGTGTATAGCATTCTTAATGTTTGTGAGTGCTCTGGATGCAAAGGAAGCTGCTGTGGGAGAGGTTAGAATAGTGAGGGAGTTTGTGGATGTTTTTCCGGAAGAACTTCCAGGGTTGCCTCCGGATCGTGAGGTGGAGTTTGGAATCGACTTGCTGCCGGGTACAGCGCCGGTGTCCATCGTTCCTTATAGGATGGCACCAAAGGAGTTGGTTGAACTGAAGGCCCAAATCCAAGAGTTACTAGATCGCGGGTTTATCCGACCCAGTGTGTCTCTATGGGGAGCACCGGTTCTATTTGTGAAGAAGAAGGACGGATCTATGCGTATGTGCATAGATTATCGCCAGTTGAATAAACTGACGATCAAGAACAAATATCCGCTGCCAAGGATAGACGACTTGTTTGATCAGCTCAGAGGGGCTGCGATCTTCTCGAAGATAGATCTGAGGTCGGGATATCATCAGCTTAAGGTGAAGGAAGCGGATATCCATAAGACGGCTTTTCAGACTCGATACGGGCATTATGAATTCCTAGTAATGCCGTTCGGTTTGACAAACGCCCCAGCTGCGTTCATGGATATGATGAACCGGGTTTTCCAACCCTACTTAGACCAGTTCGTCGTGGTGTTTATAGACGACATCCTAGTATATTCCAAGTCGAGGAGGAGCATGATGCGCATCTTGGGTGGTCCTGCGCAGTTTTAAGGAAAAGAAGTTATATGCCAAATTTAGCAAGTGCGAATTTTGGTTAAGGGAAGTTATTTTTCTGGGTCATGTGGTGTCTGCAGAAGGGATAAGAGTGGACCCTCGGAAGATTGAGGCGGTATTGGATTGGAAACCACCTAAGTCAATGGCGGAGATTCACAGTTTCTTGGGGTTAGCAGGCTACTATAGGAGGTTTGTTGAAGGGTTTTCTTCGATAGTAGCACCTTTGACTAAGTTATTGAGGAAGGAGGTACCTTTTGTGTGGACGGACAAGCAGCAGGAGAGTTTCGAGAAATTAAAAAGGGTTTTGACAGAGGCTCCAGTTCTAATTTAGGCTGTGGTAGGGAAAGATTTTGTGGTGTATTGTGACGCTTCTCATATGGGGTTAGGTTGTGTGCTGATGCAGGAAGGGAAGGTGGTTGCCTATGCGTCTCGGCAACTGAGACCACATGAAGTTAACTATCCGACGCATGATTTGGAGTTGGCTGCAGTAGTTTTCGCTTTAAAAGTGTGGAGGCACTACTTGTATGGGGAGAAGTCGGTAATCTACACGGACCATAAGAGTTTAAGGTATCTGCTGACTCAGAAGGAACTGAACTTGAGACAGCGGAGGTGGGTGGAATTATTAAAGGATTATGATTGCTCGATTGAGTACCATCCGGGTAAAGCGAATGTGGTGGTGGATGCGCTAAGCCAGAAAGTAGTGTCGGATTTGAGGGCGATGCTCGCTCATCTTAGTCTTTATGACGACGGGAGTTTCTTAGCGGAGCTGCAGGTGAAGCCAACATGGTTAAGTCAGGTAAAAGAGAAACAGTTGGTGGATGAGGTTCTGAGTGCTAGACTTCTGCAAGTACAGAATAGGGGATTACAGGACTACAGTGTGAGCAGCGATGGAGTTTTGTGTTTCTGGGGTAGGGTTTGTATGCCGAAGGATGTGGAATTAAGGCAGAAGATTCTTCGGGAATCGTATAGTAGCCCTTACGCTATGCATCCTAGAGGGAGTAAGTTGTATAGGGATCTGCGAGATCAGTTTTGATGGCCTGGACTGAAGCGGGAAGTCACGAAATTTGTAGGGAAATTTTTAACGTGTCAGCAAGTCAAAGCTGAACACCAGGTGCCTTCAGGGTTGCTACAACCTGTGAAGATTCCACAATGGAAGTGGGAGAGAATCACGGTGGATTTCGTTAGTGGGCTTCCCCTTACGCCTACTAAGAAAGACTCAGTGTGGGTGATTGTGGATCGGTTGACGAAGTCCGCACATTTCATACCAGTGCGAGTCGACTATTCTCTGCAGAGGTTGGCGAAGCTGTATGTGGCGGAAATTGTAAGGCTGCACGGGGTGCCAGTGTCAATAATATCATATAGGGATCCTAGATTTACGTCGCGGTTTTGGAGGGCATTGCATCAGGCTTTGGGCACCAGATTGGACTTTAGCACGGCATTTCATCCGCAAACGGATGGCCAGTCTGAAAGGGTAATTCAGGTATTGGAAGATATGTTGAGGGGATGTGTTATCGACTTCAGAGGTAGCTGGGAGGAATTTCTACCCTTAGCAGAGTTCACATACAACAACAGTTATCAAGCTAGTATTAGGATGGCACCGTATGAAGCATTGTATGGACAGAAGTGTCGCACTCCTACGTGTTGGACAGAGTTGGGTGAGCGTCATGTTTTGGGTCCAGAGATAGTGGCGGAATCAGAAGAAAAGGTTAGGGTAATTTAGGCTCGGTTGAAGGAGGCATCTGACAGACAGAAGTCGTATGCGGATCTTAAGCGAAAATAGATTGAATTTACCGTGAGTGATCGGGTGTTTCTGAAAGTTTCACCGTGGAAGAAGGTGATGAGATTTGGATGTAAGGGTAAGCTGAGTCCTAGGTTTATAGGGCCTTATCGAATTTTGAAGCGAGTTGGACCAGTGGCGTATCAGTTAGAGTTGCCTTCAGAATTGAAGCAGATGCATGATGTGTTCCACGTATCAATGCTACGTCATTACCGATCGGATCCATCTCACGTGGTACCAGTTGAGGAAGTTGAATTGAGACCAGACTTGTCCTATGAGGAAGAGCCGATTCAGATTTTAGAGCGGGATGTGAAGGTATTACGGAAGAAATCAGTTCCTCTAGTCAAGGTGTTTTGGTAGAACCATGGATCAGAAGAAGCTTCGTGGGAGCCGGAGGAGGCAATGCAACAGCAATACCCTCAACTATTTTGACCAAGTAATTTCGAGGCCGAAATTTCTTTAAGAGGGGTAGAACTGTAATATCCAGGATTTTGAGGGGTCTTGCATTTTAATACATATCTATGTGTTAGTATGCTCTGTATGCTATTTGAGTGTGTTTGGGGGCTTCGGGAAACCTTGGGGCTAGGTAGGAGCCTTAGTAAAATTTTTGGTTCAAAGTTGTTAAGAGGAGAGCAAGGGGAGCTAGGCCTTAAGGGATTAAATGTGGTGAGCATGGACACAAGCAGCGAGGTGGTGGAGTGGCAAGGGGACGCTACTTTGGGTGCAGGGGAGTTTGCGTTAAAGGAGTTGCAAGGGAGGAGGAGGTTCGAGTAGCATGGACAACATTTTGGGTTGCTTTTTGCATCAAGCAGGGAGGAGGTAGTGGATTCGGCTATGGCACTTGGAAGGTGGAAGTTTGATTGGGTCAAACATTTTGAATATGTGGTGGAGAGTGAGGCATGAGGTTTGAATGAGTCAAACTCATTTGAATGGGTGAAGGGGAGGAAATTTAGGAGGAAAAGAAGGGATGAGGAGAGGGGCTTGAGAGTTGGCCGAATGTGGGGTTTTAGGGGTGGCATTTTTGGCCAAGAGGAGAGTGGTTCGGTTAGGGGGCTTAGGTGCCGAAATAAGGTGTGTGGTAGGGTGTGTGTGGTCATTTTTCCTTCTTTTGAAATCATTTTTCTCTCTTCTCTAGTCTTGCCGAAAGTGTCAACAAGAGTAATTCATTTTCGGTCTTCTTCTTTACTATAGTCTAAAGCCGAAGGTTATTCTTTCACTCTCTAAAAGTCAAAATACACCTCCATCTTCACCATAGCCGAACCTTTTCCTTCACTTTCTCCTATAGCCAAACCTCTTAACCTAAAACTTTCTCTTCTTTTCTTCCATCACTTGTTTCATCATCAAAGCCGAATAGTTTTTCTATACCTTGGCCGAATCTCCCATTCACCATTTCCTTTCTCTTTTTCGTTCATACTCTTTCTTCTCTTCTACTATTGTATTTATTTCTCCAGTTATATCTCTTGGCCAAATCTGTCAGAGCCTGTAAAGGGGACGTTGTCGTTCATCTCCTACCAATCTTCTCAATCGGAATAGTAGTAGTGGAGTATTAAGGATCTTTCAAGACTTGATCAATCAAGGTAAGAAGGTATTTGGTTAGGCCAAAGGCCATTTCTTTTGTCCATAGATGTTAGGCCAAATCTAACATGGCTCGTATAGGGATTTCGACAACCTTCAAGTTCAAGTGAGGGCCTTCGGGATTTAGGTCAACTTTGATAAGAGTGCTCTTTCGATTTTAGCATTCATTTGGTTTCGTTTAGATCTGAATTAACGTATTAACCCGGGTCTTCTGACCAAATACTTTGTTTGATGGATTCGAATATCAGTCAAGGAGAGAAAGGGGTTAGACACGTAGTCCCTACCCCTAAGTTCAAGAAACAGTCTATTTCAAAGATTCGGGATTGGCCACCGGGGGTGTGGGCGTCGTCGGAAAGAGACAAGCGGATCGGCTGTAGTCTCTTCGAGTGAGGATGTTAGGGAAATCGAGAGTCTAGTGCTTCAAGTTCTCGTGTGTGTAGTTAATACATTTGTTTTCTTTGTTTAATTAGTCAAATGCTTGTGATATGTGTGTAGCCGATAAAGTGGTCATGGTGGTATTATTACCCATATTGGGTAATCCGTAATCAGTTAGTACATTTCCTATATTAAAATGTGGATGGATATATGTGGATCTTTGTAAGCATGTTATATATGGATATACATTATGTTCACATGATTACATTGTCATTCCATCATGGTATCTGCATGTGCATGGGGTTCGGGATATATTGAATAAGGGGAAGTGTGTACATCTATGTACGTGGATTAGTGATGGCCTCGAGCCTCACTGTGGATTGATGTTGGCCTTGAGTCTCATCGTGGATATTTGTGATTTTAATCACGTGGATCAGTGGCTAGACCACTAGGTGGACGGCATTGACTGCCGAAAAGGTGTGTAGCGGATGGAGGGTCGATTTAGTAATCCCCAAGTGTGTGGTGGCTGGATATACGGGTGGTGTGTAGCGGTTGGATACTAGGTTGGGTTGGGTTAACATATTGCATCATTATGCGTGGTATGTGGTTTGATGTGGATTTGGGGTCAAGCCCATTTGTGGATCATGTGGTTTAATTACGCACTGAGTTGGTTTGACTCACCCTATTTTTCTCAAAAACCATGCAGGTGAGACATGATTCGATGGATCGGGCTGGAGTGGATTCGAGGTGGCCATGCAAAAGCTGTTTATTTCTATTCACATATTAAACTTTGCATTACATTTTGGGACATTTTTCTTGTAATAAGGCCGCTTAAAATGTTTCGGGATTTTTATTATGGTTTGAGTTAGAATTATTAGCGGATTAATAATTGGGAATGATTTCGAGACATATACAACTTAAAAATCAAATTAAAGTTTTCAAACTCGGACTACTCACAAGCACTCGTTCTCTCAAATTTTTATACATATAATGATTTAAACTTTACACAACCTTCTAAGTTTTGTTTTCTCGGCAAACTACTATTTTTAGAACGACAAACCCCTTTTTAAATGAAGTAACTGTTTTAGAACTTAAAACTGATTCTCTTTCGTCTTCAAAGTCAAATTTTTCAAACATTTTTTCCCAGTAACATTCTGAATTCGGCCGTGGTGTTTTAGGCCGGGTTTGGGGTGTTACAAATTCTTAGGCTAAATAATAGAAAGAAAGTTAGTATTAGTACTTTTGGTTCTTTTAGGTTCGACATTTCGGTCTTGCCACTAAACTATACTACTGTTCGATAGGTGCGCTTGCCTCAATCGTTGTCACAGTTAGTTTCTAGGCTAGGTCGTTCATTATATAAATTTTAAGACTCTGACATAATGACCAAGCATCAAGTACCTTCTGGGTCACTTCAGCAGATTATGATACCCGAGTGGAAGTGGGATAGAGTCAAGATGGATTTTGTATCTGGTTTACCGTTGACACCGAGCAAGAAAGATACAATTTGGGTTATTATGGATAGATTGACTAAATCGGCTCACTTTATTCCGGTTCGTACGGATTATTCGCTTGATAAGCTGGCTGAATTATATGTTTCTCAGATTGTGAGATTGTAAGGAGTGCCTATTTCTATTGTTTCAGATAGAGATCCGAGGTTCACATCACGGTTTTGGAAGAAACTGCAAGATGCTTTAGGTACGAAACTACACTTTAGCCCTACTTTTCATCCGCAAACAGATGGCTAGTCTGAATGAATTATTCAGATACTTGATGATATGTTGAGATGTTGCATTCTCGAGTTTGAAGGTACGTGGGAACGATACTTACCTTTGATTGAATTTTCTTATAATAATAGCTTTCAATCTAGTATCAAAATGGCACCTTACGAGGCTTTATACGGTCGTAAATGTCGTACACCATTGTATTGGAATGAGCACAGTGAAAATAAGATACACGGGGTCGATTTGATTAAAGAGACTGAACAGAAAGTGAAAGTGATTTGCGATAGTTTGAAAACAGCATCGGATCGTCAGAAATCATATGCAGACTTGAAAAGAAAAGATATAGAGTTTCAGATCGGAGATAAAGTGTTTTTGATAGTTTCACTATGGAAGAAAATACTCAGATTAAAGGCAAATTGAGTCCGAGATTCATTGGACCGTATGAGATTACAGAGCGTATCGGGCTGGTTGCTTATAGACTGTTGTTGCCACCTGAACTAGAAAAGATTCACAATGTATTCCATGTTTCGATGCTCCGTAGATACCGATCCGATCCCTCACATGTGATTAGTCCGACAGAGATTGAAATTAAGTCCGATATGACATATGAAGAAGAACATATTCGTATTCTGGCTCGTGAAGTTAAAGAATTGCGAAATAAGAAAATTTCGTTAGTTAAAGTACTGTGGCATAAACACGGACTTGAGGAAGCAACATGGGAGCCAGAAGATGCAATGAAAGAGCGTTATCCAAACCTATTCACCGGTAAGATTTTTGGGGACGAAAATCCTTAAGGGGGGAGAGTTGTAATAGTCCGATTTTGACCCTAATCGGAACAGTGGTTTCGGGACCACAAATTCGAGTCCGAAAAAAATATTTTAAAATTATTTTTTGTGTTTATTATGTGTGAATTTTCTTGTGTGAAATTTTCGTGTTTTAATTTCGTCGTTTGAGTGTCCGATTTAATAAAAGGGCTTAATCGCGTAAAATGAAAATTTGATGGTTAAATAGGAAAGTGCCTAATTGTTGTTGTCTTTATAATTTGAAGGTTTTATGATGCAATTATCCCACTATATAAATTAGTGGACGGCAAAGTACTAATATAACCTTATTATATATGTTTTATATATTAATTAGTAATGGTTAATTAAGTAAAATAATAATAAGTTAATATATAACATAAAACATAATAAAATAAAAGCCATGCTCATCTTTTTCTTCCAAGACCGAAACTAAAGAAAAGAAAAAGAAAGAAACCTAAGCTAGATTCGGCCATTGTTGAAGCTTGATTCAAGGTTAGTCTTAGTTCGGTTTTTGATAATTTTTACGTTTTTGGAATTGTTGTTTCGAATACTTCAAGACCCATGTTTGAATTTTTTATTTTGATGAAGATTTTGAAATGTGCCATTGATGAGTTTATGAGTTTTATTATGTTAGTTGATGAATTATGAAATATATGTGTTAGATTAATATGTTTTGTCTTTTAATTTTTGATGAATTTGAGTAATTAGGGCTAAATTGTAAAAATAAAATTTTGGGGGACTAAAATGTGAAAAAAAATGAAATATATGGACTTGTATAATGCTTGTGAATATTCGGCCTAACTATGGTATGTGTAAATTTTGTGTATTTTGTGTTTTAAGCAATAGGGACTAAATTGCAAAAAGTGTGAAATGTTAGGGGCAAAATGGTAATTTACCCATTTATGTGTTTTTGGATTAAATTGAATGAATGTGTGATTAAATTAGTTAAATTTGAATTTATTTAGATCAAGAACGAAAGAAAATAGAATTAGATCGGGGGAAGTCGAAAGTAGTCGAGTAGTCGATTTCGTCCGTCGATATCCGAGGTAAGTCTATAAGCATTTAAATGTTTTTAAATTGAGAATATATAAATGTTATGTGATGAATTGAATTATTCGAATATATATATATATATGTGTGTGTGTGTGTGTGTGTGTGTGTGTGTGTGTGTGTGTGTGCTTTGGCCGAATGTGATTATGAGATAAGGAACTATGTTTTGAGTTCGATTCGATCGAGATTCAATGTCCGAAAGTCCCGTATGAACCCTAGGAATAGATAGGATACATATGTCATGACATAGGATTTTCGATATGTGTTATCGTGTAAGACCACGTCTGGGACGTTGGCATCGACTTGTGTTTATGTGTAAGACCATGTCTGGGACATTGGCATCGTATTTGATTCGTGTAAGACCCTGTCTGGGACTGTGGCATCGATATGTGATTACATGTAAGACCACGTCTGTGACGTTGGCATTGTACGAGCTTTCGACCATCCGCGTATCCTTTTTAATTTTGAACGGTTCAACGGGCAATGTGAAGTAAAGACCGAATGTGAAATTGAATTACAGGTTCAGGTATGTGTTAGTTATTTGTTTATATGAAAACAAGGTAAGTTGGTTAATTGAAATGATAAAAGGTTATGTGAATATAGATTTTGTGTTAGCATAGTTGAACATATAAGGGATTCGGCCTATTGATGTAATTGCGATATTTAAACTGAAAATATATATGTGTATATGAATGTTTATATTCGGCCATATGGTATGTATGTGTGATTAAAGTATGACCTTTGTAGTAAATGATAACTTTGTATTGGAAATCATGTGTAATCGACTTTATTAGTAAGATGTTAATATGCCTTTGTTAATATATATGTTTTTGCTTATGACTTACTAAGCTTAAATAGCTTACTCTGTGTGTGTGTTCTTGTTTACCTCTGTTTTATAGATTTTGGAGTCACGTTACGAGCTCGGGGATCGTCAGCAAAGCCAATCACACTATCGACAGTTTTTCGGTATTTTACTAAGTTGAATTTGGGCTTATGGCATGTATAGCATAGATGGAATGTTTGATTTTGGAACATGTATATATATAGCCATGCGAAAATGGCTTGATCACTATGTTTAAGTTCGGTTTTATGTGTTCTTGGTTAAGTGCTTCATGTGTTTGATTTTAGCAATTTGGCCTTGGCTTATTATATGTGAAACATGGTTGCTATGTTTATGTTTGTGTGTATGATCTTGGTCAAGGTGAGTTTATGTGTAACTTGGTTGATATACTTTGCTAATAAGTGCTTGAATTAAGTCATGGTTTATGATAGATATACGTCTTGAGGTGCGGATTTGAAAATATAAGTGAGATGCTAAGTATATTATTGATGGAATGTACATTAAGTTAGGCTATATGATATGTAATAATTTGTGCATGTTCAGCCTTATGGGATGCTACAAAATTGGTTATAATGTGCTTGTGTATTCGAATATGTGATGAATTTAAAATAGCTAAATATATATGGTTTGGTTGTGTTGTATGTTCGGCTATGCTGTTTGATTATTTAGGGTCGGTTTATAAAGGTATGAATGTATATGTTTTGAATGTTATAAAGCCAAAATGAAATAAATAAGTTTGGTATAAGGTTCAAATTGTATATGTGGTTAGTTTAGTAATTGGTTTATAATGGCATATAGATGAAATGAAGTTGATGTGGTTTATTAATGTTTGAGGGTTAGTTTCTTTGATAATGTAAGTGTATTTGTATATATGAATATGGCGTTGGAATTATAAAGATAAGCATGATATTTAGTTTATAGTATATTTATCTAAATATATATTATGTATTGAATGTTTAATAAAATGACCGAATAAGAAACAATACAACTTGATTGTGTGAATGAAATTTTGGCACATATTAAAGTTTATAAATTGGCATGTGAATTATGTGTATTTGTAGTTGTTATTTGTGCTTAAAATGACTTAAAATATCAAGGTCATATGCGCATAGTTTTGGTCATTAGGAAAGAAGTAAGTTTAGTTTTAAATTATGTTAGTTCAAATGAAATCAATGCCGCATAAAGAAGTGATACCTAAATTGAGTTATGGTTCATTTTGTTTGGATGTGAATGCGTATCATGTTTGTTAATAACCATTAATATATTCGGCTATAATGTATGATAACCAAAATTGCATTTTGTGGTTGATAATTGATTTTAATATGTGAACATGCTTAGATTATAAAATGTGATGTTTGATAATTAGCTTATGATAAATAGTTATTATATGTTTGGTATATGATGTGTAATGATATATATATATATATATCTGAATAATTTTTAAAATATGCCAATGAAAGTAATTTAGTAGATTTAAGTTCAAAAGTGATTAAGATAAGTGTTCTGATGAGTTTTAAATTACGAAGCTAGATTTGTAATAAATGTTTGTTCTGAACTGTGCTATGTTCGGTAATCCTCGTAACCCTAATTCGGCGACGGATATGGGTTAGGGGTGTTACAGAAGCCTTCGTTTGAAGTGCTTGCTCGAGTGTATCCTCTTTCTTCTTCTTCTTACGTTGTTCATGTGCCTCGAGAGAACCGGCGAGTTCGTCGACTGTGAGCGTTGCTAGATCCTTTGACTCTTCTATGGCACATACGACATTCTCGAAACTGTCAGTTAACGATCTTAAAATCTTCTCCACAACTCGTGCATCGGTTAACACTTCTCCGTTTCGGTTAACACAAAAATACCTGTGACACAATAATGGTCTTCCTTTCAAACAAGAATTGGCCAAAAGAGTGCCTCTAAGTGATTTACACTGTGCTCTATGTGGAAATGATATTGAAATGTTGAGCATGTCTTCCTACAGTGTACCTTTGCTAGAGCTATATGGTTTGGAAGTATGAATCATTTTTTTTTTCAAAGGATCATGAACAAAATAGATAACACGCATCTTATTATTTCTAAACTGGAGACTATACTTTGGAGTATCTGGAAATGCAGAAACAAAAAAATAATAAAAAATTATGCAATTGAGGTCATACCAACTCATGCTCTACATCTAGCATCTACTTTTGCAAGTCAAAGGTCGGAAGCTTTCCTCACTTTTAAGGATATCAAAGGGAAAGGCCTTCTTTAAAAACTAAATGGACATCACTTTTTCAACAATCCTATTCGACGACTTTCATAACATGGAAAAAAGGGGAACATGGTATTGGTATTGCCTTTACAATTGTTGACCCTGAAGGTTTATTTTAAAGCAGAGAAGTGAATGTTTAAACAATTAATGGGATCTTACTTCTTGTAAATTGCATGCCATCCAGGATGTCCTCATTCATGCACTTAACTAGAGTCTGCAAACCCAATTTGTCACTCACCTAGACTTTAGATTCTATACCTTACTGTAGAGAAAACATGATCAATGGAACTGGAAGCTTAATCCATGGATTGACGGCATTAAAAAGCTTCTTCATCTCGTGCAAGCTGTAGTATGGGATAACAACAGGAGCATATTCATGGAGGAAACACAACAATGGGCAAGTATGGCCACACATAGTAGAATATCCTTTTCTGATGATAGACATGCTAATTAATATTATTCTACTGCTTGTTTGTGTACCAAAAAAAAAAAAATAAGTAAATAATTATTAAATATGATGCATGGCAAGGTACGGAAGTATTTTAGGTAATTTTCAATGCCAAATGAATTCTCTATTTAACAAGTGTCACCAGCAATTTGATGCTACCTTGGTAGTTACAATAATTCCATTGGTGGGTCCATTTATTTTGTAAAGCAGAAATAATTATTCTTAAATTTGCTAATATGTTCTTAATATTTCCATTTTTTTGTTGAATTAAAATTTAAATTGAATGTGAGCAACATAATATTGGAAATTATTATCAATGTTGTAAAATATCTTCGCATAACTTTGAATAAATTTAGGAATATTCAGTTATATCGTAAATACCAACACAACAATAAATTTAATAAAAGGGAATACGATTTTCACCATTACAATAAATATATATCATTGAAAAATTATATTAAAATTCTTTAATGAAATATAGGGGTCAATTCGAATCTGTATCAAATGAGTATCTGACAAGAACTTAAAGCCATTGTTCCATCTAAGATAAGATAATTGAAAATTAAATTATCATTGATAAACAAACTTTTTTGATAAATTGGAATTAGTTTAGGGTATATGTTAATATACCATATACATTAAGATGTAATTACCAAAATTTTGGCCTTAAATAACTATTAACTATTCGAAATACACTAAAATTTTGACGTAAGAGGTGTACAAAATTCCTAAACTTTTTAAAAGAAAAAACAATTAAGTCTCTATTTTTTCACTCAATGGGTATTTAAACGGTCAAAATGCATCAAAAAGGTATTTTAATCATTGTCACATCGTGGTAATGACACATGGCAAAAAAATGATAAAAAAAATTTATTTCAATCAATAAAAAATGTAGAAAATATAAAATTATTAAAATTTTATAAAAATTATAGAAAAATATTTATAATTTATTAAAACATTTTAAAAAATTATTAGAAATATAAAAATTATTATAAAATATAAAAATTTTAAAGTTATTATCTTTACCACATGTGACGTTATGGCGAAAAATGATAAAAAAATTAATTAAAATCAATAAAAATAATAAATTTTCATTTCATCCTCAAGTTGCAGTTATATTATAGTATCACACTAAATAAAGCTTCTTAATAAAATTTAACCCTATGGTAAATTTGAGCCCCAAATCATTAGTTTTTTTTTTTTTAAACACCATTAAATAATTAAAATTGTTTAATCTGTTTATCAAAAAATCAAAGAAAATTCACTTTTAGATTTTTTCTGTAGAAGAGATGATAACAGTTGGCTAGATGGTTAGTGATAGTAGTTAGTTTGTTAATAGTTAGTAGTCAGCTGGTTAGTAGCAGTTAATGAAAGTGTAAATGTATGCACAATGTAACTTAAAATATTCATTCTATACAGCAATAAAAAAAATTGATATATTCTCTAAAGCTTCAATATCAGATGTAGGAGGTTGCCGGAGCTTAATACCTCATCACCGCCAGTATTTTAACATGGTATCAGAGCCACCATCGAGCGTTTGTTCCAAGTCGTGGTTGTTCTTGTTCTTCTTGTTGTTTTCAGGTCATTGCTAGTAGGTAGTTGCAGAAGTTTTCTACCCATTTTTCCTGATGTTTGTTTCCAGAAATCTTCCATGGTGAATTCGACGGATTCTTTAGTTGATTCCAACAATCTGTTCTATTTGCATCCCTCTTACACTCCAAGTGTGTTGTTTATTTCCCATCAACTTTATGGTATCGAAAAATACAGTGTTTGGAATTGATCTATGTGGATTGCATTACTCACCCAAAATAAGTTGGGGTTTGTGAAAGGAACTTATTCTAAAGAGTCTTTACTGGAGGCGTTTCATTTTCAATGGGAACGCTGTAATGCTATCGTTCTATCTTGGATTCTGAACACGGTGAGTAAAGAACTCTCAGTTGGCATAGTCTTTTCTTCTAGTGCTGTTGTTGTTTGGAATGATCTTGCTGAAAGGTTTAACAAAGTTAATGGTTCATGAATTTATTTTTTGCACCATAAAATCACATCTTATCAATAGGAAATAGATTCAGTCTCTTTATATTTTACCAAGTTACGCTTGCTCTGGGATGAGTATGATGTTCTTGTCTCGTTTTCATCTTGTGGTTGTGCACAACCCAAGTCGAATGTTGGTCATGTCACTCAACAGCACTTGTTTAAGTTCCTAATGGGTTTAAATGAAACATACAGTGCTATTCGGAGTCAGATCTTGTTGATGAGTCCATTACCATCTGTAAATCATGCTTATTCTATGATAGTGCAAAAAGAACCCCAACAACAGCATGTGTCAAGAACAGTGGTTTCTGAACCTGAACTTTGTATTCTTCCAATAGTACTTCAAAGAGGAGGTTCAATGGTGTTTGTGACCATTGCAAAGTTAAAGAGCACAAACAGGAAAATTGTTATCGACTAATCGGTTATCTTCCAAATTTCAAGTTCACCAAAAAAAAATGAGCTCCACTTCAACTGGATCTATGGTCAACAATGTAGTGGCTACTGGTTATGCAGAATTGGTTGATGTAATAGCACACCCAATGCACCCTCAGCTCCGTTGTTCACGCAGGCTCAATAGCAACAGATTCTAGATTTGTTAAACAAAGATTCTTCAGGAGAAGCCACAACAAGTTTGGCAAGTATGGCTTCCTCAAGTGAATGGATCTTGGACACCGGGGCCACCAATCATATGCTTTCAAATTTCCAGTGTTTAGAATCTCTTGTTTCTTGCTCTTCTACTCCATCTTGTGTTTGTTTGCTTACTGGTTCTTCCATTCTGATTACATATGTTGGAACCTGCACTATTTCTCCTACCCTTAAACTTTCAAATGTTCTTTACATTCTAGATTTTTGTTATAATCTCATCTCTATTTCAAAACTTACTACTGATTTGCATTGTTTTGTTTCATTCTATCCAAATTTTTGTCTTTTACAGGATCTCTCAAGTGGAAAGATCATGGGGATTGGTAAAGAACAAGCTGGTTTGTACATCTTTCATCCATTTCACCCGACCACTTCTCTTGCTTCGAACGTTATCAATGTTCCCTCCTCCACATCAAACACAATTTTTTTCTTTTGGCATGTGCGTTTTGGGCATGCGTTACTTTCAAGATTGCATAAAATGTCCTCTCTTCCTTGTACATTCATAATTACTAGTCATATTAAGCAATGTTCCATTTATCATTTGGCAAAACGGACTCGTTTGTCTTTCCTTGTAAGTAGTTCAATAGTTGTTACACATTTCTCTCTTATTCATATAAATCTTTAGGGACCATATCGAGTCTCCTCACATAATGGGCATAGGTATTTTCTTACTATAGTAGATGATCATTCTCGCATGACGTAGGTGTACCTTTTATGTTTGAAGAGTGATGCCACTGTAAAGCTCAAATAATTTTTTGCTATGATAAAAACTCAGTTTTCTGTTACTGTTAAAGTTATTCGTAGTGATAATGGCTATGATTTCTTTAAGCATAAATGTCATGAGTATTTTAATACATTAGGAATTGTTCATCAAAGTTCGTGTTCTTACACTATGCAACAAAATAGAGTGGCGGAACGAAAACACCGACATTTACTTGAGGTAGCTTGATCTTTAAAATTTCATTCCAACAAGCTAAGTAAGTTTTGGGGTGAGTGTATCCTGACCACATGCTATCTAATCAATCGGTTACCTACTTTGGTGTTAACTTGGAAAAGTCCCTTTGAGTGTTTTTATAATAAACAACCTGATCTTTCTACTCTTCGAGTCTTTGGTCATCTTTGTTATGCCACTGTGCCTAAATATGCTGATAAATTTTCCCCTAAAGTTATTCCATCAGTTTGTTATGGGATATTCACAAGTTCAAAAAGGTTATTTGTTGTTTAGCCTAACTGCCAAGTCATTTTTTTGTTAATAGGGATGTCGTGTTCCATGAGACGATCTTTCCTTTTAAGTTTCCTACTCAGTCTACTCTTTTTTTTTTTTCCTACAATAGATAACTAGTCTTTTCTTGATACCGATGTTACACCCGTATCATTACGTTTGTCTTCAACCCCTTTATCTATGTCTGATTCTTCTTCCACTTCTCTTGTACAACCTACTTCCATTCTTGACCCACCAATTCTTAAACCGTGCCGTACCATTCGAGTTCCTAAATGACCTACATGGATGACAGACTATGTGTGTTCTAATCAATCATCTAGTGTTTCCCTTGATGCAGATCTGCATTCTATTTCTCACACGTATTCCACTTGTCACCTACCTTTGCATACTCGACAGTTTGTAGCAATTATTTCCACCATACCTGAACCTCAAACCTACCAGAAGGCTATTACGGATTCAAGGTGGATTGAAGCCATGAAACAGGAAATTCATGCTCTGGAAGAGAATGACACATGGGAAGTAGTGCCTTTGCCAATGGGTAAAACTCTTATTGGTTGCAAATGGGTTTACAACGTTAAATACCATTTCGATGGGACTGTTGAGAGGTTTAAAGCTCGTGTGGTGGGTAAAGGCTATAACCAACAAGCCGATATTGACTTCCAAGAGACTTTTTCTCCGGTGACTAAACAAGGTACTGTCCATACAGTGATAAGTGTCGCTGCCATGAAAGATTGGCATATTTTTCAAATGGATGTTTACAATGCTTTTTTGCAGGGAGATTTACCTAAAGAAGTGTACATAGATATTCCCGAAGGGTTTCATAAACAGAGGGAGCATAGGGTGTGTCGTTTACTCAAATCCCTCTATGGTTTAAAGTAAGCATCTAGGCAATGGAATTTGAAGTTGAGAGAGGCGTTAGTGCATGTTGGTTATATATAGAGCAGGCATGATTACTCATTGTTCACAACGAAACAAGTAGGGAAGATTGTTATTTTACTAATTTATGTTGATGATTTGTTAATAATTGGGAATAGTGTTAAAATGATCAATGAATTGAAAGGGGTTCTTCATCAGAACTTTAAAATGAAAGACTTGGGTGAGCTAAAATATTTCTTAGGTATAGAGGTGGCACGGTCAAGTAAGGGCATCATGTTGACTCAGAGGAAGTATGCGTTAGAACTGATTGCTGATGCAGGTTTAGAGGAAGCCAAACCTGTTAAGACACCTCTTGAGTAGAATCAAAGACTTACCACTGTTGAGTATGATAAATGTGTGCATCCAGAGGGTAATTGTGATGATGTGCTACCGGATGTGTCGATGTATCAGAGGCTTATGGGTAGGTTGTTATATCTGACAAACACAAGACCAGACATAATGTATGTAGTTCAACACTTAAGTCAATTTATGCAGAAACCAAAAAAATCTCATCTTGAGGCAACACTTTGCGTAGTTCGGTATGTGAAGAAAAACTCTGGGCAAGGTATTTTGTTAGCAGCATCGAGCGAGCCACAACTTTGTTTTTTTGTGATTTTGATTGGGCAACTTGTCCCATGTCGAGAAAGTCTATCACTAGTTATTGCATTAAACTTGGAAAGTCTCTTATTTCATGGAAGTCGAAGAAGCAAAGCACCGTATCTTAATCATCAATTGAGGCTGAATACAGAAGTATGACATCAATTGTTGCAGAGGTGGTTTGGTTGTCTGGTTTATTGAAAGAGATTTGTGTGAACAACCTTGGACCAACATTGCTATTTTTTGATAGTCAAGCTGCACTTGAAATTGCAGCAAATCCCGTGTTTCATGAACGGACTAAACACATAGAAATAGATTGCCATTTTGTAAGAGAAAAATTGAGAGAAGGGCTAATTCAACCAAAGCACATGCAGACTGATGAAAAACTTGTTGATATAATGACTAGAGCAATGTTTCAAAATATTTTTATCATTTTTATTGATTTTAATTATTTTTTATCATTTTTCCATCACATGTCACAATCATGGTGTGACACATGACAGAGATAATAACTTTAAAATTTATAAAATTTATATATATATTTTAAAATTTTCCTATATTTTTAAAATAAATTTTCTATATTTTATATTTTTTTTATATTTTTAATAGTTTTTTTTCTATTTTTTAATAAAATTCAAATATATATATATAAATTTCTAATAATTTTCTATATTTTCTATATTTTTATGGTCTTTTATCATTATTGTTGATTAAAATAATATTTTTATCATTTTTATTAGATTGTTTATGTTAGATTTTTTTACCCGCACGTTCCATGTTCTGTTAGAATGATCTGTTTAGGCCGTGGGTTATTTTGGCCCTACAGGTGTTTGACATTTTTTTGGCCTACTAAGGAGTGACATGTTTGATAAAACATTAGTTGGTTTTCGGTTAGGACTCTTCAGCTCTTTAATTGGTCATATTGAGAAGTTTAAAGTGAAGATAATGTTTATTCTTATCATTATCTCTTGAGAAAGTTTTAAAACAGTTGGAGGACTGATTTATGAATAATTTTATTTAATAAATACTTAGGATAATAAATAGGATAATTTTCGCTTTTAACTTAGAGTTTAAAGCTTATCAAAACTCTGTTAGATGGACTCTTGTCTCAGCCTATAAATAAGTTGCTTATGGCGTGACTTTTTTAGCAGTTCTTGAGTGTCTTTGTCAACAATTTTATTGTGTTCTTATGGTTATTTTGTGACACTCTTTTAACTATTCTTTTGAGAGTATGTTGATTGTATTGTGAGGTATTTGAGCGAGTGATTTGTGACAATTGGGGTCTGTATTTGGGCTGCAATTACTTTTTTGTGTAAGGGTAGATTGGGCTTAAGCCAATAGGTGATCTAAACGGTTGTGGAATATAATCATTCACTGGGCGAGGCTTCGCAAATATAAGACCATTGTATTTAAATTGCATTAACAAATATCGTATGTTAATTCTCTTCTTACTTTAAATTTAACCTTTCTGTTCTAACAGTAGTTGGAACAAAATGGTTTTTTAAATGCAAACCGAAGGCTTTTTCAGTTTATGCATATATAACGTTGTTCACTGTTTGAGAGTTAGCTCAATTGGTTTAGTCTGAGACAAGTGCAAGTGCTGGTAATATAGTATGCCATGGTTCGTCGACTCCTACTCTTGTGTTTTTATTTGAAGGCCATGTTTGAATTAATTATTTTTTGTTGATTAAAACCATTGAACCAATTAAACCATGACTCAAACATGTTATTTATAGCATATACATATATGTATATTGAAAGATTATTATTTTTGAATAATATATGATGCACCGTGCATAAATTCTATGCACCACCAATAAACCACATCAAACCACTTCATCAATGAGTAAAAAAAAAAAGTATTTGGGAATTTGTAAGTAAAGGTTATTTAGTTTATTTAAATGTAATTAAACTTGTTCTTTTCTCTTCTCCTATATAAAAAAAAAAATCTTCAAAATCCTTGAAAAATTATAAATTTATTATTTTCTCGTCTCCGTCTCAATATATCAACAGGGTTATGATTTTGTTGAGAAAACCTAAATCAAACTAACAATCTCTTTCTCTTTTTCAATAGTATTCATTTACAAGTCTTAAAATACTTTTTTTTTTCTCACTCATAATGTATAATGTAGTTCATTAATGGTGTATGGGATATATTCTTTAAAAGAAATTAATGCTTAATGTAGCAATTTAGAGTTTAGAGAGAATAATAATTAAAAAATTGTCATATTTTGTTTGAAACAATTTATTATTTTAAGTAACAAAAGTTGAAATGAAAAGTTGATTTACATTAGAAAATTTAAAAAGAAAATTTTAAGGCATGCGAGTTTGGATTAAATATTGTTTTGAAATTTTAAGTAACAAAAAACTAAATAATAAATTTATGTTTAAAATTAAGTACTAAATTATTGTAGTTGATATAATAGTAATAAAATATAATTATACTATTTAACAATAAATCTTAATTTTTGAAAAATATTTTTTTGGAGAAAAATTAAATCTTAACAGCCTATTTATGCATATAAATTAAGGGTTTATTAGGGTAATAAAAGTATAAGAATTTATTTAAATAAAATGTAGGCTGTAATCTAATATTTTCTCAAAACATCACCATATATAACTGGTTTCACCTTAAAAACATGTATGAGATCAGGGGCGAAGCCAGAAGAATTTTTTAAGGGGGGCCGGATAAAATTTTAATTTTTTATAGTTTATATCTTTATAATTTGTAAAGGATTAAATTGAATTTTTCAAATTTTAAGGGGGTCAAAGTGCAATTTTACCTTACTAATTTAAAATTTTTAAAAAATTCTAAAAGCCAAAATAGTAATTTTACATTTTAGGGGGGCCGGGGCCCATGCCAGCCCCCCCTTAGCTACGCCCCTGTATGAGATAAAATAGTTGAAAGATGGATTGTTCTGATTATTGATACTAAAAAAATAACACAAGACATTTATTAATTAATTATAGATATACCACACAATAATATATCCCGGATTAATGGATTTAAGTACATGGAAGAGAAGCCATTTGAAACCAACCTAAAAAACTCTAGCTTTAAGGTTCTAAAAAAAAAACATATCGATGCAAATTACACAATTACAATCAACTAAGGATAGAAAAATATACTCCTTAAGTTGAATATTTCATGTATAAAGAAAGATTTAAGTTAGGACCCAATCCTGAAAACTTCCATGGATGGCCAAAAAAAAAGGTACTAAAAGTTCAAAAGAGGATATGATTGAAGCCTTTGGGCCAATTATTTATCATCCGTTTGCAAATGAGACTTCATGAGATTGCTCATCTCCTTTGTAATGGCTGGAATGCAACTTGAGCTCCTTGCGATCCCAGTTTTACTTTGAGCTCCTCGATGATGATGATCCCTAGGGCTAATAGATTTGGACCTTGAACCTTTCCTCAATATCTCTCTCATGGCTTCAGCCGTCAACAAAGCTGGATTGGCCCTTCCGATTTTGTTAAAACGAGCACAGGTGTTCATATGTGCATTCAAAGCTTCCTCTATCTTGCACTTGCCACCATTGCTGGCCTTCTTCTCCATCTCTTCTTTCACCGCTTCGCCACATAACCCGCATATCCATTTCCCTAAAAACTTGTTCCGGACTCGCTCGATGTACTCCGCGGTGTACTCTTCGCTCATCCCACAACATTCGCACTTGGCATCGTCGACTTCTGATATCGGCGGCAGCTCTTTCTCGTCGACCGGTGATGATGCTTCTTTGTAATTATCAATCACTTCTTTGCTAAGTTGGAACGAGATATCGGATATGGTTCGATGGAGACTGTCGTTAGAGAGTCTTGGTGGCTTGGAGAAGTTGTTGGTCCTGCTGATAGCCTCTCCATGCGGTGCCATGTTAAGAAACAATAACCCAAAGCGTTGATATTGATGAAGAGCCTTAGGGAAGAAGTCGGAAGATATAGAGGGTTAAGTGCATGAAACTATCGTATTTATAGCAATAATGGGATCCCTTTTTTTCTGTATCTAACAAGGGAAATTGTATGTATGGATCTTGTGGACTCACATGTCGGCTATCAGTAATATGTTTGCATAGAAAAGGGTTAGTTTATAGCCTTAAAAACATGCTAGATTTTTCAGGAAAGAACGACTTGTTTTGGCTTTTCACTTTTGGGTTTAAAGCTAACTGTTCATCTACATAAAGAGACAGGAGGCAGCATATTACATTTTATTTGAGGATATTTTATTATTATTATCAAGTATTCACTTTTTCACCATTATTATTTTATTTGGGCAGTTGAGTAGGGTTCCTCATGCAAATTTTTCGTCATTTATAGTTTGTTGAAGAAACCAAAACCTATAATATTGCCTCAAATGTCTTTGAAAAAAGAAAAAAGATTCTTATTATTTATTAAAACCTTCTTGTTAGTTTAAAGCGATGTTTTAGAAGGGAGAAAATTTTGAGTTTAAAGCTATTTATCAAAGACAATTTTTTCACTGCAATACAAACATTTTATCCTTAAATCATTTTTTAATCTAAACTTTCTCAGGTTTTTCCAACAAAAATATTAAAATATGTGTATGTTGAGGGAATAAAAAATCGTACATGTCATCAAGCTGATGAAAATTAATATATCTGTTTTCATGGGGAAAAAATTAAAAATCAATAAACAATACAAGGTATACTCTCACATTAATTAGTTTGTTGAAAGGGTTTTCTTCTTAACTTTAATTAGCTTACAAAAATGAAATTGAAAAGTAATTTGTTCTAAAAGAGAGTTGGATTCACATGAGCGTCTAAACTAGCCATAAGCACCTTAGCCAAAAAAACAAAACACCTTTTTTTTTTTTTTTTTAAGGAAAGAAAGGTTGGGGCTTTATGAATCAAAATCTCTAAAACCATAAGAACCTGAGAGATTCACGAGAATGCTACAAGCTGGAAAGAGAAAGAAAAGAAAAGAAAATAACAGTAGCCGGTAAGCACGAGAGAGTGTAAGAGAAAGGGAGTTGATGTTAGGTTCTTTGTATAAAGAAAAAAAAAAAAAGGTAATGTTATAATAAATATCGTTTCACATTTCTTCAGTTTACAAATATAAAAAACGCTAAAATATACTATAATGTTCTAAATTTTGAAATTTAGTCTTTTTCTTTTTTTAATTTTAAAATTTAAATTTAATTATTAATACTATTAAAATTATTTAGGTTACTTACAACATTATATTTTTTAGTTACGTGGATACCTACTTTTATTTTAAAATATCACGTCAACAAATTTAATAAAAAAGAATTAACACAATTAACAACTAAACATGAATTTAAAAATTTAAAAAGTAAAAGGAACTAAGTTCCTAAACATAAAAATATAAGGACTAAATTTTAAACTTGTGAAGAGTATTGTCATATTTTATCCTATCAAACTTATAGCTTTGGATTTTGTGGTTTTAGCCCCAAAATTCTTAACCAAACTCGAAGCTTTACAATCAGTTTCCAAAATAAACTTATACTAATTCAATAATCTCCATGCTCTGAAAATGCCCAAAGTTTCTTTCGGTCCATCCATACTCAAATATGAATAACCAATCTATTATATTATTATATTTGGTTTGTTTAATTAAATGCAAAACTTTATTGTTTGATTAATGAAATTTAGTAGTATCACCTAAGTTATAAAATGTTGAAAAATTTCAACAAGCTTAGCTTTGTTGATTTTAAATATGGGAGTCATCTGAATGTGATTAATCAATTATTCAATCTACTCATTTTAGAATTTTCCTAGAAACACTCTAAAATAACAAACTCTAAGCTTAACCAAGTTTAAGTTCAAGAGTTGGATCACGCCATGCTGGTCTTGAAAAGAATACCAATTTAACATATGATACTTTACTAGGGTTTAAGTTTTTATTAATGCAACTTTATATATTTATTCTAAGACTCTTAACTTTAACTCCATCCACTACAACAAAACAGGCCTATCGCGACACTTTTTATAACTTAAGACGACACAAAAAAGGTTAGCATAAGTGTCGCGACGCTTCTCCCAACACTTTCAAAAAGGTTGCTTTTAGTATAGTTAACATAGGTGCCACGACAATTTTAAAAAAGCATTGGCATAAGTCAACATAAGCCGATCTTTATTGAAGGGTTGATAAAGACCTAGTCAAGGCTGACCTTTAAAAAAGATTGGGATAGACCTGTCTAAGGTAACCTTAAAAAGGTTGGGATAGACCTTGGCTAAGACAACCTTTAAAAAAGGTTGCTATAGAGCCGTTTAAGGCAACCTTAAAAAAGGTTGGGATAGACCTTATCTAAGGCAACCTTTAAAAAAAGTTTGAATAGACCCATCTGAGGCAACCTTTAAAAAAGGTTGGGATAGACACGTCTAACGCAATATTTTTCTATTTTTATTATTTTAATATTAATATATTTTCATAAACACTTAGAGTGAATAATGATAGAAATTGTGCTTTAAATACAACTAAAAAAATATAAAATTAAAATTAAAATAAAAATTGAATATTCACTACAAAAATCGATCCAACAATCAAAATACATTTAACATTTAGCTAAAATGTATACAACCAGCATTTAACCCAATTAATATAAGTAAACAAATAAAAAAAAAGTACCTAAGACGATAGACATTAATATTGATGTTGTACTACATAAAAACTAAAACTGCAACTACATAAAAGCTAATACACATGACTTAGCTAAAGAACCCACGAACATTGTAAAAAGAATTTACAAAGAAAAAGGAAAACAAAATATTGATATTCCAAATTTCTTGTTCATGGTTGCAAGCTTTGGATTAGTCTTTGCAGCTTCCTGATTCTTCGACCATCCAATTTCGGCATAATATTTGCTTCTCTCTCCATTTTGTGCCTTTGCTTCATCATTTACAATATCAAACATAATCATATCACAAAAAATATTTAACGTTGTCAACTCTTGTGCATCATTTAACACAAGCATCCACTCCACTGAATTTTATACTACCATTCTCAAAAATTTATAAGTTTTAAACATTTTAGACTTGAAAAAATAATTCTTTTTCATTTGCCAACCAGCTGCACCCTAGAAATGAAATTGAATTTCACACATTTATATTAATTAACATGACATCTCAGAATTTAAATTTTTATGATCAACAGGAACTAGATATACTGCATTAATTACCTCAATGGTCATGGGAGCAAAAACGAACATATTGGATAGATTGAAGGCAAATGCAGAGACTAAAAGATTGAAAGATCCATTATCAAACATCATTAAACAAAATACAAGAATGATTGTTCATTTTTCACTAGATGTGAAACCCTTGTACTTGGAACTTTACTTAAAGATTGAAAGATCCAATATCTTGTGTTTTATTCAGAGTGATCGAGCAACACTTTTTAATTCAGTTAAGCAAGATTGAAGTACCTTTTGGCGATTTTGAAGGGATTGTCGTTTGTGTTGCAGTACTTCAATGACGGTAGGAGAAACAAACATGTCCTTGAATTTCTCATCATTTACAGCAAACAGATCCAACCCAAGTTCCACCACCAGCTTGTCCCTGCTATCTCGTATAAAAAGTAAAGAATTAACAAAGTTTATTAGCTCCAACCTGAAGTGAAATGTTAATTACATTATTAAAGTTTAAACACATGATTTATTAATTTATTAGTTCTATACAGTAATATTCTTGATGCAGTTTTTGAACACCAACACAAGAGTTTGGTGTAACATCAACCACTTTGCCATTTGCCATCTTCAATGAAAAAAAACAGCAACAACAAATGCCAACACATTAATTGTATCTGACCAACCTGAATAAAAGAAAGCTAGAACTTTTCATTGCTAATAGAACAACGGAAGCACAGAACTTAAAGTCTGCACAACCTCTTTGAACCAGTTTCGAATGGTTAAAACTCTAAATACTAATATTTGTTTAACCATAAGTTCAAATTCTACTCCTACACAAAGTAGCCAGATAAATAATATCTTACCTTGGGGCCATTGGGTACCAGTTCTTGTACTATCTTCAACCTTTCACTATCCTCTCACGTCGATATTGGATAGAAAAAAACACATTCTCTCAATGTTAACTTTTGCAATAAAACTTTCTCAGCAATCAATACAAGTTTACTTAAGACACAAACAAACCTTGGCCGCAATACTTTGGGATTCCTTTGATGGTTCTGACTTAGTTTTTCCTTTTTTAGTTTCATTAGTGCATTGTTTCTTCAAAGCTTGATTTCTCCCTCCCTACAACCAATTTTATCAGTACCAAGCTCAGCTGGTATCTTAAATGGTTTGAATATTGAAAAAAGAGTTGTTTACCATATGGGGACGCTTGAGATCAGCTTCTGGTGAGCCTGGATCCTGGATGCTGCTGCTATCAGCAAACACAACTTCATCGTAGTATAGCCAAACTCCATTGCTAGCAGTTTCAAAGAAGCTAAAATCTTCCACAGCTCGAGGATCCCATTGGTCCACCATTGAGTGAGCATGTTTGTAACCACTAGTTCTCAAGCAAGTAGTGTGTTGCCGACCCTTCTCATTTTGTTCAAAGCTAAGCAAAGGTCCATTAGTGTTGGAACAATGGCAGCAACTCAGCAATGATTTGCATGAAGTTTTCTTAATCGAATGAAAACAAAACAAAGAGAAAAGATAAACCAGAAACTTAGCAAAGAAGAGTTTGAACACACATAAAATAATGGCTGAAAAGTTATCATCCCCCCATTTCATTGAAAGTAAAACATATATACAACAGTTGCATAGTCAAAGTGACTATTACCTAATGAATTAACTACTCCCACTAAGGTCAACTAATACAACATGAATTACAAGCAAAAGCTAGCTGACATTTCAGCTATTACATCAAGTTCATATCATAAACTAATCCTACTAACTTAGTTGAACAAATTACAATGAAACTAAACTAAGTTACAATGTAACAAAATCATCAAAATGGAACAGCTTCCCTCGATCTATGCTTGTCTGCATGTTGAGCTGCTGCTACTGCTGCTGCTGGTCACTTGTTGCATTGCAGGCAAATGCTCAACAATTAGTGCGATGAATGAAGTTATCATACCATGAGCCCTTGAAGTTTATCAAAGAATGAGGTTGCTCAGGTTTATAATTCACAGCCTGGAAAATGAAACCATCAGAACCATCCTCCAACAAGGTTGAGGTTTGAATGGAGCAGATAGGATCCTTTGCAAGTGCCATTGAAAGAAGGGATAGAGCTAGACTAGTTCAAGCTGATAGTTCGAAGACATACATATGCAGAAAAACAACTTCCATACAATACCTATAGATATGTAGAGATTTATACAGTTAGACTAAATATTAATAATGATGGGTTTCATTCAATTTTTTAAATAAGAAGAGATTGAAAATACTTTAAAGAAGTCTTTAAGTAGTTATCAAGAGATATAAATGTGTATATAAAAATGTGATTGTATGTATCGGGATTGTTAGCTGGCAGAGGAGAATATATATAGAATGGAAGGTGATAGAAGATTAAAGGAAAAGGAATGCGAATGTAGGAACAACATAAGGGTCGGCGGATTTTTCTCAAACCCCACATCTCTGACTATCAAATTCCTAGTTTTTTATTTGAGGGTGCTGCTTCCCACACTTCTTCCCCTTCACTTCTGCACCTGGAATTGGATTTCTACTATTTTTCGGTCGTGTGACATCAACAGAAGGTTTTTCGGCATCATGTCGTTCGCTGTTTTTTGAATTTTTCATTACACATCTGGTCAATTTTCGATGCAAATCCACAAAAATAATTTTTAGTACCTAAAACGTTATTTAAAACCAACCATTAGGTAAATATTCACTAAATTTTAAACCAACAATTTGGCCATAACCGTTAACAAAAGACCTCAACGAACCGAGACAGCCCAAAAATGAAGCATAGTTCACATACCTTTGAACAAAACAGCATCCTACAACACTTAATTCGTTACCAAATCTTCACCTAAACAAGATTTCTCATTGTTAGAACTTTAATCACACAACCGAAAAATCATAACCCAAAATGTGACAATCCCCAAAACCAAATACGAAACTTAAATTCACAAACTTACCACACACGGCCGACAACGATGCAAAAAGGAACATTGATACAGAAAATCTCAAAAGCAAAAAAGAGGATCCTAATCAATAATATTTCTGCTAACTTATCAGTTGATAAAATTCAAATCCAATTCAAATATTAGCCACGTGGGCGGCAGAAGCAAGGAATTTGAACACAGGATCTCACACACTCAAACACAACACTTATCACTGAACCAAATGAATTCAATTCACTTTAAAATTTTCACTAACCCGATTTTTCGGATGTGATAACTCCCCCCTCCTTAAAAGAATTTCGTCCCTGAAATTCCCGCTATCACCTCATTCACTTAACCACAAAATTTGAAACTCCTCACCCATATTGACCATCACGCTACCACTGCACAACTCAGATTTCAATGCAATCCAAACAATATTTCTAGCGAACTTTCTATTCACTAACACGAATTGTCTCACAGAACTATCTTCAGAAATATCGTTAACGATCCCACTATGCCAGATACTCAGAAACACCGTTTACAACAAACACTTGAATACAAACAATTCTTAACCAATGTAGGGTACAATTGAAACGAATCAAAAAAGTACTTGTATCACTGCCAGATCCCACTCAATCCTCTCAACGCCTAGTTGTGTAACTCCATCTTTGATTCCCTCTCTGAACCAAAGCTTGCATCCAACTAAAAGAGTGTCGTGAACAATCCCTAACTCGGTGCTCAACTGACCCACATCTAAAATACACTCCTGTTTTCCTCCATAACTGCCTTAACCCACTGAGGCCTGTCTATTCTGGCTCGTTTCCTAGGTTGCAGATTCAAGTCAGTAGCACCAAAACTCCTCTTATTTTGTACCTTATTCCTTTCCTTATTCATGCCCTTCAAGCGATTAATCTCTTCGGCTTCCTTGATCTCATTCGACTGAAGCCACTCAATCACAACTCTTAGCCCACAGATCCAAATTGGGCCTCATTGACCCTTTGTGAATCTCTAAACACACCTTGGGACACAGTATCGTCCCCGACTTCCTGATTACCTCCCCTAGAAATGGGCGCCTCGACAGTCTCATTCAATTCCAAATGGAATATGTTGTTAAGAGGAGAGGACTCAACGAAAACCACCTAACAACGACCTACACGTCCTCGCGCACCACGGCCACAAATACCGCGTGACCTCATTTTACTTATCTACAGTTCATAAGTCTAAAGTTTAACCTAGGTTTATTTTTAAACCTTAAGTCTAAAGTTTAGCAAATATATTTATCTTAAAATAGAGATGTCTTATTTAACAGTCTCTATCCGACAATTTTACTAAAGTACTAAAATAAAAGTAACTAAGGTATAGTTAACTAAAGTACACATACTTACTTGGATCGACGTCAGAGACTCAGATTCACATTTCCAGAACCTTAGTAAATTTTTGTGCAAATTACCCACATCAAATTTCCAAAAGTTTTCTTTAAAAATCATAAATTTCAAAAAACAAATTATGCATGCAATTTTAAACCCAAAAATCACAGGCCAAGTTTTGCAACTTGGCTTTGATACCACTAAATGTAACACCCCAAACTCAGTCTGGATGTTATGACCAAATTTGGAGAAGTTACACCAACTCGTTTAAAAACCCATAAAACTAATTTGAACATGTAATGTAAAAACCAGAGTTATCTTTGACAATTCATTTTTTTAGATTAAAGGAACAAAATCCTTATTAAAATCATTTATGTTATTACATAAAACCACTTAAGCGCTCACTTCATTTTGCAACAGAATTTTTAGAGTTTTTGTTTGAAAACAGTATTCTAATTTGTTAACTCATAAGATTTTTCAGTTTTATGTTAAAAATACCAAAACCCGACGAACAAAACAAAAACCAAAAACAAAGTCAAAAAACGAATTTATGGTCCAAAAGCCCTAAAAAATTTAATATCATAACCCATCATATTTAATTTAACCAAATAAGCAATTCGAACTTCTCCACGCCGTCCGATCCTAAGTTTGTTGATTACCTGAAAAGTCAGATATGAAAGGGGGTGAGCTATAAAGCTCAATGTATAACAAAACTCGAACAGAGAGCACATATTGCACAATAAACAGATAAGCGTATCGTAGGGAATTCATCAGACTTGAATGGAAAAATTGTACATGCATGATTATGTCAATGCAAAATTTTCGAAAAACAAAATGCAGATTTTCAGAAAACTTCCTACCCAACTCCGCTACATACCAAATTAGAGTTCCCCAGAACTCATCCATCCAAAAACACACCAATTAAGTAATCTCGGGTTGCTCGGCAATGATGACCCGCCATCCCTGGTTGCCCGGAAACGATGACTTATCGAAATGCAGTTAAACTTTTAGATCAAACATATGTGGTCAATCCATTAAGTTGCAGTCAAGCTACCAAAACAGATATGTGGTTATACCACCAAATAGTGCAAATTATTAAACTGCCAGAACTTCCTCCTTAACATATCATTCCAACCCCATGCAATGTGACATGGCATGCAAATACAGTAACAAAATGATAAGCATGTTGAACATGCATTCATTTTATTAACAGAAACCAGTAAGCATGCGATCTCATGCTTTGCACCCAAATATATATCAGGTTACAAATCACTTTAACTAGAATAACCACAACATCACATGCTATGGAATTGAAACAAAGCATAGCTCAGCATTAATCAGATATTCGTAACTAAATAGCAAACAAACAAATAAAACTCTCATATTTACAAGTTAAATATGAATCACACACTACGAACATGCTTGCATATGTTACACATGTGATACCAATCTTACTGATATCAAATATAAAAGTCACACGTACTATACACATCAGATTTCCAGAGGTCATATTAGCAAAAGTAGAATATCAGTTCTCACACTTTACAGTCTTATTTATACAATAAGGAACCTACGGAAAGCCTAAATTTGATTCGCACATAAAAAACGGCCTTAGGGTAAAATTTCAGTAAATAGGTCCACACGGCCTAACACACGCCCATGTTGCCCACACGGTCCAAATAGTCCAGACTGTGTGGTCCACACGATCTGACACACAGCCTGGCACATGGTTGTGTGGCTCACACGGTCTGCCACATGGCCTGGCATACAATCATATGACGTCGACAGGAAGTTTTTCGGCATCGCGTCATTCGCTGTTTTTCGGGTTTTTCGTTACACACCTGGTCAATTTTCAATGCAAATCCACAGAAGTAATTTTCGGTACCTAAAACGTCATTTAAAACCAACCATTTAGCAGAGATTCACTAAACTTTAAACCAACAATTCGGTCATAATTGTTAACAAAAGACCTCAACGAACCTAGAAGCCCCAAAACAAAGTATCGTTCACATACCCTTGGACGAAACAATAGCCAGAATCCTAATCAATCAGATTTATGCTAACTTATTAGTTGACCATAATTCAAATCCAATTAAAATATTAGCCACATGGGCGGCACAAGCAAGGAATTACAAAAAGATTTTTGTTTGCACGCATAAGAATTCAAACACAGGACCCAAGGTAAACTGAAACCTTACCACTAAACCAACAAACTCATTCTATCATCGATTGAGCTAAAATAATAGATAAGCTAAGTGTTCAAGGGTAAGGGTTGGAACAAAAATAACAAAAACTTAAGGAAAGGGATTTGAACACAGGATCTCTCACACACAGACACAACACTTATCACTAAACCAAATCAATTCACTTCACTTTAAAATCTTCACTAACCCGATTTCTACTAACCCGATTTTTGGGACGTGACATTTCCACTATTTTAAATATAAAATATTTATTTTTATATCATAAAAAGATTAAACTTAATTATATATTAAATAAAAAATAAAAAAAATAAACTACTAAAATAGTCACTTTTGTTTACCTCAAGTTACTTATGTTTGAAATGTTACGTTTTAGTCACTTACATTATCATGTTTGTAACATTTTAGTCACTGAGCCGTTAATTTTCATTAACGGTGTAACGGTAAGCTGACGTGACACGTTAAATCATAATTTCCAACAAAAAATTTAAGTTAATTTATACAATCGGTACCCATATTTTTTCGTTTTGAGAAATTTTATTTTTTTCTTTTATGTTTTTCTTTCTTTTTTTTTCCATTTTCTTTTGCTTCTCCCTCTGTTTTCCTCCCTTCTACATTTCTTTTAACGTAATTTTTCTATGTTTTTCATTTGTTAAAACTAGTTCTTATAATTTTATTTTTTTGAATAATTTAATTTTTTTCGAGTGAGACAAGCTTGTGGACTAGTTTTAACAAATGGAAAACATAGAAATATTGTGTTAAAAGAAATGAATAATGGAGTAAACCAGAGGGACAAGCAGAAAAGAATGGAAAATAAAAAAAAATGAAAGTTAAAGAACATAAAAGAAAAAAATTAAATTACTTAAAATGAAAAAATATAGGGACCAATCGTAGAATTTAACCTAAAATTTTTGTTTGAAATTACGATTTAACGTGCCACGTCAGCTTACCGTTACATCGTTAATGACAATTAATGACTCAGTGACTAAAATATTACAACACGATAACGTAAATGACTAAAACATAACATTTTAAACATAAGTGACTAAAATATAACCTGAGACGAACAAAAGTGACTATTTTAATAGTTTACCCAAAATAAAATTCGATTCGATTTCAGAGAACCATAACCCAGATTCGTGTCGATTTTCGATTTTTCAATTTTTCTTACTCAACCCAATCACACAATCAGTTACTTGAGCACATGACAATTCAACGAGATAAACTAATCTTAAACTGAGTATTAGAAATCGAAGAACCTTAAAGCTTTAAATAAGTAGTTGGTATTAAGATTGACAATAAGATTGCAAGGCAACAACCAGAGAAGAATGTGGCTACAAATGGTGGAGCAAGCAGCAGGCAGTTTTTTCTACTTAACAAGATAAGTTTTATTGAAAAAATAAGGTGAAAATCACCATTCAAATTACAGGAGAGAACCTAAGCCAACTTGTACAAATACCCTATATGAAGACTCATAACACTAATGCCACCAATAAAACCAGTAGACAATAAAAGACCCCAAAAAAAAAATCAAGAAAACCGATCACATTTTAAAGAACCAAAAACAGGGTCAAATATCTTCCATGACACCTATGACTTCTCATCATAAAAAAAGAATATTAGAACACATTTTCCAACTCTGTTGTAAAAAACGAATCAAAGAACGTTGAAAGCCCATGATGTTAGATCATTGATAAAATGCCTTCCACACGTAAATAGTTGGATCATGGAGAATGAGGTAATGGAAACCAATAATGGAGCCAAGCATCAATAACCCATTATCCAAAAGAACATCTGATGCCATCTTCAAGACAAAGAAAACAATTGATACAAGATAACAATCGAATGAGCAGTAACTTTGCAGTGAAAAATAGACAATTTCACAATCAAAATGCACTAATTGATCCACCATCATCACCTCACAAAATTGAACATTAGAAAAAAAAAACCACACAATTAAAGCCCATACCTTCAAAGTCAAGAGCTAGCCAATGAGCACAAGAAAACAACACTCTTTTTATTCTTCAATAACCTTATCATCATGTCCGTCAGCTCTTAAACCCAAAAGCATACCAAATTCCTACGCTTTTGTAAACTCTTCCAATATTAGTTTTTTCAATTCTTGAAATCAAAATCAGACAACGATTCATTAGCGAACTTGTTTGATGGAGTTCAAACAGTTGATAGGCCTCTTCTCGTTCTCCCACTCCTATTTTTAAACCCCTTATCACAAGCTCCAAGCAATACACAGCCCATCGAAAGCCACCCACAAGTCTACCTCGATCACAAAACATTGACCGATATTTCTAGAGAAACCAAACATCCAAACCTTGCTATAGTCTCTTATCACCCCAATCGACGAGGCTAGCCCCGTCTTAGTCCTCAAATCACCATAACAGTTGATCTTATGCCATCCTAGATCTGGTGCTATATGTTTGATTAAACAACAGATTTAGTTTCCATCATAGGAATTAGGCTGAGCATTCAACCAAATCGAGACGAATTGGGCGAAAAAATTTTGAATTAGCCAAGTTAACTAAGTCTTATTTTATCATCTAATATGATTTGAAATATTTTTTTTAAGTAAAATTAAATTTAAGTCAAGTCGAGACAAATTTAATTCGACAAATCATTCATTTGCATACTTTTCTACAACGTGCTCTCCCACTCAAAAAATCTTTATTGAAAATTATATTTTTCCTCTTTAACTAGAGGTTTAAACATATTATGCCAAAAAGTATACCACAATCATCCTCAATACTAGCAAAGTAAGTAGGGTTCGACAAGTTAACATGGATCCAATCACCGACATCCATCAAAATTCATGGATCTTATCTAGTTTTACCAATTGAAACCATGTAGGCAATGTAGGAAAGGAATGCCGTAAAAAAGTGATTAATATTGTCTACTTGGTTCTTACAAGACATGTGATTCGGGTCCCTAGTAATTTGTCTTTTCATTCTCCCTTCAGTAGTTAGCGGCTTGTTATTACAAAACCAACCATTAGAATACTTTGACTCGTTGCAAGATATTATAATGCCCATTTTACCCAAAAACGCCCGTTTCTAACATTATTTACGGAAATGGGTCAACTTTTTTATTATTTACCGGAAAGGACCGAATTCCCTGAAAACGCGTCTACGTCAGCGCGATCTCAGGTGCTGTGTCAGCAAAACGCTCCTCCAGGGACGTGTTGTGCCCGTTTTTTAACCCCCAACAGCTATTTTTTTGACCGTTTGGGCTCCAACGGTCAAAAAAAATATTATAAAAAAGCCCCCCTTTCATTTTTTTCACACAAAAGTCCTCTCAAATTTCTCTCAAATTTTTTCAAAGCTCTCTTTAATTTTTGCAAAAAAGATCTGTTTAAATTTTTTTGAATTAGTTTTTTTTTAAATTAAAAAATATTCGATCGTGTTAGCAATGGCTGAAGAATTAATTCGTCTCGATAATAAACACATCTTCGTCGATCAAATGACAATGGTAAGTGATAATTTTAATTTTTCAATACTATTTAATATATTTTTCATTTATGCAATTTTAATTAATTTTTCAATAATATTTAATATTTTTTCATTTATGCAATTTTAATTAATTTTTATTTTATAATTTTTATAGCAGCCTGTAGATCGGGTGTTGCAATGCTATATTCGTAATATGTCTGGTCCTCCATCGCCGTTGATAGAGAATTACCTGCGGGAAGCGGGTTTTTGGCACGTGGCCACGATAGGCCGGGGGTGCAAGTTGGACCCAAAACTAATCAGTGCGTTGATAGAGAGGTGGAGACCCGAGACGCACACTTTCTATCTTCCATGCGGAGAGTGTACTATCACTCTGGAAGACGTGCAGTTGCAATTGGGATTGCCGGTGGATGGGTACGCAGTCACCAGGTCCGCTCAATCTGCTGATTGGAGAGCCGTATGCTATGAGCTTTTGGGTGCTATTCCGGATAATATTAACGGAGGTCGGATCGAGATGGGATGGTTACGAGACACATTCCCGGAGCCGGATAATGATTCGACTGAACTAGAAAGAATACGATATGCTCGGGCATACATTCTTGAGATGATTGGAGGTTATCTGATGCCGGACTTGTCACGAAACCTCGTACATCTGAGATGGCTGCTGAAACTCGTTGATTTTAGAGCAGCTGGTGAATTTAGTTGGGTGTCTGTCGTGTTAGAAACATTGTAACGGGAGATGTGCGGGGCGGCGCGACCGAAATAAAGCCAAATTCGGAGGTTGCCTATCACTACTGCAATCATGGGCACAGTTTTGCTTTCCATTTTTACGTCCTCGAGTGGACCACTCATATACATTCCTACTCATAACGAGGTAAATTTTATATTAGATTTTACATTTATTACGTAGGTTTAAAATATAATTGTATGCTAAAAATTTATTTAATTAGGTGGAACCATTCGGCGAGTTATGTTGGAATACCTACCTCTCTTGAAGATATACGGCTTCTATTAGACCAACGGTCGGAAGCACAAGTAAGTATTAAATAAAATATATATACATAATAAAATAGTCGTTTCGTATTTAGTATTTAGTATTTAGTATTATGTATATAACTAATATTTTTATCATGTTCATATATTTTCAATGGACACCATACGAGGATCCGGCAATTCGGGTAGTAATTCCGGATGAATTCTTTCAAAATTTGAACATTTGGCATGTGAAGGTCCCATTGGTCAACTATGCCACCGTGGAGATGCACCAGTCAGATAGAGTATTGCGACAATTTGGATTCCGACAACCGATTCCCGTGGCACCTGAGGTGCTTGATGATGAGCACAAAGTCGACTTACGGCAGTTGCATACGGATTGGCCGAGATTCTGGTCAGCATATATCAAAATGTGGGAAATCGGTATGATTATATACCTACTCGGGAACCGATCATCGTTCCTGAGTGAGCGTGCGTGCCAGAATACATGCCATGGTTTAGGATCTATGGCAAGCCATATTTACTGTGGGAAGAGGAGAAGGGACGACAAATTCGTGTCCAAAGAGAACGACGGGGCCTTTTAAATCCAAGAAGAATGGATGACAACATGGGCCCATCAACAGCGCCCACACAATCATCAAGCCCATCAACAGTGCCCACACAGTCACAGGGCCCAACACTTCAACCGACGACATGTAACAGCCCGATTTAGGGGCTAGTCAGAATAGTTGTTTTGAAACCACTAATTTGAGGTCGGAGAAAATCATTTTTATAATATTATATGTGTTATAGCATGATTTCAAGAGTTCATGAAAATTTTGGTGCTTTAATTTTAGCAATTGCATGCTTAATTGCGAAAAAGGACTAAATCGCATAAAATGCGAAAGTTCTATTTTACAAGAAAAAGGTGTCTAAAAGCCATAGAATATTAATGGAGGCCCTTAAAGTGCAATTGAACCCCTAAATATAGGGTGGCCGGCCATGGGAGACAAACAATGAAAAATAAGTCAAAGTTGGTAGAAATTTGGTGGACTAAATTGATGTTTTATAATAAAATAAAGAAAGAAAAGATATCATCTTTTCTTCTCTTCTTCTCCACTGAAAATTAGCAGCAAAATAGGGGTTTGAAAGCTCAAAATTTTCAGCAAGCTTTTCTCCTTACAAGTAAGTGATTTGATGATCATCTCTTGATAATATTTGTACTTTTGGAACCCCTAAAGCTTAAGCTAGCTAATGAGGGGACTATTTTGCAAAATGGTTGAAAACCTAGGGTTTTTCCATGTGAACATTTATGTTTTTTGCTGCATTTTTATGGAAGAATATGAGTCCTAGTTGTTAGATAAACAACTTTTATGAAAGGTGTTATCATGAAAACACCTCAAAAGACCTTTTTGTAAAGGTTATAAAATATGTGGTAAACGTGTGAAATGATGAGTATTGAGAGTTTCCATAAGAGAAATAAATGTTCACCTAGGCTCGCTAAAGGAAGAAATTTGGTTAGAATTGATTTACGAGACTAGAGGTAAAATGGTCATTTTGTGTAAGTATAAGGGCAAAATGGTAATTTTACCAAAGTATGATTATTGAAATGTGCTGATTAATGCGATAATTAAATGAGCTAATTTGTTAATATAGATCAAGAAGAACGAGGAATTAACCTTGACCGAGGAAAAGGCAAGGTATCGGACTAGATCGACAATTTGGCCTATTTTGAAATCGAGGTAAGTTTGTGTGTAATAAGTTCAACATCATGCTAGTATGTTTTAAATTGTTTGATATTTGTGAAGATGTATAATATTTCTATGAAATTGAGTAATGATGTTGAATGAGAAAATGATGAGAATTGTGATGTTGAAGTCCCGGTTGGACTTTAGTAAATGAGAGAATAATATCATCAAAACTTGAGATGAGTAAGGTCCCGTATAAGACCATGTCTGGGACACGGCCTCGACACCGAATTGAGATCCCGTATAAGACCATATCTGGGATATAGCATCGACAATTGAGATGAATTCCCGTATAAGACCATAGCGGGGATATGGCATCGGTATCTAGAGGTGACCCCATGTAAGATCATATCTGGGATGTGGCATTGGCGTCGTATTCATGTGAATGATGATGATCATGTATCCTTGAGTATCCCAAGTGATTCAATGGGATAAATAGTTAAGCTTATAATTGAGATGAAATTAGTGTTAAAAGCTATGTGATGAAGTGATACAGGTATATGTGAGTAATTCACGAGAATGGTTGACGAGATGTGGCATGATATGTAATTGGTATGGGTAAGCATGAGTAAGTTATGGCAGTGTGTTTAAGACTTTCTGTCTTTCTTCAACGAAATTAATGGATGACATTATGAGTCTTTTTATTGTTATTTATTTCATACAAACTTACTAAGCTTTATGCTTACCCCTATCATTTCCCTTTTCCTTGTAGTATTACCAAGCTAACTCAGGGATCGTGGGACGTTGGAGTTCGGAATCACACTATCGACTTCTCCTTGGTATAGCAAAGTTAGATTCATTTTGAGTATGGCATGTATAGGACTTGGTCATTTTGTTATGTCATATTTGTTAGCCAAAGTGTTGGCTATTAATGTTGTTCAATTCATTTAGTAAATGGTCATGAGACATTGGCCAATGCTTGACAAGTTCATATATTCAATGACGATGAAATTCATGAAATGCATGCTTGTATGGATGTCTTGATTTTGAGTCCCTAGAAGTGCTCTATGGTTATGATATATGTTGGATTGAATTGGTGTAAGTTAGGTTGTTGTGAAGGGTGGCATTTGGCTTGGTAGATAGCCTTTCAAATGTCAACACGGGTAGACACACGGGCGTGTGTCTAGGCCGTGTATGACACACGGTCAGCCCCATGGGCGTGTGGAGAGGTCGTGTGTCCCCTTGCATGCTAGGTTTACAAGTTAGTATGCTCAGTATTAAACACACGGGCAGAGACACGGCCGTGTGTCTCAGCCGTGTGGAAGACAAGGCCTTGGACATGGGCGTGTGCCCAGGCCGTGTGAAGTCAGCACCTGAAATTAGGAATTTAATTCGACACACGGTCTAAGGACACGGGCGTGTGCCTTGGCTGTGTGACCTTAGTGAGGTGATGACATCATAAACAAAATGCCAAGGTTTTGGCACACGGGCTAAGACACGGGCGTGTCGAGGCCGTGTGAGGGACACAGGCCAGGGACACGGGCGTGTGTTCGGCTGTGTGAAACCTCTGTAGGTTCGATTTGAAAAATAATTCCACACGGGCGTGGAACACAGACATGTGATATGCCACACGGGCGTGTCCATTCTCCCACACGGGCGTGTGGACTGTTTAATGTCAAATTTGTCTAAGTGTTCAAAAGTTCCCGATTTAGTCCCGAATCATTTCGGGTACAAGTATAGGATCTCGTAGACCTATAATAAAGACATTATGGTCTTGAATGAAAAGTTTTAAATTGACATGAAGTTTTTATGGATCGATATCGTATAATTGAGCAACTTAAGTACGGTAATGCCTCGTTACCCGGTTCAAGTGTCGAATACGGGTAAGGGGTGTTACACGACACCCATACCACAGCCATTTCAGATTATGCCAGGTGCGTATCCTAGCCTTTATATGTATCCTAACCCTTATATGTTTCATTTTCCCAGTCCTATGGCAGGTTGGAATGCATGGCTCGGTTCATCTCCGTTCCCGATTACTCCGAGTCAACCTCCGATCTATAGGCCGTCGTTGCATGAGGGATCGCATGAGTCACCGTCGGGGAGCTCTTCTTTTTACCAATCCCCATCGCCTTATGGGATTCAAACACCTCCACCATGGGAGATGCAAACACCTCCGTAGTCATTATTCTATCAAGGTGGGTCATCCTCCCAACACCCACAACTAGATCCCCTGTCGGAGGAACCACAACCCATGCCGGAAGCTGAACCAAGGAGGAATCCAGCGTGTAACCGTCGACGACCCCCATGTGGCACTGATTCCGACCGACACCAACATTGGTTTTTCTTAATATATTTGTACAAACTTTTTTATATTGTTTCATTTAATAAAATAAAAATTGTTTTTAATATTTTAACTGTAATTTACTTTTTATATTTTTAATAAAATAAAAGTTCTTTTGAATAAGGTAATATTTTTAATATTTTTATATTTTTAATAAAATATAAATAATGCAACATAGTTTTATTACAACAACTATCAGCTATTCTGATTTGGACATAATCGAGTTGTATGGCCTACACCATCCGCACAACTTCTGTTGGTTGGTTGTTTATCGGATATCTATATTGTTACGTATTTTAGTCGAGCAAGGTCGACCCTTTAGTTTGTGACGTAGTTCTCTATCTGGTAACAGCTTAAACGGAGCAAGCGGTACAGACGACCACTTACGTTCATCTGGGACTGGTGGGAATACGTGTCTCCACACGTTGTACATGTATTTTATTTTGTACACTTCATCGACATAGCTCATGGGATCCGGCGGAGATTCTCGACAAGTCAGTATTACATGAGCGCATGGATAACGAAGTCGTCAAACATCCACGATCGCGAGTCCTATTTCTCAAGTGTACACGATATTGCCCGCCAATAATACCTTGGTTCGGTCTGTCAAACTCCGTCACACGAAACCATAGGTTGTCGCGATCGTGACACACTGTGTGCATGGTGTTGGCACGTGCCTTCACCTTGTTAATTTCTTGCAATACCTTCGTGTACCATACATGGCCTCCCTGCATTTGGCCTTTATAACTCGCTGCTCACTTTAGAAATAGTGTCGCTAAACGAAAATATGTCTCTCGCACAACCGATGTTATCGGCAAATGACGCGTTCCTTTTAGAACAGAATTTATGTATTCAGCTAGGTTTGAGGTCATATGACCATATCGTAGGCCGCCGTCGTATGCTTGTGTCCACTGTTCGAAAGGTATGTTACAGAGGTAGTCTGCGCCTTCTTCGTTAACTGAACGCAAAACCGCCAACATCTCATGAAAACGGTCCTTACTTATCTCATACCCTACTAATATAAGTTGATAGCGAAAATTACATACCACTCTTCCATTCAGAATAAATTTAATATTACAAATGAAATTATATTAATAGAGATTAAATACCCATGTTGGTCACTTGCCGTAGTTCACTTGTAGATCGATATTGCCCATAGTAGTTGGACGCAACATGTCTTAGGCAATACCGATGGTGTGTGCGATGCCATAGGCTTCCCTGACGCTCAATTGCGGCTAGTATTCTAGTGCCCCGATTCGATATAACGCAGATATTAGGTTGGGGGCAGGCATGCCTCCTTAACCTAGAAAGAAAGAAATCCCAGTCATCAGCTGACTCTCCCGATGTTATTGCAAACGCAATTGGAAGAATTCTCCCACTACCATCCCGTGCCACAGCTAGCAATAGCCGATGGGTATATCTACCATACATAAAAGTACCGTCAATTTGTACCAATGGCTTGCAGTATAGAAATGCGTCTTGGCATTGCTTAAAGCTCCAGAATAGACGCTTGGCATCCACAGAGCAACCGGTCGTTGTAGTACGCAGGTGCCATTTCAAGGTCTATTATGCAACCTGGGACATATCTCTCCAACACCTGACACCACTGCCACACTTCATTATATGAAGCATCCCACCGAACATGCAACTTTTCCAACGCCTTCTGCTTAGCTATCCAATCTTTGTGATAAGAGGGCGTGTACCTCAATTGGCTACAAATATTGGCAATTAAGACCGACACTGAAGTCTTGGGATCCGCCTTCACTGTCGGTAGTATTAAGCTAGCTAACATATCTGAATCCATCTTGGGATGATCTTGTGAAACATCTGTCAACGAAGTACGTTAAATAATGCAACATTACGTAATAACAGTATTATTCAAAAACCCTAAACACCTAGTGATACTGTACCAACAACACATGTATGTGGACCTTTGTACTTTTTTATCTCCCACAAGCCTGTCCTTTTTCTCAACGAGGCCATGATTTTCCATGAACATGTACCGTCTTACACTACACACTTGGCCTCATACTTATCGGATTTGGATTTAACCATGTTGTAGTTAACCCCGTTCACGATGCTATGTTGTTTCAATGCACCAAGAAAACTATCCTTATTGGAAAACTCCTTACCAACTTCCAATTCACCCGAATTCAATGACAAACTTGTACGGTCACGCCTTCTATGTGGTAGATCTGGAAACTCCAACGCATCATCTTGAGATAGATCGACATTATGCATGTGGGCTGGAGGCGAGTACGCCCTAAATTGCGGATCTTCTTCTTCTTCATCTGAACCCCCTTCAACATCTTCAGGTATGGTTGGAATAGGCTCTGGTTCAGAAAATAATGCAACTTCTGCACCATCGGAGCCGGGCTCTCGAGGTGGATCCATATCAGACTCATCATCCGACCCACCATCATCTACAACAAACGAGGTCCCCTCGTTGGTGGACGTCGTAGGGAGTACATCATCCCTTCTTGTGGACGTTTCGTAACGTCCCCAATCATATGTGGATTGCCAACCACTAGAAGTTGGTGTCGTTCCCCAATACGTATTTCCAACATCGAACATCGACCCACCGATGTACATGTCCCATCTACTAACCGAGTGTCGTGTAGGGGTTGTGTTTTCCATACTGCCACAAAACACTGGCGCTTCCGTATTCTTCCTCCTACTAACAGAGTGTCGGCTAGGGGTCGTGTATTCCTCTCGAACAGCAGTAGATTTTGAAGTCGCAAATGCATCATTTGGCGATGAAAATTGTACATATAACTCAAGATAGGGTGATCCACTAGCAAGATGAGTCTGCACCATTGCCTCTAAGCTACGAGGACCTTTGATGTCGAATGAGTCATATCTTATGGGATCAACCGAAGCACAAAATCGATACTTAATAGACAAAACTTTCATTGGCGTCGTTCCAAAGATTTTACGCCTAATTCTTTTACGAAGTTCTGTCAAATCTATGTTCTGGTTAAAAACCAGTCGCGCTGTGTTCTCCGATAAAAAAATAACACCGTTCTCCGTGTCATGGACCTCACCATCATAGTAAATAACAGCACTAATACATTCACTCATCTTCAGTTTCTATTCTACTTTAGCCTCAATTTCTCTTGCTGTAACTTATGTAACCTGAGAATGAAATTTGGCTCATTTATAGTCTAAGGCCAAATAGGAACTACTGTAGAAAAAGAGCATCCACGTGGGAGCTTTTTTCAGTAATCTTGCTGACAGTGCATCCTGCTTGAAGTGTTTTGGACACTATTTGTTCAGAAACGTCTTCTCAAAATTATTTTTTCAGATACTACTGTAGAAAAAGGGCATCCACGTGGGAGCTTTTTTCAGTAATTTTGCTGACAGTGCATCCTACTTGAAGCGTTTTGGACACTATTTGTTCAGAAACGTCTTCTCAAAATTATTTTTTCAGATACTACTGTAGAAAAAAAATAAAAAATTTTATATTGCTAATATATTTTTTTTCAAAACACTAAACACAAAATTATTTTAAAAAAACTAAAACATAATTTAATTAATTAACCTTAAAATCTTAAACCCTAATTTAATTAATTAACCCTAAACCCTAATTTAATTAATTTTTTCCTTAAAAACTCTTAAAACCAAGCAGAAAACCCTAACCCTAAAAAAAGGGCAAAACGCTCCCCCAGGGACGCATTTTGCTGACACAGCAGCTGAGATCGCGCTGACGTGGACGCGTTTTCGAGGAATTCGGCCCTTTCCGATAAATAATCAAAAAGTTGGCCCATTTCTGTAAATAATGTTAGAAATGGGTGTTTTTGGGTAAAATGGCCTATTATAATGCCAAACATATTTTCACCTTTTATCAACTTTTGCATTTGATGATCCAACCAAGAAGCCAGATTTCACCAAAAAGCATCGTTTGTTGTCCCACAACTAACCCGGAAAGTCCTCTACATTAGTAAAAGAAGGTGGTCTACGGTATACATGTTAGGATCTAGTGTCCTAAGTTTAGTTTATTTGTCATTTGTAACCCCCATAACTCGTATCCATCACCGAATTAGGGTTACAGAGTATTAGCAAACAATTTAGGGCAAATAATAACAAATGGCATCAAATTTACCAAACTAATAAATAATTTCATAAATAATTCAATTGGGGTAAAACATATATTTATAGGCCTTAAATCGAGTCCATGTGTTCTAAAAAATAGTTTTGAAACAATCTGGGACCAAATTGAAACAAATCAAAAAGTTTGGGAAAAACTAAAAATTTCCAAAGCAGGGGTCACACGGCCGTGTGATAGAGCCCAGACCATGTGATTGCTCCATACACCCATGTACGTAGACCATGTAACTCACTGTGCCTATGTAATATAAGGTCACACGACCGTGTAACTCTCTGTGGCCAGTGACAAATGTGCATTCAATGCTCTCAAGGAAAATAACGATTTCCGACTTAATGCATCTGTAACAACATCAGCTTTCTCGTGATGATAGCCAATCACAAGATCATAATCTTTTAGTAGTTCTATCCACCGTCGTTGTCTCAAATTCAGCCCCTTTTGAGTCATCAAGTACTTCAGACTTTTATGATCTGTAAATATGTGACATTTTTCACCGTAAAGGTAGTGACGCCAAATCTTTAAAGCAAAAACAACGGCAACTAACTCCAGGTCGTGAGTCAAATAATTCCTCTCATGTGGCTTTAACTAACGATAAGCATAAGCTATTACTTTCCCGGCTTACATCAATACACAACCCAGTCCACTAAGTGACGCATCACTGTAAACAAAAAATTCTTTCCCAAATGCAGGTTGTGTCAGTACTAAAGCTTCTGTCAACATTCTTTTTACCTGCTCAAAACTCTGCTCGCACTCAACTGACCAAACAAACCAAACATTCTTCTATAGTAACTTGGTCATCGGTGAAGCTATTATAGATACGTTTTTAATAAAGTGTCGATAGTAACCTTCTAGTCCTAGAAAACTTCGTACTTCTGAAACATTTTTTGAGGCTTTCCAATTAAAAATGGAAAAAATCTTACTCAAATTAACACGTATCCCATCTGCAGAAACCACGTGTCCAATAAATCCAACCTCTCGAAGCCAGAACTCACATTTGCTGAATTTTACATACACTGCTTCTCGCACAGAATCTGTAATACAGTTCTCAAATGTTAAGCATGCTCAGATTCTGTTTTGGAGTAGATCAATATATCATCAATAAATACAACCATAAATCTATCCAGTTGAGGTTGAAAAACCCAGTTCATCAAATCCATAAAAGCAGCAGGAGCATTAGTTAATCCAAAAGGCCTTACCAAAAATTCATAGTAACCGTATCGGGTTCGAAAATTTATCTTCGGCACCTCACACTCTTTTACTTGCATCTAGTAATATCTCGATCTGAGATCTATCTTAGTGATAATACTCTAGAACGACATATTTTTATGTGTTAATTGTATATTTATTTTGAGTATGATCCTACTAATTTGGGCTATTTATGGTCTTTATCTTTTAAGGACTAAATTGAAAGAAAAAGTAAATTTAAGGGCAAAAAGCGTGAAGTTGGAGATAAAGTGGGCCAACATGCGACATACGAAAAAAGGTGGTGCCGAAAATGCAAGCATGGAAGACATAAAGACAAAAATGCAAAGAAGAGATATTTTATAAACACAGGACTCTATTTAATTTTTAATTATATTAGGATAATTGTTAGATATTATTATTTAGATTTTATTTTAGCTTTTATCTTTATTTATCTTTAATTAACTTTAATTATCTTTATTTATCTGTATTTATCTGTATTTATCTTTTAGAATTTAAGTAGGACTAGACTAGGTTTCCTAGTACTATAAATAGGGGATGGAGTGACTCAAATTTCATATCATCTTTTCTGTAAACTTTCCCTCCCCCAAAAAAACTTATCCTTGTTCTTTTCTTTATTTAGAAAAATTCCATTTTTTTTAAGTCTATTTCTTTTCCCAAAAGCATGAGCCACTAAATCCATCTAGCCAAAGGTTGTCAAAAATCCCCAAAAAAGGTTCATGAGGCTTAGAATCCGCGCTTAGCCTTCTCAACGAGTATTCATCACTTCTCCACATTACGGGGCTGACGCTTCCGTCCATGTCCCTTCAAAAGTGATCTTTCCAACTTGTGCAAGGAATTGCCACTTTGTATATTTTAGGAAGGTTGCACAGTCGGTTCGTTAGCTTACTGCGTCAGTGGTTGTCGAGCCCAAGAGACAAAATGGCGTGGGATTCGCCATTGGGAAGTGATGATCTAGTGTAAGACGGTCCCACAGGAGCGACGGTTGGCTAGAGTCAGGTTCCTCTAAATTATAAGTCTAAACCCTAAGTGGAGCTGGTGGTCGTAGGCGTCCTCTTCCACTATAACTAGCTTATTCAGTTCGAGAAGGATCACCTAAAAGCCGAGGATTGAACCCAAGGAGGATCGAGACAACTGGAGGCTGGAATCTCGCCACATAAGAAACTCTCTCTTTTCCCAAACTCTGTTTATTTTTATATTCTCTATTTTAATTTTCGCAATTTATTTAATTTCGCAATTTCAATCAACTTTTAATTCTGTCTTTTTTTTATTCTGTCTTTTTATTTTTTTCCCCAGGTACGCAGGTTTTCTTGGGCACGATTCTGTCTGGGATCTCACGAAACAAGACATTGTGCAAATCCAGTCCCTGAGGATTTGACCCTACTTCCCTTATACTATTCTTTGTATTATTTCTATAGAGATAGGATATATTTGGTGCTTCAACGACACATCAAATTTTGGCACCATTGCCGGGGACTGGCAACGTACTAATCTTGTTTTTTTGTTTCTTATGACCAGATCTGCTCCATGTACTCTTGTGTTTGATTCAGAGATTGAAAAGACTGCGAGAGCTAATCGCAAGGAAACAAAGCTAAGGAAAAAACAGTCAGCGGTGGTTGGGACTCAAAGTAACCCACCGCCAGAAATTGAAGTCGAAGACGAAGTTGAATCTAGGGTTAACGAAAACCCTACTCAAACACTTGCAAGCGAAAAAGTAGAATTCGACTCACCATGTAACACCCCTAATCTGTAACCATCGCCGAAATAGGGTTAAGAAGCATTACCGGGCATTTCAAAACTTTTACGATCATTTCACAATCATAAAACATTATATCATCATATCATAGAAAGTCATATTCATAACGTCTCTTTAAAAGGTCTACGAGACCTTAAACATACATTAGGAAGGGGTCGGGACTAAACCGGGCTCATACAAATTTTTTTTGAAAATCAAACATTTTTCAAAGTTACAGAGGTCACACGCCCGTGTGGGTAGGTCGTGTGCCTCACACGGCCTCAGACACATTCGTGTGTCCAAGCCGTGTCAAAACAGGGCATACATACTGACTTGTCCACACGGCCGAAGACACGCCCGTGTGCTTAACCCGTGGTCGACACTGACTTATTTCACACGGCCCTGCGCCGCAGTGTCCAACCCGTGTGCGAGTCTGACTTGTTTCAATTTGCAAACTTAAGAGACATGGTCGAGCCACACGCCCGTGTACTCAACCGTGTGGGCAAATATAAGCCATTTGCAAGGCCAATTTGCCACCCACACTTTGGGTCACACCTACAATATCAAACCATCTTAAATTCATACTTTAAAAGCATTCAAAACATATCAAAACATACAAAATTTGACCTTTAATCACATCATACATTTGCATATACAATTCCTACTCAAATATACCAATTCAAAACATCAACTTTCTTTCAAACATATTACTAATACTTTATCTAAACCAACCATGAACTCACCTATTTATGTATCATTTCATTAGTATAAAATTATGCACATAAAACCATACCGAATCATGCATCATATAGCATAAACTACTCATTCATAAATATATTCATTATCAAGCCAATCACATGGCTATATTAACACAACTCAAAACATCATCCAAATACTCTAGTCTATACATGCCATACTTCAATATATACAACTTCAAAAGGTACAAAAAGTTAATTCAATAGTGTAGTGATGATCCTCGACGATCCCCGAGCTTCTCGTAGCTTTAATAATCTATAAAAACAATCAGACAAACACACACAAAGTAAGCTTTCATAGCTTAGTAAGTCATAAGCAAATAAAGAACAATTTAACTTTTGCATTTAAATCAACTAACTAAAATCACATATACATTAACCAATTACACAATTAATGTGTTTACAACTCAAATATAATCACATTTACAATATCCAAATAACATCAACTTTCAAACTCACATATACTCATAAGCACATATAAATTTATCTTTTACCATTTCCAATTCATGTATTCCTCATAATCATATACTTATCTTATTCTTATATATAAATCACAAAGCACATACCTGAATCTTTTATGTTCGTTTTCACATCTGATCTCATCTCAATAATTCTCATTGAACCATTCAGAATTAATAAGGATACTCGGATAATCGGAAGGCTCGTACAATGCCAACGTCCCAGACGTGGTCTTACATGTAATCACATATCGATGCCACTGTCCCAGACAGGGTCTTACACGAATCAAATACGATGCCAATGTCCCAGACATGGTCTTACAGGTAAACACAAATCGATGCCAACGTCCCAGATGTGGTCTTACACGAAAACACATATCGGAATCCTATGTCATGACATATGTATCCTAACTATTCCTAAGGTTCGTACGGGACTTTCGAACGTCGTATCTCGAACATTTCAGGCTCATAAATATTGCTCCCATGCTCAATTATTTTTAGCATGTTCATTTTCATAAATAACAATTCAAATCGACACTATTAAAATAGATGCAATATAATTTAACAACATTTATTTACTTATGAACTTACCTTGTATAACGGCGGATGAAATCGACTACTCGACTACTTTCGACTTCCCCCGATCTAATTCCGTTTTCTTTTGTTCTTGATCTATATAAATTCAAATTTGACTATTTAATAACACATTTCATTCATTTCAATCCACAAACACATAATTAGGGCATTTTACACTTAAGCCCCTAAAATTCACATTTTTGACATTTTAGTCCCTATTTCATTAAATCACAAAATACACAAAATTTCATATTTCCCATGCTTGGCCGAATATACATGTAGTTCATATAAGTCCACACATTTCATTTATTTTACATTTTAACCCCTCAAAATATTATTTTCACAATTTATCCCAAATTACTCAATTTCATCAAAAATCACATATCTTTTATTTTCCATCATCAAACAACAAAAATCACAAGCTATCATCAAACAAAAAAAAAATCACATATCTTTTATTTTCCATCATCAAATAAAAAAAATCACAAGCTATCATCAATGACAAAACACAAAATCATCATCAAATTCAAAAACTAAAACATGGGCTTTGTAGTATTCGAAGCAACGATCTCAAAAACATAAAAATTATCAAAAACTGAACAAAACTCATACCTTAATCAAGCAAAACCTTAGCCGAACCCTATCAAGCTTTTCTTCTTTATTTTTCTTTTAATATTCGTTCATTAAGAAGATGATAATGGCCTATTTCTTATGTTTGTTTTATTTAATTAAACATTATTTAATCTTTTACTAAATTAACCTTTTTAATTATCATATAAAACATATATAAATCAAGGTCATTAATGTCCATGCTAATGTTTAATGGACAATTTACCACATAAGGATAACATTTTTAATAAGCCATATCAAATTGTCACATAACTAATTAGAACACCACTTTTACCTTTTATGCAATTAAGTCCTTTTTACAAATTAAACACACAAACGATTAAATTTAATCACGAAAATTTCACACATGTAAATTCACATACTGAAAACACAAAAAATAATATAAAAAAAATATTTTTCTAACTCGAATTTGTGGTCCCGAAACCACTGTTCCGACTACGGTCTTAACCGGACTGTTACACACCAAAAGAAGTGATTGACGCTAGGGTTAATGAAAACCTGAATCTAGCACATCAACCAATGGCTCAAACAATTCGGCAACTGGCCGAAGCTCCAGTAGAACAACCGCCATTGTGCATTGTGTATCCTACTATGGATACTGATTTTGAACTGAAGTCATGTTTAATCCAGTTGCTGCCAACTTTTCGTGGGTTGCAAAACGAAAATCCCCACAAGCATCTGAAAGAGTTTCATATGGTTTGTCTTAGTATGAAACCTCAAGGGATAACTGAGGATCAAATCAAATTGCGTGCTTTCCCTTTTTCCCTAGCAGATTCTGCTAGGGAATGGTTATTTTATCTACCCCCTGGATTTATTACAACTTGGGCTAATCTTTCTCGTTTGTTTCTCAACAGGTTTTTTCCAGCATCGCGTGTAGCTAAGTTGAGAAGGAAGATTGTGGGAATAAGGAAAAAAGAAGCAGAGTCTCTTTACGACTATTGGGAGCAATTTAAGAAGTTGTATGCAAGTTGCCCACAACATGGCATAACGGAACAATCTCTTCTCCAGTACTTTTATGAAGGCCTGAAACCCATGGAGATGAATATGGTAGATGCTGCTAGTGGATGAGCATTGGTCAACATGACTCCCCAACAAGCAAGGGACTTGATATCCACGGTGGCTGTAAATACTCAGCAATTCTGAGCCAATCCTGAGCCCCCTTTAAGGGTTCACCAGCTAAGTAATTCAACCTTAGAAGATAAAGTTGATAGACTTGCTAATATTCTGAATTCTCTTGTTACAGAAAAAGCAAAACCAGCCCGGCTATGCAGAATCTGTGCTACACCTGAACATATAACGGATGCATACCCTAGTCTGTATGATGATACTATGGCTCATTTGGATGCTGTGGGAAACTTTCCTGGACCACCACAAAGGCGATATGACCCCTACGCTAATACCTACAACCCAGGATAGAGAGACCATCCTAACTTGAGTTATGGGGCCAACCCACGGTATAATCAGCCATACCAAAATCAGTTTCCACAACAGCCACGAGATTCAGGTACTTCTCTAGAAACTATGGTCAATAAATTAGCAGCTAATGTCCTTGATTTCCAATAGCAAACTCTCAATTTCCAAAAAGAAACGAAGGCATCTATAAGAGAATTGACCATATCAATTGAGAAATTGAACTCTCAAGGGAAGCTGCCGTCACAAACAGAACCTAATCCAAGACAACACGTAAATGCAGTGATGTTGCGAAGTGGAAAGGTACTGGAACCATTTCCTGACAGAAATCTTGGCCAAGATTCCGCCCAAGAATAGCCCAAGAACGATGAACAGGTCCGAATGAAACCTTCATTGCCTAAAATTCAACCTCTATTTCCAGGAAGGTTATACCAGTGTCGTAAAGGTAAAGAGGATAAGGAGATCCTCGAAACATTCAGAAATGTCGAGATCAACATACCACTGTTGGATGCCATCAAACAAATTTCGCGATATGCCAAGTTTCTTAAAGAGCTCTGCACCAACAAGTAAAAATTAACAGGTAATGAAAGGGTAAACGTTTGTGAGAATGTATCTGCAGTTTTACAGCGAAAGATGCAAGCGAAATGCAAAGATAGGGGCATGTTTGCAATACCATGCAAAATAGGCCACTTGGGAATAAAAAAAGGCTATGTGTGATTTAGGGGCCTCCATAAATGTCATGCCTTTTTCTATTTATGAATCACTTAACGCAGGTTTTTTAACGAAAACATGTGTTATCATACAGTTGGTGGATAGGTCTGTTGTGCATCCCGAAGGAGTCCTCGAGGACGTATTAGTGAAAGTTAACGAGCTTATTTTCCCTGCAGATTTTTATGTGATAAAAATGGAAGAGGATAAAGCTCCTGGGTCTTCAGAAATCTTGTTAGGGCGACCTTTCCTTAGTACTGCAAATACTAAGATTGACGTGCGTAGCGGAACCCTCACGGTGGAGTTTGACGGAGATACCGTAAAGTTTAATGTTTACGATGCTATTAGTCACCCAAGTGAAATCTTGAACGTAAACCGTGTCAACATAATTGACTCATTAGTAGAAAAAAACTTTTAAGTCATCTTATGAAGATAAATCTAAAATGATGTTTGATAATTTTTCTATTAATATATTATTGGCTCCTATGGATACTAAACTTCTACCTTCTGTTATGCAGGCACCAGATCTGAAATTAAAATCACTTCCCGAGCATCTCAAACACACATTTTTGGAGAATGATGAGACCTTGCCGACTTAAAAGGGATTAACCCCTTGAAAGGCACACATAAGGTTTTCTTGGAGGAAAACACGAAACCAAGGCGAGAGGCGCAAAGACGGTTGAATCTGAATATGGTGGATGTGGTAAAAAAGGAGAATTTCCAACCCATACGGATGAAAGAATTCAGCTGGAACAACCCTAATACTAGTTGAGGCGTCAAGCTAGCGACGTTAAACAAACGCTTGTTGGGAGGCAACCCAATTTTTTTTTATTATTCTTTCTATTTATTATTCTATTTATTATTTATTATTTTATTTTATTGGATATTAATAAATTTCTCTTCTTCAATCTAGGTAAACCAGCGAGGAAAAAAAAACTCAGTAATTGACATACTTTAACAAACAGCCCTTATCCTATCCTTATTCCAACCAGGAATAGTGCGTCCCTGCCCCATGACTACCTAAAACCTGCCTCTAAACACTCACCCTTCAGCCAACACCATTCCTATACACCCCCCAAACCCTAAAAATAAACCCATTTTTACACCAAAAATCCCATCAGCCGCCGCACCTTCTCCCCCACCCCTCCATCACCGATTTTCAGCCACCATGGTGAGAACTCGAAGCCGAGCTGTCGCCGCATGCGTCACCTACCCCATCGCCACCCATCGCCGCTTCGCCTTCTTCTTCCCTTTCGCACGAAACAACCGCGCCATCGCCCTCCTCTCCGTGTGCGCAGTCCTCTCTGACAGTAATTACACAGGGAGTTTTTCTAAAATTTTTCCACGTATTTGTTTATTTTCTTCCACATCGAGGACAATGTGTTTTAAGTAGGGGGAGGCATTCCTCATTATTTCTGTCATTTATTTGTTGTTTTTAGTGTTATGTTGATGTTGCTGCTGCCTTATGCTCGTTTCTGCCCATATTTAATTTTTTAGAATATTCTGCCTCTTTTCATGCCCAAAACTTTTACCAGGAATTGCCCACTGTTTGATCTACAAGCATGATTTTTGTCTTCTAAGAAAATTATGATTTTGCTATAATTGATTTCATCTCCACTATTTTATTTATATTATGTTAAAATAATTATGATTAATAGAGTTAACCCTATTTTGCTTTTAGTAAATTTGATTAAGTCTAAATACAAAGAGGACACTTAATACAATTGCATGCTTAAAATATGTTCATGACTATTAAGGTGGTTGCTGAAACTTATTTTTGACACTTGATTGTTGCTCCTAAGCCCTCCAAAATTAAAATTTCGCTTAATAATAATAATGTTTCCGTGGTTATGAGTGCAGCTTAAAATGTGACTAGCTGAGTAACCGGGGTAGGGTGCTTGGGTTGTCATCCTACTTCGCGTCAAAAGGTTGTGTGACATGTTAGGTAAAACTCCACTAACCGGAATTAAAATACTTAAGAATGTGTTGGGCTGAGTAACCGGGGTGAGGTGCTTGGCTGTCATCTCTCTTCGCGTCAAAAGGGTCGATATATTCTTAAGAAAAATATAATAAATTATGAGTATATTGGGCTGAATAACCGGGATGGGGTGCTTGGCTGTCATCTCTTTTCGCGTCAAAAGGTTCAATATATTCTTAAGCAAAAATAAATAAATAAATTTAAAAAATTTAAAAAAAAGAAAAAAAAAGAGATGTATTAATAAAATATGGGGACTAAAGGTAGAAACAAATAGGGTGTCTTGGTAGGTTTGGTAAATTACCTAATTTTCATGAAATAATCCAAGTCGATCTTAATTTTTGTGTGTGTTAATTGGAATACTGTTTCAATTTTACTTAAAGCAAGCTAAGGGTTCTCTTTATTTTTCATATGCATTTTGACTAATTTTTATAAAACTTTGGAGTGGTACTTCTTTCATAGCAAATTCTAAATTTCAAAGTGGATAGGAACCATACTTGAGGGCAAGCATGGGCTAAGTAGGGGGAATTTGATAATACTCTAGAACGACATATTTTTATGTGTTAATTGTATATTTATTTTGAGTATGATCTTACTAATTTGGGCTATTTATGGTCTTTTATCTTTTAGGGACTAAATTGAAGGAAAAAGTAAATTTAAGGGCGAAAAGCGTGAATTTGGAGATAAAGTGGGCCAACATACGACATAGGAAAAAAGGTGGTGCTGAAAATACAAGCATGGAAGACATAAGGACAAAAATGCAAAGAAGAGATATTTTATAAACACAAGACTCTATTTAATTTTTAATTATATTAGGATAATTGTTAGATATTATTATTTAGATTTTATTTTAGCTTTTATCTTTATTTATCTTTATTTATCTGTATTTATCTTTTAGAATTTGAGTAGGACTAAACTAGATTTCCTAGTACTATAAATAGGGGATGGAGTGACTCAAATTTCATATCACCTTTTCTGTAAACACTCCCTCCCCCAAAAAAGCTTAGCCTTGTTCTTTTCTTTATTTAATAAAATTCCATTTTTTTAAGTAATTCTTTTCCCAAAAGCATGAGCCACTAAATCTATCTAGCCAAAGGTTGTCAAAAATCCCCAAAAAAAGTTCATGAGGCTTAGAATCCACGCTTAGCATTCTCAACGAGTATTCATCACTTCTCCGCATTACGGGGCTGACGCTTCCGTCCATGTCCCTTCAAAAGTGATCTTTCCAACTTGTGTAAGGAATGGCCGCTTTGTATATTTTGGGAAGGTTGCACAGTCGGTTCGTTAGCGTACCGCGTCTGTAACAGCTCGATTTAGGGGCTAGTCGGAATAGTGATCTCGGGATCATTAATCTGAGATTTGAGAAATTTATTTTCATGTTATATTATGAATTAGAACATGATAGCACGTGTGCATGAAACTTTTGGTGCTTTAATTCTAGCGATTTCATGTTTAATCGCGAAAAAGGACTAAATCGCATAAAGTGTGAAAGTTCCATTTTAATTTCTAAAGGTATCAAATAGCCATAGATTTTTAAATTGAGGTCTTTAAAAGGCAATTTAGCCCCTTGTAATTGCTTGGCCGGCCATAGACTAGATGGGAGAAAAAGATGGATAAAATTTGGTCAAAGTTAGTAGGAGTTGGTGACTAATTTGACTAGTTTAATATTAGACTAAAGAAAGAGAAAATATCATCTTTCTTATTCATCTCTTCCACCGAAATTTGTAAGGAAAATAAGGGTTGAAAGCTTCAAAAATTTCAGCACACCCATCTCCTCATTAGTAAGTGTTCTAGTGATCTTTTCTTGAAAATAGTTGTACTTTTGAAACCCCTAGAGCTTGAGCTTTCAAATGAGGGGACTATTGTGCAATATGGTGAAAGGTTTAAAGTTTTTCCATAAGAGCTTTCATTGTTATTTGCTGCATTTTTATGGAAGAAATTGAGTCTTAGTTGTTAGATGGACAACTTTTGTGAGAGGTGTTAGCATGAAAACACCAAATAGGACCTTGATAAAAAGGTTACAAATTATGTAGTAAGTATGTGAAATATTGATTTTTGATGATAGCTTTAAAAGCATTAAATGTTTACCTAGGCTTGTTGAAGGTAGAAATTTGATTAGAATTGATTTCCGAGCCTAGGGGTAAAATGGTCATTTTGCCAAAGTCTAGGGGCAAAATAGTAATTTTATCTAAGCATGATTTTTGGAATGCTTTTATTAATGAGATGATTAAAATGAGCTAAATTGCTATTATAGAGCAAGAAGGATCGAAAATCCGCCTCGATCGGGGAAAGAATAAAGTCTCGGACTAAACCGTCGAGCTAGCTCATTTTGAAATCGAGGTAAGTTTGTATGTGATTAATACAACATTTATGTTAGCATAATCGAGAATGCTTGATATCATATTGATGCATGACACTCCATTAAATTGATGTTGAATGAGATGTTGAAGTCCTAGTGGACCATGTGAATATGAAAATGCTATCATCGAGATATGAAATAGATAAGGTCCGTATAAGACCATGTCCGGGACATGGCCTCGGCACTGAGTTGAAATCTCGTGTAAGACCATATCTGGGATATGGCTTCGGTAATGAATATGAAAATCGTATAAGACCATATCCGGGATATGGCATCGATACTTGATGTGAAAGTCCATATAAGACCATATCCGGGATATGGCATTGGCGTTTAGAAGTAACTCCAAGTAAGACCACCTCGGGGATGTGGCACTGGCTTCGTCTCTACATGAACGACGTTGAATATACGTCTCTGACTATCCCTAGTGATTAAAGGGATAAGTATATAAGTTTAGAATTTGAAATGAGATTTGCACTAAGGTCATATGAATGAGTGAATACAGGTACTCGTGAATGAGTCACGAAGAAATGTTTACGACATGTGGCATGGTATGTGCTAAATAAGGGCAATTGTGAGTAAGTATGGCAAGATGCCTATGACTTGTGTATGGTTAGTTAATATCATGGATGGATTATTTTATGAGCTTATTGTTGCTATTTATATTCATGCAAACTTACTAAGCTTTATGCTTACCCCTTTTCATTGCTCTTTTTCCTTGTAGTATTGTCTTGATAACTCGAGGATCGGGGACGTAGGAGTTTGGAAATCACACTATCGACACCACTTTAGTATAACAATTTAGACTTATTTTGAGTATGGCATGTATAGGACTCGAGTATTTTGTTAGGTCGTAATTGTTGGCCAAAGTGTTGGCTTTGTAAGGCATCAAAACCTCCTTTTGTAATGGTCTATTAAGTTAGGCCGATACTTGGCAAATTTTTATGATTAAAGAAAGTGATTTTTTTTAAGTGTTTTTCCTCGTGTACGATTGTTGAATTGAGTACTTGGATATGCCCTTGAGTTGTGAATTGTGTTGAGATAGATTGGTAATTGCATGTGTGCAGTGTGGGGTGGCGAAAGGCTTGGTAGATAGCCATCTAATTGTCCACATGAATAGACACACGGGCGTGTGTCTATACCGTGTGTCCCCATTGCATACTAGGTTTGCAAGTCAGTGTGCTCCACGGGCTAGGGACACGGGCGTGTGCCCAGGCCGTGTGAAGTCTACACATTAATTGTGGAATTTAAATCGACCACGAGTAGAAGACACAGGCGTGTCTAGGCCGTGTAAAGTTAGTCAGAATTGACCACGGGTGGAAGACACGGGCGTGTCTAGGCCGTGTGAAGTTGGTCAGGGTCAACCATGGGTGGATGACACGGACATGTCTTAGGGGCACAGGGGCGTGTCCCTAGACCAACACGGGCGTGTGGCCCCTGTTTTGTTGAAAGTTCCCGAGTTCGTAAAAACTCCCAGAATAGTTTAGATACCTCTCGGAGGTATGTTTGGGGCCTCTTAGGCCGAGTACGTACAAGTGATGAGTTTAAAAGAAATTTTATAGCCAGTTTCGAGATGTCAAGTGAGATTAATTAGGTAATGCCTCAATCTCGGTCCCGGCTTCGGGCACGGGTAAGGGGTTTTACATTTTTTGGTATTAGAGCTACAGTTTAGTTGGTTCTAGGACTAACATAGCGTAAGTACGAGTCTAGCTATACATGCCATATGTAAGAGTGTCTGAGTAATGATAGTGTGATGACTCCTGACGTATAAAATTGTGTTTTATGTAGTATATGGATTCTGATCCAGACCGAACTGCAGCCGATGATGCTGTGAGTAACGCGCCGGCTCCCGCTCAAGGGACCGCACCGACTAATAGTAGACCCGAGACCTTGGGTCAGGGGGAAGAGGCTCGAGAAGCCTTTCTCCACATGATGAGCAACTGGTATACTGAGTATACTCGAGCAAATCCTAACGCTCAACCCCCTCCGCCCCCACCTATCCCTCAACCCGCTCCAGTAGCTCCTCATGTGGTTGAGGTGGTGAGAAGAGAAAGGCCTCCGGTGGATAAGATCCGGAAGCAAGGAGCCGAGGAATTTTGGACGAATAAGGATGATGACCCGGAAAAAGTAGAATTTTGGCTCGAGAATACCATCCGGGTATTCGATGAGTTATCCTGCACGCTTGAGGAGTGCTTAAAGTGTGCAGTGTCTCTCCTGAGAGATTCAGCCTACCGATGGTGGAACACCCCGGTGTCGGTGGTGCCAAGGGAGAGAGTTAGTTGGGAATTCTTCCAAGAGGAATACCGGAAGAAGTATATCAGCTAGAGGTTTATCGACCACAAGAGAAAGGAATTCTTGGAATTGAAGCAAGGCCGTATGTCAATGGCTGACAACGAACGGGAGTTCGTAAGGCTTAGCAAGTATGCACAAGAGTGCGTGTCTACCGAAGCCATCATGTGTAAGAGATTTGAGGATGGATTGAATGAAGATATCCGCCTATACGTGGGAGTTCTTGAATTAAAGGAATTCGTAGTGTTGGTGGATAGGGCCTGTAAAGCCGAGGAGTTGGCTAAAGAGAAGAGGAGAGCTGAGTATGAGTCTCGTGACTTGAGGAAGAGACAACTGAATAAGTCTCATAAATCTTCATCGAAGAAATTGAGGGATTTCACTACTCGATCAGTCACTTCAGCAGAATTTTTAACCCGAGATAAAGGTAAGAAATTTTTAGGGTCGAAAGGGCAAACCACATCAGTTGCTAGTGTGGGCAACGTTCGACCAAGTAGACCAGAGTGTCCTCAGTGTGGAAGGCGCCATTCTGGTGACTGTCGAGCTAACGAGAAAGCATGTTTCCATTGTGGGTCCTTAGACCACTTTATTAGAGATCGCCCCAGGGTGGGCGAGAAAGAAAAGCCTCGATATGCAAGATCGGAAGTACCGCGGGGAAGACCAGCAAAAACCCGGGAAATGAAATGAGTAGTAAGAATCCATCTAGAGAGCAAGCTGCTAGAGTCGAGGGTAGATCACCGACGAGGACATATGCCATTCGTGCTCGTGAAGAGGCATCTTCCCCCGACGTAATCACGGGTACCTTTTCTCTCCATAATGCTCGTGTTATAGATTTAATTGATCCGGGATCCACCCACTCATACATATGCATGAAATTAGTCTCTAGCATGAGCATGCCCGTAGAGTTTACTGAATTCATAATAAGAGTGTCTAATCCCCTAGGCAAGTGTGTATTGGTTGATAGAGTTTGCAAAGGTTGCCCTTTGATGATTAGGGGTCATTGTTTCCCGGTCGACCTTATGTTATTACCGTTTGATGAGTTTGATGTCATCCTTGGGATGGATTGGTTAGTTACCCATGGTGTAATTGTGAATTGTCGGAAGAAGCATATCGAGTTGAGAGATGAAAATGGTAATTTTATTCGTGTTGAATCAGATAAGCCAGATAGGTCGCCAATAGTGATATCAACCATGTCGACTCGGAGGTACCTAAGGAAGGGTTATGAGGCTTATCTTGCCTTTGTGTTGAACACGAAAGAGACTGATTTGAGAATTGAGTCGGTACCCATGGTATGTGAGTACCTGGATGTTTTCCCAGACGAGTTACCAAGACTACCCCCGATTAGAGAGATCAAATTTGGGATTGAGTTAGCTCCGGGTACTACCCCTTATTTCTATTGCTCCCTATAGAATGGCTCCAACCGAGTTAAAGGAGCTAAAAGAACAGTTGCAAGAGCTGACGAATAAAGGTTTTGCAACGCTGAGTTTTTCTCCGTGGGGTGCTCCCGTTTTATTCATGAAGAAGAAAGATGGTTCTATGAGACTATGCATAGATTATCGACAACTCAACAAGGTAACTGTGAAGAACAAGTACCCGTTGCCAAGGATCGATGATCTATTCGATCAATTGAAAGGAGCCACGGTGTTTTCCAAGATAGATTTGAGGTCAGGGTACTATCAGCTGAGAGTCAAGGACTCGGATGTGCCGAAAACCGCATTTAGGACCAGGTATGGCCACTATGAATTTTTAGTCATGCCTTTTGGTCTAACGAATGCCCCTACGATCTTCATGGATTTTATGAATCGCGCTTTTCGGCCATACTTGGATAAATTTGTCGTGGTTTTCATCGACGACATATTGATCTACTCTCGAGATGAGAACGAACACGCCGAGAACTTGAGTGCAGTTACGCAAGTTACGAGAGAGAGAGAAATTGTATGCCAAATTCAGTAAGAGTGAATTTTGGCTCAAGGAAGTGGGATTTTTGAGGCACATTGTCTCAGGAGATGGAATTAGAGTAGACCCGAGTAAGATTTCAGGGATTATTGACTGGAAACCGCCGAGGAGCGTAACGGAAGTAAGGAGTTTTCTGGGCCTAGCCGGCTATTATAGGCGTTTTGTCAAGGGGTTTTCCATGATAGCTACCCCGATGACGAGACTTTTGCAGAAAGATGTGAAGTTTGTTTGGACATAAGAGTGCCAACAAAGTTTTGAGAAATTGAAGACACTGTTGACTGAGGCTCCTGTTTTGGTGCAACATGAATCGGTGAGAGAATTTGTGGTTTACAGTGATGCGTCCCTGAACAGATTGGGTTGTGTGCTTATGCAAGAGGGTAAGGTGATTGCATACGCCTCTAGGCAATTTAAGCCGCACGAGAAGAACTACCCGACTCATGATTTAGAGTTAGTCGCAATTGTGTTTGCGTTAAAAATTTGGAGACATCATTTATATGGTGAAAGGTGTCAGATTTTCACCGACAACAAGAGCCTAAAGTACTTGATGACTCAAAAAGAATTGAATTTGAGGCAACGAAGGTGGTTAGAACTGATTAAGGATTATGAATTGGTGATTGACTACCATCCAGGGAAGGCGAACGTAGTCGCCGATGCTCTGAGTAGAAAATCATTGTTTGCTCTAAGAGCTGTGAACACTCTGATGATCTTGTTGGGTGATGGTTCCATTTTAGCCGAGTTGAGGGCTAAACCATTGTTTCTCCAAGAGATTTGTGAAGCCCAGAAGGATGATAACAGTTTGCAAGCCAAGAGAGTTTTATGTGAGTCGAGCGTTGAGACAGACTTTCGAGTAAATCTTGATAGATGTCTAACATTTCGAGATCGAGTCTGTGTACCCAGGAATGATGATCTCATTCGCAAAATCTTGCATGAAGCACATAGCGGATGTTTGAATGTGCACCCAGGCAGCACGAAGATGTACAATGATTTGAAGAAATGGTATTGGTGGCTTGGTATGAAGAAAGATATTTCCGAGTTTGTATCGAAATGTCCGATTTGTCGACAAGTGAAGGTTGAACATCAAGTACCTTCTCGGTTTACTTCACCCATTATGGCTCCCGAGTGGAAATGGGACCGTATCACCATGGACTTCGTGACGGGCTTACCGTTGACTCCAAAGAAGAAAGATGCACTATGGGTAGTGGTTGATAGACTCACAAAGTCAGCCCATTTTATACCAGTACGAGTCGACTATTCCCTTGATAAATTGGCGGACTTGTACATGTCAGAGATAGTAAGACTCCATGGTGTACCATTGTCGATCATCTCGGATAGAGATCCGAGATTCACGTCACGGTTTTGGAAAAAGTTGCAAGAAGCCTTGGGCACAAAATTAAATTTGATCTGACCTTCCATCCACAAACCCGCGGACGATCGGAGAGGGTAATCCAGATACTTGAGGACATGCTTCGATGTTGCATTTTAGAATTCCAAGGTAGTTGGGAGAAATACTTACCGTTGGTGGAATTCGCCTACAACAACAGTTTTCAGTCAAGTTTGAAGATGGCGCCTTATGAGGCATTGTATGGGCGTAAGTGTCGAACTCCCTTGTATTGGTCAGAACTCAGAAAGAAACAGATACACGGGGTTGACTTGGTTAAGGAAACTGAGGAGAAGGTAAAAGTGATACGTGACTGTTTGAAAGTCACCTCAGATAGACAGAAGTCCTATTCAGATTTAAAAAGGAAAGAAATAGAATTCAAAGTCGGTGATAAAGTGTTCTTGAAAGTATCACCTTGGAGGAAAGTTCTCAGATTTGGCCGGAAGGGCAAATTGAGTCCGCGATTTATCGGACCTTATGAGGTTACCGGAAGAATAGGACCGATAGCTTATCGGTTAGTTTTGCCACCTGAGTTAGAAAATATTCATGACGTCTTTCACGTATCCATGTTACGTCGATACCGTTCAGACCCTTCGCATGTTATAGAGCCGACAGAGGTAGAGATACAACCGGATTTAACATATGGTGAAGAAACAGTTAGAATTTTGGCTCGTGAAGTCAAGCAGTTAAGGAACAAAAGCATAGCCCTAGTGAAAGTCCTATGGCAAAGGCACGGTATAGAAGAGGCTACGTGGGAGTCCGAGGAATCGATGAGAAACCAATATCCAAATCTTTTCACTGGTAAGATTTTCGAGGACGAAAATCCTTAAGGGGGAGAATTGTAACAGCTCGATTTAGGGGCTAGTCGGAATAGTGATCTCAGGATCATTAATCCGAGATTTGAGAAATTTATTTTCATGTTATATTATGAATTAGAACATGATAGCACGTGTGCATGAAACTTTTGGTGCTTCAATTCTAGCGATTTCATGTTTAATCGCGAAAAAGGACTAAATCGCATAAAGTGTGAAAGTTCCATTTTAATTTCTAAAGGTACCAAATAGCCATAGATTATTAAATTGAGGTCTTTTAAAGGCAATTTAGCCCCTTGTAATTGCTTGGCCGGCCATAGACTAGATGGGAGACAAAGATGGACAAAATTTGGTCAAAGTTAGTAAGAGTTGGTGACTAATTTGACTAGTTTAATATTAGACTAATGAAAGAGAAAATATCATCTTTCTTGTTCATCTCTTCCACCGAAATTTGCAAGGAAAATAAGGGTTGAAAGCTTCAAAAATTTCAGCACACTCATCTCCTCATTAGTAAGTGTTCAAGTGATCTTTTCTTGAAAATAGTTGTACTTTTGAAACCCCTATAGCTTGAGCATTCAAGTGAGGGGACTATTGTGCAATATGGTGAAAGGTTTAAAGTTTTTCCATGAGAGCTTTCATTGTTATTTGCTGCATTTTTATGGAAGAAATTGAGTCTTAGTTGTTAGATGAACAACTTTTGTGAGAGGTGTTAGCATGAAAACACCAAATAGGACCTTGATAAAAAGGTTACAAATTATGTAGTAAGTATGTGAAATATTGTATTTTGATGATAGCTTTAAAAGCATTAAATTTTTACCTAGGCTTGTTGAAGGTAGAAACTTGATTAGAATTGATTTCCGAGCCTAGGGGTAAAATGGTCATTTTGCCAAAGTCTAGGGGCAAAATAGTAATTTTATCTAAGCATGATTTTTGGAATGCTTTTATTAATGAGATGATTAAAATGAGCTAAATTGCTATTATAGAGCAAGAAGGATCGAGAATCCGCCTCGATCGGGGAAAGAATAAAGTCTCGGACTAAACCGTCGAGCTAGCTCATTTTGAAATCGAGGTAAGTTTGTATGTGATTAATACAACATTTATGTTAGCATAATCGAGAATGCTTGATATCATATTGATGCATGACACTCCATTAAATTGATGTTGAATGAGATGTTGAAGTCCTAGTGGACCATGTGAATATGAAAATGCTATCATCGATATATGAAATAGATAAGGTCTCGTATAAGACCATGTCTGGGACATGGCCTCGGCACTAAGTTGAAATCCCGTGTAAGACCATATCTGGGATATGGCTTCGGTAATGAATATGAAAATCGTATAAGACCATATCCGAGATATGGCATTGGCGTTTAGAAGTAACTCCAAGTAAGACCACCTCGAGGATGTGGCACTGGCTTCGTCTCTACATGAACGACGTTGAATATACGTCTCTAACTATCCCTAGTGATTAAAGGGATAAGTAGATGAGTTTAGAATTTGAAATGAGATTTGCACTAAGGTCATATGAATGAGTGAACCAGGTACTCGTGAATGAGTCACGAAGAAATGTTTACGACTTGTGGCATGGTATGTGCTAAATAAGGGCAATTGTGAGTAAGTATGGCAAGATGCCTATGACTTGTGTATGGTTAGTTAATATCATGGATGGATTATTTTATGAGCTTATTGTTGCTATTTATATTCATGCAAACTTACTAAGCTTTATGCTTACCCCTTTTCATTGCTCTTTTTCCTTGTAGTATTGCCTTGATAACTCGAGGATCGGGGACGTAGAAGTTCAGAAATCACACTATTGACACCACTTTGGTATAACAATTTAGACTTATTTTGAGTATGGCATGTATAGGACTCGAGTATTTTGTTAGGTCGTAATTGTTGGCCAAAGTGTTGGCTTTGTAGGAATCAAAACCTCCTTTTGTAATGGTCTATTAAGTTAGGCCGATACTTGGCAAATTTTTATGATTAAAGAAAGTGATTTTTGTTTGAAGTGTATGCCCTCGTGTACAATTGTTGAATTGAGTACTTGGATATGCCCTTGGGTTGTGAATTGTGTTGAGATAGATTGGTAATTGCATGTGTGCAATGTGGGGTGGCAAAAGGCTTGGTAGATAGCCATCTAATTGTCCACATGAATAGACACACGGGCATGTGTCTATACCGTGTGTCCCCATTGCATACTAGGTTTGCAAGTCAGTGTGCTCTATGGGCTAGGGACACGGGCGTGTGCCCAGGCCGTGTGAAGTCTGCACATTAATTGTGGAATTTAAATCGACCACGGGTAGAAGACACAGGCGTGTCTAGGCCGTGTGATGTTAGTTAGAATTGACTACAGGTGGAAGACACGGGCGTGTCTAGGCCGTGTGAAGTTGGTCAGGGTCGACCATGGGTGGATGACACGGACATGTCTTAGGGGCACACGGGCGTGTCCCTAGACCAACACGGGCGTGTGGCCCCTGTTTTGTTGAAAAGTTCCCGAGTTCGTACAAACTCCCAGAATAGTTCAGATACCTCTCGGAGGTATGTTTGGGGCCTCTTAGGCCGAGTACGTACAAGTGATGAGTTTAAAAGAAATTTTATAGCCAGTTTCAAGATGTCAAGTGAGATTAATTAGGTAATGCCTCAATCCTGGTCCCGGCTTCGGGCAAGGGTAAGGGGTGTTACAGCGTCAGTGGTTGTCGAGCCTAAGAGACAAAATGGTGTGGGATTCGCCATTGGGAAGTGATGATCTAGTGTAAGACAGTCCCACAGGAGCGACGGTTGGCTAGTGTCGGGTTCCTCTAAATTATAAGTCTAAACCCTAAGTGGAGCTGGTGGTCGTAGGCGTCCTCTTCCACTATAACTGGCTTATTCAGTTCTGATAAGCATCACCTAAAAGCTGAGGATTGAACCCAAGGAGGATCGAGACAACCGGAGGCTGGAATCTCGCCACATAAGAAACTCTCTCTTTTCCCAAACTCTGTTTATTTTTATATTATCTCTTTTAATTTTCGCAATTTATTTAATTTCTCAATTTCATTCAAATTTTAATTACATCTTTTTTTCTTACATCTTTTTTTTCTCTAGGTACATGAAGCTTTACGAGGCACGATTACAATCAGGGATCTCACGAAACAAGACATTGTGCAAATCCAGTCTCTGAGGATTTTACCCTACTTCTCTTATACTATTCTTTTTATTATTTCTATAGGGATAGGATATATTTGGTTCTCCAACGAGGCATCACTTAGAAAACACGGTTGCACCTTTCAACTGATCGAACAACTCATCAATACGAGGCAAAGGATATTTATTCTTTATCATTACTTTATTCAACTGCCTGTAATCAATTCATAATCTCAGCGAACCGTCTTTATTTTTCCCAAACAACACTAGTGCACCCCAAGGAGATACAGTCAGTCGGATAAAACCTCTGTTTAACAATTCTTACAACTGCGTTTTAAGTTCTTTCAGTTCAGATGGTGCCATTCTATACGGTGGAATTGATATCGGTGAGGTTCCATGCATCAAATCAATTAACAAATTCAACTTCATGTTCTGGCGGCAATCCCAGTAGTTCTTCAAGGAACACATCCGTGAACTCTTTAACAACGGGCACCTGATCCAATTTCGATCCCGACTCCCGAGTATTCAGTATGTAAGCCAGAAATGCCTCAAAGCCCTTACAAATCATTTTCTGTGCAGAAATAGTCAAAACAACTCTGGTAACACTATTTAATCTGTCAGACTTAACTGTAATCAATTCACTTGTCGGACATCTCAAATCAATTCGTTTCTATCTACAGTTTGCCACTGCATCATGTATCGATAACTAATCTATTCCCAGAATTATATCAAATTCATGAAAGGGTAGCAACATTAAATCAGCGAGAAATTCACAGCCCTGGACTCTCAGTGGACACTTATGACATATTAAGTTAACTATTACACTCTGACCTAATGGATTTGTAACTTGAACATCAAACTCAGTTGACTCGACAGACAGATTTTTATCAGTTGCCAAAGCTGTGCAAATATATGAGTAAGACGACCCAGGGTCAATCAATGCATATATAGTAACATCATAGAGATAGAATATACCAGTAACGACATGAGGTGCGGTAGCCTCTTCTCTGGCTCGGATAGCATAAGCTCGTACAGGTGTTATGACTTCAGATCTAGCAACTGTATCTTTAGTGCTACTGTGGTTCACCCCTAGGTTGCTACTCTGACCAAGACGTTTGTTCTTCTATGGCGTAGTCATAGGTTTTTCTCCCCGGTCACCATTCTCCCCAACCATCCTTGGGTAGTTACGTACAAAATGATCGGTTGACCCGTACCTAAAACATGCACCCAATTTGGATCTGCACTCACCAGTATGTGGTTTACCACAATGTTCACACACCGATACGGACACTGACCACATTATTAGTAGGTTTATTCTGGAACCTGGAATCATGTTGTAACAGCCCGATTTAGGGTCTAGTCAGAATAGTGGTGCGAGACCACAAATTCGAGGTGAATTTATGAGTTTTTAAGGTTCATGCCATGTTTGCATGTTAGTGTGAAAGTTTCATGAAGCAATTTTGCTAAAATGAAGTTGAATGGTCAAAAAGGACCAAATTGCAAAAGTTGTAAAATGTGAGTTTCTAGAAGCATTTTGTATGAAATAGCTTTAGAATATTAATTATGAGTCCTTAAATAGCAATTTGCCCAAATTATAAATTATGGACAAAAATGGACATGAGTTAGTAAAATAGAAATTTTTAAAGAGAAGGGCATTTTGGTCATTTGTCTAATAAGTGATTAAAATAGGAAAAAGATGATAAAATTTCATTCATCTTCTTCCTTCCATTGCCAAAAATTTGAAGACTCCATAGCTAGGGTTCTTCATTTTTTTCAAGCTTTCTAGTAAGTTCATCTTAGCCCCGTTTTTAATATTCTTCGTGTTTTTGAAGTCCTCGTATTATGAATTAGCTATTTTTAGCTATAAAATAAGCTAAGATGCATGTTCAAAAATTTCATCTATGAATGACATGCTTGTTAAATGATGTTTTATGGAAGATAATGAGAGTTTGATGTTAGATAAACATATTTTCCTTAATGAATTTCATGAAATGTGATAGTATGGACTAGTTTGTAATAGTTATGAAATTAGTCATACCTACTAGAAATAATGAGAATTGATGATTGCTATAGTAGAGAAAATGAATCAGCTAAGCATGTAGTCTAAGAAAGTTGAATGAAAATTATTTCTGAGCCTTGGGGCAAAAGTGCAAAAATGAGAAATTATAGGGGCAAAATAGTAATTTTGCCCAAGTATGAGTAAAGGGTCAATTTAGTCAATGTGAATATTAAATGATCTATTTATGACTATAGATCAAGAAAAACAAAGCCCGGATCGAAACCGAGGCAAGAACAAGGTCGAGGACTAAATTGCATACCTAGCTACATTTTGTATATTGAGGTAAGTTTGTATGATTTCTAAGCTTTATGATTTATATCATTGAATTGCTTAGTATAATATACAATGTTATTATGAAAATGTTTAATGTTATGTTAAACCAAGAAATTAATGAAATCAAGCATGAGAAAGCCCCGATTGAAGTTGAATAGCTTAGGATACTCGATCTACCACATGAAACAAGAGAGTCCGTATAAGACCAAGCCGAGGCATGGCATCGGCAAGCAAGAAAGATATCATGTAAGTCCAAGGCAAGCTTGGCATTGAATAAGTTATCATGTAAGTCCAAGGCAAGCTTGGCATTGAGTAAGTTATCATGTAAGACCAAGGCAAGCTTGGCATTGAAAAGTTATCAAGAGAAAGAGATCCCATATAAGTCCAAGTTAAGGCATGGCATTGGTGAGAACAAGAAAGACTTCGTATAAGTCCATGTTAAGTCATGGCCTCGAAATTTAGATGAGATTTAGTATCCTCGGTTATTCATATAAATTCATCGGACAAACGAGTTAAGCTCCGAAGAGATAACAAGAAAGCTAAGTAAGTAAGGTTATTATCAAGTGATAAAGAATATTATTCATGTTATGAATGATGAATTAGAAATTATGAGTATTATGTTCAAGTATGTTGATCAATGTGATCTAGTGATACAGTACTTTGTTTGCCTATCAAGTATGAGACTAGTAAGTTTCATGAGTTATGTAAGATTCAAGTATGAGTAAGTAAGCTTTATAGCTGAAATTTATGATGCCATTGTTTATGTCAAATGGTTTATATTAAGCAAGTATGTTGCTATGTGCATTACATAAACTTACTAAGCTAAATGCTTACGTCTTTTATTATTTCTTTCTATGTAGTCTGCCAAGCTAACTTGTGGATCGTTGAAGTCGGAGCTCGAATCACACTATCAACCGCTATTTTGGTATAGCCAAGTTGTTTATTTAAGTATGGCATGTATAAGAAACATTTCATTTTTGAGTATATGTCTTAGAAAGGGGAAAAGCATGGGCTATCAAGTTTATTATTATTTTTTTGTAAATGGCTAAATGATTGTCCAAGATTGACTAAGTATGTATGTTATTGATATCAATGGAGCATGTTATATTGTTCATTAAAGTTGTAGTGATTTGAGTTGTTGAGATGGTATGAATTTGCTTTTGATTTTAGGGTGGCAATTGGCTTGGTAAATAGCCTCTAAGTGCCCACACGGTCGGACACACGGGCGTGTGTCTAAGCCGTGTGTACCCTACACCATTGCACCTTAAGTCAGAATATCAAGTTGTAGTACACGGTCTAAGTCCATGGGCGTGCCATGCCCGTGTGTTATAAGTCAGAATGCTAAGGTTTTTCACACGGGCCAGGACCACGGGCGTGCCATGGCCGTGTGAAGTTTGGCAGTAAGCTCGAGTTTTAAGCACGGTTAGGAGACATGGGCGTGTCTCAGGTTTACACGGACGTGTCCCAACTCACATAGGCTTATAACCCCTGTTTCAATGAAAAGTTTTCGATTGAGTTCCGAAAGTTTATGGACATGAGTTTAAGGCATCGTAGGCCCATGAAAAGTACAAGTTGTTTAAGAAAGATAAGTTCTTAATTAGGAACGAAATTTTATAGCCCGTAAGTACTTGATTAAGCAAGTTCAAGCATAGTAACTTCTCGTATCCAGTCTAAGCCTCAGACTCGGGTATGGGGTGTTACACATGTTGTCTCGGTTTACTTCTTCCCAGGAACCCGGGTGATGTAGTGACACAATTATCATCTTCTTTTGCTTTCTTTGGTAGTGGTGCAGAAAATGACTTAGGGGAGTTCTTTTACTGAATTCCCGAGCTTTCCTTTCTCTCTACCTCTTGTTATTATAAATTTCTTCCATCTTTTGAGCCCTATCAGAAAAAACTACAAACTGTCGTATCTCGGTCCCTCCAATCATCATCTTGATTTCATCATTCAACTCGTATTCAAAACAGGTACACATCTCTTCCTCATTAGGCACAATTTCTCGAGCATACTTACTAAGGTGCACAAATTCTCTCTCATATTCTGCTACTATTTTGTTTCCCTGTTTTAATTCCAAGAATTCTTTCTTTTTCCAATTCAGGTATCTTTTGCTAACATACTTCTTTTTAAATTCTATTTTGAAGACTTACCAGTCGATTTTATCTCTCTATACTACCGTCGTTAACGTTGACCACCAGCTGTAAGCTTCATCATTCAATAGTGATACTACACATCTGAGGTAATCATAAGAAGAACAGGCCATTTTATAAAAAAAAAAACCCGTCGTATATTTTCCAGCCAATACTTAGCTTTACCCGGATCATTTTCAGTTCTACCTCGGAATTCCTCGGCACTATATTTTCTAACCTTGTCAATCGGAACCCATCGACTTGTTTCAACTGTGAGAGGGGGTAGAGTTATCACAAGAGGTGTAATAGGGGGTACAGCAAGGGTGGAGGTTGCTGAGCCACTGGATTGTTTCTCATAAACTCAGAGAACCATTGTCCCATTAAACCAAAGAACATATTTTTAACTTCATTTTCAGACATTTGTGGAATCGGTATACTGTGACTTGCACCAGAATCAATAGTTGGAATATTATCGTTAACTTTATTAGTTTCATCACGATCAGAATCAGATGACATCTTTAAAATCTATAAGAAAACAGGGGTTAGATCAGATTAATCAATATTGCACTATCACGGGTTTATATGACGTGTAATTTTTAGATTTCATTCACGCTACGTTCAGTCAGAGAACTGACTAATCGTAGCTTTGATACCACTAAATGTAACACACATAACTCATATCTGTCGTCGAATTAGGGTTACGGTGTAACACCCCATACCCGAGTCCGAGGCTAAGACCAGATACGAGACATTACTATGCTTGAACTTTCTCAATCATGTACTTACAGGCTATAAAATTTTGTTCCGCATTAAAAACTTCTCTTTCTTAGTCAAATCATACATTTCATGGGCTTACGAGGCCTCAGACTTACGTCCCGAAACTTTCGAAACTCATCTGGAAACTTTCTCTCGAAATAGGGGTCACACGTCCATGTGACTTGGGACACGCCCGTGTACCCCTAAGACATGCCTGTGTCTTCCACCCGTGGTGGATACTGTCAAATTACACACGGCCTTGACATGCCCGTGGCCCCAGCCCGTGTGCCATACCTTGACATATTGACTTATTCACACGGTCTGGAGCACACGCCCATGTGCTAACCGTGTGTCACGCACGGTCTGAATAAACGGCCGTGTGATTAGCCCGTGTTCTAATCTAACTTAAGACATTAAGGTGCAGGGGACACACGGCCTAGACACACGCCCGTGTGTCTATCTGTGTGGGCACTTAGAGGCTATCTACCAAGCCTTTTACCACTCTCATTTGCATACAATCATATAACATCACATAATTTCACATAGCTTCAATATAACTCTTGAATTAAAGACATTTAATCATAGGAGAAATAAAGTCTTTATCCCATACACTAGGGAGAACTATATCCAATACAATTACAAACAACTTAAGCCATCATGTATAGCTATACACAACCAAATTATAAATTCTCTTAGGCCAACACAACTTGGCTACATCAGTTAGAACTTAATACACTTTAAAAGAATCCCTATACATGCCATGACTCAAAAGAACTTGAAACACTATACAAGGAGTCTACTCGATAGTGTGAAAACATCTTCGACGGCCTCCAACCCGAGCTAGTTAAAAACCTATAAGAAATGAGAAAAAGAAAAGGAGTAAGCAAAAATGCTTAGTAAGTTCATCTATATACAACTGACAAATAATGATATTCAATGAATATCCATGACTGCAAGGTATTATAATGATTTTTTCTCATAAACCCATGGTTACTTACTCAACCACTCTTGAAGCTTACTCATTCTATCTCTTACCACATTCTTACCATGCCACAAGCCAATTGCTCGTTTAATTAGCATACATTCCTGCACTGATCACCACATGATCATATAAAACAACACATCAAGCATTCTCGATAAGCCACTCATACTACTAATCTCTCGGTGGTTTCACACTTAGCCCACCATTGAATCTCTAATAGGGTGGTATCGCACACAGCCCACCAATCATTTATACTTATGGTGATTTCGCACTTAGCTCACCAATCATTTATAAGCGATGGTATCGCACACATCCCATCGATTACTAATTAATCAGGTGGTAACGCACACAGCCCACCGATAATAATGTAATTGATGGTATCGCACACAGCCCATCACTACCATCAATAAGGTGATATCGCACATAGCTCACCGTTATTTTACATTCATGGGTAGTAATCCACATGTATATCTCTATTTCAAATGTTCATCCGAGAACATCCTCACACGCTTCTATTCTTACTTAACTTTCTACGATACTCGTTCGCATTCACACAATGCATTAATAAATCTATCTCATGCAACTAAGATGTATTGATTACACATAACCCACTAGAGGTTCATCATATACTGAGTTCATCTCAAATTGCTAAATAACACTCTTGAGTCTCATACACATAGTGTCACATTGACATCATACCCTAATAGGGTTTTACTTGCATTAACATATCAATGTCATGTCTCTAACATGGTCTTATACGAATTCTTACACCGAGGACATATTCCAATATGGTCTCACACGAGACTTCAACTATCATCATATCATGCTATATACATTTCCCATTACTCTTAAATTCAATTCTCTTGACACCTCATCAAAGATATCTCATACATTCATAGAGTAAATATACATTCCATACAACATTGGAATACTAAATTAACTCATACGTAATTGCAACATTCGCACATGAACTTACCTCGATGTCGAAAGGGCCGAAAGGGACTTTTTACCCATATTTCTCTTTTCACCCGTTCTAGGTCCGAAACTCGTTTTCTTTGATCTAGAACAATGGAATTTACTGATTTAATCACTTATAAATCATAATACACCATAATCTACACTTTAGGAAAAAATGACTATTTTGCCCCTATACTTTGGCAAAATTACGATTTTGCCCCTAGGCTCGTAAATAAATTTTCATCACATTTTCTTGTTAAACAAGCCTAGCTGAACATTTAACCCTCTTACAACTATCCACAATTCCATCTATATCATGCCTTAATGAACAAATTACAACTTTTGCATTTTAGTCACAATTAGGTGTTTTCATGACAACACCTTTCACAAAAGTTGTTTCTCATCATCCTATCATTCATTTTCTTCCATAAAAACTCATCAAAAAACATGAACTCTAACATGGTAGGTCCCTAGACTTTCAACCATATTGCAAACTAGTCCTCTCAATAGCTAGCTTAAGCTTTGAGGGCTCCAAAAATACAAAAATCATCAAGAATAATCATCAAAATGACTTACTTGAAGAGGAGATGAGCTGCTGGAATTTTGAGCTTCAAAAACCCCCATTCTTGTTTGTATTTTCGGTGGAAGAAGAGAAGAAATAAAAAGATGATAGCTTTTTGCTTATTTCACCTTATTTTATTTCTTTTAATCACCTAACATGACCACATTTAATGCTCTTGTCCCCTAGCTTTCCTTGACCGCCAAAACTAATTCCCATGGCCTAATTGCACATTTGGGACCTCCAATTTATAATCCATAGCTATTTGGCACCTTTAGCAAATAATATAGAACTTTCGCACTTAATGCAATTTAGTCCTTTTTCACAATTTAGCTAAAAATCGCTAAAATTAAGGCACCAAAATTTTCATGCATCCTTATAAACATGTTATAACACATAACATAACATGAAAATAATTTTATCTAATCTCAAATTAGTGATTTCGAGATCACTGTTCCGACTAGCCCCTAAATTGGGTTGTTACATGCGGAGTATTATTGAACAATTCAGGGCAAATAATAACAAATGGCATTCAATTTACCAAACTAATAAATAATTCAATTGGGGTAAAACATAGATTTATGAGCCTTAAATCAAGTCTACGTGTTCTAAAAAATAGTTTTGAAACAATCCGGGACCAAATTGAAACAAATCAAAAAGTTTGGGAAAAACTAAAAATTTCCAAAGCAGGGGTCACACAGTAGTGTCCGTATGGCTCGGGACATGGCCATGAGGCTATTTTGCACGCCCGTGTGTGTAGATCGTGTAACTCATTGTGCCCGTGTAATATAAGGTCACATGGTCGTGTGATAAAGCCCAGAGTATGTGGCTCACTGTGCCCGTGTAATATAAGGTCACACGGTCGTGTGGCCAGGCCATGTAACTCTCTATGCCCATATGGTCCAATCTGTGCCATAACACACTAGGGGCACACGCCCGTGTGACAACCCATGTCCCAGGCTATGTGTGCCCAAAATGACCCAAAACATGCTCATTTTTCATTCAATTGCATAGGTACCTAAACTATCTTATAATACATGATTACAAGCCTCAAAACACATCCAATAACTATTATAACATGCCAAACAATCAATCAAAAATACTATTCAAAGTCATTAAACTCACCACATCTCAATCAATTAACAATTCATTACTTTGACTAGATTTCCATGCTATCACGCTTGACCACATTTAGCACACATATAAGTTAGCAAACTTATCATTTGATTCACACATCCATATTACTTGTGCCTAGGTTGATACCATATATACATGCTTTAAAAACTATAAACACAACCAAAGCATAGACAATTCAAGTTATACAACATAAACCATTATGCATCACTACATACAACTTTAACTCCTATTACATGCCATATAAGTCAAGATGTATACAAAGTCTACCAAAAAAGATCTTTGGATAGTGTGATTCTTCGAGTTGATCCGATCTCCTAACTTCCACAAAATGTAATCTACAAAGAAAAGACAAGACTCGAGTAAGCTTACATAAAACTTAGTGAGTTCGTCATTTAAACAATAAAGCTTACCGAATTAAAATAATAACTCAATTAACAAGGTTATTAAACGAGTTCTTATAAATCACAACTCACCCAGGTGAGTAATGCCCAACATTAGTACAAATCAATTCTCTACATTTCAATAACATTCAAATATCAATAAACAATGCCCAATGAACGATGTACGGATACGAGTACACGGTTAACCAACCAGAACACACCAAAAACTCATACGAGTCAATCCAACTGATGACACACCTCAGCACTAAGTGCCTAGCTCATAGGTCAACATGCACTCCCGTAACACACCAGAAAATACTGTAATATAACACGATAGTCCGCAACAAATACAGGGCGTCGATATATTCAATAATCAGAGGATATAAAGAAAACATCGTCACATCTCATACTAATCCCGTACTGCGCGCAAAATAACCTATTGGCATGCCAATTGTACTCTATTCTACGTTCATCAGGATCAGGGTTTATAACAAAAAACAGTGTTATCGTTTCATTCCATCAGTTCCCATTTACAAGACAACATTTGCACTAGTCAGCATTCAACAATTGAATTTCATTTAATAAGCATTTAGAAATATATTAGAATTAAATTGTTCGAACTTACCTGACTAAACTGAATCACAACAAGATATAGGGACTATTCAACAATTTTCTCTTTTTCGCGATTATCAGCTCGTTCTTGATCTAAAATAATAATTTCATTCAATTAACTAATTCCAACAGCAAAAAAAAAATCACTTTATACAATTAAGTCCTTTTTGAAATTTTTACAAATTTACCCTCAACATTTTACTTTTATGCAATTTAGTCCCTAAGCCAAAAACATGCAATTTAACCATTTTCATCCAAACCCAAGCTTAGCCGAATATTCAAGGGTTTCACTACATACAATATTTGCAATTAATTTGTATCAAGCCCTTGTAATTTTATTACTTTAACAATTTAGTCCTTAAACATTAAAATCATCAAAAACTACTTTACAAAATAGTCCTATCTAACAACCACACTCAATAATCTTTCATAAAACTTCAAGAATAACTCAAAATAATCAATGGCATATTCCGAAAAATTTGACAACTTTACAAATTAGTCATCGAGTTAGCTAAATCAAGCTAATACGAGCTCAAAAACAAAAATTACTAAAACCGGACAAAGTTTACTTGCCTATTTGAAGAACTCTAGCTTGGCCGAACCTTAGGTTTTCTAATGGTGGCTTCCTTTCAATTTTTTGGTGAAAGATGAATTGCTAAAGAAGATGATGTTATTTTATTATTCTTTTGTTTTAATCTTATTTGCTTATTTACGATTTTTCCCTTAAAAATTAAATCAAATTTCATACAATTAAGCATCTAGGATCATCTACTGAAAATCAAATGGTATATTTTCCATTAAAGACCCCTAGTCTTCCTTTCTATAGCTAATTGATAACCTTAACTATTAACACTAACTTCTACAGCTTTTACGATTTAGTCATTTTTATTTAATTAACTATCCAAACGATAAAAATTCTTAACCAAATTTTAATACAACACTAATAACCTTATAAATACTAAATAATTAATATTTACGGACTAACACGTCAGAGCTGTGGTCCCGAAACCACTGTTTCCGACACCACTGAAAAACGAGTTGTTACATCATTTGTATATGTAATTTTTCGAGCACATTGGTTTAAATAAAATTTTAGTATTCACTTTAATATCATTTGTATTTGTCCTCAATGGTTTTTGCACACAAAGCAAAATATAAACAAATATTGGCTCATTGATTACCTAATGTTTTACTAATACTAAGTTGCATTACATGATCGAATCTTAATGTGAGAAGACAATTTGTATTAGTAGGTAATCTACAAGGTCCATAGTCTGATGAATAGAAATTGAGTAAATTGGTTAAAAGACTATTATGTCGTCTATCAAGTCCAAATGGGAAGATACCTTGTCTTGGGTACTAGAGTGGTTTACTCCTAGAAGATAAAGACATAGATACTATTGTCTAGACTAACAATACATCGGAGAGGAACTAAGTTGAATTAATCATAAATACATTTATGAATTAATTCACTTATGACGTTTATAGTGTGGTTTACCTCAATCCTAAATAAGTGACTAACTTTGTGTGCATGACTCGTATACTTTGATGTATTAAAAGCCCGAGTTCAAATAACTAAAGAGCCATAAGCTGGCACGTTAAGCATACAACTTCTGCATAACAAAGCTACATATACAATATTGGAATTCATAGTCCAATAAAGGGTAAATGATATCCTCTCATCGGCATTACATGATAGATGAAAAAGTAACGTGATCACGAATCATTTGTCTAGGGCAAATGGTTACCATGAGATAAAATAGAACCATATTGAGTGAATGAATATAACCCAAAGAGATTAAGGATATCCTATAAGGGTAACACACTTATGACAAGGTCATTAGACAAACACTTATCAAGCTGCTTTCGTAATGGTAAATAATAAGTAAGAGTTCATCATGATACTTTAATGGAATGACTTCATGATTAAATAATATTGTAATTAATAAGTGAAAAGCCAAAACTTAATTACAAATTATTTTATCCTTAATTATACATGTTCAATCGATCACTCTGCTAACTCTATATAACCCCCCCAAAAAAAATTGCATATAGAACCGATATGAATGAAAATGACGACCAAGAGAAATAGATCGCATGTATCACTATCGCGTTTTCTCACTAAGTACAAAAGATGATTCATAAATTAAATTAATTTCTTCGAATTATTATTCAATTGATTATAATTAAATAATTGAAGTTTTAATTGATAATTAAATTAATTAGTCATAATAGCTTTATTGAATGGGGAAATTAAATATATTTCCTCATAGATTCTAATACGACAAAGTTGACATGACTTTAACGAAATTAGAATTTGATTGAAAAAATAATGTAATTATATAAATTATAAATGTTGGATAAAAGTCCAGATAACACATATAATTGTACTTGATATACGATATGGGCCTGGGAGCCCATCCCGTATAATGAGGGGTGGAAAAGCCTAGTCTCCTTTAGAGTTGTCGCTACTCATGGAATACTGTAGTTTTCTATTAAAATATTATTATCTAATTACCCCTTGTTCAAGTAAAACTCTTGTTCTATTTCCCTGTAAATAAAAACTGTGGTATGACCTTATTACACATGTTATAGAGAAGATTGCTTGGTAGGAAGTCGGGAAATGACTTACACCACCTCGCACAAAGCACAAGTAATATTTCAATTTAGGATTTATTACTATAAATACCATACGACTTGATTTTATGAAAAAAATTAACTTCTATTATACCTAAAAACATTGTTTTACCTTTCTCTTTTTGTTAACATTTTGCTTGTTTTTTTTCCTTCTCTTTTCTCCCTTATTTTCTTCCTTCTCCAACTTCTAAACCTAGTTGCCATCCATTGTTGCACTGCCCCAATTGCAAGCATCGGTGGTCCTCTCATTAGAATGAAGCTCTCCTCACCCTCTCTTAATCCATTGGTTTAGATTCTCAAGCCAACCATTAAATCCCAAAAATAAAGTTTAGTTCGAACCTTTCTTGGTCCCAATCACTATTGTTCTCCATCAAATCAACATGGCTTCGAGGTATGTGCTCCTCCTCGTTGGCGGCCACCTTCTCACTTGGCGAGTGAACCACCGGAGCTATGAGAACTCAACAATCTAAAATTAGTTTTCTCTTCCCATTTTCTTTTTTAAAAGAGTAGTTTATAAGAAGGTAATCTTTAAAAAATTAAATTATTTGATTTAAAAATGTTATACAAATACTCAAATAAAGATATTATATAAAAATTTAAAAAATAAAAGTAACCTCAAAATATTATTTACTAATACATATAACAAATTATTTGAGTACACTTTCAATTGAATTGGTGTCATATACAAATGATTTTTTTAGTAAATTTTCAATTGAACTGGTGTCCATGGATTGAAAGTGAACTTTGAACTTCACTAATCCATAAATAAGATCGATCGACTTCCATGATTCAATTTCATCACACATACACACAGGTCTTTCCAAAATAATAACAATGTGGTAACATATTATTTGGTATTTGAGTTAGACCTAAATATTAAATTTAATATTTAAGTTTTTTTTATAAAAAAATTGTACCTAAGTTTGGTTTCAATATTCAAAATGGTATCTGAGTTTTTTCAATTTGATACTTGAGTTTTTTTATCTTAATTAAGTACTTGAGTTTAGTTTCAATATTTGATTTGATATTTGAGTTTTTGTATCCAATTAAGTACCTATGTTTTTTTAATTATAACTTGACTCTCCAAAAATAATAAAATTTTAATTTAGATCTAAAAACTGTAAAAATATAAGCTAATACAATAGTGAAATGATATTTTAGCTTCATAAAAATATATAACATAATTGCAATCCCCTACCTCGAAATTTTTTTTGGCTTTGCCCTTGGACCACTTGATATGATTTTATTTGAGTATCAAATTGAACATTAAAATTTCATTTTAGGCGCCCAAAATAAAATATTTATAAATTAAGCATCCATGTTATATAATTCAATCATTTTGTTAGTCCCCATTAAATTATGTAGTAGAAATCTATGGGCAATTTACTAAAATATACCAAAAATAAAAAAAAATTATGGAAATGGGCCGAAATTTTAATTATTTACGAAAAAGGGACATTTTTCCCCAAAACGCGTTCACGTCAGCGCGTTTTGGGGGGATGAAGCAGGAAAGCGCTCCCTCAAGGGAGCGCTTTCCTGCTTCAACGGTAAAAAAAAAAACCTATAAATACCCCCCACCCTTTTATTTTTTCACAACAAAGTCCTTATTCATTTTTCTCTCAACTTTCTCTCAAATTCTTCTCAAATTTCTCTTAAATTCCTTGAAACTTCCTCTCATATTTCAGAATAGTCCTATAATATTTACAAAAAAGCCCTTTTTAAATTTTTTTGAAATATATTTTTTTTGAAAAAATATTAAAATATTCGATCGTATTAGCAATGGCCTGGGGAATTAATTCGTCTCGACAATAAACACATTTCCGTCGATCAAATGACAATGGTAAGTTTTAATTTTAATTTTAATTTTAATTTTTCAATACTATTTAATATTTTTTAAGTTTATGCAATTTTTATTAAATTTTTATTTATAATTTTTTAAACAGTCTGTAGATCGGGTGTTGCAATGCTATATTCGCAATATGCCTGGTCCGCCATCGCCGTTGATCGAGAATTACCTGCGGGAAGCGGGTTTTTGGCACGTGGCCACGATAGGCCAGGGGTGCAAGTTGGAGCCGAAGTTAACCAGTGTGTTGATAGAGAGGTGGAGACCCGAGACGCACACTTTCCATCTTCTATGCGGAGAGTGTACTATCACTCTGGAAGATGTGCATTTGCAATTGGGATTGCCGGTGGATGGATACGTAGTCACCGGGTCCGCAACTTCTGGTGATTGGGTAGCCGTATGCTACGAGCTTTTGGGTGCTATTCCGGATAACATTTACGGAGGTTGGATCAAGATGGGCTGGTTACGAGACACATTCCCGGAGTCGAATAATGATTCGGCCGAAATAGAAAGAATACGGTATGCTCGGACATACATTCTTGAGATGATTGGAGGCTATTTGATGCCGGACTTGTCACGAAACCTCGTTTATCTGAGGTGGCTGCTGAAACTCGTTGATTTTAGAGAAGTCAGTGAATTGAGTTGGGGGTCTGCCGTGCTAGCAAAATTGTATCGAGAGATGTGCGGGGTGATGCGGCCGAGTAAAGCAAAAATCAGAGGTTGCCTATCACTACTGCAATCATGGGAACGGTTTCGATTTCCATTTTTACGTCCTTGTGTCGACCACCCATATACATTCCCACTCATAACAAGGTAAATTTAATATTAGATTTTACAAATTATTACGTAGATTTAAAATATAATTGTATGCTAAAAATTTATTTAATTAGGTGGAACCATTCGGTGAGTTATGTTGGAATACCTACCTCGCTTGAAGATATACGGCTTCTATTAGACCAACGGTCGGAATCATAAGTAAGTATTAAATAAAATATATTTTCGTAATAAAATAGTCGTTTCGTATTTCGTATTTCGAATTTAGTATTTCGTATTATGTATATAACTAATATTTTTATCATGTTAATATAGTTTCAATGGACACCATACGAGGATCCGGCAATTCGGGTAGTAATTCCGGTGGAGTTCTTTCAAAATCCGAACCTTTGGCATGTGAAGGTCCCATTGATCAACTATGCCACCGTGGAGATGCACCAGTCAGATCGGGTTCTGCGTCAATTTGGATTCCGACAACCGATCCCGTGGCACCTGAGGTGCTCGATGATGAGCACAAAGTCGACTTACGGTAGTTGCATACGGATTGGCCAAGATTTTGGTCCGCATATATCGAAATGTGGGAGAACCGGTATGATTATATACCTACTCGGGAATCGATCATCGTTCCTGAGTTAGCGTGCGTGCCGTAATACATGCCATGGTTTAGGATCCATGGCAAGCCGTATTTATTGTCGGAAGAGGAGATACGACGGCAACTTCGTGAACAAAGGGAACGACGGGGCCCTTTAAATCCAAGGAGAAGGGGTGATGAGACGGGACCATCAACAGCGCCGAAAAAACCACCGGGCCCATCAACAAAGACTCCACACATCCACCGGGCCCAACACTTCACGGTAAGCGACACCCACATCACGGCCTTTTCGAGATTATGCCAGTGCGTACCTAGCCCTTACATGTATCCTAACCCTTATATGTTTTCTTTTCCCAGTCCCACGGCAGGTTGGAATGCATGGCCCGGTTCGAGTCCATTCCCGACTACTCCGGCTGGCCAGCCGATCTTTAGGCCGTCGTCACACTAGAGATCGTAGGAGGCGCCGTCGGGGAGCTCTTCCTTTTACCAGTCTCCTTCGCCGTATGGGATTCAGACACCCCCGCCATGGTTTATGCAAACACCTCCCCAGTCTTTATTTTATCAAGGTGGGTCATCCTCCCAACACCCACTGTCGTCCTGCACCACAGCTACCAATAGCCGATGCGTATATCTGCCATACATAAAGGTACCGTCAATTTGTACCAATGGCTTGCAGTATATAAATGCGTCTCGGCATTGCTTAAATGTCCAGAACAGACGCTTCAACACTTGGCATCCATAAAGTAATCGATTGTTATAGTACGCCGGTTTCGTTTCGAGGTCTGTTATGCTGCTTGGGACATATCTCTCCAGCACTTGACACCACTGCCACACTTCATTATATGAAGCGTCCCACCGACCATGCAACTTTTCCAACGCCTTCTGCTTGGCTATCCAAGTCTTCCGGTAAGAGGGCGTGTACCCCAATTGGCTACGGATATTGCCAATTAAGGCCGGTACTGTAGTCTTCGGATCTGCCTTCACCGTCGGTATTATTAAGTCAGCCAACATATCTGAATCCATCTTCGGATGATCTTGTGAAACACCTGTCAACGAAGTACGTTAAATAATGCAACATTACGTAATATTAGTATTATTCAAAAACCTTGAACACCCAAAGTGATACTGCATCTTGCAAGACATGTATGTGGACCTTTGTACTTTTGATCTCCCACAAGCTGTCCTTTTCCTCAACGAGGCCATGATTTTTCATGAACATGTACCGTCTTGCACTGCACACTTGGCCTCGTACTTGTCGAGTTTGGATTTAACCACGTTGTAGTTAACCCCGTTCTTGATGCTATATTGTTTCAATGCACCAAGAAAAGTATCCTTGTTGGAAAACTCTTTACCAACTTCTAATTCACCCGAGTCCAACGACGAACTTGTATGGTCACGCGTTCTGTGTGGTAGTTCAAGAAACTCCAATGCATCGTCTTGAGATAGATCGACATTATGCATGTGGGCTGGAGGCGAGTACGCCCTGAATAGCGGATCTTCTTCTTCTTCATCTGAACCATCTTCAACATCGGTTAGAACAGGCTCCGGTTAAAAAAATAATGCAACTTCTGCACCATCGGGGCCAGGCTCTCGAGGTAGATCCACATCGGACTCATCATCTGACCCACCATCATCTGCAATGAATGAAGGCCCCTCGCCGGTGGATGTCGTTGAGAGTACATTATCCCTTCTTAAACAACTTTCGTAACGTTGCCAATCATATGTGGATTGCCAATCACTAGAAGTTGATGACGTTCCTCAATACGTATTACTAGCATCGAACGTCGAAGGAAGGATATGCATGTCTCATCCACCAACCGAGTGTCGTGCAGGGGTTGTGTTTTCTATACTACCACCAAATACGGGCGCTTCCGTATTCTGCCTACCACTAACAGAGTGTCGGCTTGGGGTCCTGTACTCCCCTCGAACAGCAGTAGATGTTGAAGTCGAAGGAAGATCACTTGGCGATGAAAAATGCACGTATACCTCAAGATAGGGTGACCCACTGGCAAGATGAGTCTCCACCATTGCCTCCAAGCTCCGAGGACCTTTGATGTCAAATGAGTCATATCTCACCGGATCAACTGAAGCGCAAAATCTATACTTAATAGACTGAACTTTCATTGGCGTTGTTCCGAAGATTTTACGCCTAATTCTTTTGCGAAGTTCTATCAAATCTATGTTCCGATTAAAACCCAGTCGCGTTGTGTTCTCCGATACAAAAACAACACCATTTTCGGTGTCACAAACCTCACCATCGTAGTAAATAACAGCATTAATACGTTCACTCATTTTCAGTTTCTATTTTTCTTTTTCCTCAATTTCTGTTATGCAACCTGAGAATGAAATTTGGTTGATTTATAGTCTAAGGACTGCCAGAGACTACTGTAGCAAAAGAGCGTCCACGTGGGAGCTTTTTTCAATACTCTTGCTGACAGTGCATCCTGCTTGAAGCGTTTTGGTCACTATTTGTTCAGAAACGTCTTCTCAAAATTATTTTACCGAGATACTCTCGTAGCAAAATAGCGTCCACGTGGGAGCTTTTTCGATGACTCTGCCGATGGTGCATCTGCTTGAAGCGTTTTGGCCACTATTTGTTCAGAAACGTCTTCTCAAAATTATTTTGCCAGAGACTACTGTAGCAAAAGAGCATCCACGTGGGAGCTTTTTCCAGTACTCTTGCTGACAGTGCATCCTGCTTGAAGCGTTTTGGCCACTATTTGTTCAGAAACGTTTTCTCAAAATTATTTTGCCAGAGACTACTGTAGCAAAAGAGCGTCCACGTGGGAGCTTTTTTCAGTACTCTTGCTGACAGTGCATCCTACTTGAAGCGTTTTGTGCACTATTTGTTTAGAAACGTCTTCTCAAAATTATTTTGCCAGATACTACTGTAGCAAAAGAGCGTCCACGTGGGAGCTTTTTTCAGTACTCTTGCTGACAGTACATCCTGCTTGAAGCGTTTTGGGCACTATTTGTTCAGAAACGTCTTCTCAAAATTATCTTGCCAGATACAACTATAAAAAAAATTCAAATAATTTTTATTTTGCTGATATATTTTTTCCAAAACCCTAAACTTAAAATTATTCTAATTAATTAACCCTATAATCTAGTCCATTAATTTTTTCCTAAAAACTCTAAACCTTAAACCCTAAAAATCCCTAAATCGTAGCCCTAAAACCCTAAAAACTCATACTCTAACACTAAAAATAGCTGAAAAGCCTATTGTTGGGTGGAGGGTAAAAGTGCTCCCTTGAGGGAGCGCTTTCCTGCTTCATCCCCCAAAACGCGCTGACGTGGACGCGTTTTGGGGGGAAATGACCATTTTCCGTAAATAATTAAAATTTCGGCCCAATTTTGTAATTTTTTTTTTATTTTTGGTATATTTTAGTAAATTGCCCTAAATCTATGACATTTTTCTTTTTTATGTGATTAAAGTAAAATCCATGTCATTATTATTCATAAAAATTATAATTTTAGTCCTCAAACTTTTAATTTAATGTAAAATAGTTAAAATCATTAAAAATTTGAGACATTTCCGGAACATTTACAAGAATGCCGGCCTTCACCACTGCTGGTCAAGTCTTCTCTGAGGATGTTGCTGACTTTTCCATTGGGCTTCTCATCGAAGTTCTCCAATGAATGTCAGCCAGTGACTAAAATAATTTTTATTTTTATTTTTAATACCTAAAATGAAAATCTCTTATAATTAGGTGACTATTTGTGTAATTTACTATAATAATAATAACCTTCCCCGCCCTCTCACCGTATCCGATTCGTTGTGAGTTGTCAGATTGTGACTGTAAAGTTGTCTCAGGTAGGATCAAAAAGAGTTCAGGCCAACGCATAGCAACGCACCATAAAATCCCACCGCTACGCCTCTCTCTTGACTGAGAGAAATGGAGGCATTATTGGTGAATTACGTTGAGAAAAGCCTGGAGCAATACATGAGAAGAAACGCCGTTTTCCTCTGCGAACGCCTCTACGCTGAGTTTCCTTCCGAGGTTTCCTCTTTATTTTCCATTCTTCAATTGTTTTCCTTTTCTTTTATTCTATTTGTTCTTGGAATTGAATCAAAACTTTAAATGTGTTATTTTTCCTGTTACTGTAGGTGAATTTACAATTATTGGCTAGATGTTACTTGAATAATAATCAACCTCACTCTGCATATTACATTCTTAAAGGTACTACTTTTTCTTTAACGTTTTCGTTTCTCTTTTTAATGATGTTAGGGAATGATACTGGTATTTTGAATTGATTTTTGTGTTTATTTGTCCTGATTTCAAGGTATGCAAATGGCTCAGTCTCGTTACTTGTTTGCAATTGCGTGCCTAGAAATGGATCTCTTTTGTGAAGCGGAAGCTGCATTGCTGCCTGTTAAAGATCTATGTGCTGAGGTATGTGATCACCTTTTGGAAGTCGATTATAATGATGAAAAGGGTGGTTTGCGATATCTGCTTATTGGTTATTTATTTGAATTTCATGATCATATTTGTTGTTACATGCATGTAGGTTCCAAATGGTGCTGCTGTGCAATATCTTCTCGGCATTATTTATAGGTTTTTTCTGCCACTTGCTTTTTATGTTTTATGTTTCTTCTCATTTTTCCAAGCTTTATAGTAGTACTGGTATGGTAAGCCTAGCATTCATTGCATTGTTCTCTTTCACTAGATTAGTGGCTTTCCTTGACTGAACAGTTTCGATGGGAAAGTAACCCTGAAATCAGAAAATTCCCTTCCTAATTTCTTCCAAGGAGAATTGGATGGATAGCACATTTTCCTCCTAATTAGTTGGGAGAACTTTCAATTTTACTTCGAATGATAAATTTTTTTTACGTTAGATAAACGAACCACTGTTGGCTTGTAATTGAATTAGCATTCCTGACTAATCCACTAACACTAAATACTGAGCTAGTTTGCTCACGTGCCAAGTTTATAGCCATGAATCATACTGAGTCTAAGCTGTTCGAGAGAGGCCAGGTTTATTCATACAGAATTGGCATTTAATACTATGTTATACTTTCCTTTTCATTTGGGCAGGATGTTACTTGTGTTGGCTTGCTATATTCCCATTGTCGTTCTCTCTCTTCACTACAATATCTTTGTTCTGTTTTTTTTTCTCCACAGGGACACCGATAGGAAGAACAAGTCTATTGAACACTTCAGGAAGACTTTGTCAATTGACCCTTTGTTTTGGGCAGCATACGAGCAACTTTGTATGCTAGGTCAGTGATTTTTGTACAGATTAAGTGAGAAAGATTACATAATTTTAAGCTTTGGCCTTATTCTTTTTTTTTTCTTCTTGTAATATAAACAAAATTTCCCTTAGAAAGATAAGAAAAAGAATAAATACTTGTGCAGAGTCTGTGTAGTGTTACAATTAACTTATAACTATAATTTTCAGTTGTAGGTATCTATCTGCATAATCATTAATTAACATGTTGACAAGGCTTAAGTGTATTTATTTCAGGTGAGGCAGAGGAAGCTGCTGTTTGCTTTGGTGATGCAACTGTTCCTTGTGTTCAAGAGCATTACCTAGGCAATGCATCAAGTTGTTTACTAATAGCTGATACTGATCATAGCTCGGATTCTTTTCAAAGATTTGGCTTAGAATATTTGAGTCGAAGCCTTTTAAAACAAAGGGAAGGGAACAATATCAGAGATATATGTGAGAATAATCATGGAGGACCTATTTTAACAGGAGCTGTTAGTCAAAGTAAAAACAGCTGTTGCAGTACATCATTTTTAAGTACTCCTTCCCCTGTTCCCACACAAGTAAGTCATTTTTGGGTAATTAAATAGTTAATCTATTTGAATTGTTGTGAAATACTTATTTCATATCCTTGTACTAGCTCTAACTTGTTTAGTGATTTAGCATCGTGTGCATGTAGGTTTACATGTATATTATATTTGCTTAGTTGATTTACTGCATCTTTTTTTATACTTAATCAGGTGAGCATATTCTAGGCAAGCAAGCTTGTCATACATAGTCTTGCTCTGTTCAACTTAGTAGCGTATTCGGATTTTAGGACTACTATTTGCAGGCTCTTGGAGGCATCAATTCTTCAAAAGCAACTTGGTTTTTGTCATTAGTTTGAACAACATTATGTTGAATGCTTTGGATGCATGCAAATTATTTCAGGGCATTCTTAACCATGATTTTCAGAATTTGACATTGTAGGTAAAATGAAAACATTTTAAAATTTAGAATTGATATTAGCAACTTTTAACAGAGAAATTGGGTTGTAGAAAAGATTTATCCGTTCAGATGCAAGGAATTATTGATTTTATAGTTTCAAAAATATATCACTTACACAGCTTCACATTTGCAAAGAAGATGGCAGCATTTATCTACTCATTCAAATTGCATGTCATGAGAAGCCTTGGCTGATTCAAATTATAAATGATCTAGTTACTTGAACTTTGACACATTTGCTTAAATCCTTGTATGGTTATTTACAATGCATGTAGTAATAGACTAACAGCAGCTGGTCTGTTAGGCTCTGCAGCATCAGTTATGTTCTTACTTTTTCATATGGATATGTTATTTATCTGTATCCATGTTGAACGTGTTTCTGAGATCTGTGTTTTCACTCTTAAGCTATCAGATGTGGCTCCAGCACCTCTAGTTAGAAACATACATCTTCGTCAAAGTGAAGACTCTCTAAGACCTAGTACTCAAGCTCGAAGGAAATTTGCTTGTGATAATGAATCAGCACAGGTTGTATTTACGCATTTATCTATGACAATGTCTCTATTACCTCCTTTAGTTTTAATAATAATTTCCATTTGTTTGTTAAACATAGGCTCAACCATTCCTAATAAATTTTACTTGTTACATTCTTTAGGAGTCACGTTTCTCCTATGCTTGCATCATGAACATTGCATGTAATGCAACTTGTGTTGATAATATTGAAGTCATAATCTTACATCATCTAATATAATTAACTAATTATCTCTATATGTCATTTTGTCGATGAAGAAAAAATCTAGATATCTAGGATTGCCCTTGACATTAAAAAGTCACCTTCTCTTTTGCTACACATACAGGATTTGCCCTTTTGACATCAAAACCTTTTAGTCTTGTTGAGAGCAACCTTTAAAATAATTCAAATCCATTTATATATTTAATAAATAAAATATTAGGAGCGAATGTATGTTTTTTGTGTATGGGTTTGGTAGGGGTTTTGCTTTCAGCTTGCTGAATTAGGAAAGAAGTATATTCAGAAAATAATATGGCTATTGGGCAGTGGTGTGCGGACTGTTTATCCCTAAGTTGTAAGGCCACTTGTTCCTTTCTATGGATCCCTTAAACCTAAGTGAGAATCTTACTAGTTTTGTTAACCCCTACTCTCCTTGTTTTCTGATTTTCTTTCAGATGCTAATTATTTTTCCTCTTTATTATATTGAGCTTGTTTTGTCTGTTTGCTTTCAGTTCTTATATCTTATTTTATTATATTTTGGTTGTATTGAAACTTGGAATAAGGTGCTAGTGACTGCAGGATGATGGTTGAACGGAGTGTTTTTGTTTTGTGGTTTTGTATGGATTCAAACTATGCCATTAATTTTACTTTTACATCAACATTCTGAACTCATAGGAATGAAATCTTTAATTGTCTTTGTAATTTTCTAGCCTTTTGCTTGTTAGAATCTACTTTAGGCTTATATATGCACTTTTCTGTTGCTTCTTAGGGGCGTTTCTTCCAGTTTAATTGTTTTAATTTTTCTATTATTATTTAACATTGCTAAAGTACATCATGCTTCTCCCCTTAATTTTTTTTCTAAAATGTGCTGCCTCTTCTGTTATGACTCTGAAGATTCGTGGCAGTTTATTTTTCGATTCAGGACTTCGTAGAAGTGCTAGATTAGCTGCAGGGCAGAGAAGCTTGAACACCTCACAAGGATCAGAAAATAAAGCAAAAAGTTTGCATGCTTCAACTAAATTAAGCTCTGAGACTTGCTCTTCAACATTTTGTCAAGGTCAATTTCTTTTATTTAGTTCCTCTTTAACAAAATATTTGATTTATTAATTATGGTTAGTTTTTATTTTATATGTGTAGAAAATAGAGTAATACTCTGTATTTTTCTATATTTTATTAACTAAAGAACTGAATTTAAATAGAGAAAATAGTCATAACCTAATTGGGAAAATAATTCCCTTATTCTAATAAACTACTAAAAGATAAGATAAAATAATCCTAGAATATCTCAAATGATTTATTCTAAGATTTATCTACATAAACAAGATTTATCTATCTGTAGAAAACATTTAATATATTTCTATAATTCCTACACTCCCCCTCAAGTCGAGAATATACATTGTATAATCCCGGCTTGAATAGGAATTTATTGAAAGCAGGCTTTAGCGAGCCTTAGTGAGAATATCTCGCAATTTGTCCTTTTGAAGGAATGTAGGAAAGAGTGGTCATCCTTTTGTTGACTTGGTCGACAATAAAATGCTGTCAATCTCCACATGCTTTGTTCGGTCATGTTGGACTGGATTCTTGGCAATTTGAATAGCAGATTGATTATCACACAAGACTTCAAAGTGATCCTCCCGATTAGTGCCAAGTTCTTTTAGTAATTTAAGTAGTCAAATTCCTTCGCATATTCCCAAAGCTAGTGCTCTAAATTCAACCAAAGACTACTTCTTGAAATAACAGATTGTTTTTACTTCTCCAAGTTGTAAGGTTACCCCAAACAAAAGTGCAGGTAGCCACTAGTGGATCTTCTTTCGAGAGGTCTCCGCCCAACTAGAGTCTGTAAAAATCTTAACGATTCTGTCTTGTGTTTTCTTGAACATTAAGCCGTGTCCTGGAGTTTTCTTCAAGTACTTGAGAATTCTTTCTTTCTTTGCCATATATCTTCATTAGGATTGGTCATGTGTTGACTTATCACATTTACTGAGAAAGGCTATATCTGGCCTTGTCGAGATAAGTAAATAAGTTTCCCAACTAATCTCTGAAATTCTCTCTGTCTACTAAAGACCCATCTTCTTTGTTGAATCTCAAATTTGCCTCCATTGGTGTATCACCGGCTTACAACCAAGAAAACCAGGTTTCTTTGAGTAAATCAAGTACATACTTTCTTTGATTGATCACAAGTCCTTCTTTTGATCTTGCCACCTCCATTCCTAGGAAATATCTTAACTTTCCCAAGTCCTTGATTTCGAATTCCTGTGCTTAATGACTTTCTTCAAATTGCTAATTTCTTCCTCATCGTTTCAGTAAGAATTATGTCATCAACATACACAATTAGGATAGCTTTCTTATTTGTAGAAGTTACCTTGATGAAAAGTGTATGATCGGCAAGGGATTTGCTTGTAGCCGTTTTCGAATGACTTTAGTGAACCTCTCGAACCAAGCTCGGATGATTGTTTTAGCCCATATAGAGACTCATTGAGCTTGCACACCTTGTTGCTTCCTTCAATAGACTTTAAGCCGGTGGCAATTTCATGTAAACTTCTTCCTCTAGCATGCCATTAAGAAATGCATTTTTACATCAAGTTGATGTAATTGCCAATCGCAATTTATAGCCAAACTTAGGAGTACTCGAGCAGGTGTTAAGCTTTGCCACGGGTGCAAACGTTTACGTGAAATCTATCCCATACGTTTGCGTAAAGCCTCTAGCCACCAGTCTAGCTTTGTATCGTTGGATGCTTCCATTAGAGTTGTACTTTACAAAGAAAGATCCATTTACGATATGAATGACCTTTTTCCTTGAGGAAGGTGCATGAATCGTCCAAGTAGCATTTTTCTCTAGTGCACCAATTTCCTCTTCAATGACCCTTCTCCATTTAGGATCCTTTAGAGCTTCACTATGCTTGTGGGAATTTGTTCTTTATCCAAGGTTCTTGTAAATGCTTGAAAAGAAGGCATCAAAGAATTATAGCCAAACAAATTTTTCAATAGGATGCTTGGTGCATTGTCTAACCCATTTTCTAATAGCAATAGGAAAATCATCTAGAGTAGAGGACTTATCGATTTCTTCTTCCATTCCTAAGAATTGGACCCAAATCCAATTCTCGGCAAGAATCGGTCATAAAAAAGCAGTCTCGGGATATTTTTCTTTTTCTTGTGTAGACACGAAGTCGTTTGGGTGGTGATGTTTGTTGAAGATTTTCAATAGGAGTAGGTGTATTTTCGGGAGGGGTGTTTAAAGTAGGTGTGGATGAGGTATTGATAGGTATAACAATGAGAATTAATCGGAGTAGTCACAGTGACAAATCAGAGGGTAAAGGTAAAATTGGTGGCAATTTTGAAGGTTGAGAATGGAAATTAGGAGAAGATACGATTTGGTGAAAATCACTCCACGTCTCCCCACGAATTTCACTTTGTGTGAAATAGGGATCCTGTTCATAAAAAGTGATATCCATAGTGGTAAAAATCGTTTTGAAGGAGGATGAAAGCATTTGTATCCCTTCTTAAGTGAAGAATATCCAACCAAAGACACATTTTAAGGACTTGGGGTCTAACTTGGATTTATGAGGAGCAATATTTTGGATAAAAACTGTGCAGCCAAAGATTTATGAGGATGAAAGCATTTGTATCCCTTCTTAAGTGAAGAATATCCAACCAGTACACATTTTAAGGACTTGGGGTCTAACTTGGATTTATGAGGAGCAATATTTTGGATAAAAACTGTGCGACCAAAGATTTTAAGTGGCGAGAATTGAGGAGATAGGCTTAAAATGAGGAAAATGCTTGCAAAAATATAGATTGAGGTGTTTGAAATTTTAAAACCTTACTAGGCATTCGGTTGATTAAATAGGTAGCCGTTAATAAGGCTTCCCCACGATATTTAGGAACATTGGTAGTAAATAGAAGGGAACGAGTAACTTTTAGGAGATGCCTATTTTTCCTTTCGGCAATGCCGCTTCACATGTGGGGTTCCAACACAAGAACTAAGTTGAACTATGCCCTTGTCCTGAAAAAAATTACCCAAAGACCTAGCAAAAATTCACTTTGCCATTATCGAGTTTAAAGAGCTGGATTTTAGCCCCAAATTGAGTGAGAACCATGTTATAAAATTGTACAAAAATATCGCAGCTTTGATTTGTCTTTTAGCAAATAAGTCCAAGTTACCCTCTTTGATCATCAATGAAAGTGATAAACCACTTACTATGATCAGCATTCTTCACCCGAGAAGGGCCCCAAATATCACTATGGATCAAAGCAAAAGGGTGAGAAGGCTTGTATGGAGAAGGAAAATAAGAAGATTTAGTATGTTTAGCAAGAGAGCAAACTTTGAAAGAAAAAGAGTTTGGCCTTTTATTAATAAATAGATCAGAAACAATTTAGCAAGGTATTGGAAACTAGGATGGCCTAAACGAAAATGCCATAACATAACAAATATCAACCGTATTTAAAGTCAGAAAAGATTTGAAGATCTCGGGTTTAGGAGAGGAAGGGAGGATGTAGAGACCATTCTGCAAGTGGCCTTACCAATCATCTTCTTCGAGTTCAAGTGCACAAAAGTACAATTAAGACCGTTAAAGGTTGCAAAGCGCCTCAAGTTCGAGGAAATTTTACTTACGGAAATGAGATTGCAAGCGATTTGGTACAAAGAGAACATTATGAAGTGCAATCGATCATTGAGAACAACGAGTTCCATGGCTTTCTATTTTGCATAAGGACCCATCAATTTGTTTTGACAAACTTTACCAACGATTTGGAAAAAATTGTGAAATAAGGCCTTATTACCAGTCATATGATCCGTAGCACCAGAATCGAGGATCCAATTAGGAGTGAACTGAGAGGAAAACAATGCTGTGAAAGAAGAGTTACCTTCTGGTTCTTTCATGACCAGATTACCCGCACTAGACCCCTGAAACTTTCCAAACAGTTTTTGAAGTTCAAAGATCTGCTCTTTGGAGAAGCTTGTGACGGATGTCGCAATGACAAGATCTGGATTTATTATCTCTAGAGTTCTTTGACTTCCAGTTCTGAGGCTTACCATGAAGCTTCCAACACTTTTCCTTGGAGTGACCAGGCTTTTTGCAATGATCACACCAAGGTCTCCCCCGCTTGGAAGAGGGAGATGATTGGTGTGTCACTAAGGCAGATCCTTCAGGAGTTGAATCCGTTTCATCAAGCGAAGATCACACTTCGTCGGCTTTCTTCCTTCTTGACCATGGAGAAGGCCTCTCGAAGGAGGGAAGTGGAGAAATAGCCAAGACCTGCCGCGAACCTCATCCAGCTCCTTGTTTAGGCCGTGTAGAAATTGAAATAGCCTTCTTTGAGTGACAATTTCTTTGATAAAGGCGGCATCTCTTGGAACTGCCCAATCATGTTGTGCATACAAATCTAATTCTTTGCCAAAGAGCGGTAAGTGGGTATTGTAGTAGAGAGTGACAGCATGGTGCCTTGCTTAAGAGTGGTCGCTTGATTTTCAACATGATATAATTCAAGATAATATTATCATTCTTTGGAGTAGGTTTCATGAACAACACTCAGTTTTCAAAGAAATTGTGTTATAAAGGAGAAAATTTCGCTTATACTTGGGGTCATGGAATTAAGGAGCCAAGTCATAACTCGACCATTGTCACGCATCCACTTAGCAAAACCGATTATCGAACACAAAGAGTCGCTTGATTTCACCAATAACATAGCCCAATCTATCTCTTCCCAAGAGAAAATCTTAACCGATTGGGACCACTCTAGAAAATTGTTGCCATTTAATCTATGGCGGTGATATTCGGACAGGCATTTGTGCGATTGAGCATCGAACCAGAAAAATTTTCTAGATTTGAGGTAATCTTCGGAGTAGGAGAAGGATATGTAGAAGAAGAAGTTTCTGACATGGGCTAGGGTGGAAAGGAACCGTAACCTAAGCTGATACCATGTAGAAAACAGAGTAATTCTCTGTATTTTTCTATATTTTATTAACTAAAGAACTGAATTTAAATAGAGAAAAGAGTCATAACCTAATTAGGAAAATAATTCCCTTATTCTAATAAACTACTAAAAGATAAGATAAAATAATCCTAGAATATCTCAAATGATTTATTCTAAGATTTATCTACATAAACAAGATTTATCTATCTGTAGAAAACATTTAATATATTTCTATAATTCCTACAATATGTTAGACACATTTAACTTCAGGCATAGCCGTGAATTTAATTTGATATGTTGCATAATGTCAAAAAATATTCATGATTCATCTTTTCTTCTATGCATTTTTTATTGCAGTTTTAAATTCAAACACTTTGATGTCATTTGTAGGGAAATTGATGGAAACTTATGAGGTTGCTGTATCAGAGTTCGGAGCAACTTCTTCATCATTATCTTCGACAACTGATGTTAAATCCATTCAGCATGAGATAGAAAATACAAAACTAAGCAGCTTTATCTCAGATAGTGCAACAATTAAATCTGGTATCTCAGATACAATGAAACTCCTGAGAACTCTTGGGGAGGGCTATAGGCATTTGTGTATGTTTAGATGTAAGGTATTGCTCCGTCAACTAAAACATGTTTTATCCTAAATAGTGAGCTTGAGTGCATATTTTTATAATGTAGAAAAATGATTGGGGATACTTTCTTATTGATGTTACAGGAAGCTTTAAATGTCTATCAAAAGCTCTCATCAAAGCAGTATAATACAGGCTGGATTCTTTCCCAGGTGATTGTGTTGTACCTGAGCTCTCCATTTTGTGAATCTATATTTTGTTTATATCTGCTGGCTTTTGAAAGGGAGTAACAAGTATTTTAGTTCTTTGAGAATGGTAAATTGAAAATTTCTTTTCTGGTTTGCTTTCATCCTTGCTTAGAAGTTGTAGTATTTCATTGCAAATGGTGTACTACAAATTGTGTCTTATTCACAGTTTCAAGTTTTTGAGACATTGAAATATTTTTTATTTTAGGTTGGGAAAGCATATTTTGAGCTAGTAGATTACTTAAATGCTGATTATGCCTTTAGTCTTGCGCGCCAAATATCTCCTTACAATCTGGAAGAGATGGATGTATACTCCACAGTTCTTTATGTGAGTTGTATTTACCCATGTTTTATCTTTGAGATAGATCATTCATTGATTACCGCTTCAATGTATATATTAAAATGCAAATTTATTCAATTTTATATGCAATTTGAAACCCTTTAGTTTCTGCCTTCTACTCTAAGTAAGAAACTGCTCCATGTTGCCAATTTATATTTCATTCTCCTGAAACCTTATCTTTTGCAAAGTTATTATCTTTCTGAGGTGCAGAGTTAAGTAATCTCCAGTCCAGAAATAACTACCAAGTTTATAGAGGGGAGAATTTTATAGGTTGTGACACCCTTGAATCTTTGATTTGATAAGAAATCATTTGACAACAAAAACCACTTCCCTCCTCGTCAGTTATACTTGATTTCATCGCAAATATCAGACCTCAAGTTGTTTTTTTTAGAAACGCCCATATTTCTACAGAGAAAAGCTTCATGATTTTTATGGCAAGGATGGAAAGTTGACTTAATGATGGCTAACCTAAAATAAAGGAAAGGAGGTTATGCATTCTGGTTGTTGGATAGAAAAAACTTTCTGCCAGACATAGTTTTATGAGCTCCGTTTGTGGGGCAGAAAAAAAATGATGATATTTTGATATTTAGTTACTTTTCTCTGCATTTACCACATGTTTTTTTTTTCTTTGCAGCATTTGAAACAAGATATGAAATTGAAATACTTAGCTCAGGAGATGATATTAGTTGATCGTTTTGCTCCACAAACATGGTAACTTCGATAGACCTCTATGATCCTGTAAAATAGTTAAAATAATGTTATTTTTAACCCCATGCATGTCTGAGCTAAGCATTTTTCTGCTGTTTTCGTTCATATTTATTCCCAAGTATTTCTTCCTTTCAGATTTTCTGTTGTAGTTGAAGATGACTACCTTGTTTGGACCATTAATTTTCTTGTTCATTATCTACAGTCAAGAAAACATGTTTCAGCAATCTGTGTGTGTTTCTTTTAAGGGGTGTAGGGAGTGGTTTGTGGTGGTGTTAATAGGACTAGAAGTTTATCCGTTGGATAAAAGTGCATTTCTATTGTATTCCTACATCCTCAAACTGTAGGAATTATAGAAATATATGAACTGTTGCCATCCCTTCAGTTAAGGGATTCTGTAAATATTCTTTTTACAATCCCTTATTCTAAGGGATCATATCTCCTAATATTAGTATCTTTCCTATCTTAGAGTTTCCTAAATTAGAGGCATAGTTTGTATATATAAAGGTGTAATATGTTCTATTGAATAAGTAAGAAAATACAGAGAATTACTCTGATTTCTACATGGTATCAGATTAGGTTACAGCTTCCTTTCCAACCTAGACCATGTCCGAGACTTCTTCTTCTACATCTCATTCTCCTACTCTGAGATTACTTCAAATCCGAAAAATTTTTTGGTTCGATGCTCAATCGATTAAATGCAAATCGACTATCACCTGCCATCGATTGAATGGCAACAATTTTCTAGAATGGTCCCAATCGGTTAAGATTTTTCTCTTGGGCGAGAAAGATTGGGCTCGTTCTTGGTGAAATCAAGAAGCTCACTTTGTGCACGACCTTTGGTTTTGCTAAGTGGATGCGTGACAATGGTCGATTATGACTTGGCTTCTTAATTCCATGACCCCAGTATAAGCGAAACTTTCTTCTTTACACTACTGACATTTGAAATCGGAGTGCGATCCATGGAACCTACTCTAGCACTGATAACATTGTCGAATTATATCATGTTAAAAATCAGGCAACCACCCTTAAGCAAGGAACCATGCCCGTCACTCTCTACTACAATACCCTTACCGCTCTTTGGCAGTAATTAGATTTGTATGCATAGCATGATTGGGCAGATCCAAGAAATGCTGCCCTTTATCAGCAAATTATCACTCAGCGAAGGCTATTTCATTTTCTACAAGGCTTAAACAAGGACCTGGACGAGGTTCGCGGCAGGGTCCTGGCTATTTCTCCTCTTCCCTCCCTTCGAGAGGCCTTCTCTATGGTCAAGAAGGAAGAAAGCCGAAGGTGTGTGATGATGCTTGATGAACCATATTCCACTCCTGAAGGTTCTGCCTTACTGACACATCAATCATCTCCCTCTTCCAAACGGGAGAGACCTTGGTGTGATCATTGCAAAAAGCCCAGCCACTCCTAGGAAAAGTGTTGGAAGCTTCATGGTAAGCCTCAGGACTGGAAGTCCAAGAACTCTCGATATAATAAATCAAGCCTTGTCGCTGCCACATCTGTTACTAGCTTCACCAAAGAGTAGATTGCTGAACTTCAAAAACTGTTTGGAAAGTTTCAGGGGTCTTGTGAGGGTAATCTGGTCATGAAAGAACCAGAAGGTAACCCTTCTTCTACATCATTTTTCTCCTCCCAGTTGACTCCTAATTGGATCCTCGATTCTGGTGCTACGGATCATATGACTGGTAACAAGGCCTTGTTTCGCAATTTTTTCCAAACCTTTGATAAAGCTGTCAAAACGGCTGATGGTTCCTTGTGCAAAATAGAAGGACATGGCACTGTTGTTCTCAATGAACAAATTGCACTTAGAAATGTTCTCTTTGTACCAAATCTGGCTTGCAATCTCATTTCCGTAAGTAAAATTTCCATAGACTTGCACTGCTTCGCAATTTTTAATGATCTTGATTGTACTTTGTAGGCACTGAACTCGAAGTAGATGATTGGTAAGGCCAGCTTGCAGAATGGTCTTTACATCCTCCATTCCTCTCCTAAAACTGAGATCTCCAAATCTTTCACCGCTTTAAAAAAAGTTGATACTGTTATGTTATGGTACTTTTGTTTAGGCCATCCTAGTTTCCGATACCTTGCAAAATTGTTTCCTGTTCTATTCATTAACAAAAGGCCGAACTCTTTTTCTTGTAAAGTTTGCTCTCTTGCCAAACATACTTAATCATCTTATTTTCCTTCTCCATACAAGCCTTCTCACCCTTTTGCTTTGATCCATAGTGATATTTGGGGCCCTTCTCGGGTGAAGAATGCTGATAATTGTAAGTGGTTTATCACTTTCATTGATGATCACAGTAGGATAACTTGAACTTATTTGCTGAAAGATAAATCTGAAACTGCTGGTGTTTTTGCGCAATTTTATAACATGGTTCTCACTCAATTTGGGTCTAAAATCCAGCTCTTTAAATATGATAATGGCAGTGAATTTTTTGCTAGGTCTTTGGGTGATTTATTCAATGAAAAGGGCATAGTTCAGCTTAGTTCTTGTGTTGGAACCCCACAGCAAAACGGCATTGCCGAAAGAAAAAATAGGCACCTCCTCGAAGTTAATCGTTCCCTTTTGTTTACAACTGATGTTCCCAAATATTTGTGGGGGAAAGCCTTATTAACTGCCACATATTTAATCAACCGAATGCCTAGTAAGGTTTTAAAATTTCAAACACCTCAATCTATATTTTTGCAGCACTTTCCCCATTTTAAGCCTATCTCCTCCATTCTGCCACTTAAAATCTTTGGTTGCACTATTTTTATCCAAAATATTGCTCCTAATAAGTCCAAGTTAAACCCTAAGTCTTTAAAATGTGTACTGGTTGGGTATTCTTCACTTAAGAAGGAATATAAATGCTATCATCCTCCTTCTAAACGATTTTTTACCACTATGGATATAACATTTTATGAGCAGGACCCCTATTTCACTCAGGCTGAAATTCAGGGGGAGACATAGAGTGATTTTCAGCCACATCAGGTATCTCCTCCTAATCTTCATTCTCAACCTTGAGACTGCCACTATTTTCGCTTTACTGCGCAGATTTGTCACCTGTGACTACTCCAATTGATTCTCCTGTAATACCTATCACTAATTCACCCACACCTACTTTAAATACCTTTCTTGAAAATACACCTACTCCCGTTGAAAGTCTTCAAAAAACAACACCACCCAAACAGTTTCGTGTCTACACAAGAAAAAGAAAACATATTCCTGAGACTGTTTTGCAATCTGATTCTTGCCGAGAATTGGATTTGGGTCCAGCTGCCGAAATGGAAGAAGAAATCAGTAAGTATACTACTCTAGATTACTTCCCTATTGCTATTAGAAAAGGGGTTAAACAGTGTACCAAGCATTCTATTGAAAAATTTACTGGTTATAATTCATTGATGCCTTCTTTTCAAGCATTTAAAGCAACCTTGGATAAAGAACAGGTTCCCACAAGCATAGCTGAAGCTCTAAAGGATCCTAAATGGAGAAGGGGTGTTGAAGAGGAAATTTGTGCACTAGAGAAAAATGCTACTTGGACCGTTACAGACCTTCCTCAAGGAAAAAAGGCCGTTGGCTGTAAATGGATCTTTGCTGTAAAGTATAACTCCAATGGCAGTATCCAACGATACAAAGCTAGACTAGTGGCTAGAGGCTTTAGGCAAACATATGGGATAGATTTCACAGAAACTTTTGCACCTGTGGCAAAGCTTAACACTGTTCGAGTACTCTTAAGTTTGGCTGTAAATTGCGATTGGCAATTACACCAACTTGATGTAAAAAACGCATTTCTTAATGGCATGCTAGAGGAAGAAGTCTATATGAAATTGCCACCTGGCTTAAAGCTTGTTGAAGGTAGCAACAAGGTTTGCAAGCTCAACAAGTCTCTATACAGGTTAAAACAATCACCAGAGCTTGGTTCGAGAGGTTCACTAAAGTCATTCTTAAAAACGGCTACAAGCAGTCCCTTGCCGATCATACACTTTTCATCTAGGTAACTTCTACAAATAAGAAAGCTATCCTAATTGTGTACGTGGATGACATAATTCTTACTGGAGATGATGAGGAAGAGATTAGCAATTTGAAGAAGTTGTTAAACAGGGAATTCGAAACCAAGGACTTGGGAAAGCTAAGGTATTTCCTAGGAATGGAGGTGGCAAGATCAAAAGAAGGACTTATGATAAATCAAAGAAAGTATGTACTTGATTTACTCAAAGAAACTGGTTTTCTTGGTTGTAAGCCAGCTGATACACCAATGGAGGCAAACTTGAGATTCAACAAAGAAGATTGGTCTTTAGTAGACAGAGAGAAATTTCAAAGATTAGTTGGGAAACTTATTTACTTATCCTTGACGAGGCGGATATAACCTTTCCCAAAATGTGATAAGTCAACACATGACTAATCCTCTTGAAGAGCATATGGTAACAACAAATAGAATTCTCAAGTACTTGAAGAAAACTCCAGGACACGGCTTAATGTTTAAGAAGACACAAGACATGCAATCATTAAGATTTTTACAGGACTCTAGTTGGGCCTGAGATCTCACTTTGAAAGAAGATCCACTAGTAGGCTCTTGCACTTTTGTTTGGGGTAACCTTACAACTTGGAGAAGTAAAAAACAATCTGTCGTTTCAAGAAGTAGTCTTGAAGTGAATTTAAAGCACTAGCTTTGGGAATATGCGAAGGAATTTTTGTGTGATAATCAATCACGCCATTCAGATTGCCAAGAACCCAGTTCAATATGACCGAACAAAGCATGTTGAGATTGATAGGCATTTTATTGCTGACTAAGTCAACAAAAAAGACAGCCACTCTTTCATACATTCCTTCAGAAGGACAGATTGCAGACATTCTTACTAAGGCTTTGCCAAAGCCTGTTTTCAATAAATTCCTATTCAAGCTGGGATTATACAATGTATATCCTCCAGCTTGAGGGGGAGTGTAGGAATTATAGAAATATATGAATTGAGGGGAGTGTAGGAATTATAGAAATATATGAAATGTTGCCATCCCTTCGGTTAAGAGATTCTGTAAATATTATTTTTACAATCCCTTATTCTAAGGGATCATATCTCCTAATATTAGTATCTTTCCTATCTTAGAGTTTCCTAAATTAGAGACATAGTTTGTATATATAAAGGTGTAATATGTTCTATTGAATAAGTAAGAAAATACTGAAAATTACTCTGATTTCTACACAAACTACATTTTATCAAATGAATTTGTCATGCATGATGGTTTTAATTATGGAATGCCTAATGCAGGTGTGCTATTGGGAACTGCTATAGTTTGCAGAAGGATCATGAAAGTGCACTAAAAGTTTTCAAATTTTGTCATGCAAATTGAATTCTAGATTTGCATATGCTCACACTCTTTCTGGTCATGAGTATGTTCTTACACTTGAGAATTTTTTTTAGACTCATCTCGATTAATTAAAAAACTTAAAGAAAAGAAGAAAAGAAAAAGGGGTTCTGATCAAGTGATTGTTTCAGGTATGTTATCATGGAGGACTATGGAAAAGGAGTGGAGTGCTACCAGACATCTCTTCATGTTGATGCAAGACATTATAACTCCTGGTATGGGCTTGGGATGATCTATCTCCACCAAGAGAAGTTTGAATTTGCGGAGCACCATTTTCGCCAGGCTTATCAGATAAATCCTCTTTCATCAGTTATCGTGTACTATTTAGGAACCACTTTAGAAGCATTAAAGGTTTGACCACTTCTATATTATCATTCTATACCTATCATTTTTTGCTACCTTAGGACTCAGTGACCACAATATGTTCTTATCATTGAACAGTTGTGCAATGCTCAAATATGTAATGTTTAAAAGATAGAAGTATTGAACTAGTGGAGTCCTGTTTTTCTATGCTTGTGCAATTGACAAATGTTTTTTTTTTCTTTTTCCATTTTGCAGAGGAGTGAGGAAGCTTTGGAGATGATGGAGAAAGCTATTGTCATTGACAATAAAAATCCACTTCCAAAGTACAGCAAAGCAAAACTGCTGGTGACACTTGGAAAGTTGAATGAAGCTTTGGAAATTTTGGAGGAACTCAAAGAGTGCACCCCTCGTGAAAGTTGCATTTATGCATTGATGGGTGCAATTTATAAACGGAATAAAAAGTATGATAAGGCAATGCTTCATTTTGGAATTGCTTTGGACTTAAAACCATCTATAGTTGATGTTGCTAAAATAGAGGTAATATTCATCATCCTCTTCTTTCTTAGACATCAATGTGGCTTGTTTCTGAAATGTTGCTTTCCTTGTTTCATCCACTGGTGTGGATAGCAATTCAAATTATATAAATTATTTTCACAATTTTAATCAACTTATACCTGTTCAAAGCCTGAACATATTTAATGACCATACCGCATCTATAAGTTTTTGGTCCAACCATATTGCAGAAGGTTATTAATGCAGCATATTTTACCTTCTAATCACTGGTATAACATATTATACATGTAATGAAATAGGGAACCTAGTTGTATGAAATGATTTTTCTTATTTCTTCATATCTCCAAATTTCCCTTTTTCTAGGGCATGTTTTATTTTTTCCTTTTGCATTTTTTATATACGATGTGAATGAATGAAGTATGATCCCTTCTCTAATTCTATTCTTGTGACCAAAATAACGTTGATCATTGGTGGAATCCTTCTGGTTGACTGATACGGTCTTTTCTTGCAAAGATGAGACTTCAAGGTGTTTTTTCTATTGGTTATGAATCTATAAATGGTCATCTGATTGAGCCCCTTGTACAACAGTCAATGCCCTTGGGGATGAAGTTGGATTTGTATGAACTTGAATTTCATCCAGAAAGGAGTAACTTTCATATTGTAATAACACGTTATGAACATTTCTAGGGAATCAATCATCTGATCCCTTCTGGCAGAGTGTGCTGCAGTCCTAGAACACTTACAGATACCAATTAACATAATACTATTATTACCAGGAAATAAGTATTGTACGTGGTATTCTGTTTCTGACCATTCTGTGTAAATTGTTATTTATGGGGCAGGCTGCCATCGAAAAGTTAATTATACCAGACGAAATGGAGGAGAGCCTGTAGCAATTTGTCCATAGTCTCGGAGTGAACTTGATTGAATGCAGAGTCCCTGTTGTCTGAGGTACTTGACATGCTACGCGATGTGGTTGTAGATGTCCGGAAGACATCTACAGACGAGCTTCATCCCAAATTGATCAGGAAGTGAGTAGCAGTTTAATTTATGCTCCGTCGCTTCGGGGACATCTGATAAAATTAGAACAATACAGAGTTTAATTTATGCTGCAAGCTTAGTTATGAGTAAACCTGGGACTAGCTTGATTTCCATTTATATTTCATGCCTGCAATGCACATATTGTTTTGATCAACAATGAGTTGTTCAATAGCCTTTAATCCCAAATGTGGTTTTTTGCCTTTTCAATAGTAATCAATAGCTTGGGATAAACCTTGTCTCATGATGCTTCTCATCATGAAATACATGCTCGACTTTTACCTAGATATTAATTATTGAATATTTATCATCCGTATAGATTTAGACATTTAAATTTGCTCAACTTTTACATGAACTGGATTTAGGTATCGAAATATAAATGCTTGTGAAATAAATAAATAAAAATTGACATCATATTCGGATAGTCAGTGGATTTATATATTCTAATAATATATTGCAAGAAATGTAACTTTCCGCACTATAAAATATAACTAAAATGTAACAGTATGCTGCTAAATAAAGCAATTTGGGATGCGAAATGAAACAAATAATAATAATAAAAGGAAATAGTAGTAAAAAGTTAAAAATATGTAATCTTAAATTTTAAAATTTAAGTTCAGTTGTTAACCTTATTAATTAAATTATTTTTGTTAAATTCATTGATATGATATTTTTTTTTAAAAACATTCACTACCTAATTATGTAACTAAAAGAATATTGAATTTAATAAAATAATTAAAATCTAAAAAAAATAAAAGAATTAAATTCCTAAAAATAAAAATAAAAAATCACTATTTTAACCTAATAAAAAAATAATTCAAGAAGAAGCTGTACGATGTTATCTTCTTGAAACAAATATTGCCACGTTTTTTATACATTGCAATCTGATGGAATGAAGCAAGCGATTAAAATGGAATTCTTCAGCTATTGTTTATAGGCTAAGGAAAGTCATGCATTGCTTGAATTTTTATAATCATTGAATCTAAATTTACCCTTAAAAAAAGGTCAAAGTTGGGGGATATTTAATGCAACCAAAAAATATCTTGCATGCTTCAAAATTGGCGCCGCCCATTAACTTACTTTTGCTGCTTACTTTCACCATTTCGTCTTTTTCAAACACCTTTCTTATGCTTCTCATTTTATTTACGTTACTTATTTCTAAATTTATTTTATTCTTCGAAATTATTTTAATTTAATTTTATATTATATTTCGATTATACTTTCTAATATTTAATTCTGATTATAATTATTTCACTCAAACTCTTTTTTTCTTCTTTATACAAATAAAATCGCAAATTATATTAAAATTTGAATTTAAATTATTAACTGTCTTTTTAAAATGTAAATGTATAAATTAATTAGACTAATTTAATTTTGTAAATAAAAGTGGACTAATTTATATTAAGAGTTTATTGCGGAAGTTTTTTTATGAATCAATTACTTATATTTATTAGATTCAGAGGTAAAGAGTTCAATGTTAATAAATAAGATATTGAGTTCTACCTTTATGAATAGAGAAAATAATGTTAGTAAAATTTGTCCTCCATTTAGGGGCATGATCCGATTCGACTTTGAATCTAGTTGAAACTCAATATAATTACCCAAAGATAGAAAACCTCAAACAAGAAAATGTATGAATCGGTTAGACTAAATTTTACATTTTTTTTATACTATACTTAAACTAGTACAACCCTTCAATTCCTAAAGTGAAATATATTACGCAATTGAACGTGTTTAAACTCATTTCTTCTATATTGTTGCAACAATAATGATATCAATTGAGCTAAGATTTAGTGGACAATTACATTTTACATTTTGCTCGGTAAAATTTATAAGCTCTTTATAGAACAAAATTAATGTATTTTTATTTGATTATGGTTTCTTAATGAAAAACGAATATTCATACATAAAATGATAACAAGTAAATTGTTGGAGCTGTTATAAGAGTAGTTACAACTGTAGTTACAACTGTACCTGTAATTGTTCATGATTTATAACTTATCTTATTTGAAGTTTGTAATCTTTTGAACTAAAATACTTAGAGTTATGATTTAAGTTGATTTAGTGAAAGCATGTTAGTTCATTTATGAAGTCATTCTATAGGAGAAACAAAACATTGTAGATTGGGTTGATCTAAATCCCCTATTTCATTGAGATTGGCACGACTGATATAACAAAAATCTTGGAGATTTTTGAAGGGATAAATTCAAAAATTATATATGAACTATGATTTAATGTATAATTGTATACATAAACGTTGATTTTATGCAATTTTATACATGAAATTTTGATTTGATGAAATTCTTATAAATTATTAATAAAATTATTGATATAACATCATTTTATGTTTATATATTGCATACATAAATAATTTTATTTATCCAATATAAAAATAAATTGATGTTTTTTTATTTAAATGTATATGATTAAATCACAATTAAAGTTTCAAGTATACATTTAAATCACAATTAGAATTTCACGTGTACGATTGGATATTAAACCAAAGTTCATGTATAAATTTGAGATTTATCCCATTTCTAAATTATCCTAGAATTTATTAGGATATCAATACTTTGGTGGTAGATTAATATTGTAATTGGTATGTATTTTAACAAGTCCAATAATGCTTATATATTTGAAGCTTGTATAAGTTGGAGGTACCTAGAGTTTTAGCACTTATTCTATTATTGGAACCTATTTTAGTGAATGTGTTTGTAAGTAAAACAAGTGGATCACTTAATTTTACAAATAAAATTTTTCGTAGAGAAACTTAGTAGAGAATGATTTAAATCTGTAATGAAAGTATAAAGTTGCTACACTAAAATTTAAATCATTAATTATAGTAGTTGGAAGATAGTAAATCGATAACATCTAATCAACGTAAGTGAACCAAATATTACTGTAATTCATATGTTATATGCTCAGTTAAAACAAATATATAAATTTGGCTATTATTAAAACTATTGCCTCCAAAACAGTGGTCTAAAGTTAGCTGTCACTTTCTTCATCCAAAGCTCTCATGAGCTTTAGCCAACCTAATCACCACCTACCAAAAATGATTGGAGCAAGCAACCGGTAGAGAAGAGGGATAATGGTTGGATTTTTCTTAATGTTTTTTAAATATATATATTATTAATAGTATATAGTGTTTTAAATAAATCTGAATAATTATTTTTAATTAAATGTTGAGAGGGATAATCACGAATCTCGAATATGAACTATGAAATGGACATCAATAATAAAAAGTTAAAAAAAATATAAGTTTAATCATTAATTTCATTTCTTTACTTTATAAAAAATAGCAAGTTAATTTTTTTTTTAATTTGTCAAAATTTGGTCCTCGTATCGAGAATTTAACCTGGTTGTTGACAAACATATAAGCTTGAATTTAGGGGCGAAACCAGAAAACTTTTTTAGGGGGCTGAAATTAAATTGTAATTTTTACGATAGTAAAAATACAATTTCACAATTTTAATAGTCTACATCTTTATAATTTTTAAAGGATTGAATCAAATTGTTATATTTTAGGGGGGCTAAAGTGCAATTTTACCTTTCTAATTTAAAATTTTAAAAATTTTAAGGGAGAGTTTTGTTATTTGTTACATACAAATTGTTGAGCTATTAATTATATAGATCAACGATTTAACTGCAAAGTTTAATAAATGTATTGAATTGGAGTAAGTTGAAAAGTTGGATAGATTAAAGTAGAAGAAATAAGATTTCAAAATTGATAAAGAAATAAAGAAATTCTAATATATAATTAATTTATACTGTTAAATTAGAAAACATTTGTGTTCTCCCCTTGCTATTCTTTCCCTTTATATAGAGCCCTCCCCTCCTCTCCCTCAATCTCGAACAAATAATTGCCTCTCAGTCAGCAATAAATCAAATATAGTAAAAGCAATGGAACAAAATCCACCAGTGATAGCCAAAAGAGTATGGAGCATAGTAAGAGCTGTTCTCTTCATGATGAAAAAGGGCATATTATCCAAAAGAAAGCTCATGGTTGATCTCAACATGTTGCTCAAACGCGGCAAAATAGCCAGCGCCAAAGCCATTGCCAACCTCCCCATGTTCCACCGCCACCAGGTCTCTTCATCGGCGGCGGCGCCGGCCCAGGAGTACGAGTTCAGCTGCAGCAACACCCCTAACTACATCTTCCCTTTCAACCTCCCCACCAAGAAGAAGAACAGCATTAACAACTACTACCACCACTTGCTCGCTTGTACCCACGCGCCTCCTACACACGACGACGACACCGCCGCCATGAACGCCTTCAAAGTTGTCTTGGAGATGCTCAACAACAACATGGGAGTGGAAAGCGATGCTGCTGTTATTGCGGCTTCCCCTATGTTACCAGGGTTCGGACAAACTCCACTGGTGAGACAACTTAGAATAACCGACTCTCCTTTCCCTTTAAGAGATGTTGATGAAGGTAATGGCAACGTAGATAAGGCTGCCGAGGACTTCATTAACAGGTTTTACAAGGATTTGAAGCTCCAAAATAACAACACTACTGCCTGAGTTATGACAGAACCATATCTTTGCCTCTGTTAATAATTTCCATGTTTGGAGGGAGTTGTTCATGCTTAATTTCTTTTTTGGGGGTTCTAATTTTGTTGTTGATAAAACAAATAAGAAAAGCCCTGGATTTTTCACTTATTCTTTCGTTATAAACTTTTCTATGTTAATCATGCGATCAAATATGGTTTTGGAGTTGAAAGCATTTAAGCAGCTCCTAATATCTATAGTGGATTATTTTGGAGTATTGGAAATAATTCATGTATTTTTGGTTTGTCGGTGGCAAATAAAAGGTTTTCCTTTTGCAATATATGAATATCAATATCAATCCTTAGGGTTTGAGGCAGATCTAAATTACAATAGCCAAATGGAAACCTTGATTCATCAATATGAAAAATAGCATAGCTTTTAAACCCTGAACCCATCACTTCCAATGGAACTTCATTTTTATGTCTTTACAAATTGATACGATTCCACTAACTTAAAAGTGTCCTTATATGGACCCTCTCCCTAAAGACAAACAAAATAAAAACCCCTATCCCTATTCCTCTCCCTCTCACTTTTGCTTTTTTTTTTTTCAAAGTTTAGCTAGAAAAAAACAAACTATAATTGAGTTCTGCTCTTGTTTATTTTGGAATTTAGATTTATAGCAACATAGCAAAGCTTAAATAACAAATGCGACTAATGCGACTTAAACATATATCAAACTTGAGACAATAAACACCTTTAACAATCAGGTCATCAGATGGGGATTTATATATTTATTTTTATTTAAAATATTATATTTATATAAAATTTAAATAGTTAATATATATTCAAATTATTATGGAGAAATAATAATGAAAAAGAATGTACAGAATCTCTTGCCTTAATAATAAATGTAGGTATAAAAATTTAATTTCTATCCCAAACAGTTGTATTTCCCCATCCAATTATATATATATGGGATGAAAGTTGGAAAGATGTTGATTGAGGAAAGTAGAATCAAGCCAACTGTGGTGTATCAGATCAGATTAATTTTGGTTACAGTTTATTGGATAAGGAGATGCGGAAATCACATATTCCTTAAATTAATTCAAAAAGTAAAATATATGGAAGCTAGTAGTATACTACTTTTCATCAATTTAATAATAAATGTGAAGCATGCGTGCCATATCTATTCTATATATTATACATACTATTGTATATGTGTTTTTATTACACATATTTATAAGGATGATTTGAACACATTAATTTTAAAGAAGATGGACATTCCACCAATAAGCTAATATATATAATATCAATGCGTTAGAATTTATACATCTTTAAATTTTTTGTTTTGTTTTTTTTTTAATATAATAATAATTTTAAATTTTAATGTTTATCATTTTTATTACATTAATCCCAACCTTTAGATTTTAATAAAATTAGATGATTTATTTTATTATTATTCCTAATATAATATACATATATGCATGTGTGCACAAGGGCAAAACCATAATTTTTTTGGGGGAGAGGCGGAATTAAGTGGTATTGTAACACCCTTAACTCGTCTTTGTCGTCGGATTAGGATTATAGAATATTATTGTACAAACTAAACAATTAACTTCAAAAGAAAACACTTAAGCAATTTAAATATCAACATTCAATACATCAATAAAATTAATGAATAGATACAATTACGATCTTAATACAAGCCTACGGGACCCTAAAAATAGTTTGGAAATGTTCAGGGGTCATTTTGACACAAAACAGAAAATTTTGGAAACAAGGGTCACACGGCCGTGTGGCCAGACCATGTGACATAGCCCAGACCATGTGAGCATTCGAAGTCAGGATACACGGCTGTGTCCAAGCCAATGTTAGTATTCGAAGTAGGGCCACACGACCGTGTCGTAGGCTGTGTGCCAAACCCTGTGTGCATTCGATGTTGGGTCACACGACCGTGTCGTTGGCTATGTGACAAACTGTTTTGGAACACACGACCGTGTTATAGACCATGTGCTAGACCATGTGAAACCTGCACTTAAAAATAATAAGACACACGGCCGTGTGACACTCTAGTGCCTTAGGCCGTGTGCCACATAAAAGTTTTCAAAACAAGGCAATTTTTCACATATTACTTAGGTACCAATCTAAACATAAAACTAATCATTTACATACCATAAAAAAACTTATCCAACAAGCTTAAAACATGTTAAATCATTCAATCTAAGTGACTAACCAATGTGCCCTCATTGACACCACAATTCACTGATCTTAACAATACTAAACAAAGGCTATGCTATCTTGACATAAGCATATACCAATTGTCTTGCGCTTAAGCTCAAGAAAAAAACATTGACTCTTGTCAAAACTATCCATTCCTCTTCCCATCTAGAACATATTCATCCATACCATAATTCAAACACTTTATAAGGTCTAATTCAAGTGATTAGCTAACACAACAAAACCATAATACACCAAGATCTAAAATATGATTTCTTATAAGCTATCACAAACATAAGCATCAATTCAACAATCCAACCAATTCCACATATATACACATAACCAAACATATACAGATTTACCTACTATATGTGATATAGGACAAAACAAAGCACTTCCAACTAGCCATAATTTGACCATTTCCATTGTAACACCCCCGAACCCGGCCCAGACGTTATGGTCGAATCCGGGAATGTCACATTAAAAGCACAATTCAACCGATTTTGCTAAGTGAAAATTTAAGACCCAAAAGCCCAAAATCCTTGAATCTTGTTAAGTTAAGAAGAAAGCCCATGTTTTAAAATAAAATCCCATAGGTTATAGTTATTTTGAAAACCTTGCTAAACTTTAGAAATTTATTTAAGTTGAAATAAAAATTAAGCAGTGGAAATAATAATAAAACCCATAAGTAATGTCAAATTGGAGATACAAGGCCTTATTACAACCAATGACAATAAAGGATTTAAACTAAAGTCATTCGAAACAAATGAACAAAAAAACTTCTAATTAACTTGCAATGTGGCCATCTCCGAGTCCCTCTTCCACGTCGAGCCGCTCTCTTGAGCGTCCACCAAACATTAAATAAAAGGGGTGAGTTTCAAACTCGGTGTGTGTACGCCCCTTGGCAATCAATTTAATATACAATTATCACATTGGGCCTAAGCCCTATCAAAATCGGTGGTCTTGGGCCTTAGCCCACAATGACCTCATATCAGATCATATCATATCACATCATATGCAAAACAAGGTAATGCAAAACCCTCCCCAAAAATCCATCCGCTACACACCATTTCCCTTCCAACCTTATACACCGTGGGGAATTCTAGCTCGACCCACCCTCCACTACACACCAATGGTAGCACTCACAATGCACTACTCAACGTTGCGAAAAAAGTCGCTACTCATATAATGGGCTTAAAGCCACCGGGTGGATCCACGGTCAGCGACTATGCGATCCTCAAATTCTTCCTCCGTACCATAATTTCCACCAATATGCATCCTAAACAGAATATCATATGAATGCGGCATGCACATGAGTAACATCCATAAAACTTATATTTAACACATAGGGGTATTTTAGTCATTTCAAAATCAAAGGGTATTTCCGTAATTACGCCTACTGTGGTATTTTCAGTGATTCCTACTCTGAGGGTATTTTTGTAATTCTACCCTACAGGGTATTTTCGTAATTCGCACCTCTGAGGGGTATTTCCGTAATTGTTTCATCTCGAGTTTTAGTTTTGAACTTTGGCCCATCAACAAGTCCTCATAAGTTAAAGTGAACAAACACTATGCACCGTAGGATCTCGAGAAAAGGAGGTGGGCCACTAGGACCGCTTAAATACCAAGCTCTCCTAGATCCAATCCTAGACATGCATATGTCCATTACCACACCCTAACCTATCGACTTGTCCACAGACATGTTTGATTATTACAAGAATTTTATGTTATTCAAGAGTTTGTCAAACTAGGCCTAGAGTTCATTAAACCCTAACATATATTTCTAAAAACCCATAAGGTCCATTAAGCCCATTTCATGTCATATAGCCCATTAAGCCAATTTCATGCTCATATAGCCCGTTAAACCAATTTCATGCTCATATAGCCTATTGGACTCGAATACGATCAAATCATACAACCGTTCATGCCAATTCATCATTCATGTTCACATATCAACCATTGCCGTTTTGGGCCCACAAGTTCGGCAGGCCCATTTAGCCACTTTCGGCTTTTCGGCTTTTCGACATTGCCGATATCGTGTGTGTAGTGTTTGTACACACCTGGTAATAGCGCGTGCTGCGAATTCCTCTTAGTCACGAACCTACATTCGATATTCCTTAATCATTAATCACAAAGCTAAATACAAACTTTATCAAAAATCGAAACCTCACCGTAGCCTTACGTGCAGTAATGCGATAAGCCTTAATAGCTCATTGCTTTAACACCAACTGTGATTAGACCCTAGATCTATACCAACTTAAACATTAGAGCCAACACAAGTCAAGTAATAGATGACTTGCATCCAACACAAGTCACCCTCGCAACATATATGACCATTCGGCCAACCCTTAAACTGAAGTAAAGAACACTTACCCTTGCTAACGATCCTACTACGCTTGCGATCTCTGAACCTTATCCTTGTTATCACAGAGTTAACGATAGGACAGTTAGATAACCCTTCGGCTTTTAGCAAAACGTACAAGAGAGGTTAACTGAATACTTACCAAATCCACTTTCGATCCTGCGGCCTAATTTCGGCTTTTGAGATTAGTATGGTGACAGAGACAATTCGGAACCAATAGGGAGAAGAAGAGGAGAAGTGATCGGCTAGAACTAAAGGTGAACAAGAAAAGGAATTTAAGAATAGAAGGTATGGGAATTCGGCTAGAGAGAAAACCAAAATTCGGCAAAGGAATGATGGGTTTTTTTTTTCGGCAAATGGAAGAATTCGGCTAAGGGGGAGAAAAAGAAAAGTAATGGAACCCAAGGAACCTCTCAAAGGAATTCGGCACCTCCTTTTATAGCCAATAGCCAAATCCTACCTTCCCCCACAGTCCAATTCGGCACCAACTCTTCCCACTTCTCATCTCCTAATTTTTCTCCATGATATCTCCTTTATCTCATCCGAAATTCCCTCCTTTATCAGCTCACAAGACCAATTCAAACACTTCAACGAAAGAGTCCAAATTCCACACAACTCTGGCCGTCCACTATGCAAAATTAAACACTCCAAAAACACGTTACCACTACTCGAACCTTGGACCTCTTCACGCCACCTTGTAGCTCCCCTAGTGACGCCACCTTGCCATTGGACCACAAGCCCATTTGTGTCCTATTTTCCCCTTAATCTGCTTAAGAGGCCTAATGCCTGAGACTAGCGTCCACTAAAGCAAGAAAAATAAATTTTTCCCTATGGTCTTCCCTATCTCTAAGACTTCAAATAATCCCGATAATACCTTAAAATTAATATTCTAAGTGCTACTCATACATACCAACCTCAGTGCACAGAAATTTAAAATTTCAGGATTTTTGGGACGTTACAACCCAATAGGCCCAAATCTACTAGGCCCAAATTCGGGGCGTTACATCCATCACACATACATATATACATACTACAAAAGACTACCATGGTACAAATTTTACCAAAATTAACATTTTATAACTTAGGTACATGCTTAAACAAACAAAAATACCATTCACCAACATTCAAGTTCAGGATCATCACTAGATGTTAAGTCGATGATAGATCTACTAGGTACCTAACCTGCGCATGAGAAAACAAACGTATGCTGAGTATAACTCAATGGTGTTTCCATAAATTGAGTAATTAAACATAGTAAAAGTTATTTAGGCTCCGTTTGTTTGCCAGTAAAATATTTTCTGGAAAATATTTTCCTTATTTTTCGGTGTTTGTTTGATCGAAAATAAATTACATTGGGAAAACCTTTTCTAAAACACGGGTAAATGAAATGGGTTTTTAGGGAAAACGTCTTACCAATTTTATTTCTGTAAGACATTTTCCATCTTCCTCCACTTTCACCATAAATTTTTTCCTCCTTCCGTTCTTCATCTTCCTTCTCCTTCTTCATCCACTTCCCTTCCTGAATCTCAATCAAGGTAACTTTTTTATGCTTTATTTAATTTGCCTTTATTTCATTCAATTTCTTTTAAATCTTCTTCTTCCTTTTTTTTGTTGAAGAATATGTTCTTCTGTTCTTCATCTTCCTTCTCCTTCTTTATCCACTTCCCTTCCTAAACCTCAATCAAGGTAACTTTTTTATGCTTTATTTAATTTGCCTTTATTTCATTCAACTTCTTTTAATAAATCTTCTTCTTCCTTTTTTTTTGTTGTTGAAGAATCTGTTTGGATTTTGCATCTATGTTTCTGGGTTTTGCATCACTCTTCATCAAGTCTTGAATTAATTTATTCCTTAAAGTTTATGCTTGCTCTTATATTACCCTTTCTAGTATGATTTGTTTTTTTTTCTTTCATTTTCTGAAGTGAAATTATCGTTACCCTTTCTTTGATTTGTTGTTTCACTGTAACTAATATCTCTATAAAAGAGCAGTAATTACTTTTTACAAGAAGCTGAAGCCAGGATTGCATAGGTGGGTGGTAAAATAAGTAGGTACATGTAACCATCAAGAGAGAAATTATCTCCCTAATGAATTTATAGTTGGTCAGTAAAGATTAAAAGAATTGGATGGTTGTTGTAGTTGTAGTTGTTAGAGCTATGTCACTAGAGGTATAAGCATGATTATGGAGTGTATAAAATCTAGGTTATATAGATTGATAGTTGTTTGTGGTAAAAAAGAGTGAAGAGACCTCTGCAATTCCCATACTCGATTGAGTTTAAGCATAAATGTATAAAGGCACTTATGTTTTGTTTAACAACAGAACAAGCAGAAATTCTGTGAAGTAAAAGATTTTCCTTCCTTTTAGTAGGAGGCAGTGGCTCTTTAGGTGGGTTATTGAGATGGCTTGTTGTAGATAGCTATGTTTAGCTGATGCATGATGGTATTGAAACCGATAGAATCACTAAGCAAGCCTATTTTGGCCCACATTGCTAGGATATGGTGAAAAGTTGGTTGATAAATTGTCCAGAAGTAACACTAAGGATTAGCGCTTCCATACTTCCGCTTTTTCTTTATTATTGATGTCTATTCTATGACCCATTAGCATCAGTCTATAGATAAATTGATGTTTATAATATCACAATCCTGACTGGTACTCTTACTGGAAATCTTTTCATGAGTGTTATACATATAACTTTAGTATGCCTTGAGTATTTAGTTGCAAATACAAAGTTTGTAAGCATCCAAAAATGACTGGTGGACATGTCATGCATGCTCTCTTTTATTTGGCCATGTGGATTTTAATATATTAGTAAAAATACTAGTATATAAACATTTGCAGTCTAGACCTGTCATGCTTTTGTTGGTGTTATATATTGCTTTCCTCTTTTAATTTAAAACCAAAATTAGTTTTTTATTTATTTGGTTAGATATATGATGTGTCTCTAACTAACTACGACCACAATAAAGGCAAGCGCACCTATCAAACAGTAGTATAGTTATGGTAAGATCGGTAATATCGTATCCACAAGGACCAAGAGTACTAGTAGTTACTATCTTTTTATTATCTAGCCTAAGAATTGGAGTGATTTCTTTTTAAACTAAAACTAAGTAAGAGCACGACAGAGAATGAATTTAGGAAAATAATTTTAGACAACTTATATGATAAAGGCAATACCCAAGGAAGAATCCACCTAGACTTCACTTATTACTTTTGATTCATATGATTTATTCACTTGACTTAATCCGTAGAAATCCCTGATTTATGTTAATATCTCTTTCAAGACTAAAAACAACTGACTCTAGGTTGATTAATTGAAATCTCTTTCTAATTGAAACCCCTATTGTCGCATTAACTCGATCTATAGATTCCTTTATTAGATTTGACTCTAATCCGGTAGATTTTCGTCGCCCTATTTCTAGGGTTGCAATCAACTCCGCTTAATTGTGTTGATCTACTCTTAAACAGGGACTTTTGCTCCTCTGAATAAGCACATTCGACTTGAATCAATAACCTGAATTATCAAAACAAGAATAAGAACTCACAATTAAGAATAAGAACAAGTATTTATCGTATAAATCAAATAATAATAAGATTCATCTAGGTTTCATCCCCTCAGGTATTTGAGGGATTTAGTTCATACGGATAGAGGGAAACATCTTAAAATAAGGAAAATAACAAAACATAAGAAAACCCAAAACTTCTAAAGAACTTGATGGGAGATCTTCAGTCTTGATGGAGATCTTTCTTCCGAGCTGCTCCCGATGGCTATCTTCGAGTATTTCCTACCTTCTACTCTGCGTGTCCCCTTTAGGTTACCCCCTAGGGAGTTTATATAGGCTTTGGAATGTCTTTCTTGGCCCACAAGTAGCCTATTCCGAATAGAATTAGTCTTGGATTCGGCAGGGACACGCTCGTGTGACACGCCCATGGTGGATTCCTTCGACCGTGCTCGCTTCTGCTCGCCACACACGACCGTGTGGTCTGCCCGTGTACGTTGATCCAGGCCATGTTTGATTCTGCTCGTAATACACGGCCGTGTTTGATAGTCCAGGCCGTGTTGATTTCTAAGGTAGGCCCATTTTGCCCCTTTTTGGCCCGTTTCTCGTTCTTTTCGACTCCCTAGGCTCTCATGAGTGTAAAACATGAAATTAAGGGATTAAGAGCATCGAATTCATCAAATCTAATGAAAATACATCCAAAAATAAGCCAAGCACGGGGTAAAAATATGTATAAATTATGGTTTATCAAATATCCCCACACTTAAGCCTTTGCTTGTCCTCAAGCAAAATCCTCAACTCACAATTAAAATTAACTTCCTTAATTCATAATTCTCATCAGTAATGTATCAGCATAATTCACAGGTAATTCATACATTGATAATTTATCTAAAAGAGTGCTAAAGATTTAAACAATCCAAGTAACAAATTTTTATAGCACGAAAACATAGGTGTTTCTCCTTACCTAAATAATCACCCTTGATTCAAAATCGACAAGAATTGACATCCTTACTGAAGATTCACTCAAATCACTCAAAGTGTTTAAAGTTAAGATTAAGCACTCAAGAGTCAAACATGAAAAGTTAATCCCATAGGATTGCATGAAAATCAAATCTCCACCACTATAGAATGAGATGATACATAAATCAAAAGGTCTTAAAAAGGGTTGTAACGGGGCTTGGGTTAAAGGTGTGGATAAAGGCTGAATTAGAGGGTTAGAATCGAGATCGAATTGACAATTCACCTGATTGTTATGTCAGAGTCTTAAAATTTATATAATGAATGATCTAGCCTAGAAACTAACTGTGACAACGATTGAGGCAAGCGCACCTATCGAACAGTAGTATAGTTTAGCAACAAGACCGGATTGTCGAACCCAAGGGAACCAAAAGTACTAATACTAACTTTCTTTCTATTATTTAGCCTAATAATTGAAGTGAATTATTGTTTAATCTAAAATTAACTAACTACTAAGCTAAAGATGCTAAGACGAAGGGAATGAATTGGGGAAATACTTGTGGGAAAAACCAATTGATTAAGAAAATACCCAAGGAGGAATCCACCTAGACTTCACTTGTTATCTAACTCTGAACTAGACGATTTATTCACTTGACTTGATCCGTAGGATTCCCTAATGTATATTAATACCTCCGTCGAGGCTACTAACATCTAACCCAAGGTTGATTAATTGAAATCTCTTTCTAATTAAAACCCCTAGAATTGCATTAACTCGATCTATGGACTCCCATATTAGGTTTGACCCTAATTCGGCAGATTTTCGTCACCCTATCTCTAGGCGCGCGAGCAACTCCGCTTAACTATGCTAGATCTACTCTTAGACAGGGAATTTTGCTCCACTGCCTAAGCACATCAATACTTGGATCAATATCCTAAAATATCAAAAAAAGAATTGAGAACACATAATTAAGAACAAATCAAGTATTTATCATATAGTTCAGAAAACAATAACAAGATCCGTCTTAGGTTTCATCCCCCTCAGGTATCTGAGGGTTTAGTTCATAATCATAAAAATATATATCTCAGAAGAAAAGATAAAACAAAACATAAGAAAAACCCTAAAACCCCCTGAAGGAATTGAAGAGACGATCTTCCGTCTTGAGTATGACTCCGACTTCTTGAGATGAATCAACTGGCTTTCTTCGAGTAAATCCCACGATTCTAACCTCTCCGGCTTGGCTCCTTGGCCTAGCTGGACCCCCCTAAAGGTTGGCCTTTAGGGTGTTTATATAGGCTTTTGGAATGTGTTTCTTTGCCTCTAAGTACCCTAATCCGAATAAAATTCTTTTTTTCTACGGCAGGGACACGCCCATGGCACACGCTCGTGTAAGTCGAGTTGTAGGCCGTGGTCGAGCCTGCTAAGGAGGCATGGCCGTGTGGTGAAACCCTAGGCCGTGTCGATTTTGTACTTTGGCCCATTTGGTCTGTTTTCGGCCCGTTTCTCATTCTTTTCATCCTCCTATGCTCTCCTGAGTATAAAACATGAAATTAAAGGATTAAGAGCACCAAATTCCATGATTCAAGGGATAAACCATCCAAAAGCATGCTAAATGTGGGATTAAAATATGTTACTATTACGGTTTATCATCACCTAACTAGAAAAATGGACTAACACTGAATAATTACATCAATTGAAAACTTATCACTAATAACACGAGCTTCTTCTCAGAATGTGAAGTTAATCGCTTAAGCTCAAATAACATAGAACTAATAATGAATAGATTTCCAACTTTTTTTTAGAATAAGAATTTACAATAATAAGAGAATTTAACAACTGAAATAAAGAACATAGTTAGGCAACTGCTCAAATCAAATCTCGACAAAAAAGGGTTAATTTAAATAGGGAAAATTCTTAATGAATCAAAAAGAGTGAGTTTTGGGTTAATATTAAGGGTAAATCAAGAAACGGTTTATTAGGATTCAAAAGGGTTCACTAGGGGTTAATTATGAAGGTAGGCTTTTTATGGAGTAAGTGGGTTAAATCCTAAGTGCCTTTATCATCTCAGTATATCAAATCAAAGGTGAGGTCTCGACATGCATAATCGAAGCAAGTTCTAGAATAACAATTCAATATTAACACACTCATAATCAATAAAGTGAGCAAGAAAAGAATATGCTCTAAAAGGCTTAAAATCTCACAAAAATTATAGTTTTTGATGTCAACCTTGCAAATTTCAAATTTCAAAGTAATGTTTAAAATTAGGGAAACAACCTATTAATATTTTTGATTATGAAAATAGACTTATCATGCTTGATTCTCTAATATCTTAAAGTTAAAACATCGATGCACAATTACCTATGACTTTATCCAAAACATATCAATAAAAATCATAAATCAATAGAAGTTTCATTCTAATTAGTAATATGAGAAAATTTACTTAAGAACGAGGCATAAATCAGGGGTTTTCTAGTAATGAAATCAATAACCTCCCCACACTTAAGATGTACATTGTCCTCAATGTACAAAGATAGATAACGACAATATAATGAGAAACTCATAAGATAGGAAGAGAAGTGAAACTTCCTGAATTTTGGATGGAGTCAATGAAAAGAAACCTGATGAAATTGGGCCGAGGTGAACGTGGGGGAGGATACTCCGACAGCACCTCGAACCTTTTGAGATTGAATCAATGAAGCAGCCGGCATGAACTTATGGTATCCTAAGCTTAATCTGAATGGCATAAAGAATAGGGACTAAATAAAAATAAAAATAAAAATAAATGAAAATACATAAAGGAAAAATAAATATGAGTTCAAAAATAAAGGGGGAAAGAGTGACCAACGGTGGCAAGGATAGTGGTTGGTGTGGTGGCGGTGTAAAGAAGGAATAAGGAAGAAGGGGGATAGAAAAAAGAAGGAAGAAAGATAACGGGAAAAGAAAAGAGAAAAAGGGGGTTTTTGGGCTGAGGAAGAGGTGGGGAAGTGGAGTAAGTGGAGTGAGAAGGCGGTGGCCGGTGGTGAAAAGGGAGAAAAGCTATGGTGGCTAGGGTTGGAGAGGAGGGGATATGGGGAAGAAAGTGAATAGAAAAAGAGGTTTAAATAGAAATTGAGACACATAGTCGCGGCCCACGCCCGTGTGCCCTGGGCGTGTAGGTCACACGGCCGAATCGCACAGCCGTGTGACGCTCCTTTCGTTTCTCCCACGCTTGTGTAGAGGTTTCCACGCCTATGTTGATTGATCAGTATCGACCACGGCCTAAAGGCACGGGCGTGCTGTATGCCCGTGTCACTTACTCAGTTTCAACCACAGCTTCTGGGCACGGGCGTGTCACACGCCCATGTCACTTACTCAGTATCGACCATGGCTGAATCGCACGGCCGTGTGGATTTATCTCAGCTCGTGTTCTTTAGGCAGTTTCGACCACGGTCGCATCGCACGGCTATGGCATTTTATCGTAACCCGTGTTTTGGGAAAGTTTTCGTCCTTTGCCTGCACGGTCTATGCCACGCCCATGTGCCTCCTCGTGGTTTCCACACGGCCACGCCCGTGTGCATGGCCGTGTGGTAGGGAAAACCTGCGCCTATTAATTTGGTTAGTTTTTAGTTAGATGCTGAAAATCGAAAATATGGACGTTAGTGATGTTAGTGCTCGGGTTGCCTCCCGAGAAGCGCTTGTTTAGAGTCCTAAGCTAGACTTTCCTCGTATTCGCATAGTCATGATGGTTCGAGGAGTTGAATCTCCTCATTCCTGCAACTAATTTTATTAAGATAAGGTTTTAGACGAGTACCATTTACCTTGAAGGTGCCAAATATAGGATGAGTTACCTCGATTGTACCGTATGGGAAAATATTAAGTACCGTGAAAGGGGTTGTTCCATTAGGTTTAGAAGTGGCAACACGAGGATCTGTATTATCCATTAGAACTCGGTCTCCAACCTTTAAGTGATTTGCTTCTCCTTTAAGCTCGTCATGGAGTTGCCTCAGTTTTGCTTCGTGTGTTCCTGATTTCTCCTTGGCATGTGTCCTCCACTCATCTAGTTCATCAATCTGAAGCCTTTGCTCCTCGTAAGTTATTTCATTGTTGGCACGAGGACTAGGATGTGGCTCAGTTGTGTATTTTCGAGGTGCTTCTTGAAAAGAGGTTTGAACCGAATGGTTATTAATAGAATTTATGTACTCACCTTTATTACTCGACGTCCTAATCGAGTCACGAGCCTGAAGAGTGATCATTTCGTCACCTACACGAAGTGTGAGCTCACCTGTACCAACATCAATTCTACTTTTAGCAGTTGCTAAAAAGGGTCGCCCTAAAATTAAATGTGCGTTACTGTCCTCATCCATGTCTAGAACAACAAAGTCAACTGGGAATATAAATTTATCAATTTTTACAAGCACATCCTCAACAATTCCCTTAGGAAATCTAATAGTTTTATCTACGAGTTGAATACTCATCCTAGTTTGTTTAGGTTTCCCAAGACCTAGTTACTTAAACATTTTATAGGGCATGACGTTAATACTCGCCCCTAAATCAGCTAAAGCATGTTTAACATTTAAACTACCAATTAAACAAGGAATAGTAAAACTCCCTGGATCCTTTAATTTACCGGGTAGTTTATTCTGTAAAATAGCTGAGCAAACTGCGTTTAACTCCACGTGTGACGTATCGTCTAACTTCTGCTTGTTTGCTAGAAGCTCCTTCAAAAATTTGACTGAGTTGGGCATCTGCGAAAGAGCTTCAATAAATGGTAAGTTAATATGTAGTTTCTTTAAAAGTTTAAGAAATTTACCGAATTATTCATCTGTGCGATCTTTCTTTGTCGCGTTAGGGTATGGTACACGAGGTACATACTCTTTACTTACCGGTGTTTGTGTATTGTGGCTTTCCCCACCCTTACCTTTACTTACCACAGGTTCTTGCCTCGGTTTAGATTCAGATTCTACTAACCCTTCGTTGTCGCACACCGTGATGGCATTGAGTTGCTCCCTTGGATTAGATTCCGTATTACTTGGCAAGCTGCCTTGTGGTCATTCAGAGATCAGCTTGGCAAGCTAACCTATTTGGTTCTCAAGCCCTTGAATTGATGCTTGCTAATTTTTGAGTGCTGTTTCGGTGTTTTGGAAACGGGTTTTTGACACCGAGATGAATTTGGTTAGCATCTCCTCAAGGTTCGGCTTCTTTTCCTGTGGGTAGGGTTGTTGTTGAAAGCCTGGGGGGTTGTTGTCTCTAATTTCCTTGACCACCCCATGAGAAATTAGGATGGTTCCTCTAACCTGGATTGTAAGTGTTACTATAGGGATTATTCCGAAGTCTAGAATTATTACCCATATAGTTCATCTGTTCACTTTCTATGCCAGAGTTGTAGGATGGATATTCTGTATTGCTCATTCCTCCTCCATTCGTATCGCACTGTATCACTGGATGTACCTGCGAAGAACCACACAAACCATCAATTTTTTTATTTAAAAGCTCTACCTGGTTTGATAACATGGTGACTGCGTCGAGGTTGAAAACACCGGCTGCCTTTGTTGGCTTCGTCCTCATAACTTGCCACTGATAGTTATTCAGTGACATCTCCTCTATAAACTCATAAGCGGCTTCAGGTGTTTTGTTGTTTAGGTACCGCATGCCGTGCACTGCAAATCAATTGCCTAGTTGAGGGTTCACACCATTGTAAAAGGTTTGAACTCAGAGCCATAATGGTAACCCATGGTGAGGGCACCTTCTCGATGAAATCCTTGTATCTCTCCCATGCATCGTAAAGTGTTTCTAAATCCATCTGCACAAAAGAAGAAATATCATTCCTCAACTTAGCCGTTTTAGCCGGCGAAAAATATTTAAGTAAAATTTTTTCGGTCATTTGTTCCCATGTAGTGATTGATCCTCGTGGTAACGATTTCAACCATTGTTTATCTTTTTTCCTCAACGAGAAGGGAAACAACCGAAGGCAAATGGCATCGCCAGAAACGCCATTTATTTTGAAAGTATCACAAAATTCTAGAAAATTTGCTAAATGAGTATTTGGGTCTTCGTCCTGCAGACCATCAAACTGAACAAACTGTTGGATCATTTGAATAGTGTTAGGTTTCAGTTTAAAATTATTTGCAGCAATAGCAGGTCTAACAATACTCGATTCAGCCCCAGTCAATTTGGGCTTAGCATAATCGTACATAGTACGAGGAGCAGGATTTTTAGCAACCACCGGGGGTAGCGGATTATTATCAGCCATCTCTTCGGTAGTATTAGTATCGTCCTCTTGCTCTTCCTCTATGTATTGTAAGCTTTGCCTTATCTCTCTTCGGTTTTTGCGAGCTGTACTTTCAATCTCACTGTCATAAAGTAAAGGTCCTGACGAGTTTCGTCTAGTCATAAACTAGAGACACCTGCCAGAAGCAAAGAAAGAGAAAAATTAATAAGAGTAGAAAAAAAATAAAAAAATAAATTGCAATAAAAAATGGCTAAAGTAATAAAAATTTAGTGTTCTTAATATCTTAGTTCCCGGCAACGACGCCAAAAACTTGATGTGTCTTTAACTAACTACGATCACAATAAAGGCAAGCGCACCTATCGAGCAGTAGTATAGTTATGGTAAGACCGGTAATATCGTATCCACAAGGACCAAGAGTACTAGTAGTTACTATCTTTTTATTATCTAGCCTAATAATTGGAGTGATTTCTTTTTAAACTAAAACTAAGTAAGAGCATGACAGAGAATGAATTTAGGAAAATACTTTTAGACAACTTATATGATAAAGGCAATACCCAAGGAAGAATCCACCTAGACTTCACTTATTACTTTTGATTCATATGATTTATTCACTTGACTTAATCCGTAGAAATCCCTGATTTATGTTAATATCTCTTTCAAGACTAAAAATAACTGACTCTAGGTTGATTAATTGAAATCTCTTTCTAATTAAAACCCCTATTGTCGCATTAACTCGATCTATGGATTCCTTATTAGATTTGACTCTAATCCGGCAGATTTTAAGTCGCCTATTTCTAGGGTTGCAATCAACTCCGCTTAATTGTGTTGATCTACTCTTAAACAGGACTTTGCTCCACCATTAAGCACATTTGACTTGAATCAATAACCCGAATTATCAAAACAAGAATAAGAACTCACAATTAAGAATAAGAACAAGTATTTATCTTATAAATCAAATAATAATAAGATTCATCTAGGTTTCATCCCCTCAGGTATTTGAGGGATTTAGTTCATACTGATAGAGGGAAACATCTTAAAATAAGGAAAACAACAAAACATAAGAAAACCCAAAAACTTCTAAAGAACTTAATGAGAGATCTTCAGTCATGATGGAGATCCTTCTTCCGAGCTGCTCCCGATGGCTGTCTTTGAGTATTTCCTGCCTTCTACTCTGCGTGTCCCCTTTGGGTTACCCCCTAGGGAGTTTATATAGGCTTTGGAATGTCTTTCTTGGCCCACAAGTAGCCTATTCCGAATAGAATTAGTCTTGGATTCAGCAGGGACACGCCCGTGTGACACACCCGTGGTGGATTCCTTCGACCGTGCACACTTCTGCTCGCCACACACGGCCGTGTGGTCTACCTGTGTACATTGATACAGGCCATGTTCGATTCTGCTCGTAACACACGGCTGTGTTTGATAGTCCAGGCCGTGTTGATTTCTAAGGTAGGCCCATTTTGCCCCTTTTTGGCCCGTTTCTCGTTCTTTTCAACTCTCTAGGCTCTCCTGAGTGTAAAACAAGAAATTAAGGCATTAGGAGCATCGAATTAATCAAATATAATGAAAATACATCCAAAAATAAGCCAGGCACAAGGTAAAAATATGTATAAATTATGGTTTATCAGTATAATAGTAGACGCCAGTTGTGGACAACCAATTCTGCTTTTAGTTTGAGATTAATTATATTTTTTTCTTTTTCAAGATAGTATTATTTATACCATGATCCAGATAATAATTAGCTAAGAGTAAAAACATTGCATGATGTGGAACATGCATATTAATATATAAAACATAAAAAAAAATTAGAAAAGATTGTAGTTACAGTAAAAACCATAAGTTGTTGTCATCAATGCAGTTCTATGATTGGGGGTTTTTGTTGGCTAAATTCTTCTAGCATAGAGGGAAAAAATAAAAGAAAGTATATGCATGTGATTTGGGTTGGTTGAGGCTCGGGGGATTTAAAAAATGAGTATTATTTTTTGAGTCTATATTTTTGTCTAAACCTTTTCACTTTTCAAGCAGGCTTTCGAACCTAGAAAGATAATCCGGTCCATAATCAGGTTTAATAAAAACATAAGAGTTTTATTAAATTAGATAACGTGGCAGTTTTATAAAAAAAATTGCTCACTGAAAATTTAAAAACGCATGTAAGTTATGTATTTAATAGTGATAAAATTATATTATAAGAAATCTCTTTCTCCATTAAAAATAAATTTTTCAAGTTCAGTTTCCAACAACTAACTCTTTGCAACCAATACAAGTTGTATTTAATAGAATGTTTGTTTGTTTTTTTTTGTTTAATACCTCTTTGACAGAATTATGTTATTGATGTCAAAGCTTTTTGTCCCATTATTAATTTGACATGACTTGTCTGATTGTCTCTTTACAAAATCAATAAAGATTTTTAGCAATTAATTATCTTATTATTGCTTGAGAAACTTTCATATATGTATGTATGCACTTTAGTCATGGTAACTTTAGTCATATATGTGATCTTATGAAAAACTTGCATCTTTTTTGTAGTGATCAAATATTTTTGTGGTATTATTTTGTGTAGATGGATCGTAATCAAGATTAAAATGCAATTGTTGGAGTCGTGGCTTCAGTTTTAGCTTTTGGGGCTCTTTGGATTAAAAAAATTAAAAACTAGGAAGGAAATTGCTTCTCACCCTCGTGTGAATCAAAATTATGAAAGAGAAAATTATATTAATAGTATTTTATATAGTGTTGACCATCATTGTATTGATGTGATAAGGATGAGACCGATTGAGTTTTTAAATTTGTGTGATATTCTTAGTAGGAATAATTTGTTACAATCAACTAAATCAGTGAATATTAGGGAGCAAATAGTTATATTTTTACATATAATTGGTCATAATGTAAGGTTTCGAGTGATTGGATCCAGATATTATAGATCAATTGAGACAATTCACCGTTACTTTAGGGTTGTATTGAGAGCTATTTTGAAATTGTATAAACTAGTTATTAGATTACCTGATGAGTCAACTCCTAGTGAAATAAGAAACAATCCAAGGTTTTATCCTTATTTTAAAGATTGTATTGGAGCGTTAGATGGAACTCATGTTCGTGCATCCGTTCCACTTAGCATTCAAGGAAGATTTCGTAGCCGTAAAGGGGGGATGACACAAAATGTATTGGCTGCCATTACATTTGATTTTAAATTTTCCTATGTTCTAGCTGGTTGGGAAGGTAGTGCACATGATTCTCGTATTTTAAGTGATGCACTTTCACGCCCAAGAGGATTAAGAATTCCAGAAGGTAAGAATTAACATTAAATACCAAATAGTTTTAGTAAGCTCATAATTTATTAGTAATAACTATGTTTTGTAAAATTGTAGGTAAATATTATCTTGCTGATGCTGGATATGGCATCCGAAATGGATATATTACCCCATATCATGGTGTTCGATATCATTTAAAAAAAATTAGTGCTCAAGGGCCTCAAAATGCAAAGGACCTCTTTAATCTTCGTCATTTATCATTGCGAATCACTATTGAACGTGTTTTGGGGATTTTGAAGAAACGTTTTCGTGTATTAGATGCTGAACCATTTTGGAATTTTTAAACTCAAGTAGATATAGTTTTGGCTTGTTGTATCATTCATAATCATATAATGGGAGTTGATCCTAGTGATTTACTTAATCAAGGATTATACGAGGAGCCTGAGTCTGATTTGATAATACCAACTCTTACAGAGCGAGAAGAAAGAAAAGAAGCAAGAGAATGGTCTGCTAAGAGAAAGGAAATTGCACAAACTATGTGGACTGATTATATGGCTAGAAATATTAGGTAGGTTTAGGGCTTAGGGTTATTGTTTCTATGCTATGTATGTTTTAGTATTAAATTGTTTTTTTTTTGTTAATGTTGGTTGGATAATGATATTGAAATTAGTTTGTTGGATTTTGAAATTATTATGTCTTGAATTTGTTAGATATTGAATTTATTATGTTTTAAGCTTGTTGGATATTGAAATGATTGACAATGACAATTATTAATATAGAATGGGTAAGGGCAACAAAGAGGGGACCTCCAAGCAATTCAGGTGGACAAAATCGATGGAACATCTTTTTTTTTTTTGAAATTTTAGCAGAGGAGGCCCAGAAAGGAAATAAGCCTTCTAACACTTTCAAAGCAGTTTCTATTAATCGAGTTTCCGTAGCTATTTCTGAAATATTTCAAGTCCAATGCGATGCGAAGCATGTGGAAAATCATTTGAGGACTGTAAAAAACCAGTGGCAGATTATATGCACACTTCGGGCTGAAAGTGGTTTTGGATGGGATGATAACATGAAAATAATCACATGTGATAGAGCGACATATGATGCAGCAGTGATGGTAATATATGTATATATATGTTAAGTATATTTCAATTGTTATTTACTTGTTATTCTAATTGTGTATAATATCCAACAGGCACACAAGAAGTATGAACCATTTTTGAATAAAAGCATTGATCATTATGATGAAATGACTTTGGTTGTTGGCAAATATATGGCAACAGGGAGTTTTGCCAAAACATTTGCTGACAGAGATTTGGATGATGGTAACCAAGATTCAGTGCTTATAGACTGCGACAATGAAGAGATTGAGTAGGTAAGAACAAAAGCATCTTCACCTGGCACATCTAAACGTAAAAGAAAAAATGCTCAAGAAAGTGTCATTGATGAACAAATTAAATTTGTGGGTGAACAACTTGGAAAAATTGTTAATGCTTTGGAACAATTTACTGCGGATAAGACACCACATCTTTACGAAGAAGTGATGTCAATGGAGGTTGAAGGATTTGATGATGACTTCCTTTGTAGTGTGTTTGATTATCTTGTGAGTCATGAATCCGAGGCAAAAGCTTTTTTAGTTAAAAGTAAGAAGCATAGAAAAAATTGGCTTAAAAAATTTTCTCAAGGTTGAAGATATTGATAATGTGGTGTAATATTAGTTATGCACTTGGACAATGTTGTTGCTACCATGTGGTGTACTACTAATTATACATTTGGATAATATTATTAATTTCTAGTATTAATTGTGGTTTGGAAGCTAATTTATAATTATTCAATCTTTTTTTTTTATTTTTTTAACACAATTAGAAATAATTTATTTGGCTTTGGTTGTTTTCAATTTATGACGGTTAATATTCTAGCTTGATAATTGAGTATTCTTGTATATCTAATTTGATTTATTTATTTATAAATAAATCATTGCAAATTATGTAAAAACAATTTAAAATATAAATTTATTAATATATATATATATAATAAACTCAATTAAACAATGAAAAGATAATAAATTCTTAAATATATATTTGTTTAATTTAAAACAACTTTTATGAAATATTTTCAGGAAATCTGCCAAACAACAAAAAACGTTTTACACAGATTCATCCAAACACCAGAAAAGTAAATCATTTCCAGAAAAGTAAATCATTTTCTAGAAATTATTTTTCGAAAAATATTTTATTGACAAACAAACGGAGCCTTAATTGCACAACTAAAACGCAATTCAATTATTAAAAGGAAACACATGTAAATATATATTACTTATTCATATTTTGAAACTTAATAACCAATTCAAACATAAGAAATTTCAAGTATCATCACATTTTCATTTTATACATCAAATATAAATTGTCCACAATTCACAGCCAACTTTATTTCCATTGCCATATCCAATTTCATCACTTTCTTTTTAATTTTCCCCTATTAACATGACACAGACCTAGGCCTAGATATGCGGATCCAACCAACACACTAAAGTTTGGCTCCAAGAGCCTGACAGAATAATCCGTAAAAATAAATTGCGCCCTGCGCTGGCCGATAAAACCGACAAATGAGGTGCCCAGCACTCCCCGACATGTAGTTGTAAAACCCTGAACTCTTCCTATCCTATGGCATGCCAATTATACCCGACCTTGCTCGAACAATTAATAGGGTAACGTAATTTTCAATTCAATTCATAATTCAATTCCTTAATTTCATATTGCAATATCATTTTCAACAATACTCAATACAATCCAAATCACAAGTAACTAATTCAACCATTTCAAGTATGTCACATTAAGTCAACCTGTTACTTACCTTAACTCACCATATAATGCAAATGCTCAAAACAAAAATTTAAATAATTTGGATTATAGAAACGCACACCGTAATTTCCGAACTACTCGTCGACAACCTTTCCTTTTCCCTTCTTACTCGAGGATTTTGGTTCAACGTTAGCTACGAATTAAACATATATAATAAATTAACAATACACAACCCAATTCACACTCAATTTCAAATTTTTACACAACATTTGCAAAAACTGTAATTTAGTCCCCAAAACCAAAGCAAATAAAATTCCACATAAAACCCCTAACTTAAACTGAATTTCCTAGAGTCCCTATAGAACTTCTTACTTCTCAATTAAACCCCTAATTTCAAATTTTGTACTAATTAGTCCTTATTGTACAAAATTGTAAACTAACTTTACAAATTAACCCAATTTCACTTCTATCCCTAAAATCTATCAAAAAAACACCGAGAACTTCAATTTCTCAATAAAAGCAACTCTTATCAACCTCAACAATTCTAAAAATTTTAGCATGGGTAAGCTAACTCATGATCTTAGGGTTCAAAAAATCTAAAATTTATGCAAAAAGGACCAAAATATACTAACCAAATTGAGCTTCAAAATCTAAATACCATGGTCGAATGCTCCCTTTTTTTTTTCTTTTCGTTTGTTTGGGTTTTTACATGCAAGAAATAAGAGAAAATGTTTTGAATTTGTTCCACTTTCTATATTTTATTATTTTGTTATGCTTTATTTTATAACTATTTACTCACAAATTTTCTTAAGTTTTAACATATATAATAATGTATAATATCTATATTTCACAAAGCCGTAACCGACTATTATGAAAACATAACTACAATGGCCTAATTATTATATAAGTACCAAAAACAACTCCTATCTTATAATTAATAAACCAAAATTAAATTCGCTACCAAAAATATCTTCTTAAATAATGAATAAAAGAAATTTTATGAGCCCGGCTTACGGGAACGGAGTCTCGGAAATACACTTCCCGACACCACTCACTTTCGGGCCATTGTAATTTGTCCCCCTTAAATAAATTTCGTCCCCGAAATTTACCTAAAAAGAGGTGGGGATACTGATATCTCATCGTTTCTTCTGATTCCCAATTTGCTTCATCAACGCTATGGCTACGCCATAGAACTTTCACTAATGGAACACGTTTATTTTGTAACTCTTTCACCTCGCGAGCTAAGATTCTAATTGGTTCTTCCTCGCAATATAAGTCAAGCTGAATTTCTAAATCTTCTACTGAAATAACACGAGAGGATCCGAACAATATCTCCTAAGCATTGAAACATGGAAAACATCGTACATTTTCTGCAACTCTACCATTAATGCCAAACGATACACAACAAGTCTAATTCTTTCCGTGATTTCATATGGCCTAATGAAACGGGGACTCAATTTCCCTTTTCGACCAAATCGAAGGACTTTCTTCCCCGGTGAAACCTTTAGAAACACTTTGTCACCTACTGCAAATTTGATGTCTCAACATTTCAAATCAGCATGCGATTTCTGTCTATTGGAAGCTTTTTTCAACCTATCACGAATCACCTTTACTATATCTTCCATTTCTTGAATCAATTCTGGTCCCACAACCTTTCTTTCACTTAATTCTGACCAACAGACAGGTGTTCGATACCCACGACCATAAAAAGCTTCGTACAGAGCCATTTGAATGCTTGATTGGAAACTATTATTGCACACAAACTCAACCAATGGTAAATAATGTTCCCAACCTGGGTTGAAATCAATTACACAGGCTTGAAGCATATCTTCAAGAATTTTAATAACATGCTCGGATTGACCATCCATTTGCGGGTGAAAAGCCGTGCTGAAATTAAGTCTTGTATCTAAATATTCATGCAACTGTTTCCAAAATCTTAAGGTGAACCGGGGATCCCGATCAGAGATAATCGATGCAGGTACACCATGCAATCTAACAATTTCTCGAATGTAAATCTCGACAAGTTTCGAAAGTGACCAATCAATTCTGATATTGATAAAATGGGCCGATTTCGTAAGTCGATTAATTATTACCTAAAAAACATTTTTCTTATTCGGAGACAACGATAATCCTGTTACAGAATCACTACACCAAAATAGATTTTTTTCGGCATTTTTTTTGGCTTTCAGCGGCGTTTATAAGTGCCACTAATAGTATTTGCGGCGTTCTGAAAAGCGCCGTAAAAAACGCCACTAAAGAAAGCGCTGCAAACTTTAGCGGCGTTTATGGGAAGAAAACGCTGCTAAAAGTCGTGACTTTTAGCGGCGCTTTTCCCACAAGCGCCGCTAAAATTCGTGACTTTTAGCGGCGCTTTTTCCACAAACGCCGCTAAAAGTCTTGACTTTTAGCGGCGCTTTTATCATAAACGCCGCTAAAAGTCTCGTGTCTTTTAGCGGCGTTTTTCCTACAAACGCCGCTAATTTGCACAGATTTGCAATGGTCAGTTTCTCCAATATCCTACCCTTTCTGCATTAAAACCAACCAAAAACAGCAACAGTTGCATATAATTTTAACCCAAAACAGCAAATGTAGCATTTAAATCTCACAAAAAGCATTAAATCTAAATGATACTTCAAATTTAATAATAGATATATGATGTAAATTAATAAATGAAGTATAATTGAAACTATTCTTACTATAATGTTAAATGTAACAATGTTAAAAATAATATTACAAAGAGAAACTAAGGGACTAAGATGGCGGCTTCTGCGACTGCTGAAGCATCTACATCATCTGCTGAAGCTGTAGCTGGAGCTCATCGTATTTTTTGCTCTGCTCTGTTGCCATCGCTGCCGCCGCTGCCTCCCTCGCTGCTGCATCCACTCGAAGCTCTTCATATTTTCTTTCAACCTCAGCAATTTGCTGAACCATGCTCGCTTGCATCTGAGACATTTGGTCTTTTAACCTCTGAACTTCGGCTTGAGCTTGACTACCGGAAGACATGTACTGGCAAGAGCCGAATCCAAAATATTGGGTCGGGGTAACACCAGATCCTTGAAATCGGACCCGACCATACCTTTCAGGACCCAAAACATCAGTAATAAAAAATAGCAAATGTAGCATATAATTTATGCCAAAAAACAGCAAATGTAGCATAAAAATTTCGATCATACCTTTTAGGACCCAAAACATCGGTAATAATTCTGTTATCGATATCCTCAAGATTAACAGGACTATCACTCGAAGCAGCCGCTTCATACTGTGCCTTCTTCTCCTTTAGTTTCTCCTAATAAATCAATCAAAAAGTTAGAAACGAAATATACAATAAGAATGAATGCAACATAACTTAACATTATTAATTTAAAACTACTAACGAATAATTAAACTATTATAAGTAAACATTATAAATATTTATAATAAATCAAATTTTATTAAGTAAATATACCATAATCTCTCCAGCTTAGGATGTCATCGGAGACCCATTCTTCTTCCTATGCGTAATGTCAAAAAGTCAAGCAGCGTCAACTTTTTGACCGTGGAGACTTCCTACGATGTAGTAGTAAAAATATAATTTAATAGTATAAAGTCATTAATATTTGATGAATTAATAAATTATAATACCTCGGCCTCATTCTACGAAGCAAAACTTACGACCTGCCGTCTTGGCGTGAATTTTGTTTCGTCACGCTTTGCTCGTTCCAACACGCTCACGGTCCTACATAATGAAATTATTATTACGTATATAGTAAATACTATAAACCAAAAAAATTATAAGAGTTTACAACTAGGTAATACCTCTCCTTTCTTTGAGTTCCAAAATCTAACCGCATCTTCCCATTGATACCTCAACATTCCCGGCGGGACATTTCGCAATTTATCCTCGAGGCTTATTTCTTTCTTAAAATATTCTTTTTTCAGTGTACTTTTATAGTCTCTCCATTTTTTTCCCAGTTTCTTCTTTATATAGTCATCGGAGACCTCCAAAGCAAATCTCTCCTAAAAAAAACATAAGTTTAGAAAGTAAATATAAATGAAACTTCAACCAAAGTATTATAAATTACATTCACGTTTTGTTACCTTAATGTTATCGAAAGCTTGATTTTTGTTTGCATCAGGCATGTGATGCCATGACTCGTAATTGATGGGCAACATATTTGCATTCCGTGCAATAATGCCTAGATAGCCTGCTAGAAGTTGAGCTTCAGGGCCAACAGGTTGGCCATGACTGTTTCTCCTTACTTTCACACACTCGACGGGATTTAATTCGTATAAATCTCTAAGCAGCGTACGTCCGCGACCTCTGCGCGTCCCACCAGTCTCAGCTGAACAATGATATATTATTGTTATATTAAAATTGAAAAATAAATCAATAATAAAAGTCAGCATGCATGTAAAATAAACTTAACATTACTTTGTAATTCTGCAGGCTCATCATCTATGTCAGGCACACTCGAGGATCCAACAACTGTTTGCTGTTCGCTATTGCCCTCTTCCAAATTTACAGTATTCTGTACAATATTTAAATCTCGCAATCTTCTTCTACTCATTTTTCCTGCAATACACATAAAATAGTTGAAATTTTAGTAACAAATGACAACAATAATGGTACATATAAAATAGTTAAATTATATAAAATGACCAAGATTAAAATTATAATATTACATATAAATAAAAAAATCGTAAAATCTTACTACATCATAATTCGTAAATATCTTCGTCCACATCCTGACGAACCCATTTAAATTGTGTACTAGTACTAGGGATATTTTCATTTAAGTTTTGTTCTGGAAAAGGCAGAGTTTCTGATCTTTCGACGATGTCATCTCTACTTTCATTGCCCATGTCGAACAAGTCTCTAGGGGTGTTTTGAAGTACAACGTACCAACCCTCATCAGTTGGATCTTTCGAGTAAAAAACTTGTTTCACTTGAGAAGAAAACACATACGGCTCGTCTATCAGTTGTTCTCCGGTGTGAATCAATCGAGAGAAATTCACCATTGTAAAACCATATTGATCGTTTTTAATTCCGCGAGCCGTATTCACATCAGCCCAATCATCTCGATATAAGACAACTTTCCATTTTCCGTAATAATCCAACTCAATTATGTCAGTAATAAGTCCGTAATACTCCAGATTCCCATTGACAGGATTACTGTCCCTAGCACTAGCATAACTTGTAATTGAAGAATTAACAACAATTCCACAATTTTGGGTTCTCCTCAATCTCTCGCAATACCTTGTATGAAATCTGTATCCTGATCGCTGTAAATCAGAGTTTTAAAATTTATAAAAGAATGATCGAACCTGGAAACTAACTCTGACAACGATTAAAGGCAAGTGCACCTATCAAACAATTGTATAGTTTAGGCAAGACCGGATTATCGAACCCAAAGGAACTACTAATACTAATTTTCTTCTTATTATTTAGCCTAAAATAAGTGAAGTTGTTTATTAATCTAAATTAATTAACTACTAAACTAAAGACTCTAAGACAAAGAAGAATGAATTTGGAAAATAACTTGGGAAAAACTCAGTTGATTAAGATGATACCCTAGGAAGAATCCACCTAGACTTCACTTGTTATCTATCACTGAACCATATGATTTTATTTACTTAGTTTGATCCGTAAGACTCTCTAACGTATATTAAACCCTCTCTCGAGGTGAATAACGTCTAACCCTAGGTTAATTAGTGGAACTCTCTTTCTCTTAAAATAACCCCCTAGAATAGCAGTAAATTGATCTGTGGATTCCCATATTAGGTTTCACCCTAATCCGGCAAAATCTCGTCACCCTATCTCTAGGCATACGATCAACTCCGCTTAATTATGTTGGATCTACTCTTAGGCAGGGTCTATTCCTCCTCCACCTAAGCACATTAAATTTGGATTAAGCTCACATAATTAAGAACAAACTAAGTATTTATCATATAATTCAAATAATCAAATAACAAGATTCATCATAGGTTTCATCCCCTTCGGGTATCCGAAGGGTTTAGTTCACAACAATAAAGGAAAACATCTCAAGAGAAAAGATAAAACAAAACATAAGAAATCCCTAAAACCCCCTGAAGGAATTGAAGGAGGGATCCTCCATCTTGAGTAGAATTCTGGCCTCTTGAGACGAATCAACTGGCTATCCCTGAGTAAATCCCCACAAATCTGCCTTCTCTGGCCTAGCACGACGCCCCTAGACGAAAGCCCTGGCAGAGGCTTCTGCCGAACTCCCCTGACAAGTTGCCCCCTTGGTTGTTTATATAGACTTTGAGATGCCTTACTTGGCCCCAAAGTATCCTAATTCAAGTAGAGTTCCTACTAGGGTGTTTGAATATGCTTTGGAATGCCTTTCTTTGTCTCCAAGTATCCAAATCCGGGTAAAATTCCTCTTTCCCTCGGTAGGGACACGGCCATGGCACACGCCCGTGTGAATCGTTTTCAGGCCGTGTTCAACACTGTTGAATGAGGCACGACTGTGTAAGTCGTGGTAAGGCCGTGTTCTAGTAGGAATTGTGGCACGGCCGTGTGGCTTGAAGTCTAGGCCGTGCTGATTTCGTGGCTTGGTCCAATTTGGTCCGTTTTAAGCCCGTTTCTCGTTCTTTTCGTCATTGGGTGCTTTCCTGAGTATAAGACATGAAAAGAAAGGATTAAGAGCACCTTTTTACATAAATTGGGGCTTAAATCATCCACAAGCATATTAAATACGGGCTTAAAATATGTTACTTTTACGGTTTATCAAATACCCCCACACTTAAGCTTTTGCTTGTCCTCAAGCAAAATTTTCAACTTACGATTAAAACGAACTTTCTATAATTCATAATAGTCATTGATAGTGTTTCATCATAATTCAGAGATAATTCATACATGGATAATTTGACTCAAAGAGTCCTAAAGATTCAAACAATCTAAGTCATACATTTGTGGCACAAAACGTAGGTGTTTTCCCTTCATCTAAATAATTACCTCTTATTCAAAACCGACAAGAGTTGACATCCTCACAAAAGATTCACTCAAATCACTCGAACTGTTTAAGGTTCAGAATTAAGCACTCAAATGTCAAACTTGAAAAGTTAATCCCATAGGCTTGCATTAAAATCAAATCTCCACCACTGTAATATGAGATGAAACACAAATCAAAAGGTCTTTAACAGGGTTGTAACGGGGCTTAGGTTAAGGGTATGGATATAGGCTGAATTAGAAGGTTAGAATCGAGATTGACTTGGAAAATTACCTAACTAAGAACTAATGAACTAATAATAATAATTACATCAATTGAAAACTAATAATACTCATAATACGAGCTTCTTTTTTTCAATATTTGGATTTTAATTGTATAAGCTCGTTTAATCACATAACTAATAATGAATATACTTCGTTTTTTTTAAGAACAAACTAAATACATAATAAAGGATAAACTACTAAAATTCATAATTAGGCAACTAATCAGATCAAATCTCGATATAAGGGTAGTCAAAAGGAATGGTGATAACAAAAATAAGGGGTTTTTGGGTTAATATTAGCGGTTATGTCAGTAAAAAGGGTTGTTAGGATTAAAAGGGGTTCACTAGGGGTTAATTATGAAGGTAGGCTTTTTATGGAATAAGTGGGTTAAATCCTAGGTGCCTTTATCATCCCTGTGTATCAAATCAAAAAAATGTGGTCTTGACATGTATAATCGATGCAAGTTCTAGAATAACAAATCAGTGTTGACATACTCATAATCAATAGTGAGCAAGAAAAAGAATATATGCTCTATAAGGCTCAAAAACTCACAAAAATTATGAGTATTTTTGACATCAACCTTGTAAATTTCAAACTTCAAAGTAATATTTAAACTTAGTTCGACAACCTAGAAAATTTTTAATTTCTGAAAAATAGAATTATCATGCTTGATTCTCTAGTATTCTTAGAATTTAATTATCAATGCACAATTATCAATGACTTGATCTAAAACATATCAATAAAAATCATAAATCATCAGAAATTTCATCCTAATTAGTAATATGAGAAAATTACTTTTAAGACAAGGCATAATTCAGGGATTTTCAAATAATACTATAGTTAACCCTCCACACTTAAGATGTACATTGTCCTCAATGTACAAAGGTAGATAATATCAAAATAATCATAAAATCGTAAGATGGGGAGAGAAGGGAAACTTCCTGAATTTTGGATGAAGCCAATGAAAAGAAACCGGATAGGATTGGAGGTGAGCGTGGGGAGGCGTCTCGAACTGGTTGAGTCCTCGAAGCAGCCATCCTAATTTCTTTTGTATCCTAAGCTAAATCTAAATGGAATGAATAACAAGAAGAAAATAATAAAGAAAATAAAAGAAAGGAAATAAAAATAAAAATGAAAATGAAAATGAAAATGAAAATAAAAATGAAAATAAAAATAAAAATAGAAATAGAAATAAAAGTAAATATTTAAATAGTGATACGGTCCACGCCCTTGTTCGAGTTTAATCAGTCCGTGTTTTTCGTGATTTTGAATTTTGGGCGCGTTTAGGTGTTTTACCATGACCGTGGGTCTCGTAGCACGCCCGTGTATTCTTCACACGGTCCTTTAGATCGGGCGTGTTTAACTTTGTGCTCGTCAAGTCGGTAACCTCGCTTGCGGTTGTAGGGCACAATGTGTCTCGCCTGTCGGCGCAATAAGTCGATAACTCACACACGGGAAGTCGGCACGGGCGTGGCTTTTTATCGCAACCCGTGTTGGGAAAAGAAATCATTCTTTGTCATGCATGGTTACTAGCACGTCCGTGGTTTGTCCTTCTGGCTTCCACACAGCCACGGCCACGGCCGTGTGCAAGGCCGTGTGAGCATGGAAATCTGTACTTTGGTTAGTTTATGGTTAGGTGCTAAAATGAAAAATAAAAGTAAAATAAAATAAAAAATGTAAAAATTAATAGGGTTAGTGCTCGGGTTGCCTCCCGAGAAGTGCTCGTTTATAGTCTTAAGCTAGACTTTTACCTCTCATTCGTATGGTCAAGGTGGTTTGAGGAGGTGAAAATCCTTCCTCATGCGATCAACTCGATTTTTGATATAAAATTTAAGTCGAGTAGTGTTTACCTCAAAAGTGCTAAATTTAGGATTGCTTACCTCGACTGTCCCGTATAGGAAGACATTAAGTACCTCAAAAGTGATTTCTTCGGTTGTCTTGAGGTCTGAATTGGCGATTCGAGGGTCTTCCTTATTCAACAATACATGATCACCTATTTTGAAGTGACTTGTTGTTCCTATTAGCTCGTCTGGGGGTTCCTTTGGTTTTTCTTCGTGCGGTTTTGGCTCCTCTTTAAAGTGTGTCTTCCCCTCTTTTAGTTTGTCGATCTCAAGGCTTTGTTCCTCATATGCTTCTTCTTTGTTGACACAAGGTTCTGTTTGCTTTCTCGGGTTCGTAGTTACTGTGGTTGTTCTGCGGTGAAATTTGAACAGATTGATTATCAACTGATTTTACTTTCTCACCTTCATCAGTCGATTTTCTGGCCGAGTTAAGTGTTTACATTGATTCGTCACCTATACGAAGAATGAGTTCTCCTGTACCAACATCAATTTTAGTCCTGGCATTTGCTAGAAAGAGTCTTCCTAAAATTAAAGGGATCGAATTGTCCTCATCCATGTCTAAAACGACAAAGTCTACTGGGAATACGAATTTATCAATTTTGATTAGAACATTTTCAATTATACCTCTAGGAATTCTGATAGTTTTATCAGTTAATTGAATGCTCATCCTGGTTTGTCTCGGTTTCCCTAGACCTAGTTGTTTAAACATTTTATAAGGCATAACATTGATGCTTGCCCCTAAATCAGCTAAAGCATTATCAATAGATAAACTACCAATTAAACATGGAATTGTAAAACTCCCTGGATCTTTTAATTTCCGTGGCAGTTTATTTTGTAGAATTATTGAGCACATTGCGTTTAGCTCCACATGTGATTCCTCGTCTAGCTTCCGTTTGTTTGTCAACTGCTCTTTTAAAAATTTTCTATAATCGGGTATCTGCGAAAGAGCTTCGAGAAACAGTAAGTTAATATGTAATTTCTTTAAAAGTTTAAGAAACTTACCAAACTGTTCCTCTGTGTTGTCCTTCTTCATTGCTTCGGGATATGGTACACGAGGATGGTACTCTGTAATTGCCGATTTTGGTATTTCATGGCTCACCTCAACCTTACCTTCACTTACCACAGGATCTTGCCTTGGGTCAGATTCCACTAATCTTTCACTGTCATGAGTTGTTACAGCTTGAATTTGCTCTTTTGGGTTAGTTTCAGTGTTGCTTGGCAAGCTTTCTTGTGGTTGTTCTAAGATCAGCTTAACAGGCTGACCTAAATGATCCTCGATCCCTTGAATCGATGTTTCTTGTTTCGTTTCTATATTTTGGAGACGTGTACGTGTTTGCTATGAATTTTGCCGCGTCTCTTCAAGGTTCGACTCATCTTCCTGTTGGTGAGGTGGTTGTTGAAAATTTGGAGGAAGTTCCTCTCTTTGGTTGCCTTGATCGTCCCACGAGAAATTGGGATGGTACCTCCAATCTGTATTATAAGTGTCATTATAAAAATTATTTTGCGGTCTAGAATAGTTACCCATATAGTGGACTTGTTCGTTCTGCATGCCATATCTGTAGGGTGGGTACTCAGGATTCGCCATGCCTCCTAGATTCGAGTCATATTGGATAACTGGATGTACTTGCGACAGACTACACAAACCATCAATCTTTTTATTCATCATCTCTAACTGGTTTGATAGCCTGGTTATTGCGTCAAGGTTGAAAACACTGGTGGCTTCTGTTGGTGTTGTCCTCATAACTCGCCACTGATAGTTTTTTAGTGCCATCTTCTCTATAAACTAAAATTATCTGAAAAAAACAAATAAAAGAAAAATTAGCAAAGTAAAAAAAAATTTAAACTAAAAATAAAAGTAAATTGCGAAAAATAAAAAGAATGGCTAAAGTAATAAAAATAGAGCTTTCTTAATATTTTAGTTCCCCGGCAACGGCGCCAAAAACTTGATCGCTGTAAATCAGAGTTTTAAAATTTATAAAAGAATGATCGAACTTGGAAACTAACTCTGACAACGATTAAAGGCAAGTGCACCTATCGAACAGTAGTATAGTTTAGGCAAGACCGGATTATCGAACCCAAAGGAACTAAAAGTACTAATACTAACTTTCTTTTTATTATTTAGCCTAAAATAAGTGAATTTGTTTATTAATCTAAATTAATTAACTACTAAACTAAAGACTCTAAGACAAAGAAGAATGAATTTGGAAAATAACTTGGGAAAAACTCAGTTGATTAAGATGATACCCTAGGAAGAATCCACCTAGACTTCACATGTTATCTATCACTGAACCATATGATTTTATTTACTTAGTTTGATCCGTAAGACTCCCTAACATATATTAAACCCTCTCTCGAGGCGAATAACGTCTAACCCTAGGTTAATTAGTGGAACTCTCATTCTCTTATAATAACCCCCTAGAATAGCAGTAAATTGATCTGTGGATTCCAATATTAGGTTTCACCCTAATCTGGCAAAATCTCGTCACCCTATCTCTATGCGTGCGATCAACTCCGCTTAATTATGTTGGATCTACTCTTAGGCAGGGTCTATTCCTCCTCCACCTAAGCACATTAAATTTGGATTAAGCTCACATAATTAAGAACAAACTAAGTATTTATCATATAATTCAAATAATCAAATAACAAGATTCATCATAGGTTTCATCCCCTTCGGGTATCCGAAGGGTTTAGTTCACAACAATAAAGGAAAACATCTCAAGAGAAAAGATAAAACAAAACATAAGAAATCCCTAAAACCCCCTGAAGGAATTGAAGGAGGGATCCTCCGTCTTGAGTAGAATTCTGGCTTCTTGAGACGAATCAACTGGCTATCCCTGAGTGAATCCCCACAAATCTGCCTTCTCCGGCCTAGCACGACGCCTCTGAGCAGAAAGCCCCCGGCAGAGCCTGTCAAAATCCCCTGACAAGTTGCCCCCTTGGTTGTTTATATAGACTTTGAGATGCCTTACTTGGCCCCAAAGTATCCTAATTCAAGTAGAGTTCCTACTAGGGTGTTTGAATAGGCTTTGGAATGCCTTTCTTTGTCTCCAAGTATCCAAATCCGAGTAAAATTCCTCTTTCCCGCGGCAGGGACACGGCTATGGCACACGCCCGTGTGAATCGTCTTCAGGCCGTGTTCGACACTGTTGAATGAGGCACGGCCGTGTAAGTCGTGGTAAGGTCGTGTTCTAGTAGGAATAGTGGCACGGCTGTGTGGCTTGAAGTCCAGGCCGTGTTGATTTCGTGGCTTGGCCCAATTTGGTCCGTTTTAAGCCCATTTCTCGTTCTTTTCGTCATCGGGTGCTTTCCTGAGTATAAGACATGAAAAGAAAGGATTAAGAGCACCTTTTTACATAAATTGGGTCTTAAATCATCCACAAGCATATTAAATGTGGGCTTAAAATATGTTACTTTTACGGTTTATCATATCCATTGATGAGGAAGGCACTATATCTTTTCACTATTCTGTTAGGACCTTGTGAAAGCCATTTAACTTCGTCATTTACTTCATTCCGACTCCAAACCTATTGAATGAAAGTAAATTGAGTAATTATATATGTTATGAGAAAACATTATTACTTGTCAATGAAAACTTCAATTGCATACCGTTTGGCTTAACCATTCATGAAAAGATTCTGTGAACAACTTATTAATTTCTCGTCGATGTAATCTTCGGGACCGTGAACGAGCTCTCAATATTTGTTTGTACTCACTATGTTAAAAAAAGGGTTACTTTGTTAGAAGACAAACAAATTATAATTGATGAGTATTTATCAAATTCTAGAACTTACTTGCGTAATGGTTCCATTGAATCGTGATGAAAAAGAACGTATCGATGTGCTTGGACCCACGATCTATCGTCTAATTCTGCAATTTCGACTTTGCCGATCGGTTCTTCGAAACTTTGAAATAAATAAGTTTCGGCCAAGTTATGATCTGTGAGCCCAGCATTTCTACTTGGTCTGTTCATTCTTGTTTCAACATCTTCCAAATACCTCTTACAGAAAGTCATACATTCCTCTGCCAAGTAGCCTTCGGCAATTGATCCTTCCAGATAACGCTTATTGCGGCAGTAAGACTTCAATTTGGATAGGAACCTAAACACGATATACAACATTATCAAAAGTTGCAACTAAAGGCATTAAGGTGAATGAAGGAAAATTTGTAAATAAAGTAAGACCTTTCTATGGGATACATCCATCGATAGAAAACGAGTCCACCAAGTATTACTTCACGAGGAAGATGAATTAACAAGTGCACCATAATAGTGAAGAATGATGGCGGAAAGATCTTCTCCAGATTGCATAAAGTCAATGCGGCTCGATCTTGTAGTGTCTCAAGTTCTTGAACATCCAAAACTTTTCCACAAATGCCTTTCATTATATTGGATAGTTCAACTACACAAGACGTCACCTTTTTCGACATACAACACCGCATAGCAACTGGCAGTAAGTCTTGCATCAAGATGTGATAGTCATGCGATTTTAAGCCATATAGTCTTCGATCTTTAAGACTCACACATCGGGATATATTTGATGCATACGCATCCGGGACCTTTATATCCTTCAACACCATACAAAACACTTCTTTCTCCGTCTTCGACATTGAGAAAATAGCAGGCGACAACCGATATTTCATATTCGGAAGTACTTCGGGATGAAGCTCACACCGAATTCCCATGTGGACTAAATCAAGTCGACTCTAAAGATTGTCTTTTGATTTTCCATCGGCATTCAAAATAGTCGCAATAATGGTCTCGCAGACATTTTTCTCAATGTGCATGACATCAAGATTATGTCGTAAAATCTGATGCTCCCAATAAGGCAACTAAAAAAAATACTTCTTTTTTTCCACAAGTCCGCCTCATTAGGATCATCCTCTTCATCAGATTCATCCCTTGATCTTCTATTTCTTTGTGTGTTGGGCAGTTGATTCATCTTCCCATAAATGAAATTCATATCTTTCAACATGAACAATATTTCGATCCACCGGTCTGCGTGAAGGAGCTTCTCGAACTCTTCAATGCATCACCAAACCGAGTACTCTAAAATCTAAATCTATGATTTTTCGGTAACCACCGACGATGCCCCATGTAAGAGAACTTCTTCCCATTATATAACCATTGCGAACATGTTTGCGCAGCACAACAAGGACAAGCATAACGTCCCTTCGTACTCCAACCAGATAGATTGGCATAGGCCGGGAAGTCATTAATAGTCCACATCAATGCTGTACATAAATTGAAGTTCTCCTTTCTCAGTACATCGTATGTCTCAACACCAGCCGACAATTATTTTAACTCTTCAATAAGTGGCTGCAAATATATGTCAATATCATTTCCGGGCCCTTTCTCTCCAGGGATAATCATAGATAAGATGAAGGATGATTGTTTCATGCCAACCCATGGAGGAAAATTGTAAGGAACAATCACCACGGGCCAAGTACTGTACGCAGTGCTCATGATTTTTTACGGGTTTAATCCATCAGATGCTAGCCCAAGCCTCACACTCCGAGGATCACTTGCAAAGCTTGGAAATTTGGAGTCAAATGATTTCCAAGCTAAAGAATCTGCAGGATGCCTTAACAATCCATCATCGGTTCGTCCATCATGGTGCCACATCATTGACTCAACTGTCTTCGACGACATGAAAAGCCTTTGAAGCCTTGGTATTAGCGAAAAATACCGCAAAATCTTAACTGGCGTCTTCCTTGACTGTGCATCATTTTCATCCTCGTTACCATCCTCTGTATTTCTATTCGTCCAATGGGATTGACCGCATATACATGACAAAGATCGTTGGTTTCTCCGTCGCCCAATACAAAGATGCGATCATTTAGGCAACTATGAATTTTGTTGTAGCCAAGGCCCAAATCTTTGATCAGTTTCTTCATGTCTTTGAAAGATTGAGGGATTTTCGCAAACGAGAACATTTCTGTCAAAAACTCTAACAACATTGTCAAAGAGTTTTCGGTCCACCCTCCCAAACATTTTAAGTGAAAAAGACGAATATAGAAAGACAGTTTTGAAAATTTGGATCCCTCATACAGTTCTTCATTCATTTCACCAAGTAACGTGTAGAACTTCGCCGCTTCTTCATTTGGCTGATCATCTGGTACACTTCTTCCCATTTCAGTGAAAGTATTTCCACCAAAATTATAATCATCGGTTGCACCCAAATCAGGTGGAAATGATTGCAAACCATCACCGCGCATATTAAATGCATCCCGCAACATGCCATCCATGTCATCTTCTCTAACATTCTAATTGTAAGCACTATGAGGATAACCCAGATTCATCGATGAAGAGGCTCCACTAGATGTACACTCTCCATGGAAAATCCATTTTTTATACCCCCGAACAAAGCCATCAACAACTAGATGTTCGTAGACAACTTCACGAGAATGCCAATTGATATTGCAAAACTTCTTACACGGCCAAAAAAATAGTATTCTCTTGGCTTGCATTCTGAAATGCAAAATTTAGAAAAGTTTCTACTCCATATCGATAGCCGTTGCTTACCCTTGACAAATTCATCCAAGATCTATCCATTTCGTAGTTGTTGAAGTTTAAAGTTGACAATAAATTACACTAAAAATTGTTAATTTATAATTTATGTAAGTAATGATATGATATATATAAATGAGTACTATGTAAGTTATGTAAATTATGTAAGTTATAAAGTTTGATCTTAAAATTATGTAAGTTATGAAATTTGATCTTAAAAGTATGTAAGTTATGTATTCTTTAAGATTCATCATACATGGCATTGTAAGTTATGTATTATGTAAGTTATGAAGCTTGATCTTAAACTTATGTAAGTTATGAAATTTGATCTTAAAATTATGTAAGTTATGTATTACGTAAGTTATGAAATTTGATGAAAGTTATGAAATTTGATCTTTAAACTTAATGCTTTTAAGGAAATTATTACATTAAACTACATGTATTATGTAAGTTATGTAAGTTATGTGAGTTATGTAAGTTATGTAAGTTATGTATGTTATGTGAGTTATGCCAATTATGTAATTAATGAGTAACAAAAAATAAATTTTTCATTTTAAGAAGATTTTAAATTCCTTTTTTTTAAAAAGAATTCGATTTTTATATTAAAAAATATTTAAATAATGATCATTATTATTATTATATTGATAAAAAAATTATAAGTTTTAAAAACATTTAAAAATATTAAATATTAAAATCAAACATTATTAATATAAAAAATTAGTAATTTGATTTTTATATTAAAATGTTTTTAAATAATGAAAAAACCAATAAAAAAAAGTAAATAACTTAACAAAGTAATTAATGAGTAACCAAAAAAAAATTTCATTTTGTGAAGTTTTTAAAATACTTTTTTTAAAAAAGAATTCGATTTTTATATTGGAAAAGAATTTGATTTTTATATTAAAAAGAGAATTTAATGTTGGGAGTTTGAATAAAACAAAATCGATTTCTAAAAAGAAATTTAATTCTACCATATTAAAATATTTAAGATGTTGGTATCAAATTATAAACCAATGTTGTTTTCATAAAATATCAGAAGCTTAATCACTATCAAAATATTCATGGATCATAATTTGTTTCTTATCTTAATTCGATTTTTATATTAAAAAAGAAACCGTAAGAAAACTATCTGAAATGCTTAACATCACATTTTAGATCCCAAACCCAAACTGGATGATGAGCTAACTGAATATATTGCTTGAGTACCAGTTGAAACAATATAATAAACAGCATTTTGGACAACAATTTGGACAGAAATTATGTAAGATTCATCATACGTGGCATTGTTATACCTGGGGAGGATCCATTATATCTTACAATGAGATATAAGGCAACCCGTTAGGTTTCCAGCCTATATACTTTGAATCTTTTTTTTTTTTGATAGCAATATAGTAAACAGCATATATACCAACCAAGCATGATAATAAACAGAAATTTGGACCGAAATTTGGACCGCAATTTGGACAAATTCATCATGATATAACTCTTACTGATCAGAATTTTGAACTAAAACGTACCTTAATAATTTCAAGAAGCTGGTCTACTCCACTCTCAACAACAAACAGAGGCTGCAGTCAGAAATACAAACAACATTAACCCACTAATACTTAAAAAAAAGAACAGAATATAAAAATAATATCAAACAACATTAAAGGTAAAAAATAAAATTTTATGGATTGACAGCAAAGGTTTGTAAAACTGTCCCACCATAGATGCTTTGTTTATGTAAGGATTTTAAGTGTTTGAAAAATTGATAGTATCATTTCACATTCATTTGGTTATTATTACCATTTTACTCCTTTCTTCTATACATGACTTAACTTTTCATGTAATAAACCACCACATTCAAAGCAATGCAAAGTTAAATAATAGATGTTTTAACTCAGTTTCATATCTAACTAGACAATGAGGAGAAGCAAGTTAATTTATAAGGATGTGGAGATTATTAGTATTCTTTGCAATTGCAGTGTGAGATAACAAGCCGCTTAAAAAAATCTAGCGAGAAAATAAGGCTAACAACAAAGATCATTTATAAGAATAACACCCATAATGAGATACTTTACCTTGAAGAAAATGTTGTATCTTTTACACGAACCCAACTATTCTGATGCGGCCAAGTATCTAAACTCTGCTATTCCAAGTGTTTGTGCTCTCTGTTAACTGCACGATTAAATGTCGATGGTTCAATCACACAACTCATATACAAATAAAGGAAACCCTATATAATGAACCAAAAAGAAACCTTCTCATTAAAAAAGGTGCAGTGTAAGCAAAAGAAACATTTTCTTCTAATACGAGATTGATGTGAGATTGTCTATGTTCTTCAAGGAACCGATTTTGTAAAATGGAAATTTATCATAATATCAGCTCAAGAGCCACTGACACTTAAAGAAGTAGTTTGCTAGACATATACTTAGGGTTACTGATAATATTTTGATGATTTCTGTAGTGCTTAGGTGAATTGCAGAAAAGACAACTTTATATTTGCAACATGTTTCTTTCTATCCGCACCAACCAAGCAGGGGATTTTTGGGATAGGTCAAAGCAACTACTGTTACTATTAATTTGGAAAAGAGAAGAAGACATTGTTACCTCGTTCACAGGTGTAGTGACAGTTGACTTTGCGCTGAGATAAGCAAAGAAAGAAAGCAATGCAGGGTGACTATCAAATATAGCAACAACAAAGAAAACATACAACACACATGGATAATTCAATAAACATAAGCTTATTAACCCCTCATATGCATGTAATTCTATATTTCTTTCAAAAAAAAAAGGCAAAAAGAAGAGGGTGAATAAAGCAAAGAAATAAGGGTTACAAACTCAGAGTAGCGAGAAAGTTAGAAAGAAGAAGGGTACAAATATCTTCTTCTGCGTGATGATTGGGAAGAAATTGGAGCCCCTACCCCAAAAGGAGAAGTTGTTCCTACAGACATAGACAACATTAGCTAAAGAAACCAATATTAACAAAATGAGAAGTTGTTCCTACAGACATAGTGTCCTAGATTATAGAAATTAACAAAATTACAAGTGGAAAACACTATTTGGAAATGCAAGTGAGCCCAAAGAAACCAATAAATGGAAAAGAACAAAAGAATATATTTGAGAACCTTCCCTAAATTGCATCACATTATCAGGCATCATAAATGGCAAGTTTCTTCAGAAAGGATAGCACACCTATGGGATGATGTCATATATTATGTGTCAATTAGATACTACAAAGATCTTTCCAAAGGAAGATATATTTCCAGATAGGTAGAAGCAATTAATGGCTTTGACTTGGCTATAAACTTGCAAAAAAATTTGGGAGACGATATTTCAAGGTTGCACAAAGCTGAACATACTTTTTTATGATGCATAAAAGGTTAATTGATGCAAGGCAAGCAACTGAAACACTAAAATAAGGACCATTCTTACCCAGAAGTTAAGATGACTGATAATGAAAGATCAGATACATCTCTGAATACAACGGACGGGTTCAAGCACCACAAACCTAATGAACATGTCCAATCGCGAGAAAGAATTTTCTCGCATGCAAAACAATATCGATAACCTTTCTATTTTAATCAAAAGAGCAGAAAACATATGGGCAATAAAAAAAGCTGAGTTCTCTTGAGAAACTTTTTAACTATTATAGCACTGAAGGGAACAAATAACAATTAAAACAAACAGCAAAATTCCAAATTCATGCTTATTATTATGTAAATTCTTTGTAAGCTATGAAACTTGACTCTGATTATAAACTATAAGATCAACATATCCCATTTACTAATAATAATATGGATGAAATTCTCCCTGAAAGTTACTCATAGCATGACAATGATACTGTTTGCCTGAAAATTAAGAATGACAATGGATAGTGTAAATTTGGATATTCTTAAACATCCAATTTGGTTTGTGCATATTAAAATCAAAAAATTTAAAGCATATACAAATATTAACCCTTGAATATCAATTATCTGAATCCAAAATAAAGCTATATATATAACTCCTCCTCATCTGAACTTGGCATGCAGTTCTAACCCTTCAGTTTGGGGGATTCAGCCAATGAACAACAATGGCCTCAAAAATAAAAGGTAAAGAAATGTATTCTTACCTCTAACACGATGACAGCAGAAAAATGCTTTTCCTCTTGATTTTTGGTGTAGCCAACCTGAGAAATAAAGAACAGTTTAGAAAAGAATTGGACCTGTTGTTTTAAAATTAGCAAATATGCGCAATATGTGTATGTACAATTTTTGAAATCTAAATCAATATCTAAACCCTAAAACAAAATGAATAAGAACAGAAAACATGAAGGTTTCCCCTACCTTTCACCACCGATTTGCCTTCTCACGGTCAAGGAAGAGAAATTTTAACATGAAGGTTTCTCCTCTGGAGTCTCGGACTTTTTGGGGAAGATGGAGAGAACAAAAATAACATATATAACTATCTTCTTATCCTTTTTGTAAAGTAGCAAAACAGTAGGCAACAAAAATTTCTCAGAAATTCAATCACGAAATTGGAGAAGATGAGCTTGGGGGAAATTGGGAAATTAGGGCGTGAAAATTTTAGGAAAAGTGGCTGAAAAAATCGAGGGAATCTGACTTTCAGGAAATTTGGGGGGGAAAAAAAACGACGTCGTTTAAGTTAGGTGAGTAAAAATTTGCGGCGCTTATGATAAAATGCCACTAATGACAACTTATTTGCGGCGTTTTTATACAAAACGCCACTAAAAACATAGTACAAAACGACGTCGTTCGTTTTGACACTTGATACATTCGCCGCATTTTAGACGAAACGTCGCCATTTAGCAGTTGCTTGATATATTTTTGTGGCATTTTGTACAAAGCGCCACTAATAACACATATAAAAAATCGTATCGTTTAAACATATAATATTTTGTTACTGTTTTTTTAAAAATACTAAAATTTCAAAATGAAGCGCGCCAGTATTGCTCTCTCTTTGTGCCTTTTATTATTTTAATTGTTATTGGATGATTTTTATTTGTATGTGAAAATATATTATATGATTATTATTGTAACTATCAACAAATAAAAACAAAGTATAACGTAGTAGTGATTAAACTATGATATTTACAAAAATTTTACTATTAATATTATTATGTACTTCAATATTTTTATTTGTAATATACATACATTAGTCGAAATGAGTAAAGGTAATGTATTTAAATTTGTATAATATTTTCATTTTAATACTTATTTTATTTTAGTTAATGTTCACCTCAATTTTTTAAATAGTTTAATTTAAATTATTAATTTAAAAAAAAACAAAATTGAACTGTTATTTTATAAACGGAAATAATGACGACTAAAACTTTTTAAGTTTTTTAAACATAACAACTTGTATGACAATTTCCATGTATTTCATTTTTTTATAAACTTTTTTATTTTTGAGTTTTACTTTTTCTTTATTTTTAATATTTCAAATAATTTCATCATTTTACAAATCTCAATTAAACCTTAAAACCTAAACCATTTAAACCTATGAAATAAATTTTCAATGTTTAGAGTTTTTAGGGTTAAATATTTTGGGGTTTAATGGTTAAATATGGTTTAGTGTTTGTAGTTTAGGGGTTTATGGTCGAGTACTTAGAGTTATGATTTAGGGTTTAGAGTCTAGATCCATGGTTTAGAGTTTAGGGTCTAGACCATTTAGGGTTTAGGGTTTAGGGTTTAAGGATAAAACAGATGCACAATCGAGTTTTGTTAGGGCTGAAATTAATTTGTAAGTAAAAATGCAATCTCACCATTTTATAGCATATATTTTTATAATTTTTTAATGATTAAATCAAATTTGATATTCAGTCTTCATTCGATAAACCCTAAACCCTAAACTCGTGAACCTTAAACCATACCCACAAACCCATAAACCCATAAACTCAAGCCATAACCCTAATCCTAAGACTAATTAACATTAAACCATAAACTCTAAACACTAAATCTTGAAATGTTTGAACTCGAAACCCTAGTCACCCATACAAACCACTAAACCCTTAATTATAACCTTAAACCTTAAATTATTTAGATAAATTTTGAATATTATATATTCTTTCAATAATATTTTAGGAAATTTAAATAAAATTTTCAATTTACTAATTAATTTTGTTTCTCTACAGATGCATGGGTTACCAATTTTTTAAATTATAATATATATAAAGCTTATCTATTATCTCTTAAATAATTTAAACTATAATTATAATTTTAATATATATATATATATAAGAAATTAAATAATTTAAACTATAATATATATATATATATATAAAGTCTGTTTTCTTGTAGTGGCTAAACCCTAAATATAAATTTTATAAGGGACAAAAGTAATTAAAATAGAATGTTAATGCTTACATAGACCCTAAAATAAATTATTTTTTTATTAACAACCCTAACCCCTAAAGCCTAATAAGCCAACCCCTAAAATCATAACCCTTAAATTAATTATTTTTGCGGCGTTTTTTAAAAAAACGCAGCTAATGACATACTTTTTGCGGCGTTTATTCAAAAACGCCGCTAATGAAGACTTTTTGCGGTGTTTAACAACAAACGCCACTAATTCTCGATCTAGCAACTATAGCTCAACAACAAAACGTCGTCGTATAGATTAAAATTTTTGCGGCATTTTTGACGAAGCGCCGCTAATACTCTTTCTTTAGCGGCGTTTTTACAGAAGCGCCGCTAACGCTCAGATATTTAGCGGCGTTTATACAAAAGCGCTGCTAATGCTCAGATCTTTAGCGGCGTTTATACAAAAGCGCCGCTAATGCTCAAATCTTTATCGGTGTTTATACAAAAGCGCCGCTAATGCTCAGATCTTTAGCGGCGTTTATACAAAAGCGCCGCTAATGCTCAAATCTTTAGCGGCGTTTTTACACAAGCGCCGCTACTGCTCAGATCTTTAGTGGCGTTTTTACAAAAGCGTCGCTAATTCTCAGATCTTTAGCGGCGTTTTTTACAAAAGCGCTGCTAATGCTCAAATCTTTAGCGGCGTCTGAGAAAAAACCCCGCTATTTCTCCTTTTTAGCGGCGTTTGGAATAAAAACGCCGCTATTTCTCAACTTTTTGCGGCGTTTTGAAGAAAACGCCGCTAAAAGTCTGTTTTGGTGTAGTGAATCCATCCTTATACGCTCTCATTTCCATTCAAGAATAGAAATAGGCTGAAGTAATCCAGTGGGAACATGATGTTCTGCCTTAACTCGCTGACAAGTTAAGCATTTAGCCACAAACTCAAATATTTCTCTTTTCATTCCAGGCCACCAATATAACTCCCATAAATCACGATACATTTTTGTTCTACCAGGGTCCAAAGCAAATGAGTTATCATGAGTTTCTTTAAGTATCAAACCTTTCAAATCACCAACATCTGGAACACAAATCTGATTGCGGAACCTCAAGCAATCACAATCATGAATGCTAAAGTTTTCAAACTCAACATTCTAAACCATTTTCCTTTTTCCGATCAATTTGACATCATCTAATTACGTTACTCTAATTTGGTTAAACAACACCGATTTAACTTTCAACTTCGCCAACAAACTACTATATTTTCTAATGCTGAGCTGAGCAAACATAGCTCACAATTCAACTTCTATTTTTCTACTCAACGTGTCAACTATAATGTTAGCTTTACCAGGGTGGTAATCGATAATGAAATCATAATCTTTCAAAAGTTCAACCCAATGAAATTGTCTCAAATTTAGCTCCTTTAACGTTAGGAGATATTTAAGACTTTTATGATCAATAAAAATATAACACTTTTCACCATATAGGTAGTGTCTCCAGATCTTTAGAGAAAAAACCACAGCGACAAGCTCTAAATCATGCGTCGGGTAATTACGCTCATGCGTTTCTAGCTGGCGAGACACATACGCAATCATTTTCCCGTTTTGTATCATAAGACAGCCTAGACCATTTAAAGAAGCATCACTATATAGCACAAAATCTGTTCCCGATTTCGGCAAGGTTAGAACCCTTCAATCAACATCTGTTTCAATTTCTCGAAACTTTCTTGGCACTGATCACTCCAAATAAATTGAATATTCTTTTGCAGAAGCTTTGTCATCGTCATAGCTATCTTCAAAAATCCATTCACAAATCTTCGGTAATAACTAGCTAAACCAAGAAAACTACAAATTTTTGAAACATTTCTCTATGTTTTCCACTCAACAATGGCTTTAATCTTTTCCGAATCAACCCTAATCCCATCAATCGAAATAATATGCCACAAAAACATAACTTCAGACAACTAAAATTCGCACTTGTTGAGTTCCCCATATAATTGCTTATGTCGCAACACTTGCAAAATAATCCGAAGATGTTGTTCATGCTCCACTTTAGATCTTGAATTAATCAAAATTTCGTTGATGAAAACTACCACGAATTGATCCAAATAAGGTTTAAAATATGGTTCATGAGATCCATTAATGTCGCAAGAGCATTAGTCAACCCGAAAGGCGTTACTGAAAATTCATAGTGACTGTAATGCGTGCGGAATACCATTTTTGGCACGCCATTATCTTTCACTTTCAACTAATAATAACCCGATCTCAAATCAATTTTAGAAAAAAAAAGATCCCTTCAGTTGATAAAATAAATCATCAATACGAAGTAGAGGGTATCGATTCTTAATCATCAACTTATTCAGTTTCCGATAATCTATAAAAAGCCCCATTGAACCATCTTTCTTTTTAACAAATAAAACAGGAGCTCCCTAGGGCGATATACTAGAGCGTATAAAGTTGCAGTCTAGTAAATCTTACAACTGCACTTTCAATTCATTCAGCTCTGTCGGTGCCATACCATAAGAGGATATTGACATTGGAGCCGTACCAGCAAACACTTCAAATATAAATTCAACTTACCTATCGGGTGGTAATCCTGGTAATTTTTCTGGAAACACATCAGGGAATTCACAAACAATTCGAATCTTGCTGACCTGGCTATCATTAGAATTAAAGTTAATGACATAGGCCAAGAAAGCTTCACAACCTTGATTAAGAAGTTCATTTGCTCGAACTACTGAAACGATACGAGTTAAACCACTCGTTCAGACACCGATCACCTTAATCAGGTTACCATAGGCTCTTTGAACCACAAGTTTCTTTTTATGACAATCTAAATTTACCTCGTGTTTAGTAAGGTAATCCATGCCCAAAATCAAAATCACCAAACGGCATAATCAACAAATCAATAGGAACAGATATATTCTAAATTTTTAGTGGACACACCTACATACTCGGTCGACCAATACTGACTACCCCAAAGGACTTGACACAACCATAGATACTTTAGAGGTTCAGACTTAAAACTTCTCGATTTAACCAATTCAGAATTAACATAAGAATGTGATGATCCAGGGTCTATCAAAGCATAAACAGGTGCAAAATATAATAAAAACATACCTGCTACAACATTAGTAGTATTGCCTTCCTCGCGAGTCCACACAATATATGCTCGAGTCGGCGCTCTAGCCTCAAACTGATCAGTAACAGCGGCACTCCTTTTTCTTGCACCACCTCTAGAAACAGAACCACCACGACTATTACCACGACCCCTGGTTGCATGAGCAGATTTCTGAGTGTTAGCAAACACAACATTATCATTTTTTGGACACTCACGAGCAAAATGTTCTTGTGATCCACAACGAAAACAGGCGTTAGATGATTTCCAACATTTTCCCCAATGTTTTTTCACACAATGCTCGCAATTCGGTACTTCAGAAGTTTTGGCTGGGCCTTTAACACTACCAACAAACACGGTTGGCTGTCGATCTCGATTTCTGTCAGATCTATCAGACTTAAAATTAGATTTCTAATTACCATGAGAATCCCTATTTTATTTTGATTGCGGATGCAAACTACCAGTCCTTTTCCGTTTTCCAGAAATTCGAGTAGTTTCAATCTTCTTATCGAGACCCAAAGCTTGATCCACCATTTTCGCTCGCTCGACCAAATCAACAGACTTTGAAATTCGATGCGATACAAGCTAAACTCTGAGTTCATCACATAAACTACGTATGAATCATTTACAATTTTTAGCTTCAGAAGGTACAAGTTCTGTAGTATACTTACTGAGTCGTAAAAACTCACGTTCATAATTAACCACTCGCATCTCACTCTGTTTTAATAGTAAAAACTCTTATTTCTTGTCTTCGAGATACAATTCTTCGACATACTTCTTCTGAAATTCCTTTTGAAAGAACTCCTAGTCAGCTCATTCTGTAGGTACGTCGCGTGTTACCGTCTTCCACCACGTATACGCTTCTCCTTATAGAAGAGAAACAACATAAATTTCACATTCACAGGGATTGCATTCGAGCTATTGCAAAACATGATTAGTTGATTCCAACCATACTTCGACGGTCGAGGATCAACCCATTTTAAACCAAAAATTCAATAGCACCATATCTCCGTAGTTCTTTAATTGGAGCCCGTCGAACCATTGGCATAGGTACTACAGTATTGGTAATTCCTGCCACTCCTTGAAGAGCTTCAACTATGTTACAAAGTAAATTCGAGTCACCTTGATCATCATTATTAACTCTGTTTATGTTAGGTTGTTGAGCACCAGCAGAATTTACACTTGGTGCCATCGAATCCGTTCCATTTAATTTCTCAGTAGAATCATCACTAGCATGAATCTCTTGGTCAATTTCATTATTACATTCATTCGACATCTTTTAACTATAAAACAGAAACAATTATAATTAGCATCCAAATCCCGACTCAAACTCGACTCAACTTTAACAGTACTTCTAGACTCGATTCTAAGCTTGATTTAGTTTGAGAATCGACTAAATCTAAAGCTCTGATACCAATAAATGTAACACCTTTAACCCACCTCCGTCGTCAGATTAGGATTATGGAGTATTATTGTACAAACAAAAAAATTAACTTCAAAAGAAAACACTTAAGCAATTTTAATATAAACATTCAATATATCAATACAATTAATAAATAGATACAATTAAGGCTGTAATACGAGCCTACGAGACCCTAAAAATGGTTTGGAAATGTTCAGGGGTCATTTTGACACAAAACAAAAAATTTTGAAAAAAATGGAAAATTTTGGAAACAATGGTCACACGGCCGTGTGGTCAGGCCATGTGACATAGCCCAGACTGTATGAGCAATCAAAGTCAGAATACACGGCCGTGTCCCAGCCCGTGTGTCCGTTCCTGTGAGTATTCAAATTAGGACTACACAACTGTGTCGTAGGCTGTGTGCTAAACCGTGTGTACATTCGATGTTGGGTCACACGACCGTGTCGCTGGCCATGTGACAAACTGTTTTGGAACACACGGCCATGTTGTAGATCGTGTGCTAGACCGTGTGAAACCTGCACCTAAAAATAATAAGACACATCACCGTGTAGTGTGGCCGTGTGTGATACAAGGCTGTGTGGCACGCTTGTGTCTCAGGCTGTGTGCCACATAAAAGCTTTCAAAATATGGCAATTTTTCACATATTAATTTGGTACCAAGAGAAACATAAAACTAATCATTTACATACCATAAAAACTCATCCAACAAGCTAAAAAATATTAAATCATTCAATCTAAGTGCCTAACCAATGTGCCCTCATTGACACCCTGATTCAAAGATCCTAACAATACCAAACAAAGGCTATGCTATCTTGAAATATGAAACACCCCAAACCCGGCCCACGGGCCCAGACCAGATCTGGTATGTTCCTCGAGTAGAACGTTTTAATTTCATGTTTATTACTTGGAAAATTTGGGGTGGTTTTATAAAAATACCGAGTTGTTTTGGGGTTAATCTTTAATTCGAAAATCGTTTGTGTAGGTGTCTAAACATTTAAAATTTATTTTTTTAGTAAACCATTTAACCTTGATTTAACCTTATTCGAATTGTAATAAAATCAAATAAAAATGCATGCATAAATAGTTTCATACTAGTGGCCTTATTACATCAAAGCAAAACCCAAAATAAATTCGAAATACTAGAAACAATAAACAGTCCAAAATAAAATAAATTCTGTGCTGAGCATGGCCACCACTGTGCTCCCGCCGACCGGTCCATCACCGAGTGTCACCGAAAAATATTCCCGACGGGTGAGTCAAACAGACTCAATGTGTACAAACAACACTAAATCCCAATAATTTAGGCATATCGGTTCATACATGTGCATATAATTAAATAATAAAATGATGCAAACCCGAACCCAAACTGGATGCCATCCGCTACACATCACTCGTACCAACTTTTGCACACCGTGGGGACTACTAAGTCAACCCTCCATCCGCTACACATCATCGCCGAAGCGATCATTTGCAGGCACTCTAGCACATCGCCCTTATAAATTCGTGGCATAGCCACGGATAATATATTTTGTGACATAAGTCACCACATTCGGTTATGGTGACATGAGTCACCACATTCGGATTATGTGACCGAAGTCACCACATTCAGATATTGTGGTATAAAACCACCACATTCACTTCCCCTTTCATATTCACCCATATGCCCCATGTCATACAAACATGCATTATCATGCCAAGTTCTTTACTCAAATTCTTATAATTTCACATAGGTGCCATAACAGATATTTATCATATTCTACTCATAGTAGGAGTAGGAAAACGTACCTGAGTACTTTGTACCATAGCATGGTACCTTAGCCATTTCTTTCACATTCTTATTAACATATTTAATAAAACATAACTATACATCTATCGAGAAATAGTGTGGGGTACACACCTGGTATTAACGCTTTCCTGAAAACCCGAAAACCCGATCTAACGCTTTAGATCCCTAACCCCTACATTCGGCAAACCTTAAGCACTTTAGCAAAAAGCCATTCGGCTAACACTCAATCACTTCATAAGTTAGTTTTTGGCTTTCGAACAAGTAAAGTACAGATCTAAACTATTGAATATGGCCTTGGCCGAATACACATGTTCACCTACCTTGTGAATCTTAATCCTGAAAAAAAACTACTTGATTGGGGGTATCCATCCGAAATCACCATGGCATATGTTAGATCAATTTCTAACATTAAATCATAATAAATGACCCTTGGCCGAAATCATGTCTTACCTTAGATCTTGATACCCGAAGCTCTCCTCCTTATGGTCGACTATAGGCGATTCCCGAAACCTTCTCTATAGTTTCGGCTAAGAGATATTAATAACATTAGAGCCTTGATTTCAGCTTTAAGAAAAGACATAAAACAACAACAGTTGAATCCTTACCCTATGTGTTGTAGTTGACTTGCACCTTGCTTAAACCCACCAAGGTATTCGGCTATGACTAAATGATTATCACTCTAGTTTCGGCTTTTGGGGATTTATGAACAATCGGCAAGGGGTTATCTTAAGTATTCGGCCTTGATGATTTGAGTAGGAAGAATAGAATAGAGTTTGGTATGATTCGGTTTGTGGAGATGAATAGCGAAAAGGAATAAGAGAGAAAGAGCTCAAGTTGCTTCTTCTTTGGAAAATTTTGGCATAAAAGAAAAGATGATAAGAGAATTAGAATTTTCGGCACACATAAGCGTCACAATACACCACGAAATCCTTTCCTGCCTCAGGTTGAATCAACACTGGAGCTTCTGTCAATACCCTCTTAAGTTTCTCAAAGCTCTCCTGTTGCTTATCCGTCCAAACGAAAGGTACTTCCTTTCTCAACAACTTCGTCAAAGGTGCAACTATTGATGAAAATCCTTCCACAAACCTTCTGTAGTAGCCTGCCAATCCCAAGAAACTTTGAATCTCAGCCACAGACTTAGGTGGTTTCCAATCCAGCAGTGCTTCGATCTTCCTAGGATCCACCCTTATCCCTTCTGCAGACACTACATGCCCTAAGAATGCAACCTCCTTAAGCCAAAACTCGCACTTGCTGAATTTGGCATATAGCTTCTTCTCCCTTAACACTTGCAACACTTTCTGGAGATACTCGTCATGTTCTTCCTCAGACTTGGAGTATACTAGGATATCGTCGATGAATACAACGACGAACCGATCCAAGTAGGGTTGAAAAACCCGGTTCATCATATCCATGAACGTGGCTGGGGCGTTCGTCAAACCAAACGGCATTACTACGAACTCATAATGCCCGTACCTTGTCCGGAAGGCTGTCTTATGGATATCTGCTTCCTTCACCTTAAGCTGATGGTATCCAGACCTTAGGTCTATCTTTGAGAATACCGCCGCTCCCTTAAGCTGATCAAACAAGTCATCTATCCTTGGAAAAGGGTACTTGTTCTTGATGGTCAATTTGTTCAACTGACGGTAATCTATGCACATACGCATAGTTCCGTCCTTCTTCTTCACGAACAAGACCGGTGCTCCCCATGGAGACACACTGGGTCGGATAAACCCACGATCAAGCAACTCTTGGATTTGAGCCTTGAGCTCAACCAACTCCTTCGGTGCCATTCTATACGGAGCGATAGATATTGGCGCCGTTCCAGGCAGCAAGTCAATTCCAAACTCCACCTCCCTAACCGGGGGTATTCCAGGTAACTCCTCCGGAAAGACATCCACAAACTCCTCTACTGTTCTAACTCCACTAACTCCCCCTTCTTTGGCATCCAACGCCCTAACAAAAGTTAGAAATGCCTTGCACCCTTTCCGAACCATTTTGTCAGCCCTTAAGGCAGAGACTACGTTAGACAAGTAGTTTCTTCTTTCTCCTATCATAATTATCGCCTCATTCTCCGGCGTCTTTAACTCCATTCATTTAGCTGCACAATCCAATATAGCTCGATGTTCTACTAGCCAGTCCATGCCAAGTATGAGGTCAAATTCTCCGAAGGGAAGTTCCATTAAGTCGGCAGAAAATATCACTCCCTGAATTTCTAGATGTACACTTCGAAAGATCTTATTCACCACTACAGTTTGACCTAGTGGGATCACTACAGTCATCCCCTTACTAGAAAGTTTAGAGTCTATGCCTAGTGTTTCAACTACACTGCTTGCAACATAAGAATGGGTCGAGCCCACATCAATCAAAGCAAAATAAGGCTTGCGAGATATAAGGAACGCGTGCGGTTATGGCGTCCGGTGCGTCTCATCCCCTTCGATGAACCGCATACATTAGACCCGACTGTCTTGCCTCTCCATTACCAACACCTCTGCCAGGTGTTCCACGTCCTCTTCCAAGACCATTACCTCTGCCATTCGAACCACGACCTCGCTGAGGCTGCTGTCCACCTCTACCAGCCTGATTACCTTTCTGCCCTATTGGTCGGCCGCCGTCTATCTTTATCGGACAGTCCTTAATCATGTGGTCCTTAGACCCACACTTAAAACATCCTCCCATTTTCTTCTAACACTCTCCTAGGTGCCTCTTCCCACACTGATCACAAGTACGATACTGCCCTCCAGTAGTAATCTACTGACCTCGCGGCCCATCAACTCTAGGCCTCTTTTGAGCATTTCTAGACGACCCAGCTAGTCCAACTCCTCTTTTCTGCCTATTCCGATCAGAGTTCTGCCTTACAGAGTCCTTAACTCCTTCGGCCAATTTAGCCTTCTCCACCAACACAGCAAATTCCCGCTCTTGCTGCGGAGCTATCAATAACCTCAGATCATCTCTCAGTCCGTCCTCAAACCGGACACACCGTTCATGCTCCGTAGCCACTATCCCTCGTGTATACCGGCTCAGCCTTAAAAATTCAGCCTCGTACTCCGCTACGGACTTATTCCGTTGAACCAGCCCCAAAAATACTTTCCTTTGCGCATCAATATAGTGAGTACCAACATATTTCTTCTGGTATGCCACCTTGACATACTCCCAAGTGAGATCCTCAGCTGTGGCACCATCCCGAACTGTGAGCCACCATTGATAGGCTTAAATCGCGCAGTAGTGCCACTATCCCTTTCGATTTCTCCTCAGCGGTTAAATTGAGCTCGTCCATAATTCGCTCGGTTGCCTCCAACCAATACTCAGCCGTACTGGGCGCTACACCAGATACACCACGAAACACCTCAGCTCCGTTGGCTCGAAGCCGCTCGGGTACAGATTTTCGAGCTCCCATACCTCCACCGCTCCACCCACCATCTCAAGAACTCGCAGCATTGCTGCGATCATCAGTATCCTCCCGTCGATCTTGCTTGCTCAACACCAACAACGGTGGTGGGTGGTGGTACCTCATTTTCGGACCCTTGTCCGGACCTAACGGGTTACGATCACGGTCATTCTCGCCTCTACCGTCCTCGCACATTACGACCACGTCCCCAGAACTCATGTCTATGATCGCGCTTTAATCGATTAAGAAATTTTTATGCATTAGTATTTTGTTCCACTGATTATCCATGAAGAAATTTTATGAAAGAAGTTTAGAAGTAGTTCTTTCGATCGATCAAAGTTTCAAGTCTTCTATCCTAATTTAAAGGAGCACATTCATTCAACACACATTCATCATTCAAACATTTTCGTCCTATTCCTATCCTGGGGTATTTTCGTCATTTCACCTACAGGGTATTTTGGTAATAAATCGGGGTTAATTTAAAAATTTGTAAATCGAGGGTAATTTAAGTAAATTTTCCAATTCAGGGTTCCTTGGTGATTTTATGAAATAAAGGTATTTCGGTAATTTTTTTCCAAACTAGGATGGTTGGTCCCTTTCGGGTTTTAATTATAGGGGTTTAGCCCATCAACGAGTCCTCATAACTAGGGTGAATAGTCACCACGCACTGGTAGGATTCCAAATGAAGAGGAGGTGAGTCGCTAGGGCTGCTTAAATACCAAGCTCTCCTGAATCCACTCCTAGGCATGCGTGCGCCTATTGCCACACCCTAACTCGACTAAGGTGAGCAGTCACTACGCACTGTAGGATTCCAAATGAGAGGAGGTGAGTCACTAGGGTGCTTAAATACCAAGCTCTTCCTGATCCAATCCTAGACATGCGTCATTTACTTTTACCACACCCTAGTCTTGTGGCTCGTTAACGGGTTTGTTTAGTGAAATTAAGTCTTATGAAAGTTTAAAAAGTGGTTTAAACTAAGCCTATAGTCCATCAGAGTCTATTTAAACTAGTCTACGTCCCATAAAGCCCATAAAGCCCACATGTATAACACACAATGGTTTAGGGTACTTACATGGCGGACTTGGGTCGGAGGCAGGAGTGCCATCTTTGAGCTAATGGACTGTTATCCTTTAAAAAGCCCATTTTTGGAAAACATTTTGGAGCCTAAAAACCCCAGAGCCGAGTTTTGAACCGGGCTCTGATACCAATTTGAAACACCCCAAACTCGGCCCACGAGCCCAGACCGGATCTGGTATGTTCCTCGAGTAGAACGTTTTAATTTCATGTTTATTACTTGGAAAATTTGGGGTGGTTTTATAAAAATACCGAGTTGTTTTGGGGTTAATCTTTAATTCGAAAATCGTTTGTGTAGGTGTCTAAACATTTAAAATTTATTTTTTTAGTAAACCATTTAACCTTGATTTAACCTTATTCGAATTGTAATAAAATCAAATAAAAATGCATGCATAAACAGTTTTCATACTAGTGGCCTTATTACATCAAAGCAAAACCCAAAATAATTTCAAATACTAGAAACAATAAACAGTCCAAAATAAAATAAATTGCATGGCCGAGCATGGCCACCATCAGTGCTCCCGACAGGTCCCATCATCGAGTGTCACCTGAAAATATTCCCCAACGGGTTGAGTCAAACAGACTCAATGTGTACAACCAACACTAAATCCCAATAATTTAGGCATATCGGTTCATACATGTGCATATAATTAAATAATAAAATGATGCAAACCCGAACCCAAACCTAGATGCCATCCGCTACACATCACCCATACCAACTTGCACACCGTGGGGACTACTAAGTCAACCCTCCATCCGCTACACATCATCGAAGGCAGTCGCTGCAAACGACTAGCACATCGCCCTTATAAATTCGTGGCATAGCCACCAGATAATATATTTTGTGACATAAGTCACCACATTCAGTTATTGTGACATGAGTCACCACATTCGGATTATGTGACCGAAGTCACCACATTCAGATATTGTGGTATAAAACCACCACATTCACTTCCCCTTTCATATTCACCTATATGCCCCATGTCATACAAACATGCATTATCATGCCAAGTTCTTTACTCAAATTCTTATAATTTCACATAGGTGCCATAATAGATATTTATCATATTCTACTCATAGTAGGAGTAGGAAAACGTACCTGAGTACTTTGTACCATAGCATGGTACCTTAGCCATTTCTTTCACATTCTTATTAACATATTTAATAAAACATAACTATACATCTATCGAGAAATAGTGTGGGGTACACACCTGGTATTAACGCTTTCCTGAAAACCCGAAAACCCGATCTAACGCTTTAGATCCCTAACCCCTACATTCAGCCAACCTTGAGCACTTTAGCAAAAAGCCATTCGGCTAACACTCAATCACTTCATAAGTTAGTTTTCAGCTTTCGAACAAGTAAAGTACAGATCTAAACTATTGAATATGGCCTTGGCCGAATACACATGTTCACCTACCTTGTGAATCTTAATCCTGAAAAAAAACTACTTGATTGGGGGGTATCTGTCGAAATCACCATGGCATATGTTAGATCAATTTCTAACATTAAATCATAATAAATGACCCTTGGCGAAATCATGTCTTACCTTAGATCTTGATACCCAAGCTCTCCTCCTTATGGTGCGACTATAGGCGATTCCCAAACCTCCTCTATAGTTTCGGCTAAGAGATATTAATAACATTAGAGCCTTGATTTCAGCTTTAAGAAAAGACATAAAACAACAACAGTTGAATCCTTACCCTATGTGTTGTAGTTGACGGCACCCTTGCTTAAACCCACCAAGGTATTCGGCTATGACTAAATGATTATCACTCTAGTTTCGGCTTTTGGGGATTTATGAACAATCGGCAAGGGGTTATCTTAAGTATTCGGCCTTTGATGATTTGAGTAGGAAGAAGAGAATAGAGTTTGGTATGATTCGGTTTGTGGAGATGAATAGCGAAAAGGAAGAAGAGAGAAAGAGCTCAAGTTGCTTCTTCTTTGGAAAATTTCGGCATAAAAGAAAAGATGAGAAGAGAATTAGAATTTTCGGCACATCTATACTATGATTAATGAAAATACCATCCAAATACTCCCTTGGCCGGCCAACTCTTAATTCTTATCAGCTTCCTCCTTTTTCTCCTCCTTTCTCTCCTACTACTCATTCAAAAAAAATAATTCAAATAAAATCAATGATTATCCCCTAGCTTTGCCGAATTTTAAAGGATTACACCTCATCTTAAACTCCTCCCTTAGACTCCCCATGCCGTCCACCTCTTCTTCTTATTGCCGCAAAATAAAAGCTTTATTTAGCTTCCCATGCGACTCAATCCTAGGCCCTTCCTCATAGCCCATGGCGTCATTTCCAGAGGCCCTAAGTGGCACATCCAAGCCACTTTTCCAAGCCCAATTTCATGTCACATTTCCTCTATAAATTTTCTTAAGACCACCTTGCCTTAGCTCCCCTTTTTAAACTTTAAAACTTAATATTTCTAAGGCATTTCTTTACACACTAAGGTTCACAAAATTCACAAAATTCATAGAACACATTCACCGTTCACATAGACATGCTATTCCATATAATTAAACAAAATGCATAGGCCACAATTCCCGGGATATTACAACATAAGCATATACCAATTGTCTTGCACTAAAGCTCAAGAAACAAACATTGACTCTTATCAAAACTTACCATTCCTCTTCTCATCTAGAACATATTCATCTATACCATAATTCAAACACTTTATAAAGTCTAATTCAAGTGATTAGCTAACACAACAAAACCATAATACACCAAGATCTAAAACATGATTAGCGTCCATTTCCGGTATATGTCCCGATGCCTCAGACACAACTCTAGCACCTCGACCTCTACCACGGCCACGTCTACCGCGTCCACGTCCTCTAGCACTCATATTTGCTAATTCAATTTAATCTGATTATGAGTCTTATGAATCAGTATGCTATTTCAGTGTTTATTAAACAATATTTTATGAAGTATAGAAAGTAAAGTCGTTCTCGCAAAACGCATCCTATAGTCTCAATCTCTATAGTTTCAGCTCCTAAAACTAAAAGTTCTAGAGTATTTCTACAGTCATACCACAATAATCATAATCATAAAATGATAACATATACTTACTTGACTTGGTGCCGGATACTCGTGGTGCCATACTTCCTTTAGAACATGCATGTATAAATTAAGATTTTAAACAGCTTTGGAAAACGTTTTTGAACCCAAACCACAGCCGAGTTTTGTAACCTGGCTCTGATACCATAAAATGTAACACCTCAAACTCGGCCCATACGTTATGACCGGATCAGACATGTCACATGAGAAAAACATGTTAAATTCTTTTTATTCGAACTAAAATAGGTATTATTTTATAATCAAGAAAACAAGTTTGATTTGAAATATTTGATAAAGTACTACTAACCTCGAAGATTGATTGATAATTCGATAATTTGAACTAAAGATCTTATAAACTATGACTTTTGAAAATATTATTGATAATTGGAGAGAAAATTTCCAAGTTAAAATATTTGTAAAAGTTTGTTATGAAATCCATTTGTTAATCTATCTTGAAAAATATTTATTTAAGTTTTTAGTAAAATTCCCATTTAAAACAATTTAAGCAAGATAATAAGTTCGTCAAACATAAAACAAAAATAAAATATTCCAGAGGCCTTATTACAACATAAAAACCCAAAATAGTAAAAGTACTAAAGTGAACGGAAATAGAAATCTAAAGTTCAATAAAAACCATTTCTAAAGTATGGCCTCCACCGAGTCATCCATGGCCCAAGTCCACTTTCTTGAGCATTACCTACAAGGGTTAAAGAAAAGGGGTGAGTTACTAGAACTCGATGTATAATCCCCTTACCGTTGTCCACTTGGGCTTGAACCCATATAGCAATATCTTGGGCCTAAACCCATTTACATAACAATGTATAAATGAAATAAATATATATATATGCAACCCAACCCATCCTAGTAATCCTTCCGCTACACACCACCCGTACCATCCCATCACACTGTGGGGATCAAGTCAACCCACCCCGCCAAACACACCAATCGCAGTAAGTTGCCATTTATAATATATTTTGATTGTGGGCCAATACCTAATCATAGTGAAACATAACAACAAACATTTTTGTGGCAATGCCACCGGGCTACACTTCTCTTCAACATTTATCCCATCCCATGCAAAATTATGAAACACAACATACATAATAAAGCGTAATATTTACAAATATAAACCACAATCATTAATCCAGAGATTTGTTACGATAAATCGGCCAATTATAGAACTTTGCAATTCGGCCCATAGAGGCATTTTCGTAATTCAGCCCATAGGGGCATTTTCGTAATTTGGCCCATAGGGGCATTTTCGTAATTCAGCCCATAGGGGCATTTTCGTCAATTTTACAAATAATCCCCGATTTGACAAATCTTAGTATTTACGATGTTTAGGAAAAATACTCGATTCATACCATTTTACCGATTTTAAGTTTTTAGGCAGCAATGATCGATATTTCTAATATGATGCTAAATCACAGATTTACGGAATTTCAGTGTGAGATTACACACCATTATAAACATGTATTCAGAAGGGTACGGGATTACACACCTGATTACGGTAAGTATTAAACTCTCTTGATCGTTGGCACCTATGACAACATAGTACTCGATTAATCTAATGAGCGAGATTTTTATTAAATCTAAATCTAAACCAAGCGATCTATTGAAACGCTTACTCTCGATATCGTGAATGATAACGATTTGTCTATTCTCACCGGATGATGGCCCGCAACCCGGTGGGAAATCTCAAACCGCCGAAACCGCTCTACGCTTGAACTTAGGACTAGGAGTAGCAAATCCACTCCTTTTTTGTTCTCCAATCGCTTTTCCTTTCAACACGGTTCCACTTGCCTCCATTGGAAAACGTCTTAATCAAAATGATATTACAATGATATATATATATCGATTGTCTAAGGAAAAGGGTTTGGCTTACCACTATTTCCGTAGAATCAACAAGCGAATATCCACGATTGATATAGTCCCTTGACAATAATAGATCCACTTCTATCGTTTGGGCGCAAGATTAGAAATGATTCGGCTAAGATGTGGTGTTCGGCCAATCCACTAGAATACTACAAATAGAAGAGTATCAAAATATGAGGGAGTGTGGGAAAACACCATTTCGGTTTAGAAACAAGATGAAACAACCGAATGATGGGGAATACTCATTCGGCTAGGGAGAATAGAGAATGAAAAGATTAGAATAACGTCGCTTACCTGATTTAATCAAGAAAGAAATGTCCAACTTGTAAAATAGAGAAGAGAAGATGATCAAAATTCGGCTATGAAAATATGGATTAAAGAAGAAGGAAGAAAGGTTGAAGAATTTTGTGAAAAGAAATGAAAAGATGGAGAATGGGAGCTTAATAGTTTCGGCTAAACAAGAGAGAAAGATGAGCAATTGTGCTAGAGTGATTCGGCCATTCAAAAGAATATGAGTAAGATTGGTTTGAGGATTACGGTAAAACAAAGGAAAAAGATGAATAAATGGCCTAGGAGTTTCGGCCAAAATAAGAGAAAATGGTGTACAATAGTAGCTTTAGAGTTTCGGCAAGGAAAAAGAAGAAATTGGAAGAGAGCAACCAAATATGCTAGAAAGGAACAAGCATTTCACACAAAATTGCAAAATGCCAAAAGGAAATTCGGCTACCAAGCTTTTCCCTCCCCAAAACAGTGCATACCTTACCAGTAGGATCAAAAATTGACCAAAAAACTTTCCAAAATATTCTCCCCAAAACCGGCCAACATATCCCCTTTCTTTCTCCTTTCATTTACTCCTTTCCTTACACTCCCCCTTACCATATATCTTTAGCCATCTTTCAAAAATTAAAAAGTCTCCCTTACCATAAATACATCCATGGCCGACACTTGTGTTAGGAGTACAAAAATAAATCCAAAATTTGCAAAAGATGGGATTTGAACCCCTTCCCTCCATGCTCTCCACTTGATGCCATAACCTCCTTGCCATAGGCTCATTTATGCTAGCAAAATATGCACTTATTTCCTTAAGCCTTGATGCCATTTACCTTCTCTCCTTAAAATGCTTAAACACAAAAATTTTGCTAAGGCCCAATTCAACCCCGAACCTTCTTAGGACCCCTAAACATACACAATTAATATTTTTAACTAACCTATCGCATGGTATAATGCAACACATAAATTCTGAATTTCTGGATGTTACAATTCTACCCCTTAAAGAAATTTCGGCCTCGAAATTTTACCTGATTAAAAGAGATAAGGATATTGCTGCCGAATCGCGTCCTCTGGCTCCCATGTAGCTTTCTCTGTTCCGTGATTATGCCATAATACTTTGACTAGCAGAACCGACTTCTTTCTTAGCACCTTAATATCCCGATCTAAAATGCATGTGACTGCTCCTCTTCAAAAGACAAGTCGGGTCTTAACTCAACTTCCTCCACTGGTACGACATGAGACGGATCTGAACGATAACGCCTTAACATAGAGACATGGAATACACTATGTATCTGACTTAGCTCCGGAGGTAACTCAAGCTGATAAGCCACTGGCCCAACACCTTTCAGTACACGGTATGGTCCGATGAACCTAGGGCTCAACTTGCCCTTCCATCCAAATCTAAAGATCTTCTTCCAAGGTGAGACCTTCAGAAAGACCCGATCTCCCACCGCAAACTCTATATCCTTACGCTTCAGATTCGCGTACAATTTTTGCCTATCCGAAGCTTCTTTTAACCGTGCCTGAATTACCTTAACTTTTTCCTCCGTCTCCGAGATCAACTCAGGACCCAACAACCGCTGCGTTCCCATTTCACCCAACAAGTAGGAGTCGACACCTACGACCATACAACGCCTCGTAGGGTGCCATTTGGATGCTGGATTGATAGCTGTTGTTGTATGCAAACTCTGCCAATGGTAGGAAATCCTCCCAACTACCCCTGAAGTCGATCACACAACCTCTTAACATATCTTTTAGAATCTGGATCACTCTCTCCGACTGACCATCACATCTGCGGATGAAATCTTTATCTTGAAATTTAACATTGTACCCAAAGCTTCATGTAAAGCCTTCCAAAATCGTGATGTAAACCTAGGGTCCCTGTCCGATATAATAGACACTGGTACCCCATGTAACCTCACGATCTCTGCTACATACAACTTGGCCAACTTCTGCAATGAATAATCCGTACGAATAGGTAGGAAATGAGCAGTCTTCGTCAACCGATCCATTATTACCCAAACAGAATCTTTCTTAGTAGGCGTTAAGGGTATCCCACTAACAAAGTCCATCGTTATCTTTTCCCATTTCCATAATGGAATTTTCACCGATTGCAGCAACCTCGACGGCAGTTGATGTTCCGCCTTCACCTGCTGACATGTTAAGCACTTACTCACGAAATCAGTAACCTCCCGCTTCAACCCTGGCCACCAGTATTGCTCACGGAGGTCTTGGTACATCTTATTTCCCCCAGGGTGCATAGCATATGGGCTACAATGCGCCTCATGTAGAATCATTTGCCTCAATTCCGAATCTTTGGGCATACAAACTCTTCCGCAGAAACATAATACTCCATCACTATTCAATCCAAAATCCCCTATCTCACCACCTTCCACTTGCTGAAGTCGAGAACCCAATGCTTCATCTATCAACTACTTTTCCTTAATCTGGCTTACCCAAACAGGCTTCACCTAAAGTTCGGCTAACAGGCTACCATCTTCATAAAGACTGAGATGAGCGAACATCATTCTCAAATCTGATATCACCTTACGACTCAACGCATCTGCCACTACGTTAGCCTTTCCGGGATGATACTCGATTGAGAAGTCATAATCCTTCAATAGTTCTATCCACCTCTGTTGTCTTAAATTCAACTCCTTCTGGGTAAGGAGGTACTTTAGACTCTTATGATCCGTGTAGATAATCGACTTCTCACCGTACAGATAGTGTCTCCAAATCTTCAGAGTAAACACCATTGTAGCTAACTCCAAGTCATGCGTGGGATAGTTCACCTCATGCGGCCTTAATTGACGTGATGCATAAGCCACCACTTTTCCCCCTTGCATCAACACACATCCCAAGCCCGTGTGTGACGCATCACAATAAACAATAAATTCCTTACCAGCCTCAGGTTGAATCAATATTGGTGCTTCTGTCAGAATCTTCTTCAATTTCTCAAAGCTCTCTTGCTACTTATCTGACCACACAAACGGTACTCCTTTACGCAACAACTTAGTTAGGGGTGCAGCAATCAACGAAAACCCCTCAACGAAATGCCTATAATACCCAGCCAAACCTAGAAAACTTCGAATTTCTGCCACTGACTTCGGTGGTTTCCAGTCCAAAACAGCCTCTACCTTCCGGGGATCAACTTTAATTCCTTCGGCAGACACAACATGCCCCAAAAAGGTCACTTCCCTCAGCCAAAATTCACACTTACTGAATTTGGCATACAGTTGCTTCTCTCTCAAAATCTGCAATACAACCCGTAGATGCGAATCATGCTCTTCTTCAGTCTTTGAGTACACCAAGATGTCATCTATGAACACCACCACAAACCGATCTAGATAGGGTTGGAAGACCCGGTTCATCATGTCCATAAATGCAGCTGGTGCATTTGTCAACCCAAACGGCATCACTAAAAACTCGTAATGTCCATAACAAGTTCGGAACGCAGTCTTGTGAATATCCGCCTCCTTGACCTTAAGCTGGTGATATCCTGATCTCAAGTCTATCTTCAAGAAAACTGAAGCTCCTCGCAGTTGATCGAACAAGTCATTGATCCTCGGTAACGGATACTTGTTCTTGATCGTCAACTTATTCAATTGCCTATAATCGATGCACATACGCATCGACCCATCCTTTTTCTTTACGAACAAAACCGGCGCTCCCCACAGTGACACACTTGGTCGAATAAATCCTCGATCCAACAACTCCTGAATCTGAGCTTTAAGCTCCGCTAACTCCTTCGGCGCCATTCTATAAGGAGCAATGGACACCAGAACCGTTCCTAGCAACAGCTCAATGCCAAACTCTACCTCCCGATCCGGAAGCAACCCTGGGAGCTCCTCGGGAAAGACGTCCAAAAACTCTTTCACCGTTCTAACGCTATCTACCGACAACTCTTTGGCATCCAAAGCACCGATGAAGGCTAAGAACGCTTCACACCCCTTACGCACCAACTTTTCTGCCTTTAAAGCAGATACTACATTAGACAGATAGTTTCTTCTTTCGCCTATCATCATCACTTCCTTATCCTCCGAAGTTCTTAGTATCATCTGCTTTGCAGCACAGTCCAAGTTCGTACGGTGTTTAACCAGCCAGTCCATGCCCAACATAAGGTCAAATTCGCCGAATTGCAGTTCCATCAAATTTGCCAGAAATATTTCCCCCTGAACTTCTAAGGGCACATCCCTAAATAACTTATTTACTACCACCGACTGTCCTAAAGAGCTAATCACAGTTGTTTCTCTAGCGATAATCTCGGATCTAATGTTCAAGATTCCGGACACAAAGACAAGCAATATACGAATGGGTGGATCCAATATCTATCAAAGCGATATGGTACATCGGCTATGAAAAAGCGTCACGGTTATGACATCAGTGCATCACCATCCTCTCGACGTCCGACCGCGTAAACCAAACCTCGGCTGCCTCGCCTCCGCGTTACCCTATTACCGGTACCTCTACCCGTGCACCGACCTCGTCCTACGCCATTACCACATCGACCGACCCACGGCCTCTCGACGGCAAATGGCGCCTCTGGCCGATCGCGCATCATTGTTACGAATAACCTGAGTCCGAGCAGGTACATCGAGGGCAATCTCTAAGTCGATGGTCCTCGAACCACATTTGAAACAACCACCGGTTCTCTTCCAAAGATTCACCCGAGTGAAGTTTTCCACAATCCACACATGGTTGTATGGCGATTAGTAGCAACTTGTACTCTCGCTCGAGCCGGCTCCTCATTCCTGGGCCTCTTCTGAAAGCCTCTAGCAGGATCTGAGTACCCAGAGTCTCTCTTGCTCCTGCCCCTATCCTTGTCTCGGTTTTACCGCTCCGAGTGTTTAACCTCTTCAGCTATCTTGGCTTTCTCCACCAGTGTAGCAAATTTCCTCTTCTTCTGTGGGGCTATCAGTACCTGCAATTCATCACGCAACCCGTCCTCAAAACGCATACAGCGTTCGTAGTCAGTCGGTACTATTCCCCGGGCATACCGACTCAGACGTAGAAATTCTGCCTCGTACGCTGCCACAGGTTTACCTCCTTGGACCAGATTCAAGAATTCCTTCCTTCGGGCATCCACATAGCTAACCCCGACATATTTTCCTTGAAATGCGGTTTTAAAGAATTCCCAGGTAATACAATCGGCTTGAGTGCCTTTCCGGACAGTGAGCCACCACTTATACGCCTCGTCCCTCAGCAAAGACACCACTCCTTTCAGTTTCTGCTCGGCGGTGCAATCCAAATCATCCATGATCCGCTCTACCGCCTCAAGCCAGTACTCCACTACATTTGGGGCTACACCCGAAATACCCCTAAAGACTTCAGCTTCATTCGATCTAAGTCGCTCCGATATGGATCCACGAGCTGCCGACCCAGTTCTTGCACCAGCAACCCTTTCCAAAACTCGCAAGATTGCTTGGAACAGAGCGTCGTCCTCTCTCATACGATCATGTGACCCAGCTTCAGTCACTGGTGACGCAGGGGCGTCCATTTCCGGCATATGTCCCGATGCCTCAGACACAACTCTAGCACCTCGACCTCTACCACAGCCACGTCTACCGCGTCCACGTCCTCTAGCGCTCATATTTGCTAATTTAATTTAATCTGATTAAGAGTCTTATGAATCAGTATGCTATTTCAGTGTTTATTAAACAATATTTTATGAAGTATAGGAAGTAAAGTCGTTCTCGCAAAACGCATCCTATAGTCTCAATCTCTATAGTTTCAGCTCCTAAAACTAAAAGTTCTAGAGTATTTCTACAGTCATACCACAATAATCATAATCATAAAATGATAACATATACTTACTTGACTTGGTGCCGGATACCCGTGGTGCCATACTTCCTTTAGAACATGCATGTATAAATTAAGATGTTAAACAGCTTTGGAAACGTTTTTGAACCCAAACCACAGCCGAGTTTTGTAACCTGGCTCTGATACCATAAAATGTAACACCCCAAACCCAGCCCATACGTTATGACCGAATCAGACATGTCACATGAGAAAAACATGTTAAATCCTTTTTATTCGAACTAAAATAGGTATTATTTTATAATCAATAAAACAAGTTTGATTTGAAATATTTGATAAAGTACTACTAACCTCGAAGGTTGATTGATAATTCGATAATTTGAACTAAAGATCTTATAAACTATGACTTTTGAAAATATTATTGATAATTGGAGAGAAAATTTCCAAGTTAAAATATTTGTAAAAGTTTGTTATGAAATCCATTGTTAATCTATCTTGGAAAATCTTTATTTAAGTTTTTAGTAAAATTCCCATTTAAATTAATTTAAGCAAGATAATAAGTTCGTCAAACATAAAGCAAAAATAAAATATCCCAGAGGCCTTATTACAACATAAAAACCCAATATAGTAAAAGTACTAAAATGAACGGAAATAGAAATCTAAAGTTTAATAAAAACCATTTCTGAAGTATGGCCTCCACCGAGTCATCCATGGCCCAAGTCCACTTTACTGAGCACTACCTACAAGGGTTAAAGAAAAAGGGGTGAGTTACTAGAACTCAGTGTATAATCCCCTTACCGTTGTCCACTGGGCTTGAACCCGTATAGCAATATCTTGGGCCTAAACCCATTTACATAACAATGTATAAATGAAATAAATAAATAAATATATATATATATATGCAACCCAACCCATCCTAGTAATCCTTTCGCTACACACCACCCGTACCATCCCATCACACCTGTGGGGATCAAGTCAACCCACCCCGCCAAACACACCAATCGCAGGCAAGTTGCCATTTATAATATATTTTGATTGTGGCCCAGCCACCGGAATCATAGTGAAACATAACAACAAACATTTTTGTGACAATGCCACCGGGCTACACTTCTCTTCAACATTTATCCCATCCCATGCAAAATTATGAAACACAACATACATAATAAAGCATAATATTTACAAATATAAACCACAATCATTAATCCAGAGATTTGTTACGATAAATTGGCCAATTATAGAACTTTGCAATTCGGTCCATAGAGGCATTTTCGTAATTCAACCCATAGGGGCATTTTCATAATTCGGCCCATAGGGGCATTTTCGTAATTCAACCCATAGGGGCATTTTCGTCAATTTTACAAATAATCCCCGATTTGACAAATCTTAGTATTTACGATGTTTAGGCAAAATACTCGATTCATACCATTTTACCGATTTTAAGTTTTTAGGCAGCAATGATCGATATTTCTAATATGATGCTAAATCACAGATTTACGAAATTTCGGTGTGAGATTACACACCATTTCAAACATGTATTCGGAAGGGTACGGGATTACACACCTGATTACGGTAAGTATTAAACTCTCTTGATCGTCGGCACCTATGACAACATAGTACTCGATTAATCTAATGAACGAGATTTTTATTAAATCTAAATCTAAACCAAGCGATCTATTAAAACGCTTACTCTCGATATCGTGAATGACCATGATTTGTCTATTCTCACCGGATGATGGTCCGCAACCCGGTGGGAAATCTTGAACCGCCGAAACCGCTCTACGCTTGAACTTAGGAGTAGGAGTAGCAAATCCTTGTTCTCCAATTGCTTTTCCTTTCAACACAGTTCCACTTGCCTCTATTGGAAAACGTCTTAATCAAAATGATATTACAATGATATATATATTGATTGTCTAAGGAAAAGGGTTCGGCTTACCACTATTTCCGTAGAATCAACAAGTGAATATCCACGATTGATATAGTCCCTTGACAATAATAGATCCACTTCTATCGTTTGGGCGCAAGATTAGAATTGATTCGGCTAAGATGTGGTGTTCGGCCAATCCACTAGAATACTACAAATAGAAGAGTATCAAAATATAAGGGAGTGTCGGAAAACACCATTTCGGTTTAGAAACAAGATGAAACAACCGAATGATGGGGAATACTCATTCGACTAGGGAGAATATAGAATGAAAAGATTAGAATAACGTCGCTTACCTGATTTAATCAAGAAAGAAATGTCCAACTTGTAAAATAGAGAAGAGAAGATGATCAAAATTTGGCTATCAAAATATGGATTAAAGAAGAAGGAAGAAAGGTTGAAGAATTTTGTGAAAAGAAATGAAAAGATGGAGAATGGGAGCTTAATAGTTTCGGCTAAACAAGAGAGAAAGATGAGTAATTGTGCTAGAGTGATTCGGCCATTCAAAAGAAAATGAGTAAGATTGGTTTGAGGATTACGGTAAAACAAAGGAAAAATATGAATAAATGGCCTAGGAGTTTCAGCCAAAACAAGAGAAAATGGTGTACAATAGTATCTTTAGAGTTTCGGCAAGGAAAAAGAAGAAATTGGAAGAGAGCAACCAAATATGCTAGAAAGGAACAAGCATTTCACACAAAATTGCAAAATGCCAAAAGGAAATTTGGCTACCAAGCTTTTCCCTCCCCAAAACCGTGCATACTTTACCAATAGGATCAAAAATTGACCAAAACACTTTCCAAAACATTCTCCCCAAAACCGACCAACATATCCTCTTTCTTGCTCCTTTCATTTGCTCATTTCCTTACACTTCCCCCTTACCATATATCCTTAGCCATCTTTCCAAAATTAAAAAGTCTCCCTTACCATAAATACATCAATGGCCGACACTTGGGATAGGAGTACAAAAATAAATCCAAAATTTGCAAAAGATGGGATTTGAACCCCTTCCCTCCATGCTCTCCACTTGATGCCATAACCTCCTTACCATAGGCTCATTTATGCTAGCAAAATATGCACTTATTTCCTTAAGCCTTGATGCCATTTACCTTCTCTCCTTAAAATGCTTAAACACAAAAATTTTCCTAAGGCCCAATTCAACCCCGAACCTTCTTAGGACCCCTAAACATACACAATTAATATTTTTAACTAACCTATTGCATGGTATAATGCAACACATAAATTCTGAATTTTAGGATGTTACATCCATCACACATACATATATACATACCATAAAAGACCAGCATGGTACAGAGCCTGACGGAATAATCCGTAAAAATAAATTATGTCCTGCGCTAGCCGATAAAACCGACAAATCGGGTGCCCAGTACTCCCTGACACGTAGTCGTGAAACCGTGAACTCTTCCTATCCTATGACATGCCAATTATACCCGGCCCTGCTCGAACAATTAATAGGGTAACATAGTTTTCAATTCAATTCCTCAATTTCATATTACAATTTTATTTTCAACAATACTCAATACAATCCAAATCACAAGTAACTAATTCAGCCTTTTCAAGTATGTCACATTAAGTCAACCTATTACTTACCTTAACTCACCATATAATGTAAATGCCCAAAACAACAATTTAAATAGTTTGGATTATAGAAACACACACCGTAATTTCTGAACTCAAGGATTCCGATTCTATGTTAGCTACGAATTAAACAGATATAATAAATTAACAGTACACAACCCAATACACACTCAATTTCAAATTTTTACACAACATTTGCAAAAACTTTAATTTAGTCCACAAAACCAAAGCAAATAAAATTCCACATATAACCCCTAACTTAAACCGATTTTCCTAGAGTTCCTATAGAACTTCTTACTTCTTAATTAAACCCCTAATTTCAAAATTTGCACTAATTAGTCCTTATTGTACAAAATTGTAAACTAACTGTACAAATTAACCCCATTTCACTTCTATCCTTAAAATCTACCAATATAACACCAAGAACTTCAATTTCTCAATAAAAGCAACTCTTATCAACCTCAAAAATTCTAAAAAATTTTAGCATGGGTAAGCTAACTCATGATCTTAAGGTTTCAAAAACCTAAATTTATGCAAAAAGGACTAAAATATACTAACCAAATTGAGCTTCAAAATCTAAATACCAGGGCCGAATGCTTGTTCTTCTTCTTTTCTTTTGTTTGGGTTTTTGCATGCAAGAAATAAGAGAACATGTTTTGATTTTCTTCCACTTTCTAGATTTTATTTGGTTATGCATTATTTTATTTTAGAACTATTTACTTACAAATTTTCTTAAGTTTTAACATATATAATAATGTATAATATCTATATTTCACAAAGCCATAATTGGCCATTATGAAAACATAACTATAATGGCCTAATTATTATATAAGTCCCTAAAACAATTCCTATCTTATAATTTAATATCTTTTCGCACTTCTATCACTTAAGCAATTTAGATCTTGTACCCTAGTTAACAACTAATTCATTAAAATTACTAAACCAAAATTAAATTCACTACCAAAAGTAACTCCGTAAATAATGAATAAAAGAAAATTTACGAGCCTGGCTTATGGGAACGGAGTCCCAAAAATACACTTCCGGGCACCACTCACTTTTGGGTCGTTACATGATTATTTTTACGATAGTAAAAATAGAATTTCACCATTTTAATAGTTTATATCTTTATAAGTTTTAAATGATTAAATCAATTTTTTATCATTTTGGGTAGCCATAGTGTAATTTTGCCATTACTAATTTAATGTTTTATAAATTATAAAAGAGCTCAAAAGAAAATTTTCTATTTTAGGGGAGCTATTAACACTACTAGCCCCTTGGCTTCGCCACTGTGTATTGTAACACTTAGGTTTGTATAAGTGTACACAATCATTATTAAGTAATAAAGTAAGTAAAAGATTTATCGTTTCCATAGGGACTGTGTATGTTAATCAAGTAATTGTAAAATTAAATTTAACAATTTGGTGAGAAAAATATTTTGAGTGATGATGATTAAGAAAAATTGAATTATCTAAATGCAAGATGATCCCTAATGTACTTTAATCTAAATGCAAAGTATGAGATGTGTTTAGCAGCAAAAACATAAAATTCAATAATCAATAACATGAATATGCTAGGATAATTACACTATTCAACTTAGTTTATTTTTGTCATACTTAACAGTGTTCGAAAAATATTCCATGGAAACTCGATCTTTCATGAGTTTGGAAACCAAATTAAGTCCTTTCGGAATATTTTACTTAGTGAAATAAGTATTTTACTTACCATATTAAACTAAGGGTTTCTTAGAACTCATGTGAAGCAACGATGGATCAGGTTTGAAACAATTTAATCACGTAAATCTAAAAACTATGCAAGATAATAGAGCTCGTCAAAGTTATTATGAACCTTTAATTTAGTCGGATCAAGATCTAAATTAAGCATGCACTTTTCAATTATTATGTCTATTAGCCGTCGCCTGGTTAGGATCGCTCGGCTAATTCAAATGCATCCAATCACGTATGAATGAAATAAATACTTAAATTTAATTAAAAACATGATCGACTGAGGCACAATGTAACGCCCCAAAATTTCTATCTTTATTTCTGTAAAATTTTGACAATTGTGTATCTGCTTCAGTGGTTAAGTGTTCTGGGTGTGTGTGTGAGGTCCCAAGTTCAAGCCTTAGCTTTAGCAAATTTTGGTATTTTTCTGACTAAAGCCTTATACTTGCTCAGTGGGCTCATATTAAATTATTTGTAAAACCATATCAGAATGAGCATGCTGGTTCGAGTGGTAAAGGAGTCTGTGTGTTGGGTGAAGGTTTTGTGTTCAAATCCCTGTGTGAGCGTGGGAGTTTATTTTTGTTCATTTGATTGATAGAGTTTCGGTTAAACAGGAATTCTGAGGAGGTTGGGTAGTGTGTTAGTAGGAGTCAAATTAGGGGATTTGGGGATAGTTGGATGTTATTCTTTTTTTTTTCAAAATTTCACTGTTTCCAAAAAAAAAAAACTAATGTTTCCTCTCTTTCCCCCTTTGCCAAAAATTCTATCACTTCTTATCCCACCTCTTTGATTTCTTTTTGAATCCATATCGTTCGTTTTGTGCAATCCTAACTCTGTTCATTGGGTAAGTTTCATTTTCTTTAATTTTAACGCTTTTCGCCCAAGTGTTGATGAAGGTTTGATTTGTTGTTCTCGGTTAGGTTGAGAACAAGAATCCATTGGTGCTCCTGCAGCGATTTAGGCATTAGGGATTCCTTTTCTTTACCGGTAAGTATGTGGTTGCATGGTTGCAAGCTGTGAGATTTCATTTGAGGAATATTTTCATTAGAGTTTCGAAGGTGTTACTGAAATTGAGTGTTGGTTTGTTGATATTTAGGTTCTAGAGGGTTCGTGGTTGCTGTAGCTTCGAAACGATACCAGGTGTGTGCTCGAAACACAGAAATGAGATTCAACGAAAGCTGAAAAACCCTAGTGTCGATGCCACACGTCCGTGTGGTAGGCCGTGTGATCAACACGGGCAAGGCTAATCTGGGTGTGTGGGCCACACGAGTGTGTGGGCCTACATGGCAACCCACACGGGTTTGTGGGCCCATTTATCTGAAATTTTCCCTAGGGTTGCACGGGTCGTCCCAAAAGACTGTAGGCCTACTGTCGGGTCGGTAAGAGCTAACAAAACCCTAAACTGTATGATCTGTTTGACTGATATTCTATACTGAGCATGATAGTATATGCATGTTATATCTATTATCTGTAATGAAAGCATGTTAAGCATGATTTATTTGTGAATTCTGTATGCATGTTCTGTTACTGTGATTGGGGTGGGATAAAGTATATTGGAAGAAGTGTTTTGAAAGGCAAATTATGCCTAATATATGGCAGCACAGCTGCATTATATCTGATATGTGCCGCATCGGTACAGTGTTGTAACGCCCCGACTTTTGGGCCTAGGAGAAATGGGCTTCGCATATCGAAGTAATTGGAATTTAGTTGTGCAAGTGAATAACACAAATGTATGTCTGCTTTGGTGATTAAGGGTCCTGAGGAGTATTGGAGAAGCCTTGGGTTCAAACCTGGGCTTAAGAAAAAATTTGTGTTTTAAGTGATCAAAACCCCTATCTTTGGCTAGTAGGGTTATAAATAAAATGTGGTGGAAGGTGACAAAAGAGGAGTTGGTGGTGTGGTGGAAGGTGGCGTCACAAGTGTGGCAAGGAGGTCAAAGGTTCGAGACTTGGAGTAAGCTATGGATTATTTATTTTGTAGCTGTGCCGCCCAGTGGTTGTGTTGGAATTGAATTCTGCTCAAGTGGTTGTGGAATTGGTCTTGGGGGAGAGATTTATGGGATATGGATTTGGAGGAGTTTGAAAGAAGTTTGAATAGGTGGTTGAGTAGAATAAGGTGGAGAGATTTTAAGAGAGGGATAAGGGGGAGGATAAAGGGGAGTTTGTTATGGAGTGAAGTTGTGCCTAATTTGGGTGTTATGCTTAGGAAAATTCGGCCAAGAGGGCTTTTCTCCCATTTGGTTTAGTTTTTGGTCACTTTTTGAGTTGGGAAAAATCTCCTTTTTGTGCCGAGATGTTTTGAGGTCTAAAGTGTCGTATTAGTTCACTTTCTGTTTGCGTTTTTGTTACTGGGGTTGTCAAATTGACTATTTGTAAAAAACTAGTGGGTATTGCCGAATGTTCTTCTTATTTTACCTTTTCTACCTTTACACCTCGAGTGGCCGAATACTTATCTTTTCTTCTTCCCTGCAGTGTCATTCTTTCTTTTCGGTTTCTAGCCTAGCCGATTGCTCCTTCTCTGATCCTTCTTCCCTCTTTTCTTTCTTCTACTTGGTAGACCGAAGGTACTCAACCTTCTTCTCTTCCTATCCTTGGCCGAATATTTCTATGCTCCACTGTTGGTATTGTTAATCGGTTCTGCAAGTGTTCCTGACTGAAGGGTAGGTGTTTATACTTTCTCCTTTCCACTCAAATTTGATCTCTTTTAGTATTTTTCTGGAAGTCGAATGCTTCTGTTCTTTTGGACTCTAATTACGCTCTTGATTCTCTTGCACGATATGATGCTCGTTGGGGGCTAGTCAAATCCGATGAGCGAAGAAGTTCTAGAGTGTTAAGGCCATCGGGGTTTTTCTCTCATCGTCCGATTAAGGTAATTTGTTATCTTACTCTTTGGGTATAATCCGATTAGGCCCTATGGGTTTGCTAAGTAAAATTTGGGTTGTAGGCTGTATCTATGATCAGTACTACCTAACAGAGATCTATTGTAGTGCAGTTGTCGACAAGGCGTGTGATCAATCATAGTTAGCGATCTTAGAGGACTGGAGGTACTCACTCAATCAGGTCTTGGTGCTCAAGGATTATTTGCTTTCTTCACAACAAAGGTGTGTAACAGTACCCTATATTCGATAGTCGGCGAGAAAGCCGATAGAGTGTGTGTATTTGTATGCGATATTCGATGATCGGCTGAAAAGCCGAAAGTATGTGTTGTTTACACTGCTATGACTGTAGATCGGCAAAATGCCGAAAAGCCAAAAATATGGCGTATGATGCCACACGAGCGTGTGATCGTACGGGTGGTGAACCGAACCCCCGAACATGGGCGTTAGTTTGTAGAGGCCACCACGAGCGCTCTCGTGTTCTTGGGCTGTTCTGGGCCAAAATGGGCTGTGTGGGCCCAGTGGGCTTGTGGGCCCATGCGGATAAAATGTATGTGATGTGGTAAGTGTTGATTGGACTGTGATGTTTGCATAACTGTGGCTGTTTCTGGGCTAAATTGGCCACACGAGTGTGTGGGCCCACTTGGGCCGAGTAATGGGCTTTAGGCCCATTTACACCGTTGCGACTTTTTAGGTTACTTAAGTCGCTCGAGGCGACGGTGGACCTTCTGTTGGGTCGCTGAGACCTCGATTTGCAAAATTATCGAAATACCCTCGATTTGTGAAATTATTTGTGAAATTACCGAAATACCCTCGATTTGTGAATTTACTAAAATACCCCCGATTTGTGAAATTGCTAAAATACCCTCGATTTGTGAAATTACCGAAATACCCCTGATTTGTGAAATTACTGAAATACCCCCGATTTGTGAAATTACCGAAATACCCTCGATTTGTGAAATTACTAAAATACCCCCGATTTATGAAATTACCGAATACCCCCTATTTGTGAAATTAAGAAATACCCCTGATTTGTGAAATTACTGAAATACCTTTAATTTGTGAAATTATCGAAATACCCCCGATTTGTGAAATTACCGAAATACCCTCGATTTGTGAAATTATCGAAATACCCCAATTTATGAAATTATCAAAATACCCCCGATTTGTGAAATTACCAAAATACCCTCAATTTGTGAAATTATCAAAATACCCTTGATTTATGAAATTACCGAAACACCCCTGATTTGTAAAATTACCAAAATACCCTTATAGGGTAAAATGACTATTTTGCCCTTGTGGGTAAATGACTGACTTGTGCTATGATTTGACTGATTTGACTGGGATTGTATGACTGTGTTTTAACTGACTTGACGGTGGTTGTATGACTTATATGCTTTTAATATGTCTAAATGACTGTTACTGGGCATGGCCATTTTGTATACACGTGTAATGATTGAGCATGACATACACGACATATTGCATGGGGTTGGGACATTGATACGGAGGAAGTTCTGATAGGGTCAAATGGGTGGCATGAGACGACTGTGGATCCAGTATTGATTTGTTAAGGTCGCACGGGTCGCATGAGACGACTGTGGACCGACGGACGGCTTAAAGTCGCGTAATCTGATTATGGCACTGTGCCAACCTAAATATGGCTATGTGCCATCTTGATTATGGTTTTGTGCCAATCGTATTTACCCGTGGCTATGTGCCTAACATATATATTGATGACTTTATGTCGATCATAATTACCCGTGGCTATGTGCCGATTATATTACCGTCGCTAATGGCTATGTGCCAAACTTATTATAGTTACCGGTAGCTTTGTACCATTCTGATTATGGCTCTGTGCCATCCTGATTATGGTTTATAACCATTCTATTTATGGCTTTTAGCCGTTCTATCTACGGCGTCGAGCCGTTCTGTTGACTTAGTGCCACAACCAGTGCTAAGCTTGGTGTGTTGGCTGGGTGGGTCGACTTTATCCCCACGTAAGTGTAGGGTTGGTATGGGTGGTGTGTTGGCTAGATCGGGGTGGGATGCATCCTCATACTGTTGCATATCTATTTATGAGATCTGTCATTGTACTGGGCTTAGGGCCACTTGTTCTGTATTGGTTTGGGATGGGCCCAATTGATTCTGTTATGGGCTGTGACCCAAATGATATTGTAGTGGGTTTTGGCCCACGTATGCTCTGAACTGGACTGTACTATTACTGTTATAGGGCTTTGGCCCGCATCGTTTTTTTGTTCTATTTTTGTATACTTGATCAGTTACTCTAGTAAAGGGATTACACACTTTGAGTTTTCGTAAACTCACCCTGCTTTTTAATCGTGCGGAGTAATCCCAGCGTTAGGAGGATCGGTCTTTGCGAGGGACTCGGAAGTGACCACACGATCAAGCGCCAAGTATGCTTTGGACTTTATATATGATTTAAAGTTCCGTTTTGGGTTTTAATTTCGTAATAAGGCCTCTCTCCGATTTAATTTAATTTGGGATTTTGTTACGTTTTATATCTCATTAGACGTAGACGAGTTTTCAACCCACCATCTGCTTTTAAAAACATACATTTTAAACTTCTTTACCTTAAATTAGCTTTCGCAACTAAAAGAGATTTTTAACGAAGTTAATAACGTTTTTAAAAGTGATTAACTTTTCAATGAACAGCATTTTGAAATTGAACGAACACAAACTGAGACTTTAGTTTTTAAATATTAAGGGGGGTTTTCAATGAAAACATGGTTTTCGAAAAAAAACACTTCAATGTGACACGCCAGATTCGGCCATAACTTCTAGGCCGGGTTTGGGGTGTTACATTTAGTGGTATCAGAGCCAAGTTGCAAAACTCGACTGTGGAATGGGTTTTCAAAATTTTGTACTACAAGAGGTTGGTTTCAAATATGTGAAGTGTTTGGAGGTATTTTTCTGGAAAGTGTGGCACACCGAGTCTTCGGTGCCGAATCTGTAAGTTTCTAAAATTGTTGTTTGTTTTCGTTGAAAAGCAGTAGATAGAGATACTGTTATATTAGACTGTATTGCTACACTTAAAGTTAGAGTTTGTATTTATTCTGTGTGTGTTCTGGAAATGGTGCGCATGTGATATCTATCCGCTCTGATGGATAGATGGTTTGGTGCGTGCCTGTATTATAAGGATTAGAGTGCGCAACGGTAGCATAGTGGGGTAGTTGTTACACGACTACCCTGTTAGTTGGAAATTTTGGGGACAAAATTTCTTTAAGGGGGTAGAGTTGTAACGCCCCGACTTTTGGGCCTAGAAGAAATGGGCTTCGCGTATCAGAGTAATTGGAATTTAGTTGTGCAAGTGAATAACACAAATGTATGTCTACTTTGATGATTAAGGGTCCTAAGGAGTATTGGACAAGCCTTGGGTTCAAACCTGGGCTTAAGAAAAATTTTGTGTTGTAAGTGATCAAAACCCTTATCTTTGGTTAGTAGGGTTATAAATAAAATATGATGGAAGATGACAAAAGAGGAGTTGGTGGTGTGGTGGAAGGTGGCATCACAAGTGTGGCAAGGAGGTCAAAGGTTCGAGATTTGGAGTAAGCTATGGATTATTTATTTTGCAGCTGTGCCGCCCAGTGGTTGTGTTGGAATTGAATTCTACTCAAGTGGTTGAGGAATTGGTTTTGGGGGAGAGATTTATGAGATATGGACTTGGAGGAGTTTGAAAGGAGTTTGAATAGGAGGTTGAGTAGAATAAGGTGGAGAGATTTTAGGAGAGGGATAAGGGGGAGGAAAAAGGGGAGTTTGTTATGGAGTGAAGTTGTGCCGAATTTGGGAGTTATGCTTAGGGAAATTTGGCCAAGAGGGCTTTTCTCCCATTTGTTTTAGTTTTTGGTCACTTTTTGAGTTGGGAAAAATCTTCTTTCTATGTTGAGTTGTTTTGAGCTCTAAAGTGTCGTATTAGTTCACTTTCTGTTTGCGTTTTTGTTACTGGGGTTGTCAAATTGACTATTTGGGAAAAACTGGTGGGTATTGCCGAATGTTCTTCTTCTTTTACCTTTTCTGCCTTTACACCTCGAGTGGCCGAATACTTATCTTTTCTTCTTTCCTGCAGTGTCATTCTTTCTTTTCGGTTTCTAGCCTAGCCGATTGCTCATTCTCTATTCCTTCTTCCCTCTTTTCTTTCTTTTGCTTGGTAGACTGGAGGTACTCAACCTTTTTCTCTCCCTATCCTTGGCCGAATATTTCTATACTTCACTGTTGGTATTGTTAATCGGTTCTGCAAGTGTTCCTGACTGAAGGGTAGGTGTTTATAGTTTCTTCTTTCCACTCAAATTTGATCTCTTTTAGTATTTCTATGGAAGCCGAATGCTTCTATTCTTTTGGACTCTAATTACGCTCTTGATTCTCTTGCGCGATATGATGCTCGTTGGGGGCTAGTCAAATCCGAGGAGCGAAGAAGTTCTAGAGTGCTAAGGCCGTCGAGGTTTTTCTCTCATCATCCGATTAAGGTAATTTGTTATCTTACTCTTTGGGTATAGACCGATTAGGCCCTATGGGTTTGCTAAGTAAAATTTGGGTTGTAGGCTGCATCTATGATCAGTACTACCTAATAGAGATCTATCGTAGTGCAGTTGTCGGCAAGGCGTGTGATCTATCATAGTTAGCGATCTTAGAGGACTGGAGGTACTCACTCAATCAGGTCTTGGTGCTCAAGGATTATTCGCTTTCTTCGCAACAAAGGTGTGTAACAGTACCCTGTATTCGATAGTCGGCGAGAAAGCCGATAAAGTGTGTGTATTTGTATGCGGTAATCGATGATCGGCTGAAAAGCTGAAAGTTTGTGTTGTTTACACTGCTATGACTATAGATCGACAAAATGCCGAAAAGCCAAAAATATGGCGTATGATGCCACACGAGTGTGCGGTCGTACGTATGCTGAACCAAACCCCCGAACATGGGCGTTAGTCTGTAGAGGCCACCACGAGCGCTCTCGTGGTCCTGGGCTGTTCTGGGCCTCGTTGGGCCGAAATGGGCTGTGTGGGCCCAGTGGGCTTGTGGGCCCACGCGGATAAAAAGTATGTGATGTGGTAAGTGTTGATTGGACTGTGATAATTGCATAATTGTGGCTGTTTCTGGGCTAAATGGGCCACACGAGTGTGTGGGCCCACTTGGGCTGAGTAATGGGCTTTAGGCCCATTTACACCATTGCGACTGTTTAGGTTACTTAAGTCGCTCGAGGCGACAGTGGACCTTCTGTTGGGTCGCTGAGACCCCGATTTGCAAAATTACCGAAATACCCTCGATTTGTGAAATTATCGAAATACCCCCGATTTGTGAAATTTACCAAAATACCCTCGATTTGTGAAATTATCGAAATACCCTCAATTTGTGAAATTATCGAAATACCCTCGATTTGTAAAATTACCGAAATATCCTCAATTTGTGAAATTAGCAAAATACCCTCGATTTGTGAAATTATCGAAATACCCTCGATTTGTGAAATTACCAAAATACCCTCATTTTGTGAAATTACCGAAATACCCTCGATTTTTAAAATAACCGAAATACCCTCGATTTGTGAAATTACCAAAATACCCCCAATTTTTGAAATTATTGAAATGCCCTCGATTTGTGAAATTATCGAAATACCCCCCCGATTTGTGAAATTATCGAAAAACCCCCGATTTGTGAAATTACCAAAATACCCTCGATTTGTGAAATTACCGAAATACTCCCGATTTGTGAAATTATTGAAATACCCTCGATTTGTGAAATTATCGAAATACCCTCGATTTGTGAAATTATCGAAATACCCTTGATTTGTGAAATTATCGAAACACCCCGGTTTGTGAAATTATCGAAACACCCCTGGTTTGTAAAATTACCAAAATACCCTTATAGGGTAAAATGACTGTTTGGCCCTTGTGGGTAAATGACTTACTTGTGCTATGATTTGACTGGGATGTATGGCTGTGTTTTAACTGACTTGACGGTGGTTGTATGACTGATATGCTTTTAATATATGTCTAAATGACTGTTACTGGGCATGGCCATTTTGCATACACGTGTAATGATTGGGCATGACATACACGACATATTGCATGGGGTTGGGACATTGATACGGAGGAAGTTCTGATAGGGTCGTACAGGTCGCATGAGACGACTGTGGATCCAGTATTGATCTGTTAAAGTCGCATGGGTCGCATGAGACGACTGTGGACCGACGGACGGCTTAAAGCCGCGTAGTCTAATTATGGCTCTGTGTCAACCTAAATATGGCTCTGTGCCATCTTGATTATGGTTTTGTGCCAATCGTATTTACCTGTGGCTATGTGCCTAACATATATATTGATGTCTCTGTGTCGATCATAATTACCCGTGGTTGTATGCCGATTATATTACCATCGCTGATGGCTATGTGCCAAACTTATTACAGTTACCGACAGCTTTGTGACATCCTGATTAAGGCTCTGTGCCATCCTGATTATGGTTTATAATCATTCTGTTTATGGCTTTTAGTCGTTCTGTCCACGGCGCCGAGCCGTTCTGTTGAGTTAGTGCTGCAACCAGTGCTAAGCTTAGTGTGTTGGCTGGGTGGGTCGATTTTATCCCCACGTAAGTGTAGGGTTGGTACAGGTGGTGTGTTGGCTGGATCGGGGTGGGATGCATCCTCATACTGTTGCAATCTGTTTATGAGATCTGTCATTGTACTGGGCTTAGGGCCACTTGTTCTGTATTGGTTTGGGCTGGGCCCAATTGATTCTGTTATGGGTCGTGACCCAAATGATATTGTAGTGGGTTTTGGCCCACGTATGCTCTGAACTAGACTGCATCATTATTCTTTGTTATAGGGCTTTGGCCCAGCATCGCTTCAGTTCTATTTCTCAGATATCTTGATTGTTACTCTAGTAAGGGGATTACACGCTGAGTTTTAGTAAACTCACCCCGCTTTTAAGCGTGCGAGTAATCCCAGCGTTAGGAAGATCGGTCTTTGCGAGGACTCGGAGGTGACCACACGATCATGTACATTATGCTTTGGACTTTATATATGATTTAAATTTTCGTTTTGGGTTTTAATTTTTGTAATAAGGCATCTTTGGATTTAATTCTGAATTTGGGATTTTGTTATGTTTTATATCTGTTAGACGTAGACGAGTTTTCAACCCAATTACTGCTTTTAAAAACATACGTTTTAAATTTCTTTACCTTAAATTAGCTTCCGCAACTAAAAGAGATTTTTAACAAAGTTAATAATGTTTTTAAAAGTGATTAATTTTCAATGAACCACATTTTGAAATTGAACGAACACAAACTGGGACTTTAGTTTTTAAATATTAAGGGGGTTTTCAATGAAAACATGGTTTTCGAAAAAAACACTTCAATGTGACACGCCAGATTCGGCCATAACTTTTAGGTCGGGTTTGGGGTGTTACAAGCGTGGTGTGTAAGGCTGGGTGTGTGTTTTAAACCCCACATGATGTGTGGGGATGGTCGAAGATGGTGTGTAGAGGATGGGGGTAGGATTATGTTATCTGGTTTGCATATCTGTAACTGTATCTGTATCTGAAATGGGCTCCGGCCTGAATCTGTATCTATATCTGACATGGGCTCAGGCCCGATTGTGAATCTGTCTGATTTGTGATATTCTGTATGTGTACATGCTTAATTCTGTTGGGTTTCACATTGAGTTTACGTAAACTCATTCTTTTCTGTTTATTCTGTTCAGGTAATCCAAAGAGTTAGGCGAATTGGTGCTGTGGAGGACTCGACGGTGACCACTCGCCAAAACTATTTTATTTGTTTTAGTTTTTATTTAGATTCAGCATTAAGATTTGAGAGTTTGTATTTTCTGGGACTCTCTGGACTGTTTTAAAACTGTTGGGCTTTGGTTTTGGGTTTCTGGTTTATATTACTTTTAACTTGAACGGTTTTCTAAACACGACGTTTTTACAAAGCTTCCGCTACAAATACGTTTTATCTCAAAATGATTAAATTAAAAAGAGCTTTGAAATTAATAATAGTGATAAAGGCTAAATGAACTGGAAAGGGGTTTTTAATTTAATGACAACGGTTTTTCAACTCATTTTATGTAACCCTTCCGGATTCGGCCATAACATCTAGGCTGGGTTTGGGGTGTTATATTTAGTGGTATCAGAGCCAGGTTGCAAAAATCGGCTGTGAATTGTGGGCTCCAAAATATGTTTTAAAGAATTGGTTTTCAAATGATTCCAAACACTTTGATTAAGAACGTGGTTCACCGAGTCTCCGACGCCGATCCTGTAAATTTTTCTGTACTTAGTTAAACTGTTCTGAAACACTATAGTTAGTACTCTCTGGAACTGTAGTGAAAGGAATAAAGACTGAAACTCTTGAAAACATTATTGAACATCTGATACTTATTACATAAAATATCTGTTAATAAATACTGAAACCGATGCATAAAGCTTTTAATATAGATAACTCGTATTAGACAATGAGCGCACGAGGTATCCGTGGACGTGGTACTCGAGGCCGAGGTAGAGGCCGTAGGGGGCTCGAGCTGAGTCCTCATCTCTGGGCAGCATGCTGAATTTGGACACTAGTGAGACACCGGTGTCACCTGCTACTGAGACTGGGTCTCAGAGTTGATCGACGTGGGACGACGCATTGTCCCAAGCCATGCTGAGGATATTGGAGAGGGTCGGTGGGCCTAATTCTAGATCTGGGGCCCGAGGGTCGGTAATTGAACGAATCTGGTCTAATAGAGCTGAGTTATTTAGGGGTGTCACAGGAGTCGCCCCTAATATGGCTAGGTACTGGTTGGAGGCCACAGAGAGAATCATGGATGACTTTGACTGTACCCCCGAGCAGAAATTGAAGGGTGCAGTCTCCTTGCTTCACGACGAGGCATACTAGTGGTGGTTGACCGTTAAGGAGTGCACTCAGCCTGACCATCTGACTTGGGGGTTCTTTAAGACTACATTTCAGAGTAAATACGTGGGAGCCAGCTACGTTGATGCTCGCAGGTTTGAGTTTTTGAACCTCACGTAAGGTGACCGATCTGTGGCCCAGTATTAGGCCGAATTCCTGAGATTGAGCCGCTATGCTCGAGGTATGTTGGCATCAGAATATGAGAGGTGTATTCACTTTGAAGATGGACTGAGGGATAATCTGAGGGTTCTGATTGCTCCACAGAGGGAGCGAGAGTTTGCTGTACTGGTGGAGAAAGCTAAGATAGCGAGGATGTTAAGTGCCCGGGGCGCCAGAATAGGGACCGTGAGAGAGGTAAGAACAAGAGGGATTCAGAGCCCTCGAGTTCTGTGCAGAGGCCTAAGAAAAAGGCCACATCTGATGGGCCAGTTAGAGCGGGGGCCCCTGTTTCTTCTGTTGCTCCTACTAAGTTACAGCCGTGCAGTGATTGTGGTATACGCCATCCGGGCGAGTATTAGAGGAGGATTGAGGCCTATTTGAGATGTGGGTCCCTTGAGCACTATATTTGAGAGTGTCCATTGAGGGCGGATGAGGTGCAAGATCCAGCATCGGGTCCTGCATAGCTGCAGAGAGTAGTTTTGTAGCCACCTAGGGGCCGTGTTCAGGCCAGAGGTGGTAATGTTATGGGCCGAGGGCAAAGAGCACCGGGCAGAGGTGCTGGTCAGACCGAGGCGAGGCAGCCTACTTTGGTTTATGCTGCACGTTGCCGTAAGGACAGAGATGCTCCTGACATCATCACTAGTACATTCCTTATTTTTTATGTACCATACCTTGCTTTGATAGATATAGGATCAACTCATTCCTATATAGCCTGTTCTGTTTCCGAAAATCTGGGGTTATCGGTTGAGAGTACTTCTAGTAAGGTTACTGTGATAAGTCCGTTGGGGCAGTCTGTTCAGGTTAGTAAACTGTATAAGGATGTCTCATTAGAGGTGCAAGGGGAGATATTTCTGGCTAATTTGATGGAACTTCTGTTTGGGGAGTTCGATCTTATTCTGGGTATGGACTGGTTGGTGGAGCACCGAGTTAGTTTGGACTGCGCATCCAAGAGGGTCGTTCTGAGGACTAAGGATGATGTGGAGGTGGTTATGATCGGTGAGCATCGAGACTATCTGTCGCATGTGATCTCCGTCCTAGTAGCTGAGAAACTGGTCCGGAAAGGAGGTGAGGCGTACTTGGCCTATGTAAGTGTTTCGAATTTCGGGGACTCTTCTGTTGGGAACATCAGAACAGTAAAGGACTTTTCGGATATCTTTCCTGAGGAGTTACCGGGATTACCATCGAATCGAGAAGTGGGATTTGGGATTGAACTTCTTCTGAGTATAGCTCCGGTGTCTATCGCTCCCTATCGAATGGCACTGAAGGAGCTTATAGAGCTTAAGGATCAATTGCAAGAATTGTTGGACTGTGGTTTCATTCGTCCCAGTGTGTCTCCGTGGGGAGCACCAATTCTGTTCGTTAAGAAAAATGATGGGACCATGAGGATGTGTACAGATTATCGGCAGTTGAACAAGCTAACCATTAAGAATAAGTATCCATTTCCGAGGATCGATGACTTATTTAATCAGTTCCGAGGGGCTTCTGTGTTCTCTAAGATCGATCTCTGTTCAGGGTATCACCAATTGAGGGTTAAGGAGATGGATGTACATAAGATGACATTTAAGGCTCGTTATGGACATTACGAGTTCCTAGTTATGCCTTTCAGGTTGACAAATGCACCGGCCGCATTTATAGATCTGATGAACCGAGTATTTTAGCCCTATCTGGATCAGTTCATCGTGGTCTTCATCGACGACATTCTAGTATACTTTAAGACCAAAGATGAGCATGATGAGCATCTTAGAGTAGTGCTTCAAATTCTGTGTGAGAAACAGTTGTACGCTAAATTCAGCAAGTGTGAGTTCTGGCTACGTGAAGTGACCTTTCTGGGGCATGTAGTTTCTGCGGAGGGGATTCATGTTGATCCTCAAAAGATTGAGGCTGTGCTGGATTGGAAACAGCCTAAGAATGTATCTGAGATCCGTAGCTTTCTGGGTTTGGCGGGATACTATAGGCATTTCGTTGAGGGGTTCTCTTTGATTGCTGCACCGTTAACTAAGCTTCTACGTAAGGGGGTACCATTTGTCTGGACTGATGCACAGCAATCGAGCTTTGAGAAGCTCAAATTTGTATAAACTCAGGCTCCTGTTCTGATACAGCCTGAATCTGGAAAGGAATTTGTAGTATACAGTGATGCGTCGCATGTTGGATTGGGTTGTGTTCTGATGCAGGATGGTAAGGTTGTGGCTTATACGTCCCGTCAGCTTAAGACGCATGAGGCCAATTATCTGACGCATAACCTTGAGCTAGCTGCTGTGGTCTTTGCACTGAAGATTTGGAGGCATTATCTGTATTGTGAGAGGTGTATCATCTACACCGATCACAATAGTCTTAAGTACCTCCTTACTAAAAAAGAGTTGAATCTTAGGCAGCGGCGATGGATTGAGCTGCTTAAGGACTATGACTGCACGATAGAGTATCATCCTGGCAAGGCCAATGTAGTGGCCGATCTATAAGTCGTAGGGCGATGTTTGATTTGAGGGCGATGTTTGCTCGCCTTAGTCTGTTTGATAATGGGAGTCTGTTAGCTGAGTTGCCCACTTGGATTGAGCAGATTCGAGATAAACAGTTAGTGGATGAGACTCTGGGTGTACGGTTCTGTTAGGTGGATAGTGGTACTACTTCCGATTTTGGGTTAAACAGTGATGGTGTATTGTGTTTTCGAGGACAGATTTGTGCGCCGAATGATTTTGATTTGAGGCAGTCTATTCTAAGGGAGGCGCATAGTAGCCCTTATGCTATGCATCCCGGCGGTAATAAGATGTACCGCAACCTCTGTGAGTTGTACTGGTGGCCGGGTTTGAAACGTGAAGTTACCAATTTTGTTACTCGCTGTTAGACTTGTCAGCAGGTTAAGGCTGAGCATCAGTTGCCTTCGAGTTTGTTGCAGCCGGTTAAGATTCCCCTTTAGAAGTGGGAGCAAGTGACAATGGACTTCGTTAGTGGATTGCCTTTAACACCCACTAAGAAGGATTCTGTCTAGGTCATCGTGGATCGATTGACCAAGTCTGCACACTTCATTCCGGTTCGAACTGATTATTCTCTGCAGAAGCTACCGAAGTTGTACATCTCTGAGATAGTAAGACTGCATGGGGTTCCTGTCTCATTCATTTCTGATAGAGATCCTCGCTTCACTTCTCGGTTCTGGAAGAAATTGCACGAGGCTCTGGGTTCAAGGTTGGACTTCAGTACTGCGTTCCATCCTCAAACATATGGTCAATCTGAGAGGGTGATTCAGGTACTGGGGAATATGCTTCGGAGCTGTGTGATTGATTTTCGAGGTAGTTGGGAGGATTATTTACCTCTAGCTGGGTTCGCCTACAACAACAGTTTTCAAGCTAGTATTCAGATGGCACCTTACGAGGCTCTGTATGGTCGTAAGTTTCGTACTCCTTTGTGTTGGACTGAGTTAGGCGAACGTCGAGTTTTGGGTCTTGAGTTGGTTTCTTAGACTGAGGATAAGGTTCGACTGATTCGAGATCGACTGAAAGCAGCTTCTGACAGACAGAAGTCTTATGCAGATCTGAAGAGACGTGAGATTGAGTACTTTGTGGGGGACTTTGTGTTTCTTAAGGTCTCTCCGTGGAAGAAAGTTCTGAGGTTCGGTCGGAAGGGCAAGCTGAGCCCTAGATTTATTGGACCGTACCGAATTCTAAAGCGTGTGGGACCAGTTGCTTATCAGTTGGAGCTACCCCCTGAGCTAGACCGTATTCATGAAGTGTTTCATGTCTCGATGTTGAGGAGGTACCGTTCTGACCCATCCCATGTCATCTCAATTAAGGAGATCGAGGTTAGGCCAGACTTGATCTTTGAGAAGGAGCCGATTCAGATCCTAGATCGAGATGTTAAGGTTCTGAGGAGGAAGTCCATTCTGTTAGTGGAGGTGCTATGGCGGAATCATAGCATTGAGGAGGCCACGTGGGAACCTGAGGACTCGATGCATCAGCAGTATCCTCATCTGTTCTGATCAGGTAAATTTCGAGGTCAAAATTTCTTTTAGGGGGTGGAGTTGTAACGCCCCAAAATTTCTATCTCTATTTCTGTGAAATTTTGACAATTGTGTATCTGCTTCAGTGGTTAAGTGTTCTGGGTGTGTGTGAGAGGTCCCAAGTTCAAGCGTTAGCTTTAGCAAATTTTGGTATTTTTCTGACTAAAGCTTTATACTTGCTCAGTAGGCTCATATTAAATTATTTGTAAAACCATATCAGAATGAGCCTGCTGGTTCGAGTGGTAAAGGAGTCTGTGTGTTGGGTGGAGGTTCTGTGCTCAAATCCCTGTGTGAGCGTGGGAGTTTATTTTTGTTCATTTAACCAAGAGAGTTTCGGTCAAACAGGAATTTTGAGGAGGTTGAGTAGTGTGTTAGTGGGAGTCAAATTAGGGGATTTGGGGATAGTTGAATGTTATTCTTTTTTTTTCAAAATTTCCCTGTTTCCAGAAAAAAAAACTGACGTTTCCTCTCTTTCCCCCTTTGCCGAAAATTCTGTCACTTTTTATCCCACCTCTTTGATTTCTTTTTGAATCCATATCGTTCGTTTTGTGCAATCATAACAGTGTTCGTTGGGTAAGTTCCGTTTTCTTTAATTTTAACGCTTTTCGCCCAAGTGTTGATGAAGGTTTGATTTGTTGTTCTCGGTGAGGTGGAGAACAAGAATCCGTTGGTACTCCTGCAGTGATTTAAGCATTAAGGATTCCTTTTCGTTATCGGTAAGTATGCGGTTGTGTGGTTGCATGCTGTGAGATTTCGTTTGAGGAATATTTTCATTAGAGTATCGAAGGTGTTACTGAAATTGAGCGTTGGTTTGTTGATTTTTAGGTTCTGGAGGGTTCGTGGTTGCTGTAGCGTCGAAACAATACCAGGTGTGTGCCTGAAACATAGAAAAATGAGATTCGGCGAAAGCCAAAAAACCCCACTGTCGGTGCCACACGGCCGTGTGTGACAACACGGCCGTGTGATCGACGAAGGCCAGGCCGTGCGCAGAACACGACCGTGTGATGGCCTTGTGTGGCCCTGTGGGCTACATGGGCTAAACCAGACTGCGCGTGTAGGACACTCGAGCGTGTGGGCCCATACGAGTGAGTCACACGGGCGTGTGAATATTAGGCTAGGCCGTGTGATCCATACGGGCAAGGCCAATCTAGGTGTGTGGGCCCACACGAGCAACCCACACGGGCGTGTGGGTCCATTTATCTGAAATTTTCCCTAGGGTTGCACGGGTCGTCCCAAATGACTGTGGGCCTATTGTCGGGTCAGTAAGGGCTAACAAAACCCTAAACTATATGATCTGTTTGACTAATATTCTATACTTAGCATGATAGTATATGCATGTTATATCTGTTATCTGTAATGAAAGCATGTTAAGCATGATTTATTTGTTAATTCTGTATGCAAGTTCTGTTACTTTGATTGGGGTGGGATAAAGTATATTGGAGGAAGTGTTCTGAAAGGCAGATTATGCCTAATATCTGGCAGGACAGCTGCTTTATATCTTATATGTGCCGCATCGGTACAGCGTGGTGTGTAGGGCTGGGTGGGTTTTTTAAACCCCACATGGTGTGTAGGGATGGTCGAAGATGGTGTGTAGAGGATGGGGTAGGATTACATGTCGATTTGCATATCATGTAGAATCATGATCTCAGATATCTGAAATGGGCTTGGCCCGAATCAGATCTCAGATCTAACATGGGCTCAGGCCTGATTGTGAATCTGTCTGATTTGTGATATTCTGTATGTGTACATGCTTAATTCTGTTGGGTTACACATTGAGTTTACGTAAACTCATTCTTTTCTGTTTATTCTATTCAGGTAATCTACAAAGTTAGGCGGATTGGTGCTACGGAGGACTCGGCGGTGACCACTCGCCAAAACTGTTTTATTTGTTTTAGTTTTTATTTAAATTCGGCGTTAAGATTTGAGAGTTTGTATTTTCTTGGACTCTCTGGACTGTTTTAAAACTGTTGGGCTTTGGTTTTGGGTTTTTGGTTTATATTACTTATAACTTGAACGGTTTTCTAAACACGACATTTTTACAAAGCTTTCGCTACAAATACGTTTTATCTTCAAAACGATTAAATGAAAGAGAGCTTTGAAATTAATAATAGTGATAAAGGCTAAATGAACTGGAAAGGGGTTTTTAATTTAACCACAACGGTTTTTCAACTCATTTCATGTGACCCTTCCGGAGTCGGCCATAACGTCTAGGCCGGGTTTGGGGTGTTACACACAAACACTATAAACATGATTTAACAAACTTCATTGAATAAATGCAATCATCCTATCTCAACAGATTTAAGCTACCATTGTTGATGACAATATCATAAAACACATTGCAAACATGATTGAATCAAAATAAAAAAGTAAAGGAAGAATAAACTCTATTCAAATCGGTAGCCTCGCGAACTTTGAATTAATATGTTTTCCTCTGATCCTCGTGTTGCTCCTTTGCTAATGGATCCTCAAGGTGGCCAGCCAAGAGACAACCTTATCATGGTTTTGTTGTCTAAAGTGCTAGGCATGGAAAGAAAGAAGGAAATGAGAGAATGAGAAAATGAATGAAGGAATGATGGATGATTTTTAGGGATTAAGGGATAAATGAAAAGGTGAGAGGGGTGTGGTATTTATACTTGAGGTTGGTGGCTAAAGTTACTAAAAATGGCATCAAAGATCCCTTAGTTCTCTCCCATTAATGGCCGGCCATAACAAGTGGAAATGAGGGTGAGTTGGTTGCTTGATTTCAGCATGGAATCATGCTAAATTTAGCCATAAAGTGGATGGTTTCTTTAGTAATATTCATGTGCTAATTTTTAATGATTTTTACAATGTAGGGACCTCCAAATAATTGTCCCAAAGCTGATTTTTGGGCTGCCACAAGCTTGTGTCGAATTTGGGCTTGACTCCCCTTCGTCGGACGATTTCGTGACCCAATAAATAACTAGACATGTCCATCTTGTAACATCACTTAAACTGGGTCAAATCAGCATCCTTATGACCTAATTTTGCATGGTTTTGCCGTCCAAGTAGGGTAGATTTGTTCATGTCCATGCAAGAATTGTACTGAGCTCCATATTATATCACCTCATAGTTCTACTGCATTATTAAAACATATCACATTAATAAATAACATGAAAATGATTTAATTTATGTACAAAATTCATTTAATAAAACACAAATTTACATACTTCATAAATTCATGTCCATGATTGAGATTTAAGTAAAATTCACTAAATTCATTAACAAATGCTTGGGAGTAGTGTTATTTTTAAGTAAAAAGGTGGTAAAAATGACTAGAAAAACCCTATACAATTTAGAGTTTACACACCCCCAAACTTAATCCATTGCTTGTCCCGAGTAATGTTTCATGTAAAGCACAACTTTTACTAAGGCAATTTTTGCAACAAGTTTAAACAACATCAATCTTTGCACATAACCATGCATCAAAAAAATCATGCTCACAACCTCTTTTTATTAATAAGTAGCTCGAATGCAAACATTATTTCAAAATTTTATTCTAAGTGCAAAAAAATGTTAGCATAAGTCATAAAGTGGATGCTTTTCAAGATCACACATAACATTCACCATTTGATCAAAGTTTCCTTATCAATCAAATAAAGAAATCAGAAGGTCTAATTAATGGTCCTCATATGTTGAACTAGTCTGCATAATCATCCAAATCAATAGGTCTTTTATAAGGTTGTAATGGGGCTAGGCTTAAGGTAGGATAAAGAGAAGTGAATTTTTAGGTTTAGTAATCTTAACCCTATCTTTGCCTTGGATGAATTCGAGGTACATCCTTCCTACTAATGGGTTTTTCACCCCCCCAAACTTAATTTTGAAACATATGCCCAATACTTCTCAATACTTTTAGTATTTATTTTGCTCTTTTTTCTTGAAATTTGAATAGAGCTTTTTTTTATCATACAAAGAACATGTACATGTTTTTGTATTTTTCCTCGATCTTTGCTCACCAAGACAAGTATAGTTAAGATAGGTGCAAGAATACGATAAAATTTAAAAAGATGGTAGCATGGCTTATGATGTAGGTAAATAACAATTAAAAAAGGCTTTAAGGCTCAAATTAAGGTTTCAATGGTCAAAATTTATATGGTAGGCTTGAAAGGCTTAAAAGATCCAAAGAAAATGTGCCTAAATCATGCTTAGATTCTTATGCCTCCTAGGATTTCGCCTCAAGAAAGTTACTAAGTCAATTCTAAGAACTTAAACCTTCACGCATGTTTATTTCAAAAGAAGTTTAATTTTCATGGTAAAAGGCTACATAAGACCTAAGAATACACAAGCATTCCATAACTCAAGATAACAAAAAAGAAGAAGATATTGAACATGCTTACATTTAGACTAACTTATGAACAAAAAATCTTTCTGAACATTCATTTATTTCAGCATACTTATATGGAAAATATTGAAGCATAATTGAAAATTTTAAAATTTATGCAAATATTTTCCTTACCCCCTTTAAAAAGACGCAATGTTCTCATTGCGAAAACAAAGTAACGAATGAAAACTAAACACTAGGCAGACTACCAAGAAAGAGATGTGAGTCATGAAGACTACGTAAGTACCAAGTCTTTCTTAACAATCCAATCCTAGACATGTTCATTCCCATTACCACATCACTTCACTTTTTTTCTAATGAAGAGGCATTGATCTTATTTTATTCATGCTTGCAATATCTTATTTATTATACGAAAGTAAAATACTAACTAAGGAATAGAAATAAATGCCTAAAAATAAATACTAAGGATAAGAAATTTCCCCTTTTTTATTTGCGTCATCCTCCATGACTTTTTCCTTTTCCCTTTTTCGTCGCACTCGATTCCACAATCTCCTCTTTCCATGTCTCGAATATATGATCTGGGAACTCAGGAACAAAAGTATTAGAGATAATATTTAAAGTATTTCGTAAGGTATCATCTCTAACTTTTGCATATCTCCAGCAAGCTTGTTGTTGGTTATGCATGAATTTCCACAAATCCATTATAGCTGAAAATTCTGAATTCTTCATAGTGTTTGAGGAAGTAGGAATGGTCAACTCAGGATTAAAACTTGGCTTCATTGGTTCAGCAACATTTGGCTCCACCCTCGGTTCAGGGCTGTTTGGTTCCTCTTCAATTTTTGCTTCTTCTGTCTCATCAATTGAGTCAGCTTCTGGTTCAAATTTGGTTGTTGACCCTTTTGATTCTGGTTCGTTTGGCTCATTTGATTCAACTTGGTTTAATAATCCAACATTCTCCACTAACCTCTCAAGGTCATGTCTTGTTATGCAACCTTGAACATAACGGTCCTTCAAGTTTGCCTTCGATCTTACTTAGGCCCTCAAGCAAAGTGAAGTAATCAATGATGGAAAGTAGACACTTCCTGCCTTTTTTCGAGCACAATCTTGGATCTCTTTGAGAATAGTTCTCCCAACATTAATAGACCTTTCTATCATAATCGTATACAACAAAAGCATTCGTTCCATCGAGATGTTAGAACTATGTGAGATATGCATGAAGCTATATCAAATAAAATAGAACCATACCTTAGCCACTGGATTTAAATATTCTCTTTGGCAAGAATGACTACCTTACTTTCTTATAATCCATTGAGATCCTAGATTTGTAACCACATTAAGAACTTGTTGAAGAAAATCCCAATTCATATACATCATCATGGTAGAGTACTCATCTTCTTCAACATCAGGTAAGTTAAACAAATCATTAATGGATTTAGAAGTAAGGGGTACCTTCTTCTTACGAACAAGAGCTTCATTAGCATATGGCGTGGTCAAGTTTGCATAGAACTCTCACACTAAATCTTCACCAGGCATTAAACGTGCATCACAGAATTGTTCCTAATTTAAAGCATTAATCGTCTTTCGAAGTGACAATGGCATGACCATCTTGTCATTGCTCTCTAAACTGAAACATTTTTCCAGCATCATGGGTTAATTCTTGAAGATAGAATCAAAGCTTTCCCTTACTTCCTTATCTTGAATCACAATTGGATTTTCGACAAAAGTCTTAGAAGATCTAGTTCTTTTGCAAGACATGATATTTTTCCCGAAAATAGGTAGAATTTTAGCATATGGAAGGGAAAAGAAATTGGAAATGTATGGTGGTAGAGGTTTGCGGCGACGATAAAGCTGCTCCGGCAATGATATTGCTATAGTGATAGGAGGATTTGCGACAAGGGAAGAAAAGTGGGGAGAATTTTTGGGATTTGATGCTAATGGCAAAAAGGAATGGAATGGGTGGTTTGGGTTTAAGCTAGTTGCTTGAATGGTTGTGAAAAATATGATGGTATGAAGGGGTTTATATAGTGATAGATTAGGGCAAATTTGTAGCAAAAATTTAGCTACAAGCAATTACTTGGGCGACAAGGTAAGGAGGGAAGGGAAAAGTGGTGGCAAAATTAGGGTTTTGGGGACCCAATGGACGACACCTAGTGAGTAAATTTCTCCTCTTCATTTTTCTGGGCCTCAAGCCTAAACTACAATTATTTTGTTGTACTAAAAAATTAAATTGGTTAGTACTTGGGCCAAATTGACCCTATTATTGAATATAAACAAATTAAAATTAAAATTGCGAAATTAAAATTAAAATTAAAACTTTTGGATTACTTAGAAAATTCCTTCTTGAAAATTTACATCAAATTAATATCCCAGGAAAGGTTGGAAAGGTCACAAACGGTCCCGCTTAAATTCCAATCTCCTTAGGTGGGCTTAATTTAATGTATTAACTCAAGAAAATAATTTCTAAGTATGTCATTTATTAAAAATAAAAACATAAAAATTAAGGGTCTATTAAATTGAATGAGGTTTCAACTTGCTCAACTTCACCATCATAATAGTGTTTGAGACGTTGACCATGAACTTTAAACATATCTCCCTTATTGTTGTACAACTTTATCTCTCCATATGGGTAAACTTTATAGATGGTATAAGGTCCTTTCCTGTAACAGCCCAATTTTGGGTCTAGTCGGAACAGTGGTTTCGGGACCACAAATTCGGTGCAGTAAAATTTATATTTATTATATTTTTATGGTCTACAATTTTATGGAACGATTTCGTGAAAATTTCGTTCGAAAATTTTGATGTTTGGGCACTCAATTTAGTTAAAGGGGCTAAATTGTAAAAAGTGCAAAATTTGAGTTCTATATGTTAAAGGTGTCCAATTGCTATGAGATCTTAAATTAGAGGTCCTTATATGGTAATTAGACCATTATACTTTAAGATGGACAAAAATGGACATGGTTAGGTGAAATTTCAAAGTTATGCATTAAGGGCATTTTGGTCATTTGGTAAATAAAGATAAAATAAAACAAATAAAAAGATGTTATCTTCTTCAATTGAGTCCCTTAGTGCCGAAATTTAAAAAGAGACCATAGCTAGGGTTTGTTCATCTTCCAAGCTCGAGATTGTAAGTCCGTTCTAGCCCCGTTTTTAATGATTTTTATGTTTTTGAGATCCTTGCAACCTAATCTAGTTATTTCAAGGACTAATTTGAAAAGATGTCAAAGTCTAAAATTTTACCCATCTTAGATATTTGTGTATTTTTATGTTTAATGGTAGAAAATGTATGTTTGGTGTTAGATAAACAATATTTACCAAGTGATTTTTGATGGAAATACTTAAAAAGGACCTATTTGTAAAAGTTATAAAATGAGTAGTAAAAGTGTGATTAAATGGGAAATGTGGGCTTTTATGAGTATGTAAATGGTTGGGCTAGGCTTGGGTTTTGAAGAAATTGAATATATTTCATTTTACGAGCCTAGGGACTAAAAAGTAAAATGTTGAAAAGTTAGGGACAAAAAGGTACTTTTTCCATAATGTGATTTTTGGGCTAAATTGAATAATGTGAGTAATAAATGAGTTAAATTTGCTATTATAGATCAAGAAAAACGAGGTTCGGACCTAGATCGGGGGAAAAATAAAGTGTTTGACGATTAGGTCCAATTCCACTATTTTGTACCGAGGTAAGTTCGTATGTTAATAATGCAATGTTATAATTGTATTTATAATGTTTTGTTATTGCATGAATTGTATGATTGACTCTATGGATGTAATTGACGAAGTTTCAACAAGCGAGAAAATCCCTGTTGAACCTTAGGAATAGATTAGGATATCAGTGACATGTCACTTGGAACCCATGTGGATATGTAATTATGTGATTTATGTGTCCAGGATGTTGGTCTCGTACGTTCTACCGGTGGCTGAGTATACCGGCATATGTTGCGAATACTTGACAGCTTGTGTGAGCAGCACCGAGTAGCTACTTCTTGACTAACAGCTTGTGTGAGCAGGCTCGTGGATAGCTCGATAGCGAGCCTATATGTGCTACGAGATTTGTGGTAGCATTGGCTACATATGTGGCACTTATGTGCAAATTTTTTCGTGTATCCAATAGTATTCCAAGTGGTTCAACGGGTATGTCAAAGATGAGAAAGTATGTGATTATGTTACGAGTTGGTACAGGTATGTACGAAAAACTTAAATGAAATAGATTCGGTATATGATGACCTATTGGTAAGATTATGATTGAGTAAGTTATGCTCATGAAGTTTTAATGACATTTATGATATATGTTATGTTATTCATATGACAAATGTATAATTAATGTTGTTTATTATTTGCATATGAACTTACTAAGCTATATAGCTTACTCCCATTTCTTTCCCTTGTCTTATAGTGTCACCAAGCTAGCTCGGGATCGGAGATCGTCGGATATCCATTCACACTATCAACCATTATTTTGGGTACCATTAAAATGTCAATATTTTGAGTTATGGCATGTATAGGGACTTGGTCATTTTGTTATATGTGTCATTGGTAATGTGACCAAATGTATTGGCTTATAATGGTTAATGATTTCATTTTGTATATGACCATGAAAGTTGGCTAATGTTGGTTATGAGTATCGTTATATGTTGATAACATTCATGAGTATGGAAACTTGCATGATTTGTGTTGATAGATTATGATGTTGAAACATATTAGATTTTAGCATGTAGATGTGGTGTTAATACATTGGTTGTGTATGTTTTGGTTGCCTAAGTATGCTATGAATTGTGCCATTTAATTGGTGTAAGTGTAGGTGTAAATGAGGGTGGCAAATGGCTTGGTAAATAGCCTTATTTTTGTCCACACGGGTAGATACACGGGCGTGTGTCTAGGCCGTGTGTGACACAAGATCTGCCCCACGGGCATGTGTTTTGGTCGTGTGTCCCCTGCATCTTAATTTTGAAAAACATAATGTCTAGAATATAGCACATGGGCAGAGACACGGGCGTGTGTCTCAGGCGTTTGTACTACACAGCCTAGAACACAGGCGTGTGTCTTGACCGTGTGAAACCTGTAACATCCCGGTTTAGGGCCTAGTCAGAATAGTGGTGTGAGACCACAAATTTGAAGGTTATAAATGAGTTTTTAAGGTTTATGCCTTGTATGCATGCTAGTGTGAAAGTTTCATGAAGCAATTTTGTGAAATTGTGGTTGAATTGTCCAAAAAGACTAAATTGCAAAAGTTGCAAAATGTGTGTTTCTAGAAGCTATATGTGTGAAATAGCTTTAGATTATTAATTAGAGGTCCTTAATGAGCAATTTTCCCAATTTTTAGTTTTTGGACAAAAATGGGCATGGATGAGTTAAAATTTAAAGTTTATCAAAAAGGGCATTTTGGTCATTTATCAAATAAGTGATTAAAAAAGGAGAAAAGATGACAAAATCATGCTCATCTTCTTCCCCTCATTGCCGAAAATTTGAAGGAAGCCATAGCTAGGGTTCTTCAATTTTTCAAGCTTGCTAGTAAGTGCATCTAGCCTCGTTTTTTATATTCTTTGTATTTTTGAAGTCCCGGTAGCATGAGTAAGCTATTTTTAGCTATTTGATGAGCTATGAAGGATGTTCAAAAATGTGGTCATGTATGACATGCATGTATTTTGTTGTTTTATGGAAGATTATGAAAGCTTGATGTAGTAGAAACATCTTTTGTTAAGTGATTTTCCATGAAAATGCATGTAGGGACTTGATTGTGAAAATCTTAAGTTTGGTCATACATGTGTGTTTTAGTGAGAATTGATGATAGCTTTAGTTGAATAAGTGGTTCGACTAAGCATGAAAGACTAGAAAGTTGAATAAAAATCACTTTACGAGCCTTTGGGGCTAAAGTGTAAATATGAGAAAGTTTAAGGGCAAAATAGTAATTTTACTAAAGTATGAGATGTAGGTCAATTTAGTCAATGTATGTATTGAATAAGCTGATTTATTCATTATAGATCAAGAAAGACGAAGCCCGGATCAAAATCGAGGCAAAAGCAAGGTGGTGGACTAAATTGCAAGTCTCAATACTTTTGAGTATCAAGGTAAGTCTATGCATAAATAATGCATTTTTATTTACAATTTGTGAATGCTAAATAGTGTGTAGCATGATCGAGAATGATTGAGAACCTATGTGGTTCAAGTAGAATATGTGAATGGATGAATGATAGAGTAAGTAAATATGTTGATGTGTTGTAATAGTGCAAAAAGGTGGGCTAAGTGAGATACCATCCTAATGCATATTGACGATGAGCTGGCTATGTGCGATGCTATCGTTAGGTATGTTATTTAGTGGGCTATGTGCGAAACCGCTATGAATACCTTGTTGGTAGGCTAAGTGCGATACTACCATACTAATTGAATGGGGTGGGCTTAGTGCGGAACCACCGAGAGATTTGCTGTGTGGATGTGATAGTGAGTAGATTAGCTGTGTGGATGTATTATTAAGTTAATTAGCTGTGTGGATGAATTATTGAGAAATATTGATGTGTTGTATATTGTGTAAATGTGACATTGAATGCAGGTGTGCATTTCGATGGTTATGAGTATGTGACTCATGATGTGTTGGAAATGTGGTAAGGGATAGAAAGAGTAAGCATAGTTGTTCATTACTTTTGGTAGTATGATGCTAATTGTTGTTTAGCTTATACTATGATGTTTAATTGTTTATGTGTAAACTTACTAAGCTCAAAGCTTACTCCTTTTCTTTTCCCTTGTCTTATAGAGTAAAAGTGTTGAACCGAGATACGAGGATCAATTGGAAGATCGCCCACACTATCAACACACTCTGGTACATGAGACTCAATGTTTTGTATATGGCATGTATAGGGGCTAGACAAGTTAGTGAATTTTGTTGTAAATGGCTAAGATGTGTTTGCCTTTAGATGGATAGCTTATTTTGTATAATTCCATAGTTGTTGGCTATTTTATGTTATATCAAAAGTTATAGTTGTCTATGTGAGATTGCAATTCAATTTGAGTTGATTATGATTGTGTTAGATGAGTATATGTTGTGTATGCTAGAGGGGTGAAAAGAACTTGGCACATAGCTTTGTTCTTGTCCATGTGAATAGACACACGGGCGTGTGTCTAGACCATGTGAGACACACGGTCAGTCCACGGGCGTGTAACTTGGTCGTGCGTCCCCTACATGTTAGCATTTGAAGTCAGAATAGACCACGGACTAGTCACACGGGCGTGTGCCTAGGGCGTGTGGGATTAATCAGTGTTGGCTACGGGCTAGCCACATGGGCATGTGTCTAGACTCTAGGTCGTGTTAAGGTAGTCAGCGTGCACCACGGGTGGTAAGCACGGGCGTGTGCCTTGGCCGTGGGGCATTGGCAGAATGCTGGGTTTTTAAGCACAGTTTGGGAACATGGGCGTGTGTGACTTCACACGGGCGTGTTGTACCTTACTGCAAAGCGTGTGAGCCTGCTTCAAAAGAGAAAATTTTTAAGATTGGAAAAAGTTCCGGTTTAGTCTCGAGAGCCCTCGTGTGTATGAGTGAGGCCTCGTAAGTCGAGAATGAGGTTGTTGAGATGACTTCAGAGAGTAGTTACGACGAGCCTAAGTGGCAGACAAGTGGTTTGAGTTCGTAACGCCTCGGGCCGCCTCCGCGTAGAACCCGGTAAGGGGTGTTACATTTAGTGGTATCAGAGCTATGGTTTAGTCGGTTCTAGGACTATCGTAGCGGGTGTAAGAGTCTAGCTATACATGCCATAAGTGTACAATGATAGTGTGGTGGTTTCTGATGATTTTAAATCTTGTTTTATATAGTATATGGATTCCGATCCATTGATCACTTGATGAAACTTGACTAGTAATGCTGCGCTTCCTCTGCGCAAGGAACCGTGCCTGTTAAAGGTGTCCAATTGCTATGAGATCTTAAATTAGAGGTCCTTAGATGGTAATTAGACCATTATACTTTAAGATGGAAAAAAATGGACATGGTTAGGTGAAATTTCAAAGTTATGCATTAAGGGCATTTTGGTCATTTGGTAAATAAAGAAAAAATAAAACAAATAAAAAATTGTCATCTTCTTCAATTGAGTCCCTTAGTGCCGAAATTTCAAAGGAGACCATAGATAGGGTTTGTTCATCTTCCAAGCTCGATTGTAAGTCCGTTCTAGCCCCGTTTTTAATGATTTTTATGTTTTTGAGATCCTTGCAACCTAATCTAATTATTTCAAGGACTAATTTGAAAAGATGTCAAAGTCTAAAATTTTACCCATCTTAGATATTTGTGTATTTTTGTGTTTAATGGTAGAAAATGTATGTTTGGTGTTAGATAAACAACACTTACCAAGTGATTTTTGATGGAAATGCTTAAAAAGGACCTATTTGTAAAAGTTATAAAATGAGTAGTAAAAGTGTGATTAAATGGGAAATGTGGGCTGTTATGAGTATGAAAATGGTTGGGCTAGGCTTGGGTTTTGAAGAAATTGAATATATTTCATTTTACGAGCCTAGGGACTAAAATGTAAAAAGTTGAAAAGTTAGGGGTAAAAAGGTAATTTTGCCATAATGTGATTTTTGGGCTAAATTGAATAATGTGAGTATTAAATGAGTTAAATTTGCTATTATAGATTAAGAAAAACGAGGTTCGGACCTAGATCGGGGGAAAAACAAAGTGTTTGACGATTAGGTCCAATTCCACTATTTTGTACCGAGGTAAGTTCGTATGTTAATAATGCAACGTTATAATTGTATTTATAATTTTTTGTTATTGCATGAATTCTATGATTGACTCTATGGATGTAATTGACGAAGTCCAACAAGGGAGAAAATCCCGGTTGAACCTTAGGAATAGATTAGGATACAAGTGACATGTCACTAGGAACCGATGTGGATATGTAATTATGTGATTTATGTGTCCCGGGTGCTGGTCTCGTACGTCCTACCAGTGGCTGAGTATACCGGCATATGTTGCGGATACTTGACAACTTGTGTGAGCAGCACCGAGTAGCTACTTCTTGACTGACAGCTTGTGTGAGCAGGCCAGTGGATAGCTCGATAGCGAGCCTATATGTGCTACGAGATTTGTGGTAGCATTGGCTACATATGTGGCACTTATGTGCAAAGTTTTCCGTGTATCCAATAGTAATCCAAGTGGTTCAACGGGCATGTCAAAGATGAGAAAGTATGTGATTATGTTACGAGTTGGTACAGGTATGTACGAAAAACTCAAATGAAATAGATTCGGTATATGATGAACTATTGGTAAGATAGTGATTGAGTAAGTTATGCTCATGAAGTTTTAATGACATTTATGATATATGTTATGTTATTCATATGAAAAATGTATAATTAATGTTGTTTATTATTTGCATATGAACTTACTAAGCTATAGAGCTTACTCCCCTTTCTTTCCCTTGTCTTATAGTGTCACCAAGCTAGCTTGGGATCGGAGATCGTCAGATATCCATTCACACTATCAACCATTATTTTTGGTACCATTGAAATGTCAATATTTTGAGGTATGGCATATATAGGGACTTGGTCATTTTGTTATATGTGTCATTGGTAATGTGGCCAAATGTATTGGCTTATAATGGTTAATGATTTCATTTTGTATATGACCATGAAAGTTGGCTAATGTTGGTTATGAGTATCATTATATGTTGATACCATTCATGAGTATGGAAGCTTGCATGATTTGTGTTGATAGATTATGATGTTGAAACATGTTAGATGTTAGCATGTGGATGTGATGTTAATACCTTGGTTGTGGATGTTTTGGTTGCCTAAGTATGCTATGAATTGTGCCATTGAATTGGTGTAAGTGTAGGTGTAAATCAGGGTGGCAAATGGCTTGGTAAATAGCCTTATTTTTGTCCACACGGCTAGTTTAACACCCTTTACCCGTGTTGACGTCGGAACAGGGTACGAGGTGTTACCTAACTTAAACACATACTAACATACATTTCCGGGTCATAAAAGTTTGTTCAAATTTAAAACTTTTCAAACTTTGTCTTAAAATCTCTAATATAAGCCTACGAGGCCCAAAACACACTTTAGAAACGGTTCAGGACCAAACCGAGTTCTTTAGAAAACTTTGGAAAATGTCACTAAAAATAGGGGCACACACCTGTGTGGAAGGGCGACATGACCGTGTGACCTAATAACATGGCCATGATGAAGAACCGTGTAAGTCACACGGCCTAAGCGTATAGGGACACGCCCGTGTCCATTGCTTGCATGGATTTAATTCTCAATTTGAACCTACAGGGGTTTTCACACGGCCTGGCACACACCCGTGTCCATGGCCCATGTCCCTCACACGGCCATGACATGTCCGTGTCTCAGCCCATGTGTTAAAACCTTGACATTCTATTTCTGACGTCAGCAACATTTTAGGGTCACACGGCCAAGGCACATGCCCGTGTGCTAGGCCATGTGGCGAATTTACTTTCGCATTTAAGGTGCAGACTTCACACGTTCTGGGCATATGCCCATGTACAATGGCCTTGTCTTCCACACGGTTGAGACACACGGCCATGCCTCAGCCCGTGTGATTACTACTGGGCATTCTGTTTTACCAAATTAAGGTGCAGGGGACACACGGCCAGATTACACGCCCACGGGGCAGATCGTGTGTCACACACATTCTAGACACACGCTCGTGTGTCTACCCGTGTGGACAAAAACAAGGCTATTTACCAAGCCCTTTTGCCACCCTTACTTGCACCAACGTAAGCCTCAACCAAGACATACACACATCAAGACCACTACACTCCATTCACATGCAAAACTTATCACATACTTTATCAATCTAATCATGCGACTTACTTATTCATGCATTAACACACCACATATTTCACCATGCAACTTGCACATTCACAAAAAAACATCATCATTTACATATATCAATATCAAGTATTAGCCATCATCCATGGCCTTACACAAAATGAATCAATCTTCAAGACAAGCCAACACATTTGGCCAAAACAATATGACACTTGACAAAAGACCAAGTCCCTATACATGCCATACTCAAAATAATAAATCTAACTATACCAAATGTTCAAATTGATAGTGTGATCGAGCCTCCGATGTCCTTTGATTCCCGAGCTAGCTTGGCGATACTATAAGAAAATGGAAAGGAAAGGGAGTAAGCACAAAGCTTAGTAAGTTGCCTGTAAATAAGTAACAACATCAACCATGCCTCTTTAAACACATAGCATATTATAAACTAGCACAACGTTCTTGATTTAACAATGGTAGATTTACTACATATTTACACATCACAAGTATAAGCCAAAGATTACAAGATCGTCCCGAAATCATTCTCATAGATAGGACTTACTCAATTTCATCCTTATCAATAAGGCATCATAACTAAGTTCATATCTCATGAGTTTCGAGTAAGAATCTGTACCACTCACAACATGATCATATCCTTTCATATCTTTATCATAAGCTTTAAATAACCCGTGGAACCATTTGGAATACTAAAGGATATCTGATAAGCCTCACACAAGAGGGTAAAATGCCGATGCCATGTCCTAGACATGGTCCTACACTGGCTCACATGTCGAGGCCGGTGCCATGTCCAGACATGGTCTTACACTAGCACTCGTTTTAATGCCGATGCCATGTCCCAGACATGGTCTTACACTGGCTCTCATAATGTGGCCGATGCCATGTCCTAGACATGGTCTTACACTAGCACACAAATCAACACCGATGTCATGTCCCAGACATGGTCTTACACTGGCTCTCGTAATGTGGCCGATGCCATGTCCCAGACATGGTCTTACACTAGCACACATATCACCCAAATGTCATGGCATGGATATCCAATCTATGCTTAAGGTTCAACCGGGAGTTTTTACTACATCAATTCTCATCATGCATATTCACAACAATAATCATACACTTTATGCCATATTAATTGTTCAATACATAATAACAATAAAGTTGTATTATTTACGTACAACTTACCTCAGTATACAAAATATGGGCGACTAGTTTGATTTAGTCCAATAGCTTGGTTTTCCCCCGGTCTAGGTCTGAATTCCATTTTTCTTGATCTATAATGACAATTCACTTATTTAATCACTACATTAATCAAGACAATCTATAATTCATACCTAGGTAAAATTACCATTTTGCCCCTAGACTTTCACATAATTATGATTTTGCCCCTAGGCTCGTAAAACGATTTTCATCAAATTTCTTCATTAACCAAGCCTAGCCGAACCTTTATTACTCTTATAGCAACTCACAATTTTCAATTATTTCACACGTTTACAACCTATTTTATAAACTTCACAAAATGGTCCTTTTAAGTGTTTTCATGAAAACCCCTTTCACAAAAGTTGTTTATTTAACAACCAAGATTCATTTTCTTCCATAAAATTTCAGCAAACAACATAAATACTCTCATGGTAAGACCCTAGACTCTCAACCAATTTGCAAAATAGTCCCCTCATTAGCTAGATCAAGCCATAGGGGTTCCAAAAACACAAAAATTAATAAAAACAACCACCAAAATCACTTACTTGCAAGAGAAAAGCTTGGCTGAAATTTTGAGCTCTCAAAACCCTTAGGTTTGCTGAAAATTTTGGTGGAAGAGGAAGAAGATGGGAAAAGATGATAGATTTTTCTTTGTTTTATTATTTTTATTCATTTAGTCACCTAATGCCACCAAACTTTGACCAATTTCATGAATTAAAAATTCATGTCAAGCCACCATAATTTCATTGGTCTATTTACACAATAAGGACCTCTAATTTAGTGTTCCATAGCTATTTTAGACCTTTAGCTTGTAGAACAAAACTTTCACACTTTATGCGATTTAGTCTTTTTTCGAAATTAAGCAAGAAATCACTAAAAATAATTCACCAAAATTTTAATTTACTCATGTAATTATGCTATAACACATAAAATAATATTAAAAATAATTTCTCCAGCCTCGGATTAGTAGTTTCGAAACCACTGTTTCGACTAGCCCCAAAATTGGGCTGTTACAATTCTCCCCCCTTAGGGATTTTCGTCCCCGAAGATCTTACCAGTGAAAAGGTTTGGGTATTGATCTCTCATAGTCTCCTCGGGCTCCCATGTGGCCTCTTCAACCCCATGTCTATGCCATAGTATTTTCACGAGTGCTATACTTGTATTTCTCAATTGCTTGACCTCTCGGGCCAAGATCTTAACTGGCTCTTCGCCATAAGTCATGTTTGATCGAATCTCAACCTCTGTTGGTGAAAGAACATGTGAAGGGTCAGAAAGGTAACGGCGCAACATCGACACATGGAAAACATTGTGGATCTTCTCTAACTCGGACGATAAAGCTAATCTGTATGCTACCTGTCCAATTCTCTCAGTCACATCATAAGGTCCAATAAACCGTGGACTTAATTTGCCTTTCCTACCGAATCTGAGGACTTTCTTCCACGGGGATACTTTCAAAAACACCTTATCACCGACTTGAAACTCAATTTCTTTTCATTTCAGATCCGCGTAGGATTTTTGTCTATCCGAAGCGGCCTTCAAATAGTCACTGATTACCTTTACTTTCTCTTCGGTCTCTTTGACTAAGTCAACCCCGTGAATTTGATTTTTTTTAGTTCGGTCCAATACAAGGGCGTTCGGCACTTACGCCCATACAAAGCCTCATAAGACGCCATTTTCAAACTCGACTGATAACTATTGTTGTAGGCAAACTCAACCAACGGTAAGTACCTTTCCCAACTGCCTTGAAACTCAAGAACACAACACCGCAACATATCTTCAAGAACCTGAATTACTCTTTCCGACTGACTGTCGATTTGCGGGTGGAAAGCAGTACTAAAATTCAGTTTCGTCCCCAACGCTTCTTGCAACTTTTTCCAAAACCGTGATGTGAACCTCGGATCTCTATTCGATATGATCGATAAAGGTACCTCGTGAAGTCTCACAATTTCAGAAACATACAAATCGGCCAATTTCTCAAGTGGATAATCAGTACACACCGATATAAAATGAGCCGAATTTGTTAGCCTATCAACCACGACCCATACAACGTCTTTCTTCCTTGGCGTCAACGGCAATCCAGACACAAAATCCATGGTAATACGGTCCCATTTCCACTCGGGAACCATCATAGGCTGGAGTAAACCCGAAGGTACTTGGTGTTCGGCTTTCACTTGCTGACAAATTAGGCACTTAGAGACAAACTCTGAAACATCTCTCTTCATTCCCGACCACCAATACATTTTCTTCAAGTCATTATGCATTTTCACACTACCCGGATGGATAGACATACAACTGCTATGTGCCTCATGCAAAATTTTTCGAATAAGCTCATCGTCTTTGGGTACACAAATTCTGTCTCAAATCAGTAAACAACCATCTAAACCAATCCGAAAGTCTGATTCTATACCCGACTCGCACTGAGTTATCTTAGCTTGCAATTCTTTATCACCTTTCTGAGCTTCACAGATCTCTTGCAAAAACATTGGTTTCGCTCTCAACTCAGCTAAAATCAAACCATTGTCAATTACTAACAACTGAGTGTTCATAGCCCTCAAGGAAAACAATGACTTCCTACTCAAAGCATCGGCGACCATGTTTGCCTTCCCCGGGTGATAGTCGATCACCAGTTCGTAATCTTTTATGAGCTCTAGCCATCTCCGTTGGCGAAGGTTTAGTTCCTTTTGAGTCATCAAATACTTTAGACTTTTATGGTCGGTGAATACTCGACATCTCTCGCCATACAAATAGTGTCTCCAAATCTTCAGTGCAAACACTATGGCGGCCAGCTCTAAGTCGTGAGTCGAATAGTTTTTCTCATACGGCTTCAGTTGTCTCGAGGCATATGCTATTACCTTGTCTTCTTGCATGAGCACGCATCCCAATCCATTCAAAGATGCGTCGCTAAACACTACAAATTCTTTTCCCGGTTTCGCTTGCACTAAAATTGGAGCTTATGTCAACGCCTTTAGTTTCTCGAAACTTTGTTGGCATTTTTCTGTCCATTCGAACTTGACATCTTTCTGTAGCAACCTCGTCATCAGAGTAGCAATCATGGAGAATCCTTTAACGAATCGTCTGTAGTTACCCGCTAAACATAGAAAGCTTCTAATCTTCGACACATTCCTCAGCGGTTTCCACTCAACAATAGCCGAGATCTTATTCGGGTCAACTTTAATTCCATCACCTGACACAATGTGTCCTAAGAATCCAACTTCTCGAAGCCAAAACTCACTTTTACTAAACTTAGCATACAACTACTTATCTCTTAAAGTCTGCAAAACAGTTCTTAAATGCTCTGCGTGTTCACCCTCATCACGAGAATAAATTAATATGTCATCGATAAAAACAACAACGAACTTATCCAAGTACGGTCAAAAAATACGATTCATTAAATCCATAATCACGGCGGGAGAATTTGTTAAGCCAAAGGGCATGACAAGGAACTCATAATGGCCATACCTCATCCGCAATGCAGTTTTCTGTACAACTTGTTCCTTAACTCTCAGCTGGTAATAACCGGACCTCAGGTCTATCTTAGAAAACACTGTGGCTCCCTTCAATTGGTCAAACAAATCGTCGATCCTTGGCAAAGGATACTTGTTCTTAATCTGAACATTGTTGAGTCGCTCAGGTAGTCTATACATAATCTCATCGACCCGTCTTTCTTTTTCACAAAAAGTACCGAAGCACCCCACGGAGAATAGCTCGGTCTCGCAAAACCCTTATCCGTTAACTCTTGTAGCTGAACCTTCAACTCTTTTAACTCCAACGGTGCCATCCTATATGGGGCAACCGAAATAGGTGCCGTACCAGGGACCAACTCAATACCAAACTCGACTTCCCTAGTTGGAGGCAATCCGGGCAACTCTTCTGGAAACACATCTAGGTACTCACACACCACAGGCACTGACTCAATCTTTACTTCCGACACTTGAGTATTCAACACAAATGCGAGATAAGACTCATACCCTTTTCTTATACATTTCTCAGCCGCCAAAGAAGAAATCACTACAGGCAAGCTATCCGATTCACCTGATTCAACCTGAAGGATATCCCCATTTTCACACTTCAGTTCAATAAATTTTCTCCCACAATTTACTATCACATCATGAGCTGCTAACCAGTCCATACCAAGAATCACGTCAAATTCATCTAACGGTAGAAGCATAAGATTAGCCAGAAAACAATGACCTCTAATTGTCAAGGGACAATTTCTACACACTTGGTCAACTATCATATGCTTGCCTAACGGGTTTGACACTTTTATCACAAATTTTGTAGACTCAACAGGCATATTCATGCTAGACACCAATTTCACACAAGCATACGAATGGGTAGACCCCAGATCAATCAAACCAACAACAAAAATATCGTGAAGAGAAAAAGTACCCATAATCACATCCGGTGACAATGCCTCTTCGCGAGCGCGAATGGCATAAGTCCTTGCAGGCGCTCGGCCCTCGAACCTCATGGCGGAATCTCTAGGCGCACCTCTGCTGCTAGCCCCACTTTCCGAGTTCTTTTATGGTCTACCTCTAGAAGGAGCATTATTCGCTCACGCATCTTACTTTCTGTCTTTCTCATCCATCTCAAGACAGTTCGAATGAAGTGGTCTAGTGAACCGCACTTGAAACAGCCTCTATCATTTCCTCGACACTCACCGAAATGTCATCTACCACACTGCGAACACTCTGATTTATTTGGTCGAGCACTACCAACACTCGCAATGGAAGTGGTTTGAGCTTTAGACGCCGTGTACTGCTTATTCTTATTTCTACTCAAGAATCCTACTGACGCATTTGATCGAGTAGGAAACTCTCTCGATCTCTTGGATGAGGTCTGAAATGATCTTCCCATTTGTCTTTTCTTTGAGTCACGAGACTCGATTTCAACTTTTCTTTTCTCTTTGGCCAATTCTTCGGCCTTGCACGCTCTCTCAACAAGCACCACAAACTCCTTTAATTTTAGGATGCCAACTAATAGTCGGGTGTCTTCATTTAATCCTCCTCAAACCTCTTACACATGATGGCTTCGGTGGATACGCACTCCCGAGCGTATTTGCTGAGCCTTACAAACTCACGCTCATACTCAGTTACCGTCATTCGGTCTTGTTTTAGCTCAAGGAATTCCTTTATTTTCTGATCGATAAACCTTTACCTAATATACTTCTTTTAGAATTCCTCTTGGAAAAACTCCCATGTAATCTTTTCCCTTGGTACAACTGACACAAGGGTGTTCCACCATTGGTAGGCCGAGTCTCGCAGGAGTGACACTACACACTTCATGCACTCATCTGGTGTGCAAGACAACTCATCGAACACCCTAATGGTATTTTCTAGAAAGAATACTGCTCTCTTTGGGTCATCATCTATATTCGATCGAAATTCCTCGGCCCCTTGCTTTCAAATTCTATCTACTAGAGGTTTTTCCCTTCTAATCATTTTCACTACTTGGTGAGCTGTAGGGGCAGGCTGAGGGATTGGAGAGGGTGCAGGAGGTGGAGCATTCAAGTTTGCACTAACAAACTTCGAATACCAAGCATTCATCATATGGAGGAAGGCTTCTCTAGCCCCTCCGCCCTGACTCAGTGTCACGGGCCCACTTTAGACTGGCGCGGTCCCTTCTGCGGGAGCCAGCGCATTATTTTCTACATCATCCGCCACTGCTCTGTCGGGATCCATTTACTATATAAAATCACATTTTAAATTGTCAGGAGTTGTCACACTATCATAATTCATATATGGCATGTATAGCTAGACTCGTACACACGCTAGGTTAGTCCAAGAATCGACTAAACCATAGCTCTGATACCACTAAATATAATACCCCTTACCCGTGTTGACGCTGGAACAGGGTACGAGGCGTTACCTAACTTAAACACATACTAACATACATTTTCGAGTCATAAAAGTTCGTCCAAATTTGAAACTTTTCAAACTTTGTCTTAAAATCTCTAATATGAGCCTACGAGGCCCAAAACACACTTTAGAAACGGTTCGGGGCCAAACCAAGTTCTTTAGAAAACTTTGGAAAATGTCACTAAAACAGGGGCACACGCCCGTGTGACCTAATAACATGGCCATGATGAAGAACTGTGTAACTCACACGGCCTAAGCATATAGGGACACGACCGTGTCCATTGCCTGTGTGGATTTAATTCTCAATTCGAACCTACAGGGGTTTTCACACGGCCGGGTACACGCCCGTGTCCCTCACACGGCCATGACACGGGCCATGACACGTCCGTGTCTCAGCCCGTGTGTTAAAACCTTGACATTCTGTTTCTGACGTCAGCAACATTTTAGGGTCACACGGCTAAGGCACACGCCCATGTGCTATGTCGTGTGGCGAATTTAATTTCGCATTTAAGGTGCAGACTTCACACAGCCTGGGCATATGCCCATGTACAATGGTCGTGTCTTTCACACGGTCGTGCCTCAGCCCGTGTGGTTACTACTAGGCATTCTGTTTTACCAAATTAAGGTGCAGGGGACATACGACTAGATTACACGCCCACAAGGCAGACCGTGTGTCACACACAGCCTAGACACACGCTGTAACATCCCAAAATTGGGCCTAGTAGGATTGGGCCTTGAGCTTTAAGAAAAATTTGAGTATTATTTTTGTGTTGGCTCGGGTAGGAATTTTGTGTGTTAGCATAGTCTTGTGAAGGCTTGATTTTATTTAGGAAGTTAGATAATTTTTAGTATGGTTTATTTAATGAAGTGGATTAAGTGAGCTTAGCACTTAAGTTAATTTAAGTGTTAAATTCTAACACATGAGGAGTTAATGGCATAGTGGATAAGGAGCTTGAAAGGTTACTTGAGGGAAGTGGCTCGAGTTGCTTGGAAAGCATTTTGAAGACTTTATTTTTGTATCCTAGCATTGATGGACGGTCAAACTTTAATTATGATAGGTTGGACCTTAATTTTTTGGTAAGTTGAATATTGGTTTAAGGAAAGCATGAAATAGGGGATAAGAATCTTAAAGTTAAGGAAGGTTTAGGGGACAAAAGGCTTGAAGAGTGGATGATGTTTTGAAGCTTTTCCATGGTCATTTGACCATGAACCTAGAAACGGCATAAGGGGCTAAGGGGTTGGTTTAATTGGGACGGAGATTAAGGGGTTGATAGGGAAGAATTGAGGAGGAAAAAGGGGGATTGTGTTGGCTAATGTGTTGACCGAATATGGTATGGATTAGGGAGGTGGTAGTTGACCAAAAGTTGTCAATTTGTGCATCTTTTCCTTTGTCCAAATATTTTCTCTTAGCCGAAATTGTCAATTGGCATTTGGTAAAAACTTTGCTTTGTTTTGGCCATTACATTTTTGACCAAATTGGTATTTTTTTATTTCTTCTTTTCCTCTAAAGTTTTACTCTCTTTTTGGTACCAAAACATTGCTACTTTTGAAGACATTTATCATTTCTTTTCTTTCTCTCTAGTGCAGAATTCATTCTATCACCAAAAGCATTTCTCATATTTTCGTTTTCTTTTTCATTCTCTTTCTTTCTCATAAATAAAACTATCCTATACTTTTCACCATTTTTCTTTCTTTTCTTTTTGTTAAAAACCAAAACCATCATATTTGAAACTACCATCTTTTCTCTTCTTTTGTTAAAGCCAAATCACTATTTCTCTTCTTTTTAATTGTTAAAGTCGAATCCTTTTTATAGTTCAAGTAAGGGTAAATCAATCTCCGTATTTCTGTAAGGATTATCTATCAATCGCTTTCTTTATTTTCCTTTAGATTAACCGATTTTAGGAATCTAATCCTCTTACTCCTTCGTGGCCAAATCTTTGAAGGAGGATTTCGGGGCTTCTTGTAGTTGACGATTAGGGAGAGATCATTCGGGTTTCGAATAATCCAAGGTAAGGAGATGATGATATTCGGCCAAGGGCCATATCTTGTAATGATAATCGATTTCTAATATAGTGTTATGTAGGTGCTATCGACGTTGTAGGCAAGGGTCGAAAATCTTAAGTATTATATCGCTTTTCGTGTTTGCAAGGTGTGTAACTTATGCTAAACTTCTAATAGATCAATAGCTTTATTGATAAAAATGTGTTTATAAAGAAATATAAATGTTTATGGCTTCGGGTACCATTCAATGGTACAGTGAATTGAGGTATGTTATTCCTTCGTACTATGTATGATTCTAATATGAAACATATTCGATATTTGATTATGATTTTGATATAATGTACAAGGCATAATATTTACATCGCTAATAATGCTATATGCATAATATGAAATGTGTCCGATTCCGATATGATAATGGGGCATATGGCATGATAATGAAATAATATGTTATTGTATGGGCATATGGGTAATATTGAAAGGGGAAGTGTTCTGGTGGTTTTTACCACATTATCCGGTGACTTTGGTCACGATATTATGAATCCGGTGACTTCGGTCACGATATTATGAATTCGGTGACTTCGGTCACGATATTATGAATCCGGTGACTCTGTCACAATTATCTGGTGGCTATGCCACGATTATAAGGGCGATGTGCATGTTGACTGCAGCAACTGCCTTCGATGGTTTGTAGCGGATGGAGGGTCGATTTAGTAATCCCCACGGTGTGATTGGTAGGTACGGGTGGTGTGTAGCGGATGGATATCTAAGTTGGGTTCGGGATTGCATTTCATTTTATATGTACATGTGATTATCTGATTTGCTATATTATGGGCTTATGGCTAAATGTGATTTAAATGGGCTTTATTGCTATGATCGATTGGGTTTTTAGTGTACTGTTACACATTGAGTCTGTTGACTCACCCTTCAGTGGGATATCTTTTCAGGTAATACTCAGTGATTCGTGAGATCGCGGATGTGGAGCCGGATGAACTCGAGAAGGCCATGCAATAAAATTTGATTTTACAAGAACTTTCATTTGGGTACCTTATTATATTTTAATTTGGGTTTTCATATTTTATAGATTTGTAATAAGGCCTCTTTAATTATGGTTTTGGATTATTTATATGCTTTGGGATTTATTCTAAACATGTTTAAGTATATCACTTGATTAATTTAATAATTGAGCTAAAGTTTTCTAAACTATAAAAATGCTATGGTATTTTATCTTACCATCATGTAATCTAAATTGTTGATAATAAAATTATAAATTAAGTGTTTTCTACAACTTAAATGATTTCCAAAATTTTAAGTTTCTACATTCAAATGCAAACGGTTTCAAATTATTAATTCGAGTTTTCTTAAAATGAAACAAATGTTTTCTAACCTATGATTTATCCACTTAGTTTAAAAGTTTTATTTATGGAATTTCAAAGTAAATTTCCAGTTTTTAACTTATTAAACATCTGATTTCTACAAATATAGAATTACAAAGAATTTTTCACTAATATTTAATCGCTATCTCAATTTTCTTCGAAACATTTTTCTTCGTAGCATGCCAAATTCGGTCGTGGCGTATTGACCGGGTTTGGGGTGTTACAAATTGGTATCAGAGCCAAGTTCAAAAGCTCGGCTGTGGGCCCGAGGCCCATAATGTTTTAAAGAATGGATTTTAAAATGTTTTGTTGAAAATTATAAGGTTGGAAAGGCATGGCCTCGAGTCTCCGACATCAATCCGCTCAGTAAGTACATCAAATCGTTGATTTTGATGATATGATATGATGATGTTGGCATGATCAGATAGTAGTAGGAACTACTATAGAGACCCAAACTATAGGTTGAATGTACTCATGAAACAACTTCTTATTAAAATTATTCATAAAACCGTGTTTTAAAGAAAGTGGAATAATGACTAATGCATAAAACTTTTAAATCGATAAGTCGAGATGTTAGACATGAGCACTCGAGATCGTGGATGTGGTAAAAGCGTATGTTAGGGCTAGATTTTCAGCACCGAGGCATAATTCCAAGAAGGAGGCGTTAGCATCGCTAGTGGTCGAGACAGAGTATCATGATCGAGTTCGGATTGATGAGTGACTCGAGATAGTTAAAGAATCGGTGAAGCACTTGGAGTTGGGTCCATGGATCGTAAGAAGAACAGAGATCACGGTTCTCTAGGGTCACAATCTCGTTCTCAGAAACATGTCAAGTCATGGTCAAACTTTTTGGCTTGCGATTATTGTGGAAGGTGTCATCCGGGAGAATGTTGGAGGAAGATAGGAGTATGCTTGAGATGCAGGTCTAAGGAGCTTAAGGCTCAGGATTGTTTCCTCACTCTCAAGTCAGGTATGTTTTGGTTGGAAGTGATGGTTGATTGTAGGAAAATTTTTGGTATAAGTGTAAGTGTTAGATAATGGTTTGCTATGGTGGATTAAGATTTTGTTAAAAGTACATTGTGGTTTTATTAAGATCAGAGTGCACAAAGAAGAACGTAGTGTGGCGAGATAGGATGTCACGATCAATTAGTTAGTTGGAAATTTCGAGAACGAAATTTCTTTAAGGAGGGTAGATTTGTAACATCCCGAAATTGGGCCTAGTAGGATTGGGCCTTGAGCTTTAGGAAAAATTTGAGTATTATTTTTGTGTTGGCTCGGGTAGGAATTTTGTGTGTTAGCATAGTCTTGTGAAGGCTTGATTTTATTTAGGAAGTTAGATAATTTTTAGTATGGTTTATTTAATGAAGTGGATTAAGTGAGCTTAGCACTTAAGTTAATTTAAGTGTTAAATTCTAACACATGAGGAGTTAGTGGCATAGTGGATAAGGAGCTTGAAAGGTTACTTGAGGGAAGTGGTTCGAGTTGCTTGGAAAGCATTTTGAAGACTTTATTTTTGTATCCTAGCATTGATGGACGGTCAAACTCTAATTATGATAGGTTGGACCTTAAGTTTTTGGTAAGTTGAATATTGGTTTAAGGAAAGCTTGAAATAGGGATAAGAATCTTAAAGTTAAGGAAGGTTTAGGGGACAAAAGGCTTGAAGAGTGGATGATGTTTTGAAGCTTTTCCATGGTCATTTGACCATGAACCTAGACGGCATAAGGGGCTAAGGGGTTGGTTTAATTGGAACGGAGATTAAGGGGTTGATAGGGAAGAATTGAGGAGGAAAAAGGGGGATTGTGTTGGCTAATGTGTTGACCGAATATGGTATGGATTAGGAGGTGTTAGTTGACCAAAAGTTGTCAATTTGTGCATCTTTTCCTTTGTCCAAATATTTTCTCTTAGCCGAAATTGTCAATTGGCATTTGGTAAAAACTTTGCTTTGTTTTGGCCATTACATTTTTGACCAAATTGGTATTTTTTTATTTCTTCTTTTCCTCTCTCAAGTTTTACTCTCTTTTGGTACCAAAACATTGCTACTTTTGAAGACATTTATCATTTCTTTTCTTTCTCTCTAGTGCCGAATTCATTCTATCACCAAAAGCATTTCTCATATTTTCGTTTTTCTTTTCATTCACTTTCTCTCTTCTCTTTCTTTCTCATAGCCAAACTATCCTATACTTTTCACCATTTTTCTTTCTTTTCTTTTTGTTAAAAACCGAAACCATCATATTTGAAACTACCATCTTTTCTCTTCTTTTGTTAAAGCCAAATCACCATTTCTCTTCTTTTTAATTGTTAAAGTCGAATCCTTTTATAGTTCAAGTAAGGGTAAATCAATCTCCGTATTTCGGGTAAGGATTATCTATCAATCGCTTTTCTTTATTTTCCTTTAGATTAACCGATTTTAGGAATCTAATCCTCTTACTCCTTCGTGGCCAAATCTTTGAAGGAGGATTTGGGGCTTCTTGTAGTTGACGATTAGGGAGAGATCACTCGGGTTTCGAATAATCCAAGGTAAGGAGATGATGATATTCGGCCAAGGGCCATATCTTGTAATGATAATCGATTTCTAATATAGTGTTATGTAGGTGCTATCGACGTTGTAGGCAAGGGTCGGAAATCTTAAGTATTATATCGCTTTTCGTGTTTGCAAGGTGTGTAACTTATGCTAAACTTCTAATAGATCAATAGCTTTATTGATAAAAATGTGTTTATAAAGAAATATAAATGTTTATGGCTTCGGGTACCATTTAATGGTATAGTGAATTGAGGTATGTTATTCCTTCGTACTATGTATGATTCTAATATGAAACATATTCGATATTTGATTATGATTTTGATATAATGTACAAGGCATAATATTTACATAGCTAATAATGCTATATGCATAATATGAAATGTGTCCGATTCCGATATGATAATGGGGCATATGGCATGATAATGAAATAATATGTTATTGCATGGGCATATGGGTAATATTGAAAGGGGAAGTGTTCTGGTGGTTTTTACCACATTATCCGGTGACTTTGGTCATGATATTATGAATCTGGTGACTTCGGTCACGATATTATGAATCCGGTGACTTCGGTCACGATATTATGAATCCGATGACTCTTTCACAATTATCTCGTGGCTAGCCACGATTATAAGGGCGATGTGCATGTTGATCGCAAGAATCGCCTTCGATGGTGTGTAGCAGATGGAGGGTCGATTTAGTAATCCCCACGGTGTGATTGGTAGGTACGGGTGGTGTGTAGCGGATGGATATCTAAGTTGGGTTCGGGATTGCATTTCATTTTATATGTACATGTGATTATCTGATTTGCTATATTATGGGCTTATGGCTAAATGTGATTTAAATGGGCTTTATTGCTATGATCGATTGGGTTTTTAGTGTACTGTTACACATTGAGTCTGTTGACTCACCCTTCAGTGGGATATCTTTTCAGGTAATACTCAGTGATTCGTGAGATCGCGGATGTGGAGCCGGATGAACTCGAGAAGGCCATGCAATAAAATTTGATTTTACAAGAACTTCCATTTGGGTACCTTATTATATTTTAATTTGGGTTTTCATATTTTATAGATTTGTAATAAGGCCTCTTTAATTATGGTTTTGGATTATTTATATGCTTTGGGATTTATTCTAAACATGTTTAAGTATATCACTTGATTAATTTAATAATTGAGCTAAAGTTTTCTAAACTATAAAAATGCTATGGTATTTTATCTTACCATCAGGTAATCTAAATTGTTGATAATAAAATTATAAATTAAGTGTTTTCTACAACTTAAATGATTTCCAAAATTTTAAGTTTCTACATTCAAATGCAAACGGTTTCAAAGTATTAATTCGAGTTTTCTTAAAATGAAACAAATGTTTTCTAACCTATGATTTATCCACTTAGTTTAAAAGTTTTATTTATGGAATTTCAAAGTAAATTTCCAGTTTTTAACTTATTAAACATCTGATTTCTACAAATATAGAATTACAAAGAATTTTTCACTAATATTTAATCGCTATCTCAATTTTCTTCGAAACGTTTTTCTTCGTAGCATGCCAAATTCGGTCGTGGCGTATTGACCGGGTTTGGGGTGTTACAAATTGGTATCAGAGCCAAGTTCAAAAGCTCGGCTGTGGGCCCGAGGCCCAAAATATTTTAAAGAATGGATTTTAAAATGTTTTGTTGAAAATTATATAGTTGGAAAGGCATGGCCTCGAGTCTCCGACATCAATCCGCCCTGGTAAGTACATCAAACTGTTGATTTTGATGATATGATATGATGATGTTGGCATGACTGTATAGTAGTAGGAACTACTATAGAGACCCAAACTATAGGTTGAATGTACTCGCGAAACAACTTCTTATTAAAATTATTCATAAAACTGTGTTTTAAAGAAAGTGGAATAATGACTAATGCATAAAACTTTTAAATCTGATAAGTCGAGATGTTAGACATGAGCACTCGAGATCGTGGACGTTGTGGATGTGGTAAAAGCAGTAGTGTTAGGGCTAGATTTTCGATGCGAGGCATAATTCCAAAGAAGGAGGCGTTAGCATCGCTAGTGGTCGAGACAGAGTATCATGATCGAGTTCGGATTGATGAGTGACTCGAGATAGTTAAAGAATCGGTGAAGCACTTGGAGTTGGGTCCAGGATCGTAAGAAGAAGAACAGAGATCACGGTTCTCTAGGGTCACAATCTCGTTCAGTAAAACATGTCAAGGCATGGTCAAACTTTTTGGCTTGCGATTATTGTGGAAGGTGTCATCCGAGAATGTTGGAGGAAGATAGGAGTATGCTTGAGATGCGGTCTAAGGAGCTTAAGGCTCGTGGATTGTTTCCTCACTCTCAAGTCGGGTATGTTTTGGTTGGAAGTGATGGTTGATTGTAGGAAAATTTTTGGTATAAGTGTAAGTGTTAGATAATGGTTTGCTATGGTGGATTAAGATTTTGTTAAAAGTACATTGTGGTTTTATTAAGATCAGAGTGCACAAAGAAGAACGTAGTGTGGCGAGATAGGATGTCTGATCATTAGTTAGTTGGAAATTTCGAGGACAAAATTTCTTTAAGGAGGGTAGATTTGTAACATCCCGAAATTGGGCCTAGTAGGATTGGGCCTTGAGCTTTAGGAAAAATTTGAGTATTATTTTTGTGTTGGCTCGGGTAGGAATTTTGTGTGTTAGCATAGTCTTGTGAAGGCTTGATTTTATTTAGGAAGTTAGATAATTTTTAGTATGGTTTATTTAATGAAGTGGATTAAGTGAGCTTAGCACTTAAGTTAATTTAAGTGTTAAATTCTAACACATGAGGAGTTAGTGGCATAGTGGATAAGGAGCTTGAAAGGTTACTTGAGGGAAGTGGTTCGAGTTGCTTGGAAAGCATTTTGAAGACTTTATTTTTGTATCCTAGCATTGATGGACGGTCAAACTCTAATTATGATAGGTTGGACCTTAAGTTTTTGGTAAGTTGAATATTGGTTTAAGGAAAGCTTGAAATAGGGGATAAGAATCTTAAAGTTAAGGAAGGTTTAGGGGACACAAGGCTTGAAGAGTGGATGATGTTTTGGAAGCTTTTCCATGGTCATTTGACCATGAACCTAGACGGCATAAGGGGCTAAGGGGGTTGGTTTAATTGGGACGGAGATTAAGGGGTTGATAGGGAAGAATTGAGGAGGAAAAAGGGGATTGTGTTGGCTAATGTGTTGACCGAATATGGTATGGATTAGGAGGTGTTAGTTGACCAAAAGTTGTCAATTTGTGCATCTTTTCCTTTGTCCAAACATTTTCTCTTAGCCAAATTGTCAATTGGCATTTGGTAAAAACTTTGCTTTGTTTTGGCCATTACATTTTGACCAAATTGGTATTTTTTTATTTCTTCTTTTCCCTCTCAAGTTTTACTCTCTTTTGGTACCAAAACATTGCTACTTTTGAAGACATTTATCATTTCTTTTCTTTCTCTCTAGTGCCGAATTCATTCTATCACCAAAAGCATTTCTCATATTTTCGTTTTTCTTTTCATTCACTTTCTCTCTTCTCTTTCTTTCTCATAGCCAAAACTATCCTATACTTTTCACCATTTTTCTTTCTTTTCTTTTTGTTAAAACCAAAACCATCATATTTGAAACTACCATCTTTTCTCTTCTTTTGTTAAAGCCAAAATCACCATTTCTCTTCTTTTTAATTGTTAAAGTCGAATCCTTTTTATAGTTCAAGTAAGGGTAAATCAATCTCCGTATTTCGGGTAAGGATTATCTATCAATCGCTTTCTTTATTTTCCTTTAGATTAACCGATTTTAGGAATCTAATCCTCTTACTCCTTCGTGGCCAAATCTTTGAAGGAGGATTTCGGGGCTTCTTGTAGTTGACGATTAGGGAGAGATCACTCGGGTTTCGAATAATCCAAGGTAAGGAGATGATGATATTCGGCCAAGGGCCATATCTTGTAATGATAATCGATTTCTAATATAGTGTTATGTAGGTGCTATCAACGTTGTAGGCAAGGGTCGGAAATCTTAAGTATTATATCGCTTTTCGTGTTTGCAAGGTGTGTAACTTATGCTAAACTTCTAATAGATCAATAGCTTTATTGATAAAAATGTGTTTATAAAGAAATATAAATGTTTATGGCTTCTGTACCATTTAATGGTACAGATGAATTGAGGTATGTTATTCCTTCGTACTATGTATGATTCTAATATGAAACATATTCGATATTTGATTATGATTTTGATATAATGTACAAGGCATAATATTTACATAGCTAATAATGCTATATGCATAATATGAAATGTGTCCGATTCCGATATGATAATGGGGCATATGGCATGATAATGAAATAATATGTTATTGCATGGGCATATGGGTAATATTGAAAGGGGAAGTGTTCCGGTGGTTTTTACCACATTATCCGGTGACTTTGGTCATGATATTATGAATCCGGTGACTTCGGTCACGATATTATGAATCCGGTGACTTCGGTCACGATATTATGAATCCGATGACTCTTTCACAATTATCTGGTGGCTAGGCCACGATTATAAGGGCGATGTGCATGTTGACTGCAGCAACTGCCTTCGATGGTGTGTAGCAGATGGAGGGTCGATTTAGTAATCCCCACGGTGTGATTGGTAGGTACGGGTGGTGTGTAGCGGATGGATATCTAAGTTGGGTTCGGGATTGCATTTCATTTTATATGTACATGTGATTATCTGATTTGCTATATTATGGGCTTATGGCTAAATGTGATTTAAATGGGCTTTATTGCTATGATCGATTGGGTTTTTAGTGTACTGTTACACATTGAGTCTGTTGACTCACCCTTCAGTGGGATATCTTTTCAGGTAATACTCAGTGATTCGTGAGATCGCGGATGTGGAGCCGGATGAACTCGAGAAGGCCATGCAATAAAATTTGATTTTACAAGAACTTCCATTTGGGTACCTTATTATATTTTAATTTGGGTTTTCATATTTTATAGATTTGTAATAAGGCCTCTTTAATTATGGTTTTGGATTATTTATATGCTTTGGGATTTATTCTAAACATGTTTAAGTATATCACTTGATTAATTTAATAATTGAGCTAAAGTTTTCTAAACTATAAAAATGCTATGGTATTTTATCTTACCATCAGGTAATCTAAATTGTTGATAATAAAATTATAAATTAAGTGTTTTCTACAACTTAAATGATTTCCAAAATTTTAAGTTTCTACATTCAAATGCAAACGGTTTCAAAGTATTAATTCGAGTTTTCTTAAAATGAAACAAATGTTTTCTAACCTATGATTTATCCACTTAGTTTAAAAGTTTTATTTATGGAATTTCAAAGTAAATTTCCAGTTTTTAACTTATTAAACATCTAATTTCTACAAATATAGAATTACAAAGAATTTTTCACTAATATTTAATCGCTATCTCAATTTTCTTCGAAACGTTTTTCTTCGTAGCATGCCAAATTCGGTCGTGGCGTATTGACCGGGTTTGGGGTGTTACACACGCTCGTGTGTCTACCCGTGTGGACAAAAACAAGGCTATTTACCAAGCCATTTTGCCACCCTTACTTGCACTAACATAAGCCTTAACCAAGACATACACACATCAAGACCACTACACTCCATTCACATGCAAAACTTATCACATACTTTATCAATCTAATCATGCGACTTACTCATTCATGCATTAACACACTACATATTTCACCATGCAAATTGCACATTTACGAAAAACATCATCATTTACATATATCAATATCAAGTATTAGCCATCATTCATGGCCTTACACAAAATGAATCAATCTTCAAAACAAGCCAACACATTTGGCCAAAACAATATGACACTTGACAAAAGACCAAGTCCCTATACATGCCATACTCAAAATGATAAATCTAACTATACCAAATGTTTAAATTGATAGTGTGATCGAGCCTCCGATGTCCTTTGATTCCCGAGCTAGCTTGGCGATACTATAAGAAAATGGAAAGGAAAGGGAGTAAGCACAAAGCTTAGTAAGTTGCATGTAAATAAGTAACAACATCAACCATGCCTCTTTAAACACATAGCATATTATAAACCAGCACAACATTCTTGATTTAACAATGGTAGCTTTACTACATATTTACACATCACAAGTATAAGCCAAAGATTACAAGATCGTCCCGAAATCATTCTCATAGATAGGACTTACTCAATTTCATCCTTACCATTAAGGCATCATAACTAAGTTCATATCTCATGAGTTTCGAGTAAGAACCTGTACCACTCACAACATGATCATATCCTTTCATATCTTTATCATAAGCTTTAAATAACTCGTGGAACCATTTGGAATACTAAAGGATATCCAATAAGCCTCACACAAGAGGGTAAAATGCCGATGCCATGTCCTAGACATGGTCCTACACTGGCTCACATGTCGAGGCCGGTGCCATGTCTAGACATGGTCTTACACTAGCTCTTGTCTCAATGCCGATGCCATGTCCCAGACATGGTCTTACACTGGCTCTCGTAATGTGGCCGATGCCATGTCCCAGACATGGTCTTACACTAGCACACATATCACCCAAATGTCATGGCATCGATATCTAATCTATTCCTAAGGTTCAACTGGGAGTTTTTACTACATCAATTCTCATCATGCATATTCACAACAATAATCATACACTTTATGACATATTAATTGTTCAATACATGATAACAATAAAGTTGTATTATTTACGTACAACTTACCTCAGTATACAAAATATGGGCGACTAGTTTGATTTAGTCCAATAGCTTGGTTTTCCCCCGGTCTAGGTCTGAATTCCATTTTTCTTGATCTATAATGACAAATTCACTTATTTAATCACTACATTAATCAAGACAATCTATAATTCATACCTAGGCAAAATTACCATTTTACCCCTAGACTTTCACATAATTACAATTTTGCCTCTAGGCTCGTAAAATGATTTTCATCAAATTTCTTCATTAACCAAGCCTAGACGAACCTTTATTACTCTTATAGAAACTCACAGTTTTCAATTATTTCATACATTTACAACCTATTTTATAAACTTCACAAAATGGTCCTTTTAGGTGTTTTCGTGAAAACCCCTTTCACAAAAGTTATTTATTTAACAACTGTAACACCCTAAATTTGGGCCTAGTAGAATTAGGCCTATTGGGCCTTGGGCATGGGAGCGTTTAAAATTTTTGAGAACAAGAGAACGGCACTAATGCAAGTTGGACCTATTAGGTAAGTGATTTTGGAAGGTTAGGGGGCTTCCATGAAGTCTTGGGATCAAACCTGGGCTTTAGGAAAATTTTTGGTTTAGGTGAATAAAACCCTGGATGTAAGTGAGTAGGCTTTAAGAATATTGTTGGGGAAATCATGACGCAAGAAAGCATGTGGCCTAGGGGTTGTGGCATCATTAAGGTTGTAAGGGAGCTTGGGTTTAAGTCTTGGCCCTTGCAGAATTTTTAAATTTTGCTCTTAAAAGAATCTAGACACTGGCACATAGGCTTTATAAATATTTGCGCATGTTTAAAGTCACCGAAGAGCTTGTGGTCTAGTGGAAAGGTGGCATGTGGAGTAATATTGAGGTCTGAGGTTCGAGTGTGGACACAGCATAATGGGGTATTTATTTTGCTGCCAGGACGGCTAGAGTTTGTGTTGCAGTGAAAGTCTGATGGATGAGAGGTTTGAAATGGTCATGGAGAGATGGTAGGAGCAAATCTTGGAGAAGACTAGGGAGAGATTGGTGGAGTGAATCAAGGAGTTGGGGAAGTGGAGAGTTATGCCGTTTTGGGGAGACTCTAATTGGTCAATTCGGCTGAGGGGGGAAAAGTTAGTCATTTCGGTATTGGACTAGGGGCTGTCGAATTCTCCTTGCTCTCCTCCCATATTTCGGCTTTTGATTCTTTTTCTTCTTAGAATTATTTCAGTTGAACTCTTCTTTTCCTCTGCTACTGACTCCTCCCTCTTCACAACCTAATTGGGTTGTTTTCTTCCACATCTTTTCTTTCGTCCTACTATACAATTGAGCCATCGGCAAATCGCTTGTTGCTTTCACCCTCCTCTGTGATCGATTATAGCCTCATCTCTCCCTCGCTGGTTGAGTTCTCTTGACTTCTCTTTCTAGCCGAATACCCCCTCATCTTGTGGCTCCATTCTTTTTCTCTTCTCTTCTGATAGATCCTTATTGGTTAGGCCGAATACTCCTCACCTCTTAGGCTAGCCATTTTCGATTATTTTGTTGTTAGGGGATTGGTCGAGTACTCTTCCGTTCTACCATTGCTTGGTAAGTCAATCTCCATAAGATCTCCTAACAAACGATAAGGGTAAGTTATGGTACCCTTCGTCCTTCTAATCCGAATGTTGCCTTTTTGTTGATGGGATAGTAGTTGATTCTATCTAATAATGTTTGGTTATAATCCAGATTCTAGGTAAGACGTGGGATCGTTTTTGAGCCACGAACGTTGAGAGATTAAGTCTGTAGTCAGGCAAGGTAAGAGAAATATTTCGGAGTATGTGCTATCAAAAGGGCGCTACCCTAGCGATTAAAGACTAACATCGGATTTCGGTGGTTCTAGGTTGGGTGCTCGTGGATCTGGGAGCGACTCCGGAATAAAGGTGTGTAACCACACTCCTTCTGATCGTAGATCGAAAAAATGCCGAAAAGTCAAAATACCGACGAATGATGCCACACGAGCGTGCAATCGCACGTGTGTTAGACCGAGCCCACGAGCATGGGCGTTAGTCTGTAGAAGCCACCACGAGCATTCTCGTGGGCTTAGGTCGTAGTGGGCCTTGTTGGGCCGAGATGGGCCATGTGGGCCCAATGGGCTCTTGGGCCCCACATGGGTAAAATTCACGATAGAGACAACTAATGGATTGGACTGTGAAAGTCGCATAGCCGTGACTGAAATTGGGCTGAATGGGCCACACGAGCGTGTGGGCCTACTTGGGCCGAATATTGGGCTTAAGCCCATTTACACTGTTTTGACCTTATATGTTATCTGTGTCGCTCGAGGCGACTGTAGACCTTCAGGAAGGTCGTAAATTGACTGAAATACCCACAGAGGGTAAATTACTGAAATACCCTCGGTTTGTAAAATTACTGAAATACCCTCATATTGCAAAATTACTGAAATACCCTCGGTTTGCAAAATTATCGAAATACCCTCGATTTACAAAATTACTGAAATACCCTCGATTTGCAAAACTATTGAAATACCCTCGGTTTGTAAAATTACCGAAATACCCTCGAGTTGCAAAATTCCTGAAATACCCTCGGTTTGCAAAATTACTAAAATACCCATGTAGGGTAGAATTACTGAATTACCCCTGTAGGGTAGAATTATTGAAATACCCCTGAAGGGTAGGATTACTGAAATACCCTTATAGGGTAAAATGACTATTTTGCCCTTGTGGGTAAATGACTGACTTAGACTATGAGTTGAGTAATTTGACTGTGGTTGTATGACTGATATACTTTTAATATGTGTTTAAATGACTGTTACTGAGCATGGCCATTTTGCATACACGTGTAATGATTGAGCATGACATACACGACATATTGTATGGGGTTGGGACATTGATTCGGAGGAAGCTCTGATAGGGTCGTACGGGTCGCATGACGACTGTGGATCTAGTATTGATCTGTTAAGGTCGCACGGGTCGCCTGAGACGGCTGTGGACCGACGGACGGCTTAAAGCCGCGTAATCTAATTATGGCTCTGTGCCATCTTGATTATGGCTTTGTGCCAATCGTATTTACCCGTGGCTATGTGCCTAACATATATATATATCGATGACTCTGTGTCGATCATATTTACCCAAGGCTGTGTGCCGATTATTTTACCGTCGCTAATAGCTATGTGCCAAACATTATACAATTACTGATGGCTTTGTGCCAATTATAATACCGCTACTAAAGGCTTAGAGCCGTGTATATATATACTAGCAGCTTTGCTGCAATTTCGGTTAGGGCCGCAATCGGATCTTACATTGGTGTGCTGATAGGGTGGGTCGATTTTATCCCCACGTAAGGGTAGGGTTGGTACGGGTGGTGTGTTGGCTGGATCGGGGTGGGATGCATCCTCATACTATTGCATATCTATTATGAGATCTGTCACTGTACTGGGCTTAGGCCACTTGTTCTGTTATTGGTTTGGGCTAGGCCCAATTGATTCTGTTATGGGCTGTGACCCAAATGATATTGTAGTGGGCTTTGGCCCACGTATGCTCTGAACTGGATTGTACTATTACTGTTAAAGGGCTTTGGCCCAGACTGTTTTGGGTTCTGTTTCTGTATACTGAATGTTACTCTAGTAAGGGGATTACACACTGAGTTTTCGTAAACTCACCCCGTTTTTAACTGTGCAGGTAATCCCTAGCCTTAGACGGATCGGTGCTGCGAGGGACTCGGAGAAGGCCACACACTGCTTATGATTTTCGTTTTGATTATTTAAATTCAAGTATTTTGATTCGGGTTGTAATAAGGCCTCTTTAAGTTTCTAGATTTTAACTCTGGGTCTTTCTTTACTTTAGTTTATATCGGTTAGAAGTAAGTCACGGTTTTCCAAAATGATAACTGTTTTTCAACAACACTATGTTTCTGCAACATTTTCGGAATGGTTGCGCGACTTAAACTTTTTCGTAAATCGATTACTCTCAAAATTAGCTTCCACAACTAAAAAGATATTTTGGGAATAAAATTAATAATCTTACAATGTACAAGGGTTTTTCAACGAAAACATGGTTTCCGAAAAACACTTCAATGTGACACGCCAGATTTGGGCCTAACTTCTAGGCCGGGTTTGGGGTGTTACAACAACAAAGATTCATTTTCTTCCATAAAATTTCAGCAAACAACATAAATACTCTCATGGCAAGACCCTAGACTCTCAACCAATTTGCAATATAGTCCCCTCATTAGCTAGATCAAGCCATAGGGGTTCATTTAGTTTGCTAAAATTTTGAGCTCTCAAAACCCTTAAGTTTGCTTAAAATTTTGGTGGAAGAGGAAGAAGATGGGAAAAGATGATAACTTTTTCTTTGTTTTATTATTTTTATTCATTTAGTCACCTAATGCCACCAAACTTTGACCAATTTCATGAATTAAAAATTCATGTCCAGCCACCATAATTTCATTGGTCTATTTACTCAATAAGGATCTCTAATTTAGTGTTCCATAGCTATTTTACACATTTAGCTTGTAGAACAAAACTTTCACACTTTATGCGATTTAGTCCTTTTTCGAAATTAAGCAAGAAATCACTAAAATTAATCCACCAAAATTTTCATGTACTCATATAATTATGCTATAACACATAAAATAATATTAAAAATAATTTCTCTGACCTTAGATTAGTAGTTCCGAAACCACTGTTCCGACTAGCCCCAAATTGGGCTTTTACAGGTAGACACACGGGCGTGTGTCTAGGCCGTGTATGACTCACGATCTGCCCCATGGGCATGTTTTCCGGTCGCGTGTCCTCTGCACCTTAATTTTGAAAAATAGAATGTCTAGAATATAGGACACAGACAGAGACACGGGCGTGTGTCTCAGCCGTGTGTGCTACACGGCCTAGAACACGAGCGTGTGTCTTGGCCATGTGAAACCTACACCTAATTCGAATTAAATTAAATAAGCACACGGCCTAGCACACGGGCGTGTGGCACGGCCCAGGCCAAAAGTATCCTTTTCCGAGTAAAATTACAACGGGTCACGGCAGAGACACACCCGTGGAGCACGCCCGTGTGAATCGAGCCCAGGCCGTGTTCGAGCCTGTTAAAGGGGCACGGTCGTGCGGTGAACCCCAGGCCGTGTCGATTTTTTATTTTGGCCCATTTTCTCCGTTTTTGGCCCATTTCTTGTTCTTTTCATCCTCCTATGCTCTCCTAAGTATAAAACATGAAATTAAAGGATTAGGAGCATCAAATTCCACAATTCAAGGGATTAATTCATCCAAAAGTATGCTAAATGTGGGATTAAAATATGTATATATTACGGTTTATCAAATACCCCCACACTTAAGCATTTGCTTGTCCTCAAGCAAAATTCTCAACTCACAATTAAAAATTGAATTTCCTCAATTCATAACCCTCATCAATAATGTTTCATCATAATTCATAGGTAATTCATACATTGATAATTTAACCAGAAGGTTCCTAAAGATTCAAATAATCAAAGTCCTAGTTTTTATAGTACGAAAAATAGGTGTTTCCCCTTACCTAAACAATTACCTCTGATTCAAAATCGACAAGTATTGACATCCTCACTAAGTGTTCACTCAAATCACTCAAGGTGTTTAAGGTTCAAAAATAAGCACTCAAGAGTCAAACATGAAAAGTTAATCCCATAGGCTTGCATGAAAATCAAATCTCCACCATTGTAAAATGATATGATACACAAATCAAAAGGTCTTTTATGGGTTGTAACGAGGCTTGGGTTAAAGGTGTGGATAAAGGCCGAATTAAAGGGTTAGTATCGAGACTGAATTGATAAATTACCTAACTAGAAAAATAACTAAAACTTAAATAATTACATCAATTAAGAATTCATCACTAATAACACGAGCTTCTTCTCAAAGTGTAAAATTAACTGCTTAAGCTCCAATAACAAAGAAGTAATAATGAATAGATTCCCAGAATTATATATATATATATATTAAGAACAAATCATATACAATAATAATAAGGTAGAATTTAACAACTGAAATAAAGAAAATAGTTAAGTAACCGATCAAATCAAATCTCGATATGTGGGTAGTCAAGAGAAATGGTGATAACAAATACAAAGTGGGTTTTGCGTTAATATTAATGGCTGAGTCAAGAAATGGTTTGTTAGTCTCAAAGGGGTTCACTAGGGGTTAATTATGAAGGTAGGCTTTTTATGGAGTAAGTGGGTTAAAACCTAGGTGCCTTTATCATCTCAGTATATCAAATCAAAAGTGTGATCTTGACATGCATAATCGAAGAAAGTTCTAGAATAACAAATCAATGTTGACACACTCATAACCAACAATAAAGTGAGCACAAAAAATATATGCTCTAAAAGGCTCAAGATCTCATAAAAATTTATGGTTCTTGATGTTAACCTTGTAAATTTCAAACTTCAAGGTAATAATTAGATTCAGGTAGACAACCTAAATTTTTTTTAATTCTAAAAATAAACTCATCATGCTTGATTCTCTAGTCTCCTAAAGTTTAAATCATCACTTGCACAATTAACTATGACTTAATCCAAAACATATTAATGAAAATCATAAATCAAAGGAAATTTCATTCTAACAGTAATATGAGACATTTACTTAAGAACAATATATAATTCAGGGATTCGAGAATAATGCAAAAAGTTAGGAACTTTTCATGATAAAATTCACCCCCCCACACTTAAGATGTACATTTTCCTCAATGTAAAAATAAAGATAATAACCATGTAGTAATAGATCATAAGAGAGGGAGAGAGGTGAAACTTCCTGGATTTCGGATGGATTTCTTGAGTTGGAAGTGTGGAAACTTGATTCGAAGGTGAAAGATAAGTTGGAGAAGGCGTTTCTAGTGGTGGTATGGTGGCCGCCAACAGTCACTGCACTAGATGAAGAAAATGGGAAACTTGTGAAAAAATAGCCAGGAAATAATAAGAACAATTCAAAATATACTAAATATGAATTTAAAGATAAGAAAGATAAAGAAAAGGAAAATAAAGGAGAAGAGAAAAGAAAAAGAAAAAGTAAATGGACTCAAATGTCCTTGGCTTGTCGAGTCGATGAAGCGGCCGGCATGAACTTATGTAGATTGGTCTCGCACGGGGAGACTGTGCTAGGGTCTTTTCGCTTCTTCGACACGGGGATGGTGGTGAGGATGGTGAAAAAGAACTAATGTGTTTAGGGTTGAGAGAAAAGTGTTTGGTGGAGAAGATGAATAGTGAGGGGTTTATATAGAAACAGGGGTACACGGGCGTGTCACACGCCCGTGTGAGTCGATTTGAGTCCGTGTGCTTCGAAAATTAGGGTTTTGGTACGCCTGGGTTCGCGGCCCACGTCCGTGTGTCGTGGGCGTGTTGTCCCACACGACCGTGTCGCACTGCCGTGCCGAGCTTTGTTTTCTTCTCCCACGCTCGTTTCATTCTTCCCCACGCTCGTGTTAATTCAATAGGTTTGGCCATGGTTATAAGGCACAGGCGTGTTGCACGCCCGTGTCGTTTACTCAGTTTCGACCACGGTCGAATCGCACGGTCGTGGTGTTTTTTCGTAGCCCGTGTTTTGGGAATAATTTTCGTCCTGGGTCTGCACTGCCTCTGCCACGCCGATATGCATACTCGTGGTGTCCATACGGCCACGGCCACGCCTATGTGCAAGGCCGTGTGGAGGTGAAACCTATACTTTAAAGCATAAATGAAAGTAAAAACAAACTAGTTAGCATGGTTAGAGCTCGGGTTGCCTCCCAAGAAGTGCTTGTTTAAAGTCCTAAGCTAGACTTACCTTTCATTCGCACGATCATGGTGGTTTGAGGAGTTGACACTCCTCTTTCCTGCTATCAATTCTAACAATATATGGTTCGAGTCGAGTAGTGTTTACCTTAAAAGTTCTGAACTTAGGATTAGTTACCTCGACTGTTCCGTATGGGAAGACATTCAGTACCGTAAACGGGGTCTCTTCATTAAGGTCTGGAACGATGATTCGAGGGTCTGTCTTTTCCAATATTACCTGATCCCCGATTTGGAATTGATTTATGTCTCTCTTAAGCTCGTCGGGGGGTTGCCTCAGTTTTTAATCTAGTGTTCTTGGTTTCTCCTTGATATGTGGCTTCCACTCGTCGAGTTCATCAATCTAAAGCCTTCGCTCCTCATGAGTTATTTCTTTGTTGGCATGAGGTCTAGGATATGGATGAGATGTGTACTTCCGAGGTGCTTCCTGAAAAGGAGGTTGAACTGAATGGTCATTAATAGAATTTATGTTCTCACCTTTTTCACTTGATGTCCTAGCCGAGTCAAGAGCCTGAAGAGTGATCGTTTTGTCACCTACACAAAGTGTGAGTTCACCTGTACCAACGTCAATTTTAGTTCTAGCAGTTGTTAAAAAGGGTCTTCCTAAAATTAAAGGAATAGCATTGTCCTCATCTATGTCTAAAATAACAAAGTCTACTGGGAATATGAATTTATCCACTTTTACTAGTACATTCTGATTTTACCCCTAGGAACTCTAATGGTTTTATCAGCTAGTTGGATGCTCATCCTAGTTTGTTTAGGTTTCCCTAGACCTAGTTGTTTAAATAGTTTGTAAGGCATAACGTTGATGCTCGCCCCTAAATATGCTAAAGCATTATCAATAGATAAACTACCAATTAAGCAAGGAATCGTAAAACTCCCTGGATCTTTTAATTTTCGTGGTAGTTTGTTTTGTAGAATTACTGAGCACACTGCGTTTAGCTCCACATGCGACGCCTCGTCTAACCTCCATTTGTTTATCAGAAGATCTTTTAAAAATTTCCTTGAATCTGGCATTGGCGAGAGAGCTTCAAGAAATGGTAAGTTAATATGTAATTTCTTTAAAAGTTTAAGAAATTTACCAAATTGTTCCTCTATGTGGTCTTTCTTCATCGTATTGGGATATGGCACTCGAGGTGTATACTCTTTAATGACAGGTTTCTGTGTATCGTGGCTTACCTTAACCTTACCTTTATTTACCACGGGTTCTTGCCTTGGCTCAGATTCAGATTCTACTAACCCTTCACTATCGTGATTAGTAATGGCATGAATTTGCTCCTTTGGGTTAGTTTCAGTGTTGCTTGGCAAGCAACCTTGAGGTCGTTCTGAGATTAGCTTAGCTAGCTGACCTAACTGGTTCTCGATCCCTTGAATCGATGCCTGCTGATTTTTTAGCATTGTCTCGTTGTTTTGAAAACGGGTTATTGACACCGCGATAAATTTTGTCAGCATCTCCTCAAGGTTTGGCTTCTTCTCTTGTGGGTAGGGTTGCTGTTGAAAGCCTGGAGAGGGTTGTTGTCTTTGATTTCCTTGACCTCCCCATGAGAAATTTGGATGGTTCCTCCACACTGGATTATAAGTGTTACTATAAGGGTTATTTTGAGGTCTAGAATTGTTACCCATATAGTTCATCTAATCGTTTTCTATGCCAGGGTTGTAAGGTGGGTATTCTGTATTGTTCGACCCTCCTCCATTTGTATCACACTGCATCACTGGATGTACCTGCAAAGAACCACACAAACCATCAATTTTCTTACTTAAAAGTTCTACCTGATTTGATAGCATGGTTACTGCGTCGAGGTTGAAAATACTGGCAGCTTTTGTTGGCTTTGTTCTCATAACTTGCCACTGATAATTATTCAATGACATTTCTTCAATGAATTTGTAAGCCGCTTCAGGGGTTTTGTTATTTAGGGTTCCACCGGCGGCTGCATCAATAAGCTGCCTAGTTGAGGGGTTCACACCGTTATAGAAGGTTTGAATCTGTAGCCATAATGGTACCCCATGATGAGGGCACCTTTTTAATAAATCCTTGTATCTCTCCCATGCATCGTAAAGTGTCTCTAAATCCATCTGTACAAAAGAAGAGATATCATTCCTCAACTTAGCCGTTTTAGCCGGCGAAAAATATTTTAACAAAAAAAATTTCACTCATTTGCTCCCATGTAGTGATTGATCCTTGTGGAAGAGAATTCAACCACTGTTTGGCTTTATTCCTTAAAGAAAAGGGAAATAACCGAAGGCGAATGGAATCATCAGAAACGCCATTAATTTTAAACGTATCGCATAATTCAAAAAAGTTCGCTAAGTGTGTGTTAGGATCTTCATCCTGCAAACCATCAAACTGAACAAACTGTTGTATCATTTGTATAGTGTTAGGTTTCAATTCGAAATTATTTGCAGCAATAGTAGGTCTAACAATACTTGATTCAGTACCGGCTAAACTAGGCTTAGCATAATCATACATAGTACGAGGAACATGATTTTTGGCCACCACCGGAGGAAGTGGATTATTCTGGGGATCAGCCATCTCTTCGGTATTGTTGGTATCGCCCTCTTGCTCTTCTTCTATGTATTGTAGGCTCCGCCTTATCTCTCTTCGGTTTCTGTGAACGATTCCTTCTATATCACTATTGTAAAGTAGAGGTCCTGACGGGTTTCTTCTAGTCATAAACTAGAATACCTGCCAGAAGCAAGGAAAAATAAAAATTAGCAAAGTAGAAATAAAATAAAAATTAATTGCAAAAATAAAAATTGCTAAAGTAATAAAAATCAAGTGTTCCTAATATCTTAGTCCCCGGCAACGGCGCCAAAAACTTGATCGTGTCCAAACTAACTATGACAACGAATAAGGCAAGCGCACCTATCGTTCGGTAGTATAGCTATGGCAAGACCGAAAATATCGTATCCTCAAGGACCAAGAGTACTAGTAGTTACTATCTTTTTATTATCTAGCCTAAGTATTAAGAGAATCGATGTTTAATTAACTAATTACTAAACTAAGGATGCTAAGACACAGAGAGTGAATTGGGAAAATACTTTTGGGAAAACCAGTTGATTAAGACAATACCCGAGGAAGAATCCACCTAGACTTCACTTGTTATTTAACTCTGAACTAGACAATTTATTCACTTGACTTGATCCGTAGGATTCCCTAATTTATATTAATACCTCTTTCGAGGCTACTAACGTCTAACCCTAGGTTGATTAATTGAAATCTTTTTCTAATTAAAACCCCTAGTGTTGCATTAACTCGATCTATGGACTCTCATATTAGGTTTGACCCTAATCCGGCAGATTTTCATCATCCTATCTCTAGGGTTGCGATCAACTCCGCTTAACTATGCTAGATCTACTATTAAACAGGGACTTTTGCTCCACTTCCTAAGCACATCAATACTTGAATCAATATCCTGAAATATTAAAGCAAGAATTAAGAACACATAATTAAGAACAAATCAAGTATTTATCATACAATTCAGAAAATGATAACAAGATCCGTCTTAGGTTTCATCCCCCTCAGGTATTTGAGGGGTTTAATTCTTAATTAATAAAGAATACATCTCAGAAGAAAGTAAATAACAAAACATAAGAAAAACCCTAAAACCCCCTGAAGAAAATTGAAGGGAAGATCTTCCGTCTTGAGTGTGATTTAGGCTTCTGAGATGGATCAACTGGCTGTCTTCGAGTAATTCCTTGTGTTCAGCCCTCTCTGGCTTCGCTCCTCTTGAACCCCCTTTTTAGGTCACACTTAGGGTGTTTATATAGACTTCGGAATGTTTTTCTTCGCCCCTAAGTATCCTTTTCCGAGCGGCAGAGACACGCCCGTGGAGCACGCCCGTGTGAATCGAGCCCAGGCCATGTTTGAGCCTGTTAAAGGGGCACGGCCGTGTGGTGAACCCCAGGCCGTGTCAATTTCTTATTTTGGCCCATTTTCTCCATTTTTGGCCCGTTTCTCGTTCTTTTCATCCTTCTTATGCTCTCCTAAGTATAAAACATGAAATTAAAGGATTAGGAGCATCAAATTCCACAATTCAAGGGATTAATTCATCTAAAAGTATGCTAAATGTGGGATTAAAATACATATATTACGGTTTATCAGGATTAATCAAAATTAGTTTTTATCTTTTGTTTCAAAAAAATCCTGTTTCTCTCTCCTACCGAAAGTCTACTCAAAATTTTTGATGTTCCTTCTTTCCCTCTGCCGTTTTTCTTTTTTTTTTCAAAAAAAGTATTTTTCTCTTTTTCGTTAATCATTTTGGCAAAAATCGTGTGTTCTTATAGCGGGAGTTTGGATTGTACTTCTCGTTGGTAAGTGGTAGTAAGTTCTGCAGAGGAGGAAGCCTTTGTCTACTCTTTTACACCTTTTCAAATCCTCTGTTAATTTTGTGCTTGTGTTTTAACAGAAGCAAATCCAGTGAGTAGGGGTTTCTCTTGTTTGGAATCGTGATCAAATCATCAGGGTAATTGAGTAAGTGTTGGATTTTGGTATTGGTTTCGTAGTTTCGTTTTAGTCGTGAATTAAGTCTGACTCTAAGTATTGGGTTGTCGATTTTTAGGTTTTGGAAGGCTCGGGAGTGTTTTCGCTGCAAAATAGTACCAGGTTTGTACCCTAAACGTAGAAATTGAGCATTCGGCAAAAGCCAAAAAAGGCCACTGTCGATGCCACACGGGCGTGTGGTCACCCATGTGGTAGGCCGTGTGCGATAACACGGTCGTGTGATCGATGAAGGCCAGGCCGTGTGCAAGACACGGTCGTGTGATGGCCGGGGTGTGGCCGTGTGGGCTACACGGGCTAAACCAAACTGGGCGTGTGGGCCCACACAGATACGCTACACGGGCGTGTGATATCTGGGTCAGGCCGTGTGATCTACATGTGCAAGGCCAATCTGGGTGTGTGGGCCCACACGGGCAAACCACATGGGCGTGTGGGCCCAATTAGCTAAAATGTTTCCTAGGGTTGCACGGGTTGCCCAAGTCGACTGTGAACCTACTATAGGGTCGGTAAGCCCTACTTAGACCCTAAATCGTGTGACCTGAATATATAATATATGTATTGAGCATGTTAAATTTATGCATGTTTACTGATCCGTATGTATGACTGATAACTGGATTTTAGCATGTAAGCATGTATTTCGTTATGTTTGCATTGAGCATGTTTAGTTGCACCTGCATTGGGGTGGGATGATGGATTATTGAAGGAAGTGAACTGAAATGCTTTCATGCCTATTATCTGGCAACTCAGCTGCAATATTACTGATATGTGCCGCATTCGATACGACTTGGTGTGTAGGGCTGGGTGGGTGTTTTAAACCCCACATCGTGTGTAGGGATGATCGGAGATGGTGTGTAGAGGCTGGTGGGTAGGATACTGATTTCTGTTACTGTGTGCATACTGTATATGAGATGGGCCAAGGCCCTAAATTATATCTGAAACCGTATCTAAATGGGCTAAGGCCTAAACTGTATCTGAATCTAGAATGGGCTTAGGCCCCATACTGCATTTGACTGATAACTGTTATTTGACTATATGCATGTCTTCTATGGGGATTACACACTGAGTTTACGTAAACTCACCCCTTTCTATTTTAACTGTACAGGTAATCCCCAGACTTAGACGGATCGATGCAGCGGAGGACTCAACGGTGACCACATGTTTAATGAACTACTTAAATTTCATTAAGGTTTTTACTTCTGATTTTGTTTGAGGTATTTTTTATGTAATTTGGGACTTTTGGACTGTTTGCCTTATTTTGGATTTTAACTGTTTTTATGGATTTCCAAACTGCAAAACTCTACAAAAACTCGGTTTAATTATAAACAATGTTTTTCCTAAACGCGAACGGTTTTTTTTTAAATATCACAGTTTTAAAAGCTTCCGTTACAGAATATGTCTTTACACGAATCAAATTAACGAGAAAATAATTTTGAAATTGACGAGGGATAAATAGAAGCTAATAAACGGAAACGGTCTTAACTTGATAAATTCGATTTTAAATCTCATTCCATGTGACATCGCCAAATTCGGCCATAACGTCTAGGCCAGGTTTGGGGTGTTACATTTAGTGGTATTAGAGCCAGGTTGCAAAACTCAACTATGGATTTTGGGTTTTAAAACTTGGTTTTTAAGAACTGATTTTCAAATGATTGGAAATGATTTGACTGAGAATGTTGTACACCGAGTCTCCTGCGCCGATCCTTAAATATTCTGATAAACTGTTATGATATTATAGATAGTCTGTTCTGAAAACACTCTAGTTAGTATATACTGAAATTGTACTGAAATTGAAACTGATAGAGACTATACTTGTGAAAAACAAACTCTGAGTTTATGATATGGCTTTACATAAAACATCTGTTAATAATTACTGAAACTGTAACTGATTCATAAAATTCATAATACAGATAAATTCGAATAGAAATAAGCGCATGAGGTATCCGTGGACGTGGTACTAGAGGCCGAGGTAGAGGCCGTAGGGGGCTTCGGGCTGAGTCCTCTTCTCTGGGCAGCATGTCGAACCTAGATACGAATGAGATGCCGGTGTCACCTTCCACTGAGACTGGGTCTCAAGATTGCTCAGCTGGGGACGACGTATTTTCCCAGACTATGTTAAGGATACTGGAGAGGGTCGCTGGGCCCAACACTGGATCTGGGGGCCAATGGTCAGTTACAGAACGACTCCGGTCCAATAGAGCTAAACTTTTTAGGGGTGTCACTAGAGTCGCCCCTAATGTGGCTGAGTACTAGATGGAGGCTATTGAGAGGATAATGGATGATTTAGACTGTACCTCTGAGCAGAAATTGAAGGGTGCAGTCTCGTTGCTTCACGATGAGGCCTATCAGTAGTGGCTGACCGTTAAGGAGGGCACTCAGCCTGATCGTCTGTCTTGGGAGTTCTTTAAGTCTGCCTTCCAAGGGAAGTATGTGGGAGTAAGTTACATCGATGCTCGTAGGCGTGAGTTTCTGAACCTCACTTAGGGAGACTGATCAGTGGCCGAGTATGAGGCTGAATTTTTGAGACTGAGCCGCTATGCGCGAGGTATGGTGGCGTCTGAATATGAGAGATGTGTCCATTTTGAGGATGGCCTTAGGGATAATATGAGGGTACTGATAGCTCCGCAGAAGGAGCGAGAGTTCTCCGTTCTGGTAGAGAAGGCCAAGATCGCTGAAGAGGTTAAGCGCGCTGAGCGCCAAAACAGAGATCGTGAGAGGGGTAAGAACAAGAGGGATTCGGAGCCCTCGAGTTCGGTAAAGAGGCCTAAGAAAAAGGCCAAGATTGATGGGCCGGTTAGAGATGGGCCCCCTGTTACTCCTACCGGATTGCAGCCGTGTGGAGATTATGGTAGACGCCATCAGGGCGAGTGTTAGAGGAGGACTGGGGTGTGTTTGAGGTGTGGGTCATTAGAGCACCGCATCCGGGAGTGTCCGTTGAGGGCCGATCAGGTGCAAGCTCTGGGTTTTGGTACTGCACAGCCACAGAGGGTAGTTCAGCAGCCACCGATGGGCCATGGTCAGGCTAGAGGGTGGTAATGGTATGGGCCGTGGACAGAGAGCACCAGGCAAAAGTGCTGGACAGACTGAGGCAAGGCAGCCTGCTCTTGTTTATGCTACTCATCACCGAGAGGACAGAGATGCTCCAGACATCATTACCGGTACGTTCTTAATTTATGATGTACCTTATTTTGCTCTGATAGACATAGGTTCCACACATTCCTATGTAGCTAGCACTGTATCGGAAAACTTGGGGATTTTGGTTGAGAGTACTTCTAGTGAGGTGATTGTGCTGAGTCCACTGGGATAATCGGTTCGGGTTAGCAAACTGTATAAAGATGTTCCGCTAGAGGTTCAAGGGTCGGTATTTCTGGCTAATCTGATGGAGCTTCTATTTGAGGAGTTCGACCTGATTCTGGGTATGGACTAGTTGGTCAAGCACCGTGTCAGTCTGGACTGTGCGACCAAGAGGGTCGTCTTGAGAACTGAGGAGGATGATGAGGTAGTCATGATTGGAGAGCGTCGGAATTATTTGACTAGTGTAATCTCTGCACTGGTGGCTGAGAAACTGGTTCGTAAGGGATGTGAGGCGTTATTGGCCTATGATAGTGTTTCCGTTTCTGGGGACTCTACTGTAAAGGATATCAGAGTTGTAAGGGATTTTCCGGATGTCTTTCCTAAGGAGCTACTGGGATTGCCTCTGAACCGGGAGGTTGAGTTTGGGATCGAGCTTTTTTCGGGTACAGCTCTGGTGTCCATCGCTTCCTACCGTATGGCACCGAAGGAGCTTACAGAGCTTAAGGCTCAACTACAGGAACTTTTAGACCGTGGTTTCATCCGTCCTAGTATGTCTCCGTGGGGAGCACCGGTTCTGTTTGTTAAGAAGAAGGATGGGACCATGAGGATGTGCATTGACTATCACCAGTTGAAAAAGATGACCATTAAGAATAAGTTTCCGCTTCCGAGAATTGACGACTTGTTTGATCAGTTCAAAGGGGCTTCGGTATTCTCTCAGATCAATCTTTGTTCAAGGTACCATCAGTTGAGGGTTAAGGAGGTGGATGTGTAACAGCCCAATTTTGAGTCTGATCAGAACAAGTGGTTTCGGGACCACCTAACCGAGTCAAAATATTTATTTTATTATTCTATTAGTATTTTCAGCATGATAGTATTACGGTATAAAAGTTTCATAAAGAAATTTTATCGATTAAATAGTTAATTCGGTAAAAAGGACTAAATCGCGTAAAGCGATAATTATGAGTTCTATTGCATAAATGGCTTAAATGACATTGGTTGTCTTAGTGGGAGTCCTTGCATGGCAATTATACCATTTCCTTTTTGAATGGACGGTAGTGGGCTTAAGTTTGCATGGCTTTATGTTTTATTAATAATGTTAAATTTGTAAATTGGTTAATATATGTTATATTAGTAAAATAAAATAGAAAAATGTCATTATTTTCTTCATGCATGGCTGATTATAAGAAAGAAAAGAATTCTTCTTCACATTTTTAAGGTTCGGCTATATTGATGCTTGATTAAGGTATGTATTGAACTCGGTTTTTGATAATTTTTACGTTTTTGAGATCGTTGCTTTGTAATCTACAAAGCCCATGCCCTAATTTCTGAAATTGGTGATGTTTTTAAAATGTGCCATTGTTGAATACTTATGTATTTTGATGTTTCTTGATAAATTATTGATGGTTGTTTATAGATATACAAGTTTTATAAAGTGATTTTTGACAAAATTGAGTATTTGGGATTAAATTGGAAAAGATAGAATTTTTGTGGCTAGAAATGTGAATAAAATAAAAATATGGGCTAGGTATATGAAAATTTTGTGTAATTTTGCATATTTATGTATTATGGACTAAAGTGTTAAAATGTGATAGTATAAGGGTTATTTTATAAATAGGTCAAATTACATGTTTATGGATTAAATTGAATGTGTTGGTGATTAAATGGGTTGAATTTGAATTAATATAGATCAAGAGAAACAATTATCGGAATTAGATCAAGGAAAACGGAAAGTAGACGAATAGTCGACGGATTACGAGGTAATTTCATATAGCTAAAAATCGAACTGTTAGATATGTGTAATTATTTAAATTGAATATATATATGTATGCGTAATGAATAATTTACTAGAATTATCGGCTCTATGAATATGTTGTCTTTACCGAATTATATGATTAATTGATACAAAAATTATATGTTACAAGTATCTGAATACAAGTTTCCTGATACATGATTATATGATTAAATATATTATATGGTACAAGAACTATATGAGTAAATGAGATATGGGATGAATTGGTACTTGAATAAAAAAAATGTTATAGATGTTATATATGTATAAGAATTCGGCTGGATAATAAACATGGCTTATGCAAACTGAGCATTTGAATATATATGTTTTAATTGAATTGAAAATATATGAATTGAGAAATTGTTATATTAAATATCGTTAATTTTGAATTTAAATTAGTTTAATATGCTGTTTTGAATTTTATAGAGTTATAATTGAGATAGTTGAATATGATTATGCATGGAAATAATATATTTGAGTTTAATTCGATTGAGTTACGACATTTGAAATTCTGTATGAACTTTATGGAATAGCTAGAATTTTCAATATATGAATTATGTATAAGATGACTTTATAACAGTGATATTCGGGCTTTGAGCCTAGCAAGCCTTGCGCTGGTGAATTAAATCAGGCTTTGTGCCTAGCAAGCTTTATGTCGGTGTATTAAATCAGGCTTTGTGCCTAGCAGGCTTTATGCTAGTGTATTAAATCAGGCTTTGAGCCCAGTAAGCCTTGTGCCGGTGTGTGATACAGGCTTGTGCCTAGCAGGCTTTATGCCGGTGAATTATTATAAGCTTTATGCCTAGCAGACTTTATCCCAGTATGGCATCGATATGTGAATTGCATGTAAGACCACGTCTGGGATGTTGGCATTGTACGATATGTGTGATTATCCGTGTATCCTATCCAATTCCGAATGGATCAACGGGTAATTTACCGATTTGTAATATATAAAGTAAATGTTATAAGAGATATAAGAAGTACATGATATATGTTACATAATTTTATATGAGATTATATGCTAAATGAAATATAAGTTACATGGATTATATGTTACAATTATATGTGTACATGATACATAATACTTGGTATACATGATTTATATGTTACAGGAATTACATGATTTATACGAATACATGCTATACGAATTACATGAATTACATTGATATTATATTACTACAAGAGTTATATGATTTACATGAATATATGTTATACAGGTTACATGATTTACATGAATTGACTGCTACACGAGTAGATGAATTATAAAGATGATGTGTTACATAAATTATATAAGTTACAAGATGAAATCTTATATGAGATATTTGATGGGTATAAATGAAATGAGAGATGAATTAGATATTAAATAGACATTATAAGTTTGGTTTCTTCCTTGTGAATGGATGAACTATTGTTCTTACTGATGAATTGATGTTATACGGTATAATTCTGCTATCGGTTATATGAATGTGTTACAGGTCATTTGAATGGAAATAAATTGATATGAATATTATGTGAATTTAAATGCTTATTGTTTTTACTCATGATGTTTTGATGAAATATGAATAGGTAATATTTATATGGTATAAGTATAGATGGCTACCAAGTATATGGTTCTTAATGAGCAAGATACTGAGTATTCAATGATAGTTTCATTGATTTGACTGAAAAGATGACGATGTGAAAATAGAAATGAGGATACGAATTAGTACAGGTATATGTGTAATACTCGACAAGTAAGTGACATTGATAAATTCATGTGATACGTGAGTAGATGTGATAAATTACGCATGAATTAAATAACTATTAAGGAAATAAATATTGAATTAAATAAGGCTGGTTCATAAGCAATCAAATTGCTTAAAATGACAAGCTAATTGTTAAATCTTTTATATAGTGCTGTTAATTATACGAGCTTACTAAGCTTATTAGCTTACTCTGTTTATTCTCTGTATTTTATAGTGATTCAAATGCTCGCTCGAGTTGGAAGTCATCGAAGATTTCATCACACTATCTAGGGGGTAATTGGTATTTCTAAACTCTTTTATGTGGGATAATATGGCATGTATAGGCTAGTTAATAAGTTGAATTATATGGTCACTTGTGTATATGAATGAGATATGATCTGTTGTATTTTGATCAAGCTATGTGATATGGCTTGAGTGAAAATGGTTGATTTGATATAGAAGTATTATATGATGTATTCATCTTGTGATAGTTTTGTTAATTGGCATTTTGGTATAGATGATATATATACTTGAACATGTTATGCAAATGATGCTTGTAGGTACATGTCATAAGAGCTGTGAAAATGGCTTAAACCAAGCCTGTTTTGTGCCACACGGTCAGAGCACATGAGCGTGTGACTTGACCGTGTGACCCTATTTCGTAAGTTCCTATATCTTTTATATGTTATTAAATTATTCCCCGTTATTTAATTAGAATTTTATATGCTCGTTTTAAGCATGCTATGAATATGAATGCTTGATATTATTGAATTGAGATGATGTTTGATAAAAGTTAAAATTTTATCATCCCCAAACTGTATTTACAAGTTCTGTAATGCCCTTACCTATTCCAAATGACGGTTGCGGGATAGGGGTGTTACAGGATGTGCATAAGACCGTATTTAGGACTCGGTATAGGCACTACGAGTTCCTAGTTATGCCTTTTGGGTTGATGAATGCACCTGCCTCATTTATGGATCTGATGAATCGGGTATTTCAGCCTTACTTGGATCGGTTCGTCGTGGTCTTCATCGACGACATCTTGGTTTACTCTAAGACTGAATAGGAGCTTGATGAGCATCTTAGATTAGTGCTTCAGATTCTGCGTGAGAAGCAACTTTACGCTAAGCTAAGCAAGTGTGAGTTCTGGCTTCGTGAAGTAACTTTTCTGGGGCATGTAGTTTCTGCTGAGGGGATTCGTGTTGATCCTCGAAAGATTGAGGCTGTGTTGGATTGGAAACAGCCCAAGAATGTGTCTGAAATCTGCAGTTTTCTGGGTCTGGCGGGTTATTATCGATGGTTTATGGAAGGTTTCTCACTGATTGCAGCGCCCTTAACTAAGTTGCTACATAAGGGTGTTCCGTTTGTCTGGACTGATGTGCAGCAAGAGAGCTTCGAGAAGCTCAAGACTGTTCTGATACAGCCTGAACTTGGGAAGGAGTTTATAGCTTACAGTGACGCGTCACATGTGGGTTTGGGTTGTGTTCTGATGCAGGATGGTAAGGTTGTGGCATATGAGTCTCGTCAGCTCAAGACTCATGAGGTAAACTATCCGACGCATGATTTGGAATTGGCTGCCGTAGTTGCTTTAAAAATTTGGAGGCACTATTTGTACGGTGAGAGATGTATTATCTACACTGATCACAAAAGCCTCAAATACCTATTGACTCAGAAGAGAGCTTAAGGACTATGACTGTACTCAATACCATCCTAGCAAGGCCAATGTGGTGGCCGATGCGTTGAGCCGTAGGGCGATGACTGATCTGAGAGCGATGTTCACTCAACTTAGTTTATTCGAAGATGGAAGTTTGTTGGCTGAGCTGCAGGTTAAATCAACTTGGATAGAACAGATTCGGGATAGGCAGTTAGAGGATGAATCGTTGCGTCTTCGGTTCTGTCAGATTGAGAGTGGCAGCACTACGGATTTTGGGCTGAATAATGATGGGGTACTTTGTTTCCGTGTTCAGATTTGTGTACCAAATCATACTTATTTGAGGTAGTCTATTCTAAGAGAGGCGCATAGTAGCCCTTATGCCATGCATCTCGGTGGGAATAAGATGTACCGAGATCTTCGAGAACTGTACTGGTGGCCGGGATTGAAACGGGAGGTTACTGATTTTGTGGCACGATGTTTGACATGCCAGTAGGTTAAGGCTGAGCATCAGTTACCTTCGGGTTTGCTATAACCGATTAAGATTCCGCTATGAAAGTGGGAGCGAGTAACGATTGACTTCGTTAGTGGGTTGCCTCTAACACCCACAAAGAAGGATTTTGTTTGGGTCATCGTGGATCGATTGACCAAGTCTACGCACTTCATTTCGGTTAAGACCGACTATTTTCTTCAAAAGTTGGCGAAGCTATACATTTCTGAGATAGTGAGACTGCATGGGGTACCAGTCTCAATCATTTCTGACAGAGATCCTCGCTTTACGCCTTGATTCTGAAAAAAGTTACATGAGGCTCTGGGTTCCAGATTGGATTTCAGTACTGCGTTTCATCCTCAGACCGATGGTCAATCTGAGAGGGTGATTCAGATACTGGAGGATATGTTGAGGAGTTGTGTTATCGATTTTTGAGGCAGTTAGGAGGATTATCTGCCGTTAGCCGAGTTCACCTACAATAACAGTTTTCAGTCGAGCGTTCAGATGGCACTTTACGAAGCTTAGTATGGTCGTAAGTGTCGTACTCCTTTATGTTGGACTGAGTTGGGCGAATGTCGAGTTTTGAGTTCTGAGTTGGTTTCTGAGACTGAGGATAAGGTTCGAATGATTCGGGATCGTCTAAAGGCGGCGTCTGATAGACAGAAGTCTTATGTAGATCTGAAGAGACGTGATATTGAGTATTCTGTGGGGGACTTCGTTTTTCTCAAGGTTTCCCCATGGAAGAAAGTTCTGAGATTCGATCGCAAGGGCAAGTTGAGCCCTAGGTTCATTGGGCCTTATCAAATTCTGAAGCGTGTGGGACCGATGGCTTATCAGTTGGAGTTACCCCTTGAACTAGATCGTATTCAAGATGTGTTCCACGTCTCGATGTTGAGGCGGTACCGCTTTGATCCTACTCATATTGTCCCTGTTGAGGAGATTGAGGTTAGGCCAGATTTGACCTTCGAGGAGGAGCCGGTTCAGATTCTAGATCGGGATGTAAAGGTTCTTCGGAAGAAGTCTATCCTATTAGTGAAGGTGCTGTGGCGGAATCATAGCACTGAGGAGGCCACGTGGGAGCCTGAGGATGCGATGCGTCAGCAGTGTCCTCATCTGTTCTGATCAGGTAAATTTCGAGGTCGATATTTCTTTTAGGGGGTAGAGTTGTAACGCCCCAAATTCTATAATTCTGTTTTTGTAAATTCTTGACACAAATGTGTATCTGCTTCAGTGGTTAAGTGTTCTGGGTGTGTGTGTGAGGTCCCAAGTTCAAGCCCTACCTTTGATAAATTTTGATATTTTTCTGATCTAAGCCTTGTGTTTGGAGAGTGGGCTTATATTTAATTGGTTGTCAAACTACATCAGAATGGGCCTGTTGGTCCGGTGGTTAGGTAGAGTGTTGGTTTGATGGATGTCCTGTGTTCGAAACTCTGCATAAGCGTATTTTTAATCTTTTTTCTCGGCTTTGGATAGAGTTTCGGTTGTAGATGGATTTTGAGTAGTGGGTGGTTGAGGAGGAGTGATTAGTGGGGATTAATCAAAATTAGTTTTTATCTTTTGTTTCAAAAAAATCCTGTTTCTCTCTCCTACCGAAATTCTGTTCAGAATTTTTGACGTTCTTTTTTTCCCTCTGCCGTTTTTCTTCTTTTTCTTTTTCAAACACAGTATTTTTCTCTTTTCGTTAATCGTTTTGGCAAAAATCGTGTGTTCTTATCGTGGGAGTTTGGATTGTACTTCTCGTTGGTAAGTGGTAGTAAGTTCTGCTGAGGAGGAAGCCTTTGTCTACTCTTTTAAGCCTTGTCAAATCCTCTGTTAATTTTGTGCTTGTGTTTTAACAATAGCAAATCCAGTGAGTAGGGGTTTCTCTCGTTTGGAATCGTGATCGAATCATCGAGGTAACTAAGTAAGAGTTGGATTTTGGTATTGGTTTCGTAGTTTCGTTATAGTCGCGAATTAAGTCTGACTCTAAGAATTGGGTTGTCAATTTTTAGGTTTTGGAAGGCTCAGGAGTGTTTTCGCTGCAAAATAGTACCAAGTGTGTACCTGAAACGTAGAAATCGAGCATTCGACAAAAGGTGAAAAAGGCCACTGTCGACGCCACACGGGCGTGTGGTCACCCGTGTGGCAAGCCGTGTGCGATAACACGGCCGTGTGATCGACGAAGGCCAGGCCGTGCACAAGAAACGGCCGTGTGATGGCCGGGGTGTGGCCGTGTGGGCCACACGGGCTAAACCGAATTGGACGTGTGGGCCCACACGGACATGCCACACATGCATGTGATATCTGGGCCAGGCCGTTTGATCTACACGGGCAAGACCAATCTGGGCGTGTGGGCCCACACGGGCAAACCACATAGGTGTGTGGGCCCGTTTAGCTAAAATGTTTCCTAGGGTTGCACGGGTCGCCCAAGTCAATCGTGAACCTCATCGTAGGGTCGATGGCGCTACTTAGACCCTAAATCGTGTGACCTGAATATATAATGTATGTATTGAGCATGTTAAATTTATGCATGTTTACTGATCCGTATGTATGACTGATAACTGGATTTTAGCATATAAGCATGTATTTCTGTATGTTTGCATTGAGCATGTTTAGTTGCACCTGCATTGGGGTGGGATGATGGATTATTGGAGGAAGTGTACTGAAAGGCTTTCATGCCTATTATCTGGCAGCTCAGCTGCAATATTACTAATATGTGCCGCATTCGGTACGACTTGGTATGTAGGGTTGGGTGGGTGTTTTAAACCCCACATGGTGTGTAGGGATGGTCAGAGATGGTGTGTAGAGGTTGGTAGGTAGGATACTGATTTCTGTTACTGTGTGCATACTGTATATGAGTTGGGCCAAGGCCATAAATTATATCTGAAACCGTATCTGAATTGGCTAAGGCCTAAACTGTATCTGAATCTGGAATGGGCTTAGGCCCTAGACTGCATTTGACTGATAATTGTTGTTTGACTGTATGCATATCTTCTGTGGGGATTACACACTGATTTACGTAAACTCATCCCTTTCTGTTTTAACTGTACAGGTAATCCCCGGACTTAGATGGATCGGTGCGGCGGAGGACTCAACGGTGACCACATGTTTAATGACTGCTTAAATTTCATTAAGGTTTTTACTTCTGATTTTGTTTGAGGTATTTTTGATGTAATTTGGGACTTTTGGACTGTTTGCCTTATTTTGGATTTTAACTGTTTTCATGGATTTCTAAACTACAAAACTCAACGAAAACTCGGTTTAATTATAAACAACGTTTTTCCTAAACGCGAACGGTTTTTTTAAATATCACGGTTTTAAAAGCTTCCGCTACAGAATATGTCTTTAAACGAATCAAATTAACGAGAAAATAATTTTGAAATTGACGAGGGATAAATAGAAGCTACTAAACGGAAACGGTCTTAACTTGATAAATTCGATTTCAAATCTCATTCCATGTGACATCGCCCGATTCGGCCATAACGTCTAGGCCGGGTTTGGGGTGTTACAATAGATTTGGGCATCAAGTTGATGCTTGCTCCTAAGTCGCACAAAGCTTTACCACAGTAAGATTCTTCGATATTACAGGGTATAGTAAAGCCTCCAAGGTCTTTTAGTTTCGAAAGTAGCTTGTTCTGTAAGAACGCATTTCACTCATTCGTTAAAACGATAGTCTCATACTCACTAAGTCTTTTCTTCTTGGACAGAATGTCCTTCATGAACTTCATATAATTGGGCATTTGCTCTAAAGCCTCTACCAACGAGATATTGATGTGAAGATGCTTTAGAACGTCCAAAAACTTCTTGAATTGCACCTCCTGTTTTTGCTTATTTGGTTGGAACTTTTGAGGATATGGAGGTGATAGAAATTTGGGTTGAATCGGACAACTTTTCTGAAGAGATAAATCTGCATCTATAGAATATGTTAGCTTATCAGAATTTACTGGATTAGATCTTACCTCATCAAATTTTGTAGATTCTAGCTCTACTGGTGTAGGAATTTCAACTGTTGGTTGACTTTCCTCCTTCTTAGTAGGTTTATCTTCAATCACAACCATCTTAGGCTCCAAATTCTTACCACTTCGTATAGTCACTACCTTGCAATGTTCCTTACCCGAATTTTTTAGATTTTCTGTATCGCTTGGCAAGGCTCCTTGCGGTCGGTTACGGAGCTCCGTAGCTAACTGACCCATTTGGCTCTCCAAAATAGAAAATGAAAAATGTTCTCTATAAATGATAATAGAAAATGAAAGTAAAAAATATTTTCAAAAACTAAACATACAAATTATTGATCGTGTTTGGTATACAAGTCAAATAACATTAACTCAAGGTGTTCTTAATAACTGGAAATTTAAGTGTTGAAAAATTAAATACTGAATTTTTAATACTAAATTTTAAGTGTTGAATTCATAGTAAAAAATCGTTTAGTAAATTAGTAAATTTAAGTACTGAATATAATTTTATTGCGTGATAAAAGAAAATATTTATTTTTAAAATATTATTTATTTTTAATTTTAGTCTTATTAATTTAATATGTTATATTATTTTGGATAGTTTTAGATAAAAAAATAAATATGATAATTTAAATATCTCAATTTTTTTTAAAATAATTGGTAATTTATTTCAAATTTTTAATAAAATAAAATCAATTTAATATTTTTCAACGTTAAGTGATAAGTAGCTACCTACCTACTTATCTTATTTAACACTTTTTTGTTGAAAATTTTATAATAAGTTTAAAATTAAAATTATTATCAAACACATTTAAAATATTAAGTGTTAAAAAATTTCATTTTCAATAATTTATCAAACACACCTTAGATAAATTGTAAATATTTCCTCAAAATTTTATATAAATCAAGAAAACACAAATAAAAACAGTAATTTCCACCTTTAAAAAATCACATTAAAAAACTATACTTAATTTTTTGTCTTATTGATGACATAGCAAGTGATGTGGCAACTAAAAGTTAAAAATTGATGACATGGAAGTTGACATAGTACTTGATGACATGGCATATTATATATTTTTAAAAATTTTCAAGAATTTTTTAGGATTTTTTTTTTACTCCTAGAATAAAACTTGATAAATAGATCTCCAACTTGTCTAAACTCATGTTGGAGTGCATTTTTAATAATTTTTTTATAAATTTCAAAATTTTATAATAATATAAAGGCCTAAAATTTCTAGGAAAATTTTTAGGTACTTTAAAAAATGAAATTTAACTTTTGGAATTTTCTGATTTGTTAGAATTCTTTTTATACGGAATGTAACTAAGGGTCCGTTTGTTTACATGTAAAAGGTTTTAAAGAAAATGTTTTCTGTATTTTTCTGTGTTTGTTTCACAGAAAATAGTTTGGTCAACGGAAAATGACTTACAGGTCAAGGTAAAATAAGCCATTTTTCCTGTAAAATGACTTATCATTTTGAAAAGTGTAAGTCATTTTCCGGAAAAGAGTTCATCTATAGATAATTTTAATTTTATATAAAATTTAACTAAAATCAAGCTTAATATTATTATATTGATAATAAATTTTATTTTTATTTTTAAAAATATTTAAAATATTATATTTTTCAATATTATTAAATATACATATTTAATTATTTATATATTAGTCATATAATAAATTATTAATATAATAAAAATAATTTATTATTTTAATAAATTATTTAATATTTCGATTTTATTTTAATAATAAATTTTAAAAATAAATAATTTTAAATAATATTATTCACATATTATTGAAAATATTTAATATTAATAATTTAATAATAAATATTTATTACAATTATAAATATATTAATAATAAATATTTTGTATTATAAATGTTAAAATATGTCATAAGTCTATGTACACTTCACAAATTTGTAATTTAGTCTTTGTACTTTTATTTTCAAGAATTTAATCCCTTTATTTTTTAAATTTGAAAATCAAGTCCAATTGTTGACATCGTTAATTTTTTTTGTCAATTTTGTTGATGTCACATTTTTAAATAAAAAATACTCACTTAGTAGTCATGTAATTAAAAAATGACGTTGTAATGAATCTGAATTTAACATAATATTTTTAATATATGCAAAAACAATGTAAAATATAAAAGTACAGATAAAAATAAATTCAATTAAACAATAAAAAAATAAGAAAATCTCAAATGTATGTTTGTTTAATTGAAAACAAATTTTATGAAATATTTTTAAGAAATCTACCAAACAACAGAAAATATTTTACATAGATTCCTCCAAACACCAGAAAATATTAGCTTTTCCAGAAAAGTAAATCATTTTCCAAAAATCATTTTTCGAAAATTATTTTCAGTGAAACAAACAGAGCCTAAGATCCAAAAAAAACAAAACATATTTTCAGAACACTAATATATATGGGGTTTAGGGTTATATATAGGAAGGAATTTAAAATTTAAGTGGTTTTACTTTTTTTTCCCCTAATTTTTTATATGATTAATATTTTAACAATCCAAATGTCATATTTTTAAATATATTTGTATTTTCATACATATAATTTTTTTAATCAATTCAAAATTTCTATAATATCAATCTAATATATCTATATATATAGTTGTTGGCAAATTTTGAACGAGATGATTAGGATCAACCACATCATCCACTCAATCAACACAAAGTTAAGGGTGTCAAAAATTTCAACCAAAAAGATAATTCCGAAAGCTTGATTGATTGGTAGTTTTTCTTTAGTAAGATTTTAGTTGGGTATTGTTTTTTTTTTTATATTTTAATTATAATATAAAAAAATAAATTTAAATAATATATGAGGTAATTAGATTTAATTGTAATTAATAATCACTCCAATTACACTTAATTCAATAAAATCTATTAAATATAATTAGAATTCTAAAAATGTGTGTAATTATAAATAACTATATTAATAAGTTCCAAATGCATCCTAAAAGAATAAAAGTTGTAATGCTTTAGTAAAGATGGAAGGTTTGAAATTTTGGAGCAAATTGTTGGGATTCAGAGTATATTGATTAATTTTATTTTATAATTATTATGTATTAATACTGGTAAACTCTTAAAAGAATACAAAGTTGAAAATTTTATTTATGTCACAGTGAAAGATAAAGCAGAATAAGTATGAAATCAAATCAAGGATTATCATAAATTATAGAGTGAAAGCAACGTTAGGCGTTGTGACAAAAAAAAAAATGTAGTTCCTAAAAATAATGAAACGAGAATGCTAATAGAGAATTAAATCATGAGCTAGCTGTGGTCTTTGCTATTTCTTGCCGAATAAATTCAAAACCTAGTTTATTTAATTTTATTCAATTTAATTGATTTAAATAATAAACTTTTGTCATACTTCCTCTCACACGCTAATATAGTAGGATAACATTTTGGTAGATTTCACGTCAAAGCTCTTTTTCTATAAAAATCTCTTTTAGGACATATGCCAAAGCTTTATAAAATCTCTCCAAATAGCTCTTCAAGTTCATGCGATGTCTAGAAACCACTATTTCTAGCGGTTCTTTGCATCACTTTTGGTGTAAACCGCTTTCATTTTAGCCACTCTTCACATCCCCTACAATATGAATCGTTAAAACAAGCCATCCCCAATTTTTGTGTTGTAACAATTGACACGATTTGTAGGAATTGATCAAAAGGTTGTGTCTCCTCTTTGAGCAAGACTCTATGGCTCAATCCCTTCAAGCTCTTTTATCTTCCTCCATTTTTGTCTCTTAAAGCTTTTAGTATTGTGGAGTCTCACTACACCTAAAAGGGCCCTCACCTGACCACTAAGAGGCCTTTCATCAGCACACCAAGGTGCCCCTTGCCCACACTGTTGAAAAAAATATGATCTGAAAACGTTCTTGCACAACGAAAAATAAAAATTTTAAAAACCGAGCCGGTTTGTGATATTTATAAGAATAAACCCTTTACCAAAATCACACATTTATTTTCTGTTAGACGGATCCTTATTGTTCCTAGCTTTCAACCGAACGACCTTCTCCGCCATTCTCATACCATGAACTACTTCGAGTGTGGGCTTGAACGATTTGAATCAAACACAGAACCAAAAATAGTTTTCTTTACTTTCAGTGTGAAAGCAAAATTCTCTCTCAATAGATTCCGGTATAATTGTTATTCCAGAAAATATAATTAATATTTAGAGAATAAACTCTCACAATTTTTGGGCAGAATAACAATACCTCAAAATTCTGTATATCTAGCCCTACCGGTACCATTTATTTATAGGGAGAAGAGGTAAAACCCTTATGGAATTGTAGAACTCCATTTCAATTAGAAGCGAACTCCTAATCTAACTAGGAGTAGGTGGGGCGACAACCCTAGTTAAACAAACTAGGGTTTGTTGTCCCTCTCTTTAAACATGAGGGGCTTTTGGGTCTCTTCCATATCAAGTCCAATTACAAGTACTTATTGGACTTTTAACCCAATATTTTATAATTCAATCCAACCCAATATTTTTTTTTATTTTCCAAAATAAACATCTCAAATTAATTTAAAATTTTTCCAATTAAATAATTTTCTCAACCCGGTTATAATTTCATTAAAATCATGAGGACTTTACCGTAAAAAATCTATGAGAAAATATGTTTAATATTTCTACATTTAATGGATTCACCATGACCAATAAATTTATTTTTAATTTCGAACTTCATTTATTCGAAACCCATAATTTCATCTTAAGGTCATTTTCATTTTCATTTAAAGAAAACCACATTCATTTCCAAATGATTTCCATTTTTCTAATTTTTGCATTTCTATTCATTTGATTCAGCATGCAATTCATTTCTGGTTTCAACGAGCTAGCGGAGGGATTTGTTGGACATATGCGATTAGGGCTAAAATGATTTATAATTAAGTTGCAGATTTTCTCCTATTAATTATAAATTCATTTGGCCACGAAATTATTCCACTATAGTATCGTGACTAAGCTCTCCCCAAGCAACTCAATCAGTGCTCGTCCAATGACCTTTTCATAAGTGTGTTACTCTCATAGGATATCCTTAATCTCTTTAGGATAAATTCGTTCTCCCAATATGATCCTATTTTATCTTATGGTAACCATTACATATTTCTTCATGAAAAGTCAATTACTATCAAATAGAAATCAAATCATTCATCACAAAGACAAACGACCCGTGACCACGTTTATTTTTCATCAACCATGTAATGTCAATGAGAGGATATCATTTACCCATGTCTCGGGCTATGAATTTCACTATTGTGAATGACGCTATATACTACATAAGTCATATACCTAACGCACCAGCTTTCGGTTCCCTATCTATTCAAACTCAAACTTTTACTTACATCAGAGTATGAGTCACACATACATAGTCCGTCATCCATTCAGGATTAAGGTATGCCACACTTTGAATGTCACAAGTGAATAAATCCATAAACAGATTCATGATCTATTCTTCTTGGGTTCAGTTTGATGTATTGTCAGTTCACTCATCGCATTTATGTCTCTATCTTTTGGGAGTCATCCGCTCTAATGCCCAAGACAAGGCATCTCCCAAATTGGACTTGATAGATGACATATTATTCTTTCAAGTAGTTTGCTTATTTTCTAATTAGACTAAGGACATGTTTAGGTTCGTCTATTAATGTAATTTGTCTTCTCGTATTACGATCCGACCACGTAATATCGCTTAGTATTAGTTTAAACATTAGACAACTAGTGAGCCAATATTTGCTTCTATTTTGCTTTGCATGTAAAAACCACATGAGGAAAATTATACAAAATATATTAATGTGATTCATAAATTGTTTTATTAATCAATTTGTTCAAAAAAAAATTACAAGTTTACAAATGAATGTACTACACTTAGGCACCAGATCCAACACACACATCAATGGCCTTCCCTAGTATACCAAGGGTACCTTTCACCAACACTAAAGGGGGGCCCCTCACCCTGCCAACCAAGGAGATCTTAGCTAGCATCCAAGTTTGATATGACTGATTTGGAAGAGGTAGACTGTAATCTTAGGGCTTAAGGTTACTAAATTAGAAAAGATATTTTTTTTAAACCAATTCCACCATATGGAGAAAGTGTTAAAATAGTTTAATAGCTTTGATGTAATCCCTGTGAAGACTCCTTTTGATTCTAGCATACAACTGATAAAGAATAAAGGAAATAGTGTTTCTCAATTAGAGTATGCTAAAATTATTGGAAGCCTTATGTTCTTGATGAGCTACACTCGACCTGGTATTACTTATGCAGTCAGTAGATTAAGTAGATATACACATAGTACTAGCAAAGAGCATTGGAATGCTCTAAAGTGATTGCTTAAATACCTTAAAGGTACATTAACTTGGGAATTGGAATTTGTCGAATACCCTGCAGTCTTAGAGGAATATTATGATGCAAACTTGGTAACTGATAATGATGAAGTTAGCTCTACAAGTGGGTATGTCTTTACTCTGGGTGGACTAGCTATTTCTTGGAAGTCTACTAAACAGACATGTATTGCTCACTCCACGATGGAATCAAAGTTTATAGGTTTGGACTTAGCCGGGCAAGAGGCTGAGTGGCTTAGGGATCTACTTGCAAAGATTCCTTTATGGAAAAAATCAAAACCTCCCGTATCTCTATTATGTGACTCACAAGCTGTAATTTGCGTTGCTAAGAGTCAAACTAACAATGGTAAGAAGAGACATATTCGAATAATACATGAATTTGTGAGACATTTAATAAAGAATAGAGTACTTGCTTTTAAGTATGTGAGGTCTAAAAGGAACCTAACTAATCTACTAACCAAAGGGTTAAGTAAGAAAATGGTTCTTAATTCGTTGAGGGGGATGGGCCTTAAGCCTTGTGGTTGAGGAATTCATGGTGGATACCCAACTTAGTTTTCTAAGTTCAATGTGGTCAAACAAAACCATGGAAAAACTCATAGTGTACATTTTACCTATCCCTATGGCAAACGATGTACATGCATAAGGTTGATTTTTTACTCTTAATGAATTCATATCCTAGGTTTTGGGTGGTATTTGAACTAAATAGAAGGTATTTAAACTCAATCTGATAGATTAGTATCCAATTTTAATGAATTTTGAGTTCCCCCTTTTGTGTGTTCATACAAGCTTAAATTTTCAAAAATTTTAAATTCGTGAGACTAGATAAAATTAAAGGTTTATATTTGTAAAATTAGGTTATATAGGATGTTTAGAAACTAAATTAAGGTTTAGGAACAAAAATCGAGTGAGGAAACCTTCTATTTCGGCAAAATGAGTTTATTTTTGGCTTGAAAATGGTGGATCTTGTATTTCTTGGCTAAATGTTGGTTTTAAAGTGATTTCTAACTCATTTTGATCTAATTAAAAGGTATTTGATCTTAATTTAATAAATCCTTAATGAATTTAAGCAAATTGAATGTTTTCCGCTTTTAAAAGTTCGCAAAAACTTGATTTTTCTAGAAAAATTAGATCGGTAAAATTGGATGAAATTGATGGTTGTAATCTATAATTAGATTATATTTAGGATGTATGAAGTTTAAATCTAAGCTTAGAAGTGAGATTTGAGTGGTTAAACACTTATTTCGGCAAAACTAGTTAAGTTTTCGGTATAAAGGTTAAGAGGTTTTGATCTATGATTTTGGAATGATTTAATGATGTTTGTTGTTCTTAGTATTGCCTTTGTAATGTGTTTGATGTGTATGAAAAGTGCCAACTAATTTGGGAGCCTCCACAAGCATGGGAAAAGGCAAATTAAAGCTTACTTGAGCTTGGTAATTGAAGCAATGGTTGCTAAAGTGAGTGGTCTAATATACTGCATTTAAACTCCAGTACACAGGCTAAGGTAACATATGTGAATCCCCTGCTTAATTAATATGCGAACCTTGATTTATCCTATGCAAACCACTGCAAATTTGTTTGAGTGTAGGATATGCAAGTTGTGTGATTTTAATGAGCCAAATGCATGAATTTAAAACGTGCATGTAGTTATAGGAATAAAATAGACAGGTCGTAGATGTAAACCATGTACTTGACGTGATAAGTGTGTGTGAATTGTGGATTTAATTATTGCGCGCGTGTGTGTAAGCACAATATTAAAGGGGAGCTAATGTACTAAAAAGGTATGTGTATATATACAATATATATGCATGGGTTTTGTTATATATAATATATATGCGTGGGTCTTGATTATATATATATAATATATATGCATATATGGGTCTTGTTTTATATAATATATATGGGTTTTGTAATGCTTGCGATCTAATAAAATATATATAATGTGAACTCTTATAATATGTGAATTTTACTGATAATGTACATCTATGCATGCACGAACCAATATGTGAATTATGGCTATACAGTAATGCAAGCTCTAATTAGTGTAAAATTATATTATCGTGAAATGCTAGGTGCGAGCTCAATTGTAGTGCCACCAATTATATTTGTGTACTATGTTATATTGTGAACCATGTTAACTTGGCGACTTATATTATTATGGCAAACTGTGTTAATTTGGTGATTTGTATTAATATGGTGAATTGTATTAATTTGCCAAATTGTATATTGTGAGATTTTGAGTTGTATTGTATGTAAGCTAAGCTATTGCGTACTCTATGCTAAATAAAATATGCGAACAATGATTTATGTGAGCTATGTTATGAATGATATGTGAACTATGTTATGTGTGCAATATATGTTGCATGAAAGTTATATTATTTGCGAACCATGCTCTATTGCGAATTGTGAATTGCAAAATGTGTTATAATGTGTAAGCTTTGCTTAATTGCCAGCCTTATTAAATTGAATATTGTGAGTGTGTTAAAGTGATATTTTGGCATTATGACCTTATGGAACCATTGGATATAGTTGGCATGCGATAGGATTGTGAGTAGTCACCCTCATTATTGTGATGGAAATTGTGCCCAGAGATAGCATTGGAGAGATAAGGAAATGTCAAGTATAGCTCCATTCAATAGAGACAACGCAGGGCTCTATGAGTCAAGGGTGTTAGAGAGTGTGAACATTCGTGCTACATGTATATTGAAGACAGCGTAGGGCTTTTTGAGTCCAAAAGTGAGGAGTTATAAGGAGATCTGTTTATCCAATGTGTGGTGATAGAGTCCCCTATATGTTTCATAATCACAAAAATGTCAATTTATCATTATTTGAGATATATGAGTTATGATGTTGTAAGAATTAATTATTATATTGAATGAACTGTTATATTGTATGAACTACTATATTGAATAATCTATTATTATGCATGAATTGTTATTTTATGCAAACTACCTATTCTATGTAAACCGTTTAATTTGTGTGAATTGTTATCTTGTGTAAGCTATGATAAAAAGCGAATCATTTAAGTATGCCTATTTCACCTAACTTGACTGATATGTTAATTTGTAGTATGTTTGAGCACTGTAACACCCCTAACCTATATCCATCGCTGGAACAGGGTTACGGAGCATTACCAGATGTTTCAGAATAATTTCATGTAATTCATGTCATTTACTGTTCATATCTGAAACTAATCTTATTGTCCCTTGAATGGACCCTCGAGGGTCAATTTAAACATTTGAATCAAGTCGGGACTGAATTGGGAACTCAGAAAATTTTTCGCAGAATTTAAATTTTTTCCTTAATACAAGGGTCACACGCCCGTGTGAGTAGGCCGTGTGGCTCACACGGCCAAGTGAACATGCCCATGTCTCAGGCCGTGTGGGCATTCGATGTGAGGCACACGACCGTGTCCCAGCCCGTGTACTTACCCGTGTAACTCTCTGACTTGTGCCACACGGCCTGCCACATGCCCGTATGCTAGACCGTGTGGTCAATTTAATTTTCACAAATTAGGTGCAGGTTTCACACGGCCAAAACACACGTCCGTTTTCTAGGCCGTTATCACACACGGCTGAGACATACGCCCGTGTCTCTGCCCGTGTGCCCAATTCTGAGCATTCTGTTTTTCAATTTTATGATGTAGGGGACACACAACCAAACCACATGCCCATGTGCAAGCCGTGTGTCACACACGGTCAAGACACACGCCCGTGTGTCTACCCGTGTGGACAAAATAAAGCAATTTCCTAGCTTTATTTCTCACCTAAATTGCCAACAACCTACATCAACGCTTACATACATATATCAACCAATTCAAGACATAATAATCAACCAAAAACAAGTATTTTGCATGACTTATTAATTTATTTGTTTATGTGATTAAACTTACCAATGACACAATTATAATTATAAATTTATGTTTTCAAATATACTAATTTAAAACCATTCATCCATCAAACATGACTAGTGTAACACCCCTAACCAGTATCCATCTCCGGAATAGGGTTACGAAGTACTACCGGAGTTCAAAAACTTTCACATGTAAAATGTAGTAAAATACCATTCGTACTCAAAATTTTTCTTATTGTCCCTCGAATGGGCCTTTGAGGCCCAATATGAACTTTAGAATCGATTCAGAACTCAATCGGGATCTCATAAATTTTTTTCCAAAATTACAAAATTTTTCTAAGTTACAGGGCTCACACGCCCGTGTGATCAGGCCGTGTGGTCACACACGCCCTTGTCTCTAACCCGTGTAACTCTCTGACTTACAAGCATGAAGAAATTGAAATCACACGGCCAAATCACACGTCCGTGTGCTAAGCCGTGTGGCGAAATTAATTTTTGAAATTAAGGTACAGTTTTCACACGGCCGTGTAGCACGCCGATGGGGTAGGCCGTGTGTGACACAGGCCTAGACATACGCCCGTGTGTCTACCTATGTGGACAAAATGAGGCCATCTCTTAGCTTTATTTTCTCACCCAATTTTGCCAACAACCTACACCAATACTTGCATGTATATACCAGCCAAATCAAGCATTAGAACCAAGCCTAAACTAACATCTATCATGGCATAATTTCACATGCAATTCATGTTTATAATCATATGCAATTCATGTTTATAATCATACTTTTAGGGCATATACAAGATAAACATACTCTATTCATCCACATTTAAGACATAAGCATTGAACATGAAATAACTTATAAACACACCAAATAAGTCATTACTAGCCATTCCAATGGCTAGATTACAAAACATCACTTACAATACATCATTTGGCCAAATAAGCCTGTACATGCCATTATACCAAAATGAGATTTCTAAATATACCAAAAAGGAGATAGTAGATAGTGTGATAATGCTCCGACCGATCCAACCTTCGCGAGCTTACGAGCACTATAAAACAAGGGAAAAGTAAATGGGGTAAGCATTTTCATGCTTAGTAAGTTCGTATAACGGGAAAATAAACTTACTATTTATATCTATTCAAATAAGCATACATTGTAACAGTCCGGTTTACACCCTAGTCGGTACAATGGTTTCAGAAACACAAATTCGAGTCCGTATAATATTTTAATATTAATTACTGTGCCGTTAATATGTGATTAAGCATGTGTTAAATTTTCGTAAGTTAATTTGTCCGTCTGTGTGTTTAATTTGACAAAAGGATGAAATTGCAATGAATGTGAAACTTGCATGCTATTTGTTAAAGGATCAAGGTGTCATGGCTTTGTAATGGTGGAGGCCTTGTATGGCAATTGAGCCAATTCTATGGATAGTGGACGGCAAAGAATGATGATAAGTACATATTATATGTTTATTATATTTACTTTAATAGTTAAATTTATTTTATATCTATTTTATAAGTTATGTTATTATTTTTATATTATAAGAGTCATAATAAAAGAAAACAAAAGAAAGTGGCTTTGTTTTATCATCCTTGGCCGAATGTTTTAAAGAAAAAGAAAGAATAAAAGCTTAAGGGTTCGGTTGGTTTCAAGCTTGAATTCAAGGTTAGTTTTTGATCCGTTTTTGATAATTTCTACGTTTTTGTAATCGTTGCTTTGAGAGCTACAAAGCCCATGTATTAATTTTGTGAATTGATTATGTTTGTGTGATATGCCATTGATGATATGTGGAGTTTTATGATGATTTATGGTGTTAAATGAAAGATTTGAACTAGATGAACATGTTTTGTTCTTGAAGTTTTGATGAATTTAGTTAAATAGGGTTAAATTTTAAAAATAGCAAATTGAGGGACTAAATTGCTAATTTGATGAAACATATGGACTTATATAGTCCCTAGGGAGATTCGGCTATGCATGGGTGTGAACAAATTATGTGAATTTGATGTTTTTTGAAAAATGGACTAAATTGATAAATTGTGCAATTATGAGGGCTAATTTGCAAATTACCCTAAATGTGTGTTTTTGGATTGAATTGAATGAATTAGTGAATAAAAGGGTTAATTCTGAACATGTTTAGATCAAGAATCGAAGAAAACGGGCTTAGATCGCGGGAAAGCGAAAGTAACCGAGTAGCCGTTTCCATTTCCATTGAATCGAACCTAAGGTAAGTCATATTGCAAATAAATGTAATTGTATTGAATTGAGTTTATTTACATGACTATCAATGATAATGACTATTTATGAGATGATATATATATGAATCCTGGGATAAGGTCGATATAGTGATAAGTCTGAGAAGTCCGTACGAACTTAGGAATACAAAGGTATCTATTCTGTGTTAACGAGTTAGACCCTGTCTGGGACAGTGGCATTGATATCTGAATACGAGTAAGACCCTGTCTAGGAAAATGGCATCGATATCTGAATACGAGTAAGACCCTGTCTAGGACAGTGGCATCGATATCTGAATACGAGTAAGACCCTGTCTGGGACAGTGGCATCGATATCTGAATACAAGTAAGACCCTATCTAAGAAAGTGGCATCGATATCTGAATACGAGTAAGACCCTGTCTAGCACAGTGGCATCGATATCTGAATACGAGTAAGACCCTGTCTGGGACAGTGGCATCGATATCTGAATACGAGTAAGACCCTATCTAGGACAATGGCATCGATATCTGAATACGAGTAAGACCCTGTCTGGGATAGTGGCATCGATATCTGAATACGAGTAAGACCATGTCTGGGACAGTGGCATCGATATCTGAATACGAGTAAGACCCTGTCTGGGATAGTGGCATCGATATCTGATTTCGTGTAAGACCCTATCTTGGACAGTGGCATCGACATCCGACTACATATAAGACCACATCTGGGACGTTGGCATTGTACAATTATTCTGAGTTTTCGAGTATCTTATTAGATTCTGAACTGTTTAATGAGTAAATTCGAGCTATGAACAATTACGTGAATGTATATTCGTTTCAGATACGTTTGGTATGTATACTAAGTGTGTGTGAAAAAGGTAAGTACTTATATGACTTTGATTTGAAGAAAAGTATGATTGAATATGAGAATGAGAATAGATGCAAGAATGATTAAGAAAGAGTCGTATATACATATATATATGTTTCTTGTATGGATGAATGTGGCAATGGTGTCCATGTATATGAACCAAAGCAATATATGATAGTTTGTTAAGTAAATGTTATGTGCCAATGTATCTATTTATAATATATGCATTTTATGCTAAGTTTACTTGTATATGACTTACTAAGCTCTTTGAATGCTTACTCTGTGTGTGTGTTTTCTCTATTCTGTAGGTCGTCAAAGCTCTTTGAAAGCTCAGAGATCATCACGGATCGTCATCACACAACTAAACTTATTTTGGTACACTTTGAAAATGTATAAAGCTAGATATGGCATGTATAGGCTAGTATTTTGGTATGTTGTTATGTGATCTTAGCCATGTGATTTGGCTATTTATGAGTTGAGACTTGCTTAAATGAATGTGATATATGTATAGTTTTGGTATGGTTTAATGCCCATGAAATAGTCAAGTTTTGGTTGGTTAAATGATGAAGAAATGCTTTAGTTATGTATGTGTTTTGTCTTGAATGTTGGTATGAATGAGTTAGTTACTAAATGCATAAATTGAATGGACAAATTGGAATGTTTTTGGTTGCTATTTGTTTATGATATGTCCTGGTTTGTAATGTTGTAGGTGTAACCCTTATGGGTGGCATTTTGGCCTTGTAAATGGCCTATAATGTCACACGGTTTGTGTACACGGCGTGGCTAAAGACCGTGGGTGAATTGGCGAGAATGTGGTTTAGTAGCACACGGCCTCTGCAGAAGGGTGTCGGCTAGCCGTGGTGTACAAGTCGATAGCTAGCTAAGAGTACACGCCATAGCACACGCGCGTGCTTGGTGGCCGTGGTGGGAAAGTCGAGATATGGCCTAGTAGCACACGGTCATGGCACACGGCGCGCTAGTGACCGTGTTGATATAGTCGATATATACACACGGATGGACACACGGTGGTGTCTAGAAGTCGTGGAGGGCACACGGTCTCCTCTCACGGGCGTGTCTCCCAGCGTATTTTAGAAAAGTTTAAATTTTTCCATGAGATTCTGTATGTGTTTCAGTTTAGTCCCAACTCGGTTTATATGCATGCTTAGGGTCTTGATGACTCATCTAAGGGACACTATGATTGTTAATGATGAATGTAATGTATGAAATGTTATGTAAGTTTCTGATCTATCTGGTAATGCTCCTAACCCTAGTCCGGCGTCAGCTATGGGTTAGGGGTGTTACATTTGGTTGGTATCAGAGCTACGGTTTAGCCGATTCTCAGACTAACGTAGCGTGTCAGAGTCTAGCTATACATGCCATATATTTTTTTGTGATAGTGTGATGAATTCTGACGTGTAAAAATGTGATTTTTGTATAGTAATGGATCCCGAAAGAGCCGTAGCTGACGACGTAGAAAGTAATGTGCCTGCTCCCGCGCAAGGGACAGCGCCTTCAGATCCGAGATCGGTTACGAGCGCTCAAGAGGGAGAAGCTAAACAAGCTTTATTCCAGTTGATGAGTGAGTGGTTCACTCAATTTGTGAGAAATAACCCGACTGTTTTGCAACCTCCGCCCCCGATTAACCTTCCTCAAACATCTGCTATGCTTTCGATTACGAATTTGAATCTGACGAACAAGCCTCCGGTTGATGAAATTTGTAAGTTTGAGGCCAGAAAGTTTAGGGATACTAATGATGATAATACCGAGAAAGTTGATTCTGAAGCTTGTAATGAAAGAAAAAGATCGATGAGTAATTTTTCTCAACCTTTGACGAAGAAATATAGAGATGCAAGTAATAGATTAGATGTTTCAATCGGACATAAGGGTAGAGATCGTGTAAGACCAAATGTTGGTCTGAGAACTCGAGCTCCAATTGAATCAAATAATGGAAGTACTAAAAGCAACAAACCTGAGTATAAAAAGTGTGGAAGACGACATGTGGGAAAATGTTGGGGCAAGTATAACAATAGAGTTTGTTATAAATGTGGATCACGAAATCACTTCATTCGAGATTGCCCGAAGATGGCGAGTGTTGAAAATGTCAGATCCGAGCGACTTAAGTGTAAGCGTTGTGGTAAAAGACATTCGGGGAATTATAGAATGAATAATCGAGCTTGTTTCAGATGTGGATCATTAGACCATTTCATCCGAGACTGCCCAGAGTCTGTTGAACAAGAGATTGTTTAGAACCCGAGATCTGAGAATATTTCAGCGAGAGGTAGATCTCCTCAAAATGCAAGAAACGTCAGTGGTAGTCAGAGAACTACTAGAGATACTGTTGCGAGATCAGAAGCTAGAACGCCTGCCAGAGCATATGCTATCTGAGCTCGTGAGGAAGCTTCGTCACCTGATGTTATAACTGGTACTTTTACACTTTATGATACTTCTGTGATTACTTTGATAGACCCTGGTTCTACGCATTCGTATATATGTATGAATTTAGTATTTAGTAAGACTTTGCCTGTAGAGTCTACTGAGTTTGTTATAAAAGTATCGAACCCCTTAAGTAAAAGTGTTCTTGTTGACAAAGTATGCAAGAACTACCCGTTAATGTTTCGAGATAACTGTTTCCCTGCTGATCTGATGCTGTTGCCATTTGACGAGTTCGATATTATTCTGGGTATGGATTGGTTATTTTTGCATGATGCTGTTGTAAACTGTAAAAGAAAGACTATTGATTTGATATGTTTGAATGATGAGATTGTACGAGTGGAGTCTAATGATTTGAGTGGATTGTCTGCTGTGATAACTGTTTTGAAAGCTCAAAGTTATGTGAAAAAGGGATATGAAGCATATTTCGCTTATGTTATTGACTCGAAAGTGTCTGAAAAGAAAGTTGAGTCAGTGCCTGTTGTTTGTGAGTTTTCTGATGTGTTTCTAGAAGAATTGCCGGGTTTACCTCCGATTCGTAAAGTTGAATTTGGTATTGAGTTGTTGCCCGGTACTACACCTATTTCAATAGCTCCATATAGAATGGCATCAATAGAGTTGAAAGAGTTGAAGTCGCAATTACAAGAATTGTCCGATAGAGGATTTGATATACTGAGTTTTTCACCTTGGGGAGATCCTGTTCTGTTTGTGAAAAAGAAAGATGGCACGATGAGGATGTGTATTGATTACCGTCAGTTGAACAAGGTGACTATAAAGAACAAATATTCGTTGCCCAGAATTAATGATTTATTTGATCAGTTACAAGGAGCTACAGTATTTTCCAAGATTGATCTGAGATCGGGATACTACCAGTTGAGAGTCAAGGATTCAGATATTCCAAAAACTGCTTTCAGAACGAGGTATGGGCATTATGAGTTTTTAGTTATGCCATTTGGACTAACCAATGCTCCTGCTGTTTTTATGGATCTGATGAACAGAATTTTCAGGCCGTACCTAGATCGATTTGTTGTCGTATTCATTGATGACATTTTGATTTATTCACGTGATGAGACTGAGCATGCTGAGCATCTGAGGATTGTGTTGCAAAATCTGAGAGAGAAGCAATTGTACGCAAAATTTAGCAAATGTGAATTCTGGTTACACGAGGTTAGTTTTCTGGGGCATATTGTGTCAGCTTTTGGAATTCGAATTGATCCGAGCAAGATTTCTGCTACTCTGGATTGGAAACCTCCGAGGAACGTGTCTGAAGTCCGTAGCTTTTTGGGCCTAGCCGGTTATTATCGTCGATTTGTGAAAGGATTTTCAGTAATTGCTACTCCTTTGACGAAATTACTTCAGAAAGATGTTAGATTTGAATGGTCTGATAGATGTCAGAAAAGTTTTGATCAGTTGAAAACTCTGTTAACGGAAGCTCCAGTGTTAGTACAGCCAGAATTGGGCAAAGAATTTGTGATTTACAGTGATGTTTCGTTAAATGGGCTGGGATGTGTTTTGATGCAGAAAGGCAAAGTCGTAGCTTATGCTTCGAGACAATTGAGGTCTCATAAAAAGAATTATCCGACACACGACCTTGAGCTTGTTGTGATTGTGTTTGCACTTAAGATTTGACGCCATTATTTGTATGGTGAGAAATGTCACGTATTTTCAGATCATAAAAGTCTGAAATATTTGATGACTCAGAAAGATTTGAACCTGTGATAAAGAAGATGGTTAGAGCTGCTAAAAGATTATGAGCTCGTGATAAATTATCATCTGGGTAAAGCGAATGTTGTTGCTGATGCGTTGAATAGAAAATCATTGTATGCACTACGTGCTTTGAGTGCTCAGTTAGGTGTGTTTGATGATAGTTCTGTGTTAGCTGAGTTAAAAGCGAAACCATTATTTATACAATAGATATGTGATGCTCAGAAATTTGATAATGAGTTATTAACAAAACGAGCTCAGTGTGATTTGAATTCTGAATCTGAATTTTGAGTTGTTGATGATTGCTTGAGATTTCGAGGTCGTATCTGTGTTCCGAGAAATTCGGAGTTGATTCAGCTAATTTTGTGTGAAACTTATAACAGTTGTCTATCTGTTCATCCAGGAAGTACAAAGATGTACCATGATCTGAAGCAACACTATTGGTGGTCTGGTATGAAACGAGACATTTCTGACTTTTTTTCGAAATGCTTAATCTGTCAGCAAGTGAAAGCTGAACATCAGGTTTTGTCTGGTTTGCTACAACCGATTCTGATTCCCGAATGGAAATGGGATAGAGTAACAATGGACTTTGTTTCTGGTTTGCCCCTGACTCCGAGAAAGAAAGATGCGATATGGGTCGTGGTTGACCGATTGACAAAATCTGCCCATTTTGTACCGGTAAGATCTGATTATTCACTTGATAGATTAGCCGAGCGTTATATTTCTGAAATTGTGAGATTTCACGGGGTACCACTATCCATTGTGTCAGATAGAGATCCGAGATACACATCGCGATTCTGGAAGAAATTGCAAGAAGCCTTGGGCACGAAATTACACTTTAGTACAGCCTTTCATCCGCAAATAGATGGTCAATCTGAGCGGATCATTCAAATTTTTGAGGATATGTTAAGATGTTGTATACTTGAGTTTAATGGTACGTGGGAACAGTTTCTGCCTTTGATTGAATTTGCATACAATACGCTACCAAGCCTCAAAATGGCATCTTATGAAACTTCGTACGGACGTAAGTGTTGTACACCTCTGTATTGGACTGAACTCAGTGAAAATAAGCTACACGGGGTTGATTTGATAAAAGATTCAGAATAGAAAGTGAAACCGATCCGAGATTATTTGAAAACAGCATTTGATCGTCAGAAGTCTTATACAGACTTGAAACGTAAAGATATAGAATTTGGGATCGGCGACAAAGTATTTCTGAAAGTGTCTTCGTGGAAGAAAGCGCTTCGATTCGGACGTAAGAGCAAGCTAAGTCCGAGGTTCATCGGACCGTATGAGATCGTTGAACGAGTTGGGCCTGTTACTTATAGATTAAGTTTGCCTTCTGAGCTAGAAAAGATCCATAATGTAATTCATGTCTCGATGCTCCGTAGATATCGATCCTATCCGTCACATGTAATTGCTCCATCTGAGATTGAGATTCGATCTGATATGTCATATGAAGAAGAACCGATTCGTATCTTAGCTCGTGAAGTAAAAGAGTTGAGAAATAAGAAAATTCCATTAGTAAAAGTATTATGGAATCGACACGGAATTGAAGAGGCGACATGGGAGCCTGAAGATTCAATGAAACAGCAATATCCGACTCTGTTTAACGGCAAGATTTTCGGGGACAAAAATCCCAAAGGGGGGGAATTGTAATAGTCCGGTTTACACCCTAGTCGGAACAGTGGTTTCGGAACCACAAATTCGAGTCCGTATAATATTTTAATATTAATTACTGTGCCGTTAATATGTGATTAAGCATGTGTTAAATTTTCGTAAGTTAATTTGTCTGTCTGTGTGTTTAATTTGACAAAAGGATGAAATTGCAATGAATGTGAAACTTGCATGCTATTTGTTAAAGGATCAATGTGTCATGGCTTTGTAATGGTGGAGGCCTTGTATGGCAATTGAGCCAACTCTATGGATAGTGGACGGCAATGAATGATGATAAGTACATATTATATGTTTATTATATTTACTTTAATAGTTAAATTAATTTTATATCTATTTTATAAGTTATGTTATTATTATTATATTATAAGAGTCATAATAAAAGAAAACAAAAGAAAGTGGCTTTGTTTTATCATCCTTGGCCAAATGTTTTAAAGAAAAAGAAAGAATAAAAGCTTAAGGGTTCGGTTGGTTTCAAGCTTGAATTCAAGGTTAGTTTTTGATCCGTTTTTGATAATTTCTATGTTTTTGTAATCGTTGCTTTGAGAGCTACAAAACCCATGTATTAATTTTGTGAATTTATGATGTTTGTGTGATATGCCATTGATGATATGTGGAGTTTTATGATGATTTATGGTGTTAAATGAAAGATTTGAGCTAGATGAACATGTTTTGTTCTTGAAGTTTTGATGAATTTAGTTAAATAGGGCTAAATTGTAAAAATAGAAAATTGAGGGACTAAATTGCTAATTTGATGAAACATATGGACTTATATAGTCCCTAGGGAGATTTGGCTATGCATGGGTGTGAACAAATTATGTGAATTTGATGTTTTGTGAAAAATAGACTAAATTGATAAATTGTGCAATTATGAGGGCTAATTTGCAAATTACCCTAAATGTGTGTTTTTGGATTGAATTGAATGAATTAGTGAATAAAAGGGTTAATTCTGAACATGTTTAGATCAAGAACCGAAGAAAATGGGCTTAGATCGCGGGAAAGCGAAAGTAACCGAGTAGTCGTTTCCATTTCCGTAGAATCGAACCCGAGGTAAGTCATATTGCAAATAAATGTAATTGTATTGAATTGAGTTTATTTACATGACTATCAATGATAATGACTGTTTATGAGATGCTATATATATGAATTCTGGGATAAGGTCGATATAGTGATAAGTCTGAGAAGTCCGTACGAACTTAGGAATACAAAGGTATCTATTCTGTGTTAACGAGTAAGACCCTGTCTGGGACAGTGGCATCGATATCTGAATACGAGTAAGACCCTGTCTAGGAAAGTGGCATCGATATCTAAATACGAGTAAGACCCTGTCTGGGACAGGGCATCGATATCTGAATACGAGTAAGACCCTGTCTGGGACAGTGGCATCGATATCTGAATACGAGTAAGACCCTGTCTGGGACAGTGGCATCGATATCTAAATACGAGTAAGACCCTTTCTGGGACAGCGGTATCGATATCTAAATACGAGTAAGACCACTGTCTGGGGCGAAGGCATCGATATCTGAATACGAGTAAGACCACATCTGGGGCGGTGGCGTCGATATCACGAATACGAGTAAGACCACTCTAAGACAAAGTGGCATCGATATCTGAATACGAGTAAGACCTTGTCTAGGACAGTGGCATCGATATCTAAATACGAGTAAGACCATGCGGGACAATGGCATCGATAATCGAATACGAGTAAAACCACATGCGGGGCGGTGGCATCGATATCTGAATACGAGTAAGACCACATGCGGATAGATAGTGGCATCGATATCTGATTTCGTGTAAGACCCTGTCTAGGACAGTGGCATCGATATCCGACTACATATAAGACCACATCTGGGACGTTGGCATTGTACAATTATTCTGAGTTTTCGAGTATCTTATTAGATTCTGAACTGTTTAATGAGTAAATTCGAGCTATGAACAATTACGTGAATGTATATTCGTTTCAGATACGTTTGGTATGTATACTAAGTGTGTGTGAAAATGGTAAGTACTTATATGACTTTGATTTGAAGAAAAGTATGATTGAATATGAGAATGAGAATAGATGCAAGAATGATTAAGAAAGAGTCGTATATACATATATATATGATTCTTGTATGGATGAATGTGGCAATGGTGTCTATGTATATGAACCAAAGCAATATATGATAGTTTGTTAAGTAAATGTTATGTGCCAATGTATCTATTTACAATATATGCATTTTATGCTAAGTTTACTTGTATATGACTTACTAAGCTCTTTGAATGCTTACTCTATGTGTGTGTTTTCTCTGTTCTGTAGGTCGTCAAAGCTACTGAAAGGCTCGGGACCGTCACGGATCGTCATCACACTACTAAACTTATTTTGGTACACTTTTAAAATGTATAAAGCTAGATATGGCATGTATAGGCTAGTATTTTGGTATAAGTTGTTATGTGATCTTAGCCATGTGATTTGACTATTTATGAGTTGAGACTTGCTTAAATGAATGTGATATATGTATAGTTTTGGTATGGTTTAATGCCCATGAAATAGTCAAGTTTTGGTTGGTTAAATAATGAAGAAATGCTTTAGTTATGTATGTGTTTTGTCTTGAATGTTGGTATGAATGAGTTAGTTATTAAATGCATAAATTGAATGGACAAATTGGAATGTTTTTGGTTGCTATTTGTTTATGATATGTCTTGGTTTGTAATGTTGTAGGTGTAACCCTTATGGGTGACATTTTGGCCTTGTAAATGGCCTATAATGTCACACGGTTGTGGCACACGGGCGTGCCTAAAGACCGTGGGTGAATTGGTAAAATGTGGTTTAGTAGCACACGACCTCTACACGGGGTGTCACCTAGCCGTGATGTACAAGTCAGTAGCTAGCTAAGAGTACACGGCCATAGCACACGGGCGTGCTTGGTGGCCGTGGTGGGGAACTCAGTATATGGCCTAGTAGCACATGGTCATGGCACACGGGCGTGCCTAGTGATCGTGTTGATATAGTCAGTATATAGACACGGATGGACACACGGTGGTGTCTAGAAGCCGTGGAGGGCACACGGTCTCCTCCCACGGGCGTGTCTCCCCTGTATTTTAGAAAAGTTTAAATTTTTCCATGAGATTCTGTATGTGTTTCAGTTTAGTCCCAACTCGGTTTATATGCATGCTTAGGGTCTTGATGACTCATCTAAGGGACACTATGATTGTTAATGATGAATGTAATGTATGAAATGTTATGTAAGTTTCCGATCTATCTGGTAATGCTCCTAACCCTAGTCCGGCGTCGGTTACGGGTTAGGGGTGTTACATACATAAACATACATTTCATCCATTATAGGTAGTTCACCTAAACATATACACTTGATCAAGTAAGTTAGTCACATAACATCATATAAATATCAAGTAAACATAGATGAGCTCATTACATACAAACTTCCATTAACTCTACCTTTCCATATTTCAAGAGTCTTTTTTGTTGAACTAATGAAATTTCGATGGACACTCGGGTGATGTGCATAAAGTATACATATAAATTATCCGTCAGTTCGTATTCATTATTACCCATTGGGCATAAGTACAAGGAGTACACTCTCGAGCCACGTACTTTACAACAGGATTACCAATCCAGGCTAAATCCCGATTTTCAACTGGTGTTCACAAGAGTCATTTAGGATTGCTAGTCCAGGCTAAATCCTATCAGTGACCTATGCTCTAAAGAGCTTACTTAGGGTTACCCGTCTGGACTAAACCCAATCTATAACATATGCTCGAGAGGCTTAATTCAGGATTACCCGTCCGGGCTAAATCCTATTTGTAACATTTGTTATATCCTACTTGTTTCAAGAAATCACCATAATCCATCGAATTTCAATGTTCAATCGGGACATGACATTTTATCCATGTTTTCCAAATTATAGTCATTTCATTATGTTCATCATCACATACATATCATTAAAATCATATAATTCAATTCAAGCAATTTAACATACATATTTAAGTTACACAAACTTACCTTGACAATTGTTCGTGTTTGGATTTCAACTAATCCGAAACTTTTTATTTCCCTCGATCTAATTCCGCAGTTGGTCTTTCCGGGTCTATATAAGAAAATTTAATTATTAACTCATCACATTTTACATACATTTGCATTCTACTACGTCCTAGGCAAAATTACTATTTTGCCCCTACTCTTTTCAAAAATTTCAATTTCATCCCTAGGCTCAGAAAATGAAATTCATGCAATCTAGTCCTCTTTCCAAGCCTAATTGAAACTTAATAACAATTTTTACAGCACACACATTTCACAAATTTCAACATTTTCCATGAGCTTTACTACTTTTTCATTTTAGTCCCTAACTAAGTTTCCATGAAAAATTGCTTTGTAAAAGTTGTTTATCTATCAACTATCTTTCATTTTCTACCATAAATTTCAAATTTCCAGCATTTACATCCATGGAAAAGTTTCTACACTTTGTTATCTTTTCAAATAAATCCCATAAATAGAAAGACTAGGCTATCCCGGTTTCAAAAATATAAAAATTATTAAAAACGGGACTTGATTTCATACCTTATTGAGCTTGGAAAGTTTTCATCCCCTCTCCTAGGGTTTCCATAAAAATTTTAGGGAAGAAGATGAATAAAAAAGATGATAATTTCCTTTTAATTATTTGTCATCTTTTAATTTTATTGATTTCCAATTTAGTCCCTTGCCTTTTCTAATTTTTCCATGGATGAGTCACCAAGAAAAATCTACATACTTTTCTTAATGGTCTAATTACCATATAAGGACCTCTAGTTTTAAATTCTATAGCTATTTAATACCTATAGCTACTAGAACTCAACTATTGCATTTTATGCAATTTAGTCCTTTCCCTAATTAAACACACAATCGGTAAAATTTTGTACCAAAATTTTCACATGTCATATCTATCATAATACGGACCATATAATAAAATAAAAATAAATTATATTTTTGGGTCAGATTTGTGGTCCCGAAACCACTGTTCCAATCTCACCGAAATTAGGCTGTTACAACTAGGCCATATATAATTACATCAAAATATACTCTACACGAGCCATTCCAATGGCTAGTTACAACCAAAATATTTCATCATTTTGCCTAACTAGCTTATACATGCCATTATACCATAAAAAGTTTGCTATTTATACTAAAACGGGCTGAAGGATAATGTGATGATACTCCGACCGATTTCAAACCCTTTCGAGCTTCCGAGCACTACAAAATAGAGGAAATAAAACCTAGTAAGCATTTAATGATTAGTAAGTTTGTATAACAAGAATTAAACTTACCAATTATATTCATTCAAATAAGCATACAATAACATGATTATCAACAAATTGGCAAATTTACCTAATCATATACACTCAAACAAGTATGTTAGTCACAAAATTCACATATACATCAAATAAGCATAAATGAGCTCATCATGTTACAAAATTTCAAGTATTTTGGGAGCATTCGAGATATAATTCATTTAATCTCATAATTTCTCATTTCGGGAATTTGTCCGTTCAATCATTGAAATTTCAATGGATACTCAGGTAGTACACACAAGGTGTATAAAACCGTAAACCGTCAACTCATAATTAGGGGTACCCATTAGGGCACTTAATCAGGGAGCACACTCTCGAGCCACATATCAGGATGCTTAGATGAGCCATGTAACAGGACACTTATTCAAGCTAAACAGGAAACTCATAAGAGTTTTACTCAGAGAGCTCATAGAGCTTAATAGATAACTCCGAAGAGTTAACATCAGAGAGCACCGGATAAGGTAACAGGGAGTTTAAGCGAGCCATGTTAGGAAGCCCATAAGAGCTTATATCAGGACGCTCACGTAGAGCTGCATTTTTGTCCGCATTATATGCTAGATCACAACCGATCGAATCATGTAACAGGACGCTCACACAGAGCTGTGATAGTGTGCAACACATGCAAAATCACTACCAATCAGGATGCTCGCAGAAACTATATAACAGGATGCTTGAGAGTTCTATAACAAGATTGCTCGTCCGAGCTATTTTCTGTCCGCAATATATGCATGACCACATGTAATATAGGAAATCACATATATCCATCAAATTTCATTATTCAAACGAAACTTATTATTTTTTGAATATGATTGAACATGTGATTATTTCACTTATTTCTAACATTTATATAATTCATACAATCTCATTCCACATTCAATTCAGGCATGTAAATAAACACAAAATTTGGTTACACGAACTTACCTCAACACTTGTTTCTATATGAAAATCTACTAATCTAAAACTTTTTTTTCCTCGATCTAACTTCGAATTTGAGTTGTCCGGATCTATATAAATGAATTTAATCATCAATTTATCACATTTCATATTCAATTGGATTCAATTTACACCCTAGGAAAATTTACCATTTTGCCCCTAAACTTTCCATAAATTCCAATTTCGTCCCTAGGCTCAGAAAATAAAATTCATGCAATTTAATCCTTATTCCAAGCCTAATCAAAATTTTCGTATAATATTTACAGCACTTGTGTTTCACAAAATTCAGAATTTTTCCATGGGTTTTACCACTTTTCAATTTAGTCCTTAAACCATGATTTCATCAAAATTCTCTTTGTAAAAGTTGTTTATCTATCAACAACCTTTCATTTTCTACCATAAATTTCAAAATTTCAGCATATTCATCCATGACAAAATTTTTTTACTTTGATAACTTTTCAAATTAGTCCCCAAAATAGATAGATTAGACTATCCGGATCTCAAAAGTATAAAAATTACTAAAAACGGAACAAGAATACTTCCCAATTGAACCAATCAAGCTTGCTTGAAGACTTTTCTCTTTCCTAAGGTTTCCATGTCTTAATTTGGGGAAGATGATATAAAATAAGATGATATTTCTATTATCATCTTTTAATTATTTTAGTTTCCAATTTAGTCCTTAGCCTTTTCTAATTTTTCCATGGATGAATCACCAAAAATATCTACTAACTTTTATTTACTGGTCTAATTACCATATAAGGGCCTCAAATTTTGAATTCCATAGCTATTTGATACTTATAGCTATTAGAACTCAACTTTTGCATTTTATTCAATTTGGTCCTTTCCATAATTAAACACATAATCGATAAAATTTTCTTATCAGAATTTTTATATAACAATCCTATCATAATGCAGACCATGTAATAATATTAAAATAAATTTTCTTTCCGGCTCGGATTTGTGGTCCCGAAACCACTGTGCTGATTTCATTGAAAATGGGCTGTTACAAGCACTCACTAAGCTTTCATAAGCTCACCCACTCTCTTATATCATTGCAGTGATTTAGCTTGTGAAGAGGTGGGGAAGTGAGCCATCCAAGTGATCCATAACGAGGCTATACCTTGGTATGTTGATGTGTTCCCAAATTCAATTGAGGAAGGCAATGTGAGACCAAATAGTGGGATTTAGAATTAGACTTTGTTATAATCATTGGGATGTAATTGGACATTATGGACTCTTTAATTGGTTTGATTTGGAACTTTTATTACTGCTTCAGATAGATGATTGAATGGTAGATTGTGAATGCTTGATGAATGATATGAGTAATTGTTCAATTAACTTGTAAGTGCAAGTTGAAGAACCACTGATTAACGAGGTAAGTCTTATATGTTTTATGTGTGATTTGGAAATTAATCATGAGCTTAGTTTGCATGGAATGTAAAATTGGACAAATTACGTAAATAGCAGGTGGCCTGTGAACTAATTAAATGATGATGATTTTACGAAGAGACGCGTGATGTTTTAATGGATCTTCCTAAACAAGATTCATACGTATTACTCTATTATACTATTTTCAGCCTTGTGAAATGGTGTTTTCCAACATTTTACTTCATTACGATTTAGATCTAATCATTTGTTTTTAAATAAAATGACTTCTAAAATATTTTTAAATTTAACCTTTTAAATACGCTATCACCTGAATGAATGTTCAATTGAAGCTTTTAGAATATTTTCTTATTAATAATTCAATTTACGAACTATGCTGATGATCTGATGATTAGAGTAGCGCAACAAAAGCATGAATTTAGGATTTTGCATATTTAAATGAATAACTGTGTGAGATGTGATTGGTTGAATGGTGTGTATTCTGGTTTTTTAACGAAAAATCACTTCAGTGGTTAATATGATATTCGAAATTCGGATCGAACCTTCTTGAACGAATTTGAGGCGCCACAAAATAAAAGACAAAAACTGATAGATATCAGTAAATTGTTGATTTATTGATACTTGTGTTGACATAATTTTTGACCAAAACATTCTTAAATTAATGTGAAATGGTTTAAAATTTGAAAATTGTTATATCAAAACCTTGCTAGTTTTGCACCATTTGAGGCATCCACCTGATTTGAGGGCTTGCGAACATAAAGGCTCATCCACATAAGGAGTCATATGTATCTTACTAGAAATCTATCCCATCACATCCATTACATCCCAAATGTCATGAACTCCTTCCATCAACCACTTGTATGATCTCTCTTATTCAATGTAACATCCCAGATTTTGGGGGTTAGAAGTTTGAGGTTAGTGGTTAGGGGCAGTGAGGAGATTGTGCTATTGGGTTTAGTTGTGTGTTTAAGAGACAGAATGGGCCTACTGGTCTGGTGGTTGTGTGAGTATTAGTGTATCTCTGGGTTCTGGGTTTGAGTCTCTGGGTGAGCGTATTTTGTGATATATTTTATTCTGTTAAATAGCAAACTAGTTTTTAAGTTTTAATTATTAAGTGGTTTTATTATTAGGATTATGGTTTTTATTTGTTTTTCTTCTCTTTATTTTATTTTTCTTTCTCCTGGACGTTTTTCTGCTTTTGGCTTTTTCTCTTTTCTTTTTTGGAAAAGTGGTGGTTTTTAAGAGACTTCAATTTTCTGGTCGTCGGGTCGGCATCTGAACGTTTTAGTTCGCGAAACAGGTGTGAGATTCGAACCTTAACTATTTTTTTACGCATTGTTGTTTTGACATTTCTTGACTGTGCTTAAAATCATTGGTTTGGGAGTTTGGATGTCGAAGAAGTATAGGGAATACTACGTATTTCGATGTACTTTTGATATAAAAGAGGTTGGGAACTATTTTGGCGACTACAACGAGGTTTTCGACCTGCTCCGAAAGAGTTTCGTGACTACTTCGGCGGCTACACGGGCGTGTGCCTGTTCACACGGTCGTGTGGAATTAAGAATTAGGGTTTTCGAGCTAAATTTGGTGCCACATGGTCGTGTGGCCGATTTGGGGATTTTGTTAATTTTCACATGGCCGTGTCCCTCGGGCACACGAGCGTGTGTGATTGGGAATTAGGGATTGAGTGATTTGGTGCCACGCAGGCTGGCCACACCGTATGGCTAATTTGGGGATTTAAGGATCCCCCACGGTCATGTGTTCTGGACACACGACCGTGTGTGGTGGGCACACGGGCGAGTGAGACCCTCACATGGCCGTGTCAGCCCTAAGCTCAAATTTAGTGCAAATGGACAGAGAGTTACACGGCTTGTCCCCACGGCCATGTCCCTAGTCCACACAAGCGTGTGCCTTAGCCACAAGGACCTGTGCCTCTCTTCACACGGACCTGTGCCTCTGCCACACGGCCGTGTGCCTCCCTCCACACGGGCGTTTTGACCCCCACACGGCCTAGGCTGATCTGTGTGATTTTGAGCCGTGCATTTTTCTATGTGTTTTGCCTTGGCTGATCTTTAGTTAGGGTGGCTAAGAATTCTGATCTGGGCTTCGGCCTGAGAGTATCCGTGACTGTCATGTGAGACATTTGAATCTCAATCTGTTCTATTGGGTGTGTGTGCATAGCTGTTCTATCTGACTGTCTGATATTGTGTCTCTGTTCTGTGAGATTGTATTCATACATACACTTGCATAAAATATTTTGTTATTCAATTTTTGAATTGTAAGGTTTTATAAAATTGTGGAACAAGTTCTAATTTACCTTTTATTCGTTCATTTATTTTCCGTTTTAAAATAAACTTATCTGTAATTTTTGCTGACTGAAATTATGCGATTAAATATTCTGGTTCAACGTAATAACTTGTTTTGTAAAAATTTACCTACGATCACTTCGGTGATCATCCGAAATTCGGTCTAAACTTCTAGGCCAAGTTTAGGGTATTACATTTAGTGGTATCAGAGCCAAGTTTTTAAAAACTCAGCCTGTGCTTTTATGTGTCCGTATGCGCACGTGGTTGTTTTAAAAAGAAATTTTTGAGAAACTTTACCACAATAGGCCGAAACGATTTGTGTTTTGAGAAAATATTTTTTTACGATAATAAATTGTCTGAGACTCCGATGCTGGTTCAGGTAGAAATTCGAAACCGTAAGATTGGAAATGTAGAATTTTGTACTTATTCTGTGTGTTCTTTGAAAATGTAGATATTCTAAGTTAGGGACAGGACTGGCATGGATTCTGAAGGTACGCAAGATCACGAGGGGTCGTCTACTTCTCCGGGATGTGTGTCTGTTTAAGAGGCGGAAGTCAGCGCGATTCCGCCAGCTTCGGGTAGCGATAACTCGGAGGTTGGTAGCGAGGCGCTAACTCGAGTGGTGAGTGAGGTTTTAGAAAATGTGTTTGAGGCTAGTTTAGAGAGAAATAGAGAATCGACTCAAGGTAAGTGTGAGGATTGTAGGAAGAAAAGAGATCGTAGTCCTCTGAGGTTGGAGCCTCGTTCTGCGAAGCGTGTTAGTACGCATGTGAGTGGAAATAGCGATTTTACGGAGGGTGCTAGTGCTGGTGCGAGCGTTCCGTCTTGCGAGTACTGTAAGAAGCGCCATCCAGGTAATTGTTAGAAAAAGGTGGGAGCGTGTCTTTGATGCGGGTCCACTGAGCATTGGATCCGGGAGTGCCCTCGACGATTTTGAGAAGGTATGATTGTGAATGCTTCGACGTTTAGATTTGAATACTAAAATTGTGTGTGATAGTACAACTGTGTATCTACTTCAGTGGTTAAGTGTTCTGGGTGTGTGTGTGAAATCTTAGGCTTGATTGGTTCTGCTTGGGCTAGAGTACGCAGCGGGAGCGTGGTGGTATAGCTTTTGTTAGACCACAATTCTGTTAGTTGGAAATTTTGTGGACAAAATTTCTTTAAGGAGGGGTGAGTTGTAACATCCTGGATTTCGGGGGTTAGAAGTTTAAGGTTAATGGTTAGGGGCAGTGAGGAGATTATGCTATTGGGTTTAGTTGTGTGTTTAAGAGACAGAATGGGCCTGCTGGTCTGGTGGTTGTGTGAGTATTAGTGTATCTCTGGGTTCTGGGTTCGAGTCTGTAACACCCCAAACCCGGCCTACACGTTACGACCGGATCTAGTATGTCACAAGGAAAGATAGTAAAAAAAATTCGCGATCGTTTAAAAATTTTGAGTTTTGATTATCAGTAGTTTGTGAACCGTCTATTAATATTTTGGAAAACAGTTATTTGTGTTTTTAGGAAAACTCCGTATTGATCATTTCATCATAGATAATAACCGCATTAAAACAAAAACCAAATTAAAATCCCAGTGGCTTTATTACAGAACAGAATCCCGAATTAAAATGAAATTTAAAAGAAAATAGCACTTAATTTACTAAAGTGACGATGTATGGCCACCACAGAGTCCACCTCGGCTCCAAATCCTCAACCTAGGGATTACATGCAAAAGTTAAAGAAGAGGGGATGAGTCACCGAGACTCAGTGTGTAATTCCCCTTACGAATAAAATCTGGGCCTAAGCCCACAGAAGCACATTGGGCCTTAGCCCTCACAGTAACAAATTTGGCCGAAGCCCATACGTATCGAATTGGGTCGTAGCCCTAACAACATGGCATATCAGATAGTGAATGCAATGCAACCCAGCCCAACCTAGTATTCCATCCTCTACACTCTGCTCCATATGTCCAACCTCAACACACCTGTGGGGATTTCTACAATCAACCCTCCATCCTCTACACTCATCTTTGGCAGTCATGCTGACAGTCACACTGCTCAAAGCCGAAATAATGTGGTCTAGCCACCGATAAATATGTGACCAAGTCACCGATATATGTGGCCTAGCCACCGAAACAATGTGACAGAGTCACCGATATACACTGCCCCTTTTCATCAATATCATATCCCAATCCCATGCAATATGACATAATAATTCATGTATGCAGTATGTCATGTATGCAAAACATATATCAAATATAACTTATAACATGAATTACCATCATAATTAGATAAACAGAATACAACATAATCAAGCTTGTAACACCCCAAACCCGGCCCAAACGCTACAACTGGATCTGGTATGTCACTTAAGAGATTTTACATAACATGTCGCATTTTGGAAAACAATTACTAGGTTTACACCTTTATTTTGAAAGCTTAATAATTCATTAAAGTATAAAATATTAAGTAACCAATTATCTTGGTAGATTTTAAATAAAAACTGAAATTTCATGCAGTCTTAACTTAATTGAAAACGTAAAACTTAAAACCCAGTAATAAAAGCCCAAAAAAATCCCAAGATATAAATGGTAGTCTAGTGGCCCATGGCCTTATTACAAGGAAATTTGAACCCATTAATTAAATGAAAATAAAAAAAATTAGACTAAGTCTTTTTGCTGAATTCTAAAAGCTCTGTCGCATGGCCACCTTGCTCTCCTCTCCAGCCCGGTCCGATGCCCTAAGTGTCACCTGAGATGGTTAAAATTAAAGGGTGAGTCGCGAGACTCAGTGTGAAACCCTCATGCACCATTAGATTTGGGCTTTAGCCCCATAAAACAGAATAATCAAAATATAAGTAACAAAAAATAATATTTAAAGCCCAACCCATATCCTAGGTGTCCGTCCACTACACGCCCCCGTACCAGCCATTCACACCAGTGGGGATTTCTACAATCAACCCACACCGCTACACGCCTTGATGGCAGTCGTGCTGCTCATCATCAGATCATGGTCGTAGCCACTACAATGCATCACGGCGCGGCCGCTCATGACCAGAACTACACGGTAAGGAACCGCTACAACAGATCACGGTAAAAACCGCTACAACATATAACTTCCTCCTTTCATCAAACCCAACCCATGCAATCACATAAAATCAGTATACTTATAACATTTAATCAGATCATTTACTAACCTGGTGATTTGCTTTACCCTCTTTGGGTTCCCGTTAATATGCCGGGGTTTCGGCATTTAACAAAACATGTAATACTTATTTTCATATATTAATCAAACAGATCTAGATGGTGTGGAGAATTACACACCTGATATTGCGAAATCCAATATTCTTAGTCGATATCCTTGCTATCTGGATCTATTATCCTCAATCTATAGCCTTGCTTAAAAGCCGGAACAATTGCGAAAATAGGCCTCTCCTATATTCGGCCATGGTTAGTATTCTACCCAATTTTATATATTTGAATAACAAATCTTCTTACCTTAAAATCCCGAAATTGGAGCCTTAAGATTTTCGGCTTTTAGAAGATGTACGAATTGAAGAGATGGCTAAGAGAGATTCGGCCAATGAATATTAAGGAGAAGAATAGAATAATAGAGATATGATTTCGGCTTTTAGGGATTAAAAGAAGAATAACAATAGAGGTTAAAAGATTCGGCCAACTAGGAAATTTTAGAGAGGAAGAAAGGGTGAAGAAGATGGTGGTTTTCGGCTTTTGAGAGGAAGAAGATGAGAAAATAAAATAAAAGAGAGGCTTCAAAATTTCGGCACACCCCCTCTTTATATAGAAAACCGATTCCCCCCTTTAGCAGAGATTGATTTTCGGCCAACACTGCCACACATGATAGCTCCTCTCCCTTTTCCCTTATCATAATCTATTATCTCCTCAAAAATAGCTTTTATCTGCTTATTATCCTTAAAGACTAAATCCCTAAATAATAGCCTTTATCTGCTTATTATCCACATGAAATAAATATAATAAGATTCCCAAAAAAATAGCCTTGTGCCGCCCCCCTTACTCAATTAAGTGTCGAAATCTAGCCCTATAACTTGGGCTTCAAGCAACCAAAAATTTGGGCCTTCCTCATGCACTAGTGACGCCACTTATAGCTCACCTTACCGTGCCCCTAGCTGCTTGGCCACGAGCCCAATATGTCAATTAAACTACTACAACTTCAATTTAAGCCCTTAGAGTGTCTAAACAAAATATTTAAAACAAGGCCTCAGCCCAATTTGAGCCCCAATTGTACCTCAAATTATCAAATTAATATTTTAAGCATCCAAACACATAAAATGCACAGACCCAATTATTCAGGATGTTACAGTTCTACCCCCTTAAAGAAATTTTGTCCTCGAAATTTCCAACTAACTAGTAATCGTACTACCTAAGTCGTACCACTATGCTTTCGCTACGCACTCTAATTTCTAAAGCCAAAAAAAATAAAAAAAATAAACACTTAGTATACTATGGTAGGGTACGCACCATTGTGCGCATCTGGGGCGTCTTCTTCCCCTTGGCGATGTGCTGCATAGACCAATGTTGGCTGCCTCGCCTCAGCATAACTTGCACCTCTACCTGGTGCTCCACGACCGCGTTCACTACCATTATCGCCCCTGGCTTGTCTGCGGCCTCTTGGTGGTTGTTGGTCACCTCTCCCAGCCTAATCAGAACCTCGTCCCGTGGGCTGTACCCGATCCATCTGAGGACAGTCCTTAATCAGATGTCCTGTGGATCCACACCTAAAGCATCCACCAGTTTTCATTCTACACTCCCCATAATGCGTCCTCCCACATGTAGGACATGCTCGATTCTGACCCGTCGGAGCACGAGCTGGCCCATCAGTCCTAGGCCTTTTTTGATAATTCTCAGATGCTCCTGACTGCTCAAAACTTCTCTTACTCTTACTCCTATCCTTATCCCTTTCTTGTCTCTCGACCCAATTCACTTCCTCAGCTATTTTAACCTTATCTACCAAAACAGCAAAAACTCTCTCCCGTTGCGGTGCTATCAGAACCCTTAACTCATTCTGCAGCCCATCCTTGAACCGTACACAATGTTCATACTCTGTTGCTACCATTCCCCGAGTGTAGCGGCTCAAGCGCAGAAACTCGCCTCGTACTCACCACGGACTTACTTCTCTCGCACTGTTCGTGAATGCCTTCCTCTGCAGGCATCCACGTAGTGGCCCCAACATACTTCCCTTGAAATGATTCCTTAAAGAAATCCCGACCAATACAATCTGCATGCGGTACCCTCTTTCACCGTGAGCCACCACCGATAGGCCTCGTCTCGAAGAAGAGACACGACCCCTTTCAACTTTTCCTCTACCGTGAAGTCTAAGTCATCCATTATGCGCTCGATCGCTTCCATCCAATACTCACCAGTGTTAGGGCTACACCAGAAACTCCCTAAACACTTCGCCCCATTGGCCTTAAGCCGCTCCGGATGCATTTCCGGGCTCTGTGTGCCCATACCTACTCCAAAGAACCCTCTCTAAAACCCTCAACATCGCCTCGAGATACAAGATCATCTCCGGCGCCTCATCCTAAAATTCTCCTTCTACACCGGGCGCTTCGGCATCTCGTTTCTGACCCGTGGCTGACCCTCACGGCTCGACGCGCGGTTATTCTACCCCTACCGCGTCCACGCGCCGAACGTCCTCGACCCCTTGAACTCATTCCTCCGATTGGCGTTTATCTGATTAAGAATTTTATGGATTATTAGTTTTTTTTTCACTAGTTAACCACTAACAGTCTTATGAATAATAGTTTTAAGAGTGGTTCTTTCGAATTTTTATTCACAATACAGTCTCAAGTTTGTAACCTCTAACTAAAATAAAACACATACATCATACAAAAATCATCCAAGCACTTACATTCTTCACGTAAAGGTGTTTTCGTTGATTCACTACCCAGGGGTATTTTCGTAATTTCATCCTACAGGGGTATTTTCGTAATTTTTCATAATAAAGTTCCTTGTTAATTTCGTGAAGTGAGGGTATTCTGGTAATTTTACAATCTGGGGGTATTTTGGTAATTTTGAAATCCGGGGGTATTTCGGTAATTTTGAGATCCTGGGTATTTCGGTAATTTTGAAATTCGGGGGTATTTCGATAATGTTGAAATCAGGGGCAATTTAGTAATATTATAAAATAGGGGTATTTTGGTCATTTGACAAAATGATGGTAGGTTGGTAATTTTTTCTAACCAGAGATATTTCGATGTTGTTGTTGTTGTTGTTGTTGTTTTTTTTTTCTTTTCAAACAAGGTACTTTGGGGAAAAATCTAGTTTCATGGTCCGGGTTACTCTTATAAACATGAGATTTTCGGGTAAATTTTCAAAACATAGGTATTTTACAAATTCAAGGCTGGTTGGTAGTTTTCACAAATCAAACGTATTTTGAAAATTTTGCAAAACTTGAGAAATTTTCTTTCTTTCTTTTTTTCAAACTAGGGTGGCTGGTCCCTTTCGGGTTTTAATTATAAGGTTTAGCCCATCAACAAGTCCTCGTAACTAGGGTGAATAGTCACCACGCACCAGGTAGGATTCTAGTGAAGAGGAGGTGAGTCGCTAGGACTGTTTAAGTACCAAGCTCTCCCTGAATCCACTCTTAGACATGCGTATGCCCATTGCCACACCCTAACTTGGCTAAGGTGAATAGTCACTACGCACTGCAGGATTCCAGCGAAGAGGAGGTGAGTCACTAGGATCGCTTAAATACCAGTGCTCTTCCGGATCCAATCCTAGACATGCGTATGCTGTTACCACACCCTAGTCTTGCGGCTCGTTCACGGGTTTGTTTAGTGAAGTTAAGTCTTATGAGATTTTAAGAGTTGTTTCAGCTAGGCCTAAAGTCCATCAAGTTCTAATCTAACTAATCTACGTCCCATAAAGCCCATCAAGCCCACATATATTATATCATACAATGGTTCAGAATACTTACAGCGGACTTGGGCCGAGACGCAGTGCCATCTTTGAGCTAATAGACCTGTATAAATATGCATGTTCAGAAAACCCAACTTTAGAAAATGTTTTGAGCCCAAAAAAACCCCCAGAGCTGAGTTTTGAACCGGGCTCTGCTACAAATTTGTAACACCCCAAACCCGGCCCAAACGCTACAACCGGATCTGGTATGTCACTTAAGAGATTTTACATAACATGTCGCATTTTGGAAAACAATTACTAGGTTTACACCTTTATTTCAAAGCTTAATAATTCATTAACGTATAAAATATTAAGTAACCAATTATCTTGGTAGATTTTAAATAAAACCAAATTTCATGCAGTCTTAACTTAATTGAAAACGTAAAACTTAAAACCCAAAGTAATAAAAGCCCAACAAAATCCCAAGATATAAATGGTAGTCTAGTGGCCCATGGCCTTATTACAAGGAAATTTGAACCCATTAATTAAATGAAAATAAAAAAATTAGACTAAGTCTTTTTGTTTGAATTCTCAAAGCTCACGCATGGCCACCTTGCTCTCCTCTCCACCCGGTCCGATGCCCTAAGTGTCACCTTAGATGGTTAAAATTAAAGGGTGAGTCGCGAGACTCGTGATGCAACCCTCATGCACCATTAGATTTGGGCTTTAGCCCCATAAAATGAATAATCAAAATATAAGTAACAAAAAATAATATGCAAAGCCCAACCCATATCCTAGGTGTCCATCCGCTACACGCACCCGTACGACCATTCACACCATTGGGGATTTCTACAATCAACCCACACCGCTACACGCCTTAATGGCGATCGTCTTTGCTCATCATCGATCATGGCCATAGCCACTACAATGATCATCATGGCGTAAGCGCTACAACAGATCACTGTAAGGAACCGCTATAAATGCATCACGGTAAAAACCGCTACAACATATAACTTCCTCCTTTCATCAAACCCAACCCATGCAATCACATAAAATCAGTATACTTATAACATTTAATCAGATCATTTACTAACCTGGTGATTTGCTTTACCCTCTTTGGGTTCCCATCAATATGCCGGGGTTTCGGCATTTAACAAAACATGTAATACTTATTTTCATATATTAATCAAACAGATCTAGATGGTGTGGAGAATTACACACATGATATTGCGAAATCCAATATTCTTAGTCGATGTCCTTACTATCTGGATCTATTATCCTCAATCTATAGCCTTACTTAAAAGCTGGAACAATTGCGAAAATAGGCCTCTCCTATATTCAGCCATGGTTAGTATTCTACCCAATTTTATATATTTGAATAACAAATCTTCAAACCTTAAAATCCCGAAATTGGAGACTTAAGATTTTTGACTTTTAGAAGATGTACGAATTGAAGAGATGGCTAAGAGAGATTCGGCCAATGAATATTAAGGAGAAGAATAGAATAATAGAGATGTGATTTCGGCTTTTAGGGATTAAAAGAAGAATAACAATAGAGGTTAAAAGATTCGGCCAACCAGGAAATTTTAGAGAGGAAGAAAGGGTGAAGAAGATGGTGGTTTTCGGCTTTTGAGAGGAAGAAGATGAGAAAATAAAATAAAAGAGAGGCTTCAAAATTTCTACACACCCTCTTTATATAGAAAACCGATTCCCCTTTAGCAGAGATTGATTTTCGCCAACACCGCCACACATGATAGCTCCTCTCCTTTTCCCTTATCTTAATCTGTTATCTCCTCAAAAATAGCCTTTATCCGCTTATTATCCTTAAAGACTAAATCCCTAAATAATAGCCTTTATCCGCTTATTATCCACATGAAATAAATATAATAAGATTCCCAAAAAAATAGCCCTATGCCGCCCCTTACTCAATTAAGTGTCGAAATCTAGCCCTATAACTTGGGCTTCAAGCAACCAAAAATTTGGGCCTTCCTCATGCACTAGTGACGCCACTTATAGCTCACCTTCTCGTGCCCCTAGGCTGGCTGGGCCACGAGCCCAATATGTCAATTAAACTACTACAACTTCAATTTAAGCCCTTAGAGTGTCTAAACAAAATATTTAAAACAAGGCCTCAAAATTTCAATTTGAGCCCCAATTGTACCTCAAATTCTCAAATTAATATTTTAAGCATCCAAACACATAAAATGCACAGACCCAATTATTTAGGATGTTACAAAGCTAATCAACCTCTAAGGGTATAACAGTAATTTTACCTACCAAGGGTATTTTCGTAATTTACCCATCAAGGGTATTTCAGTAATTTCGTACCTGCAATGGCCTTTCCGAAGGCCTAATGTCACCCCGAGCGACTCGACTACTATTCTCGATCTTTACCGAACTATTAGGCCCGAAACCCGATTTCGACCCACTTGGGCCCACACGCTCGTGAGGCCCATCTAGCACAAATCTAGCCACGTATATGCGATTCACCTAGTCTAGTCTAATACATACTACACAATCATACAATCTACTCATATGGGCCCACGGGCCCATTGGGCCCACTTCGACCCATCGTGGCCCAAGCAGCCTCAACCCACAAGAATACTAATGAGGCCTCAACTATCGCGTCGAAGCCCCCACACGTGGGCTCGCACGCTCGTGTGGCTACTATCATCGTGTGACCGGCATTTCGGAAATTTGCCGCTCTACAACTAGAGTAGAGAAGTACACACTTGATAGGAGTCTGAAGCCAAATCGCGCTCCGAATGCTCCTATGCCCAACGCCAACCAGGTATGCCCCCTCTCCCATCATAGATAGCTCTATATATAGCCAGCTTCTCACCTTCCTTCTTTGCATCTTTCCGATGTGGGATCCTTCCGCTAGCAGAGTTTAAATCCAACTCAAACCCTGGCCGTCCAAACCGCAAAATAAATACTCCCTTGCTGATCCCGAGACTTGAACCTCAGACCTCTTGCCAGCTGAAACGCCACCTTGCCACTAGGCCACAAGCTCTTCTTGTGCCTAAAATCATGCGCAACTAAATATAAGTCTATGGCCAAGGTCTAAATCCATTTAATAAAATAATCTAAAAGAAATGCAAGTTCCACGCCTTGAACCTTGGACCTCCTTCCTTCCTTGTGGCGTCATTCCCTTGCTCCCTAAGTGGCGTCACTTTGCCACTACACCACACACTCCACTTGTGTCATTTTTCTCCATATTTTATTCTTAAAGCCTACCTATTAACCCCCAGGGTTTTTTTCACCTAAAACTAAAATTTTTCCTAAAGCCTAAATTTGATCCCGGGACTTCGTAGAAGCCCCCTAACCTTCCAAAATCACTCACCTAATAGGTCCAACTTGCACTAATGCCGATCTCTTGATCTCAAAAATTTTAAACGCTACTACGCTCAAGGCCTATTGGGCCCAATCCTACTAGGCCCAATTTCAGGATGTTACAAATCTACCCTCCTTAAAGAAATTTCGTCCTCGAAATTTCCAACTAACTAACAGTCGTACATCCTAACCTACATCACCATGCTCATGCTGCGCACTCTGATCTTAATAACACTAATTCATTTTCTATCTTAATCTTGGAACCACTTTACACAACCACATATCTAACACAGAAGCAAACAGATCTTACCACATATGCACACAATTTCTATATTCAACATCACATCCAAACCAAACACACAGAATAATTACCAGCAATACAGACATTTCAGCATATAATAGATTATAGTGTAAAAAGAAGCTTACGATTTCGGTGCCGGAGACTCAGGTGCCATACATCCAAAAAGACATATTTTTCCCAACCGGATTTCAAATAAATTTTGGAAAACATTTTCGAACCCATTCCACAAGCCGAGTTTTGTAACCAGGCTCTGATACCATAATTGTACCACCCCAAACCCGGCCTACACGTTACTACCGGATCTGGTATGTCACAAGGAAAGGTAGTAAAAAAAAATTCGCGATCGTTTAAAAATTTCGAGTTTTGATTATCAGTAGTTTGTGAACCGTCTATTAATATTTTGGAAAACAGTTATTTGTGTTTTTAGGAAAACTCCGTATTGATCATTTCATCATAGATAATAACCGCATTAAAACAAAAAACCAAATTAAAATCCCAGTGGCCTTATTACAGAACAGAATCCCGAATTAAAATGAAATTTAAAAGAAAATAGCACTTAATTTACTAAAGTGACGACGTATGGCCACCATAGAGTCCACCTCGGCTCCAAATCCTCAAGCTAAGGATTACCTGCAAAAGTTAAAGAAGAGGGGGTGAGTCACCGAGACTCAGTGTGTAATTCCCCTTACGAATAAAATCTGGGCCTAAGCCCACAGAAGCACATTGGGCCTTAGCCCTCACAAGAATAAATTTGGCCAAGCCCATACGTGATCGAATTGGGCCGGTAGCCCTAACAACATGGCATATCGGATAGTGAATGCAATGCAACCCAGCCCAACCTAGTATTCCATCCTCTACACTCCGCTCCATATGTCCAACCTCAACACACCTGTGGGGATTTCTACAATCAACCCTCCATCCTCTACACTCCTCTTTGGCAGTCATGCTGACAGTCACACTGCTCAAAGCCGAAATAATATGGTCTAGCCACCGATAAATATATGACCAAGTCACCGATATATGTGGCCTAGCCACCGAAACAATGTGACAGAGTCACCGATATACATTGCCCCTTTTCATCAATATCATATCCCAATCCCATGCAATATGACATAATAATTCGTGTATGCAATATGTCATGTATGCAAAACATATATCAAATATAATGTATAACATGAATTACCATCATAATCAGATAAACAGAATATAACATAATCAAGCTAATCAACCTCTAAGGGTATAACAGTAATTTTACCTACCAAGGTTATTTTCGTAATTTACCCATCGAGGGTATTTTAGTAATTTTATACCTGCAATGGCCTTTCCGAAGGCCTAATGTCGCCCCGAGTGACTCGACTACTATTCCTGATCTTTACCGGACTATTGGGCCCGAAACCCGATTTCGGCCCACTCGGGCCCACACGCTCGTGAGGCCCATCTAGCACAAATCTAGCCACGTATATGCGATTCACCTAGTCTAGTCTAATACATACTACACAATCATACAATCTACTCATATGGGCCCACGGGCCCATTGGGCCCACTTCGGCCCATCGTGGCCCAAGCAGCCTCAACCCATAAGAATACTAATGAGGCCTCAACTATCGCGTCGAAGCCCCCACACGTGCGCTCGCACGCTCGTATGGCTACTATCACCGTGTGACCGGTATTTCGGCAATTTGTCGCTCTACAACTAGAGTAGAGAAGTACACACCTGATAGGAGTCTGAAGCCAAACCGCGCTCCGAATGCTCCTATGCCCAACGCCAACCAGGTATGCCCACTCTCCCATCATAGATAGCTCTATATATAGCCAGCTTCTCACCTTCCTTCTTTGTATCTTTCTGATGTGGGATCCTTCCGCTAGCGAGTTTAAATCCAACTCAAACTCACATTCATCCCAAACCGCAAAATAAATACTCCCTTGCTGATCCCGAGACTTGAACCTCAGACCTCTTGCTAGCTGAAACGCCACCTTGCCACTAGGCCACAAGCTCCTCTTGTGCCTAAAATCATGCGCAACTAAATATAAGTCTATGGCCAAGGTCTAAATCCATTTAATAAAATAATCTAAAAGAAATGCAAGTTCCACGCCTTGAACCTTGAACCTCCTTCCTTCCTTGTGGCGTCATTCCATTGCTCTCTAAATGGCGTCACTTTGCCACTACACCACACACTCCACTTGTGTCATTTTTCTCCATATTTTATTCTTAAAGCCTACATATTAACCCCCAGGGTTTTTTCACCTAAAACCAAAATTTTTCCTAAAGCCTAAATTTGATCCCAGGACTTCGTAGAAGCCCCCTAACCTTCCAAAATCACTCACCTAATAGGTCCAACTTGCACTAATGTCGATATATTGATCTCAAAAATTTTAAATGCTACTACGCTCAAGGCCTATTGGGCCCAATCCTACTAGGCCCAATTTCAAGATGTTACAGAGTCTCTAGGTGTGCATATTTTGTGATATATTTTTATTTTGTTAAATAGCAAACTAGTTTTTAAGTTTTAATTATTAAGTGGTTTTATTATTAGGATTATGTTTTTTTTTCTTCTCTTTATTTATTTTTCTTTCCCCTGGACGTTTTTCTGCTTTTGGCTTCTTCTCTTTTCTTTTTGGAAAAGTGGTGGTTTTCAAGAGACTTCAATTTATTGGTCGTCGGGTCGGCATCTGAACATTTTCATTCGCAAAATAGGTGTGGGATTTGAACCTTAACTATTTTGTTTTACGCATCGTTGTTTTTGCATTTCTTGAGTGTGCTTAAAATCATTGGTTTGGGAGTTTGGATGTCGAAGAAGTATAGGAAATACTACGTATTTCGATATACTTTTGATATAGAAGAGGTTGGGGACTATTTTGACGGCTACAACGAGGTTTTCGGCCTGTTCCAAAGGAGTTTCGTGACTAGTTCGGCGGCCACACGGGCGTGTGCCTGTTCACACAGCCATGTGGAATTAGGAATTAGGGTTTTTGGGCTAAATTTGGTGCCACACGGCCATGTGGCTGATTTGGGGATTTTATTGATTTTCACACAGCCGTGTCCCTCGGGCACACGGGCGTGTGTGATTGGGAATTATGGATTGAGTGATTTGGTGCCACACAGCCTGGCCACATGGTCGTGTGGCTAATTTTGGGATATAGGGGTCCCCACGGGCATGTGTTTTGGACACACGGCTGTGTATAGTGGGCACACGGGCGTGTGAGATCCTCACACGGCCGTGTCTGCCCTGAGCTCAAATTTAGTGCAAATGGACAGAGAGTTACACAGCCTGTCCCCACAACCATGTCCCTGGTCTACACGGGCGTATGCCTCTACCACACAGGCATGTTCCTCCCTCCACACGGGCGTTTTGACCCCCACACGGCCTAGGTTTTCCCACACGGTCGAAGCACACAATCGTGTGGCTCTAAGTCACCTATTTTGATTCTGTGTGATTTTGATCCGAGCATTTGTCTGTGTGTTTTGATCTTTAGTCAGGGTGGCTAAGAATTCTGTTCTGGGCTTTTTCCTGAGTGTATCTGTGACTGTCATTGATGTGTCTCTAACTAACTACGATCACAATAAAGGCAAGCGCACCTATCGTTATATAGTATAGTTATGGTAAGACCGGTAATATCATATCCACAAGGACCAAGAGTACTAGTAATTACTATCTTCTTATTATCTAGGCTAAGAATTGGAGTGATTTATTTTAAAGCTAAAATTAATTAAAAAACACGACAGATAATGAATTGGGAAAATACTTTTAGACAACTTTATGAGATAGGCAATACCCAAGGAAGAATCCACCTAGACTTCTCTTATTACTTTTGATTCATACGATTTATTCACTTAACTTAATCCGTAGAAATCCCTGATTTATGTTAATATCTCTCTCGAGACTAAAAACAACTGACTCTATGATGATTAATTGAAATCTCTTTCTAATTAAAACCCCTATTGTCGCATTAACTCGATCTATGGATTCCCTTATTAGATTTGACTCTAATCCGGCAGATTTTTGCCACCCTATTTCTAGGGTTGCAATCAACTCCGCTTAATTGTGTTGATCTACTCTTAAATAGGGACTTTTGCTCCTCTGAATAAGCACATTCGACTTGAATCAATAACCTGAATTATCAAAACAAGAATAAGAACTCACAATTAAGAATAAGAACAAGTATTTATCTTATAAATAAAATAATAATAAGATTCGTCTTAGGTTTCATCCTCCCTAGGTATTTAGGGAGTTTAGTTCATACTGATAGATGGAAACATCATATAATAGGAAAAACAACAAAACATAAGAAAAACCCAAAAACTTCAAGAGAAATTGATAGGAGATCTTCAGTCTTGATGGAGATCCTTCTTCCGAGCTACTTCCGATGGTTGTCTCCGAGTATTTTCTGCTTTCTACTCTGCGTGTCCATTTAGGTTACCCCCTAGGGTGTTTAAATAGGCTTTGGAACACCTTTCTTGGCCCACAAGTAGCCTTTTTCGAATAAAATTAAACTTGGGTTCAGCAGGGACACGCCCGTGTGACACGCCCGTGGTGGATTTCTTCGGCCGTGCTCTATTCTGGTCGTCACACACGGCCGTGTGATTTTCCCGTGTACGTTGATCCAGGCCGTGTTTGATTCTACTCGTAACACACGGCCGTGTTTGATAGTCCAGGCTGTGTTAATTTCTAATGTAGGCCCATTTTGTCCATTTTTGGCCCGTTTCTCATTCTTTTCGACTCCCTAAGCTCTCCTGAATGTAAAACATGAAATTAAGGGATTAGGAGCATCGAATTCATCAAATCTAATAAAAATTCATCCAAAAATAAGCCAAGCATGGGGTCAAAATATGTATAAATTATGGTTTATCAGTCATGTGATACGTTTGAATCTGAATCTATTCTGTTGGGTGTGTGTGCATAACTGTTTTGTCTGACTGTCTGATATTGTGTCTCTGTTCTGTGAGATTGTATTCATACATACACTTGCATAAAATATTTTGGGATGGGTTTTGAAGAGAAGGGAGTCTGATTCTGATCTAATCTGGTAGTTCAAACTGTAAATTGTGCATCTTTGCGGATTACCGCTTCGCTCGCATAAAGATATACGCCGCTTTGTTGCGTATATTTATCTGATCTGGCAGTTAAACTGCAATTTACCGATATAGCGGTTTACCGCATTGCACTGTATCGCATGTACGTTAGCTATGCTACGTACCATTATCTGATCTGGCAGTTTAACTGTAAATTACTGGTATAGCGGGTTACCGCATCACACTGTACCACATGTACGTTACCTATGCTACGTATATATATTTGATCTGGCAGTTCAACTGCATTTTGATAAGTCATTGTTGACGGGCAACCCGGGATGACTTTATATGGTGTGTAGGGTTGGATGGGCCTACTTGGTCCTATGTGGTGTGTTTGGTTGGATGAGCTCAAACAGCTCTTACGAGGTGTGATCGGGGGACGGAGAGGCGTGTTTGGCTGGATGGGTGGGTTCTTTTAATATCAGACCGCATACATACGCATCTGTTTGAGTGTTTTGCGTGTGAGATTCTCTGACTGTTTCTGTTTGTCTAATTAGCACATATGACAGTGTGTCTGTGAGTGTGACTCAGTGTGCTCGAATTGTTATTTGGTTTTGAGATGTTGGTTTTGGGTTACCTTCTGGTTTTGTATGTTTTTGTGAGTACGTTGCTTTATTAAACTGCTATCCGGCATTCTATTCTATGTTTCTGTAGTTAGATTGGTTTTGAACTCACACTGAGCTCGTGTAGCTCACCCCCTGTTTCCCTTTCAGGTATATTTCAAAATTTTGTTGCTGGACTCGGTATGCAGAGATCTCGGACAGTCTTGGAAAATAATATAGTACAAGCCGTATTTTCAGTTTCTGTTTTGTTATTCATTTTTTGAATTGTAAGGTTTTATAAAATTGTGGAACAAGTTCTATTTTACCTTTTATTCATTCATTTATTTCCAGTTTTAAAATAAACTTATCTGTAATTTTTGCTTATTGAAATTAGGCGATTAAATATTCCGGTTCAACGTAATAACTTGTTTTGTAAAAATTTACCTACGATCACTTCGGTGATCAATGTGACATCCGAAATTCGGTCTAAACTTCTAGGCCGGGTTTAAGGTGTTACATTCAATCACATCACCCATAACCTTACTCCCCAGTCTATAAGGTAAGGCAACAATTTGCTATGGTCCACATACAATATCTTTCAAGGCCCTTCACGTATGAAAGGATACTCCTCCCACAAGAAGAATGGATTAGCCATTCTCTCTTCAAAATTCTCGACACCTTAATCATGGTATAAACAACCTCCAAACTTCATATCAACAATTATTATTATCATTGTCGGTATTGTTTCTTGTATATCAACAAATGTTATTGAAGGTCAAAAGTTTTAGGTAATATGTTAGGTGAAATTAATGTGTGAAAGAATGGAAATTTGTGGGTTAATTTTAATTTTAAAAGACTTACTTTTTTGTCTTTTTGAGTGTTTTTATATGCCTTGATAGCTTCACGTCTAAGCTTTACTTCCTAAAGCAACTTTAAATTTGCTTATGGGTTTTATTTTTGTTATATAATATTTATTTTGAATAAAGTTATACTAAAGAAGAATAAGAAAATTACTAAGATTACAATTCAGTTGTTTGAGAATGAATGTCATGTTTTACTTGGAAAGTAGAGCCACATTCAAAATCATCCTAATAAGTATTTAAAGGAAGCAAGAGCTTTTACAAAAGTTAAATTACTATGTAAAGTAATCTACTTTATACTTTTAAACTTTAAGAAATTATTTAGTTTTTTTTTTTAATTTAAACTTCTTGTTCTACACTCACCACTTGTTTCTTCTCTACGTTTGGTCTCTCCATAATAATAATATTATTAAATTTGAAACTATTTGTCACCATATATTCAATATAAATATTACAATATATTACAATAAATATAATTTAAGAATAAAAAATTTAATATTTTAAAAAATTGAATTAGTTACTATTTGTGACCATATATTCAAAACAAATAATAACTTTTAAAATTTTAAAGAGAAAATAAAAGTTCATTATTTAAAAATATTATATAAAAGTATAATGTTAATTTAAAATTAGTAAACTTTGATAGTAAATATTTAAATGAACATTTTGTTTATGAATTATAAAACTTTTTTTAATAATACTTAATTTATTTTCGTTTGATTAAAAATATATAATTTTGAATAAGATTATGTAAACATTAAATTTTGATAAAACAATGTTAAAATAATATTAACATTTAATTTTTTTTATTAGGTTTATTTAACATTATGTATTAGAGTACTACTTGATTAATTTATTAAAAATTACAAAAATGTAGTTTTTTTTTAATATGTATTACTTGAATTTTAATTCAATTTCCATATGATATCCGAAAATAAATGTAGTTTTAAATATATATTATTTAAATTTTTATTGTTTAGTTAAAATTATAGAATATAATTTTCTAATTTTTTAGTTAGACATTTAAATATAATAATAACATTTATCAATTAATTAATTAAAGTTATAAGCTAACTATTCAGAAGTGAAATTTTATAAATAAAATAAGGAAAAAAACTAATACAATTTTTCTCATAAATAATTGAAAATATACAGACTATTGTAGATACTAATATTAAGTGTTGAGTGTAATGGTAAGGCATATTGCATTTTTAAGTAGAGATCGAGGTTCGAACCGACATTGTTGGGAGGGGTAGCCACGAATTCCAAACATAGATTATAAAATGGACATGAATAATACCAAAAAAGATAATATTAAGTTAAATTGATGGATTGCTGGTATGTATTAATTAAAATATGGTAAATTATTTTATATTTTGTTATAAGTTTTATAAGTAATATGAAAAAAGTTTAAACATATTATTTCAATACTAAAAAAAAAATTAAACACTAATAAGTGGTATTATTGGTCAAAATTAAAATAGATTGTGTAATTAAAAATAATTAATATTCCTTCATTATATATAAATAAGTATTTTTTTTTTAAGTTTTAAATTTGATATTGTAAATTTTTTAGATAAGTAAAAAGATTATTTTGAAATTTCAAATCAAATTGGTTGCGTATATTTTTAATTCTAAGATAAAACTATTTTATTTTTAAATTTCAGATATAATTTTCTAATTTTAAAATAGAATTTTCAATATATTGAAACTATTTAAAACTTGATTAAGTAATGTGATTTCAATGTAAAATTTGAAAATGTTGGATGTTATGTTTCTTTTTTCAAATCTTTTATGTTAAAATAAAAAAAATAATATATTTTAAATCAGTTTTAAAAATTTTAAATATGTTTTTTAAGTAGTAAAAAATTAAATAAACTATTTAATTTTTAAATCATTATTAGAAAAACTTTATTGAGCTATTTAAGAATTAACCATATTTTTAAAATTTTATTTTTAACACTATTTTAATTTATTAAATCATTGTTCTTAAATTAAAATGTTTTAATTAATCAATTCTGTTTTAAAAAATTAAATATATTAATTAACTATTTGAAATTTGTTTAAAGATATTTTAAATAATTTTTAATAGTATTCAATTATACTGTTAATTTTTTTTTCTGATCGTTTTAATTTTTAAAACTGCTTTTTAATTTTTACTTTTATTTTATTTTCTCAAAGTATTTTAAATCTGCCCTTATAGCATGTTTGGTATTTTTCTTGTTTTTTTCCATCTTTTGTTTGGTTTCCTAGGGGTTGTGTTTTAACAATTCTTTTTATTTTCAATCAGTATTGTTTTGCTTGAGTGCTGAAGCGTTTTTTAAAGGAGGAGTTGGATGGCCTTTCAATTACGGAGGGTGAGGAAGAGTCGTTGCAAATAGATCTGGGGGCGGGGGATTCAGAAGTGAGTTTTAATCTCTGTCTATTAGGGTGTTCCTTGACTGCTAGTGTTCTCTAGTTCCAAGCATAAGGAACACCATGGAAAATTTGTAACATCCAATGGGGGGAGGTCCGATAACAGATTTGGGCTAGAAGCGGGCTCTGCTTTGATTTTATTACGAAGTGGATGTTGGTTGTGTTATTGATGGGAGTCCATGGGCGTTTAATAATCATTTGTTTATGTTTCATCGATTCGCGAAAGGTGAAGATCAAATGCAAGTTCCCCTTTTGTTTTGTGGATTTCTAGTTTTAGATTTATGATTTGCCTTGTGGTTTGTATTCGGAGACAATGGCGAAACAATTTGGAAACTTTATTGGTATATTTGTAGACTAAGATGCTATAGCTATTTTGAGAGGATTTCAGAGCCACATGTGTGTTCGTGTTTGGTTGGATATTCGTTTGCTATTAAAACGAAGAAAAAAATTGGTTAGATCTCAAAAGTCCAATGTTTATGTCTGATTCCATTATGAGAAGTTGTCTTTGTTTTGTTTTCTTTGTGGTTGTCTAGGACATGGTGAAAGTTTTTGCCTCTAAGGAGTGTATTTAGGGAAGGAGATTCTGATGGAGTGGGATGTTTCACTGCAAGTGGCTTCTCGTCAGGCGTTGACAGTGAATAATTGATGGCTTCGCGAGGAGGGGAATTTGAATATCCCACTATCAAGGACGAGATTTGGGGGGAGAAGATAGTGTTGATTGTGTCAATCCTGATTTGAATTTTATGAGCAATGTTAGCGCTAAATTAAGGATAAACCTAAAAGGATTTTCAAATTTTAATGATGGTTTAGATAAGAAAAATCAAGTGCACCATGATGCAGAGATGGATGACTCATGTGAAGATGCTAAAGAGAGGCCCATAGACTTTATTGATGGGAAAACATGGGCTAGGACTTCTACTTCTGTATCAATTTTCCCTGAAGGTGGAAATGTGGACAATTTGCATTCTATTCGATCGGCGAGCTCTGCTATACAGGCCTACTAGGAGCAATGAAAATCTTAAGCTGGAACATCTGTGGACTGGGGAATTCACAAGTTGTTTGGAGACTTCAACATATGCTGAGGAGTAACAATCCCCAAATTGTCTTTCTGATTGAGACAAAAGTTACTACTAGGAGGATGTAAAGTATTAGATGAAGTTGTGGTTTTATATTTGGGATTGAGGTGGACACGATAGGTGTTAAAGGCAGTTTTATGTTAGGGTGGAGGCAGGATATTTTGGTGACGTTAAAGAGTTATTTGTTTGCTCATATAGATGTAATTGTTATTAATTCTGATGATGGTATTTTTTGACGGCTTACAGGTTTCTATGAGAATCCAGATGTGAGATTTTGACTGGAATATTGGGATTTGTTTCTTCAATTAGGGCAGGATCATAGTTTACCGTGGCTTGTGTTGAGTGATTTCAACAAGATTACTTCATCATTTTAAAGAGTGATGATCATGTTTGTAGTGAGTGAAGAATGAAGGAGTTTAAGAGTGCTTTACATGACTATGATTTGCTTGATTTGGGCTATCAGAGGGTATAGTTTACATGGGAACATGATCGTTTACCGCATACAAACATTAAAGAACGACTGGATTGTGCAATGGGTACACCATTGTGGACGAGTTGTTTACCAAATCATCAGGTTTCCCACTTATCTCACTCTATTTCAAATCATTGTCCTCTTTTGATTACTATGTTATCTTTGTTGACTAATGAAGGGAAAATCGATTCCAACTTTTCCATTTCGAGGAATGGTGGGTATTGGAATCAAGATTGGATGGCGCAGTTCCGTCTCGATTGGCACTATTAGGTGATGGTCTATGGTGTTAGGGGGCAACTTGTGTCTAAGGGATGTATCGAGATCTTCATAGATTGAGTGATCAACTCATAGAATTGAATGGAATGGATCCGGTTGATGAATTTATAGCTTAGATTTTAGATGTTAAAATGGCCCTTAACATGAGGATTGATAAGGAGTGTAATAGCCCATTTTTCAATGGTATTGGAAACGGTAGTTTCAAAACCTCATTTTTATTGTCTGAGTCTGCAAATATTATTAATTAATATTTATGAGGTAAATATAGAAATATATTAAGTTTTGGTCTAGTACTTTTGTCGAATTGGTAGTTAATTAAGGTATAAGGACTAAATTATAAAAGTTTATCGCTATAGATTTTTAAATAGTCGAAGGATCAATTGAGAAATTAGACCCTTTCTAATTTGAAAATCAGTGGTGGATGTGAATTGTAATACATCAACTTTGATTTTAGCATGCTTAAGGTTAAATTATTATAATTAATTAAGTTAATTTTTATAATTATTTAAAAAATCACATATAGAATTAACCTAGGCAAATTTATGCGAGTCTCAAAGCCCAATTTCAAGCTCATGGATGTGATGGGCTTACACTACCTCAAGGCCCAATACCAAGGTCAAAGGCCAATAAAACCAAACCAAGATTTGATCAAAGATAATATGTGAGGATAAATCTTTTCGAGAAAATGGGGAATGATACATGCACGACCATGTGCTCCTGTTTCTTAAATTTTACAATTTTACCCAGAATTTTATGTTTTAATCTGTTTAGTCCCTAAATATGTTTTAAACTATTTTTAGTGAATTATGTTATGCAAATAGGTCCCTGGTGATTTGAGGAATGCTAGAATCCATGAATGATCAAATTAATATGATATTTATTTGTGATTTTGAATGTGTGCATGAATTTCGGAAAGTATATATAAATTACCATATGTATATCTATTTGTTGTTATCGTATCAACGATATGCCTAAAAATTATTAAATCGAATGTATGGAAAGCATAAATTTGCTACTTGATTGACATGTGTTAGAACATTAAATGTTTCAATATATGATTAAATTAAATCGATTAGATTACATTGCATGGGGTGGGTTGATATGATTGGAGGAAGAACCGATAGAATTTCTGCATTCAAAACTTTCCTGAGTAACCACAGCCATAGCAGATTCCAACTGTGACGTTTTACTGTGTATTTACAACCCTCTGACAGCTTTCATCTGCGAGCAGATTGTGTTTCCACAAACACAGGTAGATTTTACCTACAATAAAACTGTAAACTATTGGTGGTTAATCCACAATTTGGTGTGATGGTGGTGTGAGTTTTTGGGAACTCCCAAATATGGAGCGTAGTGATGGGGGTAGGATCTTTCTGTTAAACTGAAACCATATGGCATTCATAAAAATATGTGCATACAAAACTGTGATTTCTAAGATGATACATATATATACATATGTACATTGTTGTATAATTTGAAATATTGATATGTGTGAAATTACTATGAAAAATTGTTCGATGAACAATGTTTTTGTATGATTAATCGTTACACTGATTATTCTTATGCTGAGTTAGTTTGAAAAAAAAGATATTCTAAATTACTATTCGATTATGATTATTCTAAGAAATTTATAGTGAAGTGTTTAATGTGAAAAATCGTTAGTCTAAAGTGATTTGTGATTGTGTTTATTCTCGAAATTGTTAAAGTGTTTTGTCTACTATTTGTTTCGTTTTCCTTGTGATGGAACTCACATTGAGCTTTCATATCTCACCCCCCTTATTTTCCTTTATTTTCAGATAACCCACAAGGTTAGGACGCGGACTCGGCATTCGGAAGGGCTCGACTCGGAATATTGATTTCTATGTAAAAGTATTTTAGACTGACTATTTTATAATTCTGGTTATTTGAAACTTGTGGCATGAGATTTAGCTTACGATTTTTACTTTGGCCTGCAAGACATTTAAATCATTTAGGCTGTTAGAATGTGAGTTATTATTTAATTATGCATGAAGCATGATTTTTATTAAAATTACGTTAATATCACTTTTCCACTACTAAATTGTAAACATATTTTGTTAAGAAAGTAATTCAAATTTTTAAACTAAGTTTTCAATAGTAAACATTGTTATAATGAAGATATTAATTTGAATCAGTTTTGATAACTAATGAGTTTTTCTGTAAATTGACTAAGTTTTCTTCTAAAAATAAACCAATATTTTAATTAACTGTTTGAAAACTCCGATAATTCTGCCAGGCCTTTTCGGTGGCCGATGTAATCTCCTGAATTCGGGTCTAACGTCTAGGCCGAGTTGGGGAGGTTACATTTATTGGTATCAGTGTCAAGTTTTCAAAACTCGAATTGCAGATTTTTGAGTGAGTCTGCATGCATGTCATAGAAAGGGGTATTTTGGGAAAAACCATGCCACAAGTTTTTGAAATTTTGATTTTCTGCAGGAAATTAAATCCGAAACTTCGATGTCAGTCCTACTTTAGTTACTGATAATTTTGGGAAACTTTAGATAAATTACGATTGTTAGATTGAAAATACTCAGGAAATAGCTAATGTTTGAACCCTTTTTTTTTAAAAAAAAAAACATGTAGATATCCTTTAAAAAAAAATAGATTTTCGTGAGATCATTATGAATACCCAAGGTAGATGTGGTAGTGAATGGAATCTTTAAGAAAAGTCCGTTGGAGGTTTAAAAGGGAAAGTATTGTCTGGAACTGGATAGGAATCAGATTTGTGCAGCGAAAGCGTAGTGGTTGGTTTAAAAATAGGAGTAACAAATTTTGTGATTAAGCAATTGATGAGTCAGCATGTAAATTTCGAGGAAAAAATTTATTTAAGGAGGGGAGAACTGTAACTCCCTAAAAATTATAGGGTTAGAAATTATAAAATTATCATGAATTAAGCTCTAGTATTAATGGTTAAGAGCTTAGTAAAACCCCTAGTGAACTAAGGTTCAAGCTCCACTCTTTGTATTTTTCCTCTTTTGTTTTTCAGCAATTAAGAAACAAATTCAAGTTAGTATAAGAAATAAATGTGGTAGAAAATGACCAAGAAATGGGCAATAGTCCAATGGTCAAGCATCACTCTATTCTCCTTGGTGTCCCAAGTTTTATCCACGCCAATTCCCTCCTTTTTGTTTTAAATTTCGGTAGAAGGGTTTATTTGCCAAAACAGTCCTCTAAAATTTTGCTTAATCTTGTCATTTGGTCCCTTTCATCCTTATTTAGAATTTCTTTTCTCTCTTATTTAAATACATCTCTTTCTCTTATTTTTCCCACTTTTCTTTTTTCATAAAATCTCTCTTCATTGCTGGAAATTTTAGATTCAAATCTCGAACCCAAAATCAACCTCGGTTAATCTATTTTTACGTGTCGATTTAGCGTAACTCCGTCAATTCCATTCTATCGTGCCAAAATCGATAAGAATTCTTATTTTTAATCTCGTAAAACCCTAGAATCCTGGAATAACATCGTTTTTGACAATCTTTCAAATCAATTTCGAATCTTTCACGAGTTTTCCTAAAAATCTTGATAATTACGATAAATCTTGAAAATCAATAAGTAATTCTTGCATTTTTTTCGATCGAAAGACCCATTGTAGGTGACCCTGATCCAATTTGGACGTGAGGATCATCGTATGAGACCTCGAAAGTCAGGTGTGTGTTCTTTTTCAAGAAAATTGAGGCAAAATTGAAGCCAGCCCATACCACACAGCCTGGGCACACGACCATGTCACCCACACAGCCTGAGCCATTCCACTCGACCATGTGCCCCTATTTCTTAAATTTTAAAGTTTTACTCAGAATTTTATGTTTTTATTAGTTTAGTCACTGAATAGGTTTCAAACTATTTTTAGTGAATTAACTTATGCAATTAGGTCCCTGATGTTTTCAGGCATGCTAGAATCCGTGAATGATCGAATTAATATAATATTTATTTGTGATTTTAAATGTGTACATGAATTTTGAGAAGTATATATAAATTACCGTATGTATATCTATTTGTTGTGACTGTATGAACGATATGCCTAATGTCGAAACCTTTTTGGAACTCGACTTTTATTTTAAAATAAAAATAGAGTCACCACCAATCCTTTTTATTAGGTGTGATTGAACCACCTCAAAACTTAATCATTTTAATAAAAAGGTTAAATTTACTAAAACAATAATTTTCGGTTTGCAAAATCCAAGAAGTGGGTTCGGGAGTCGGTTACGTATGAGGAAGGATTAGCACCATCATAATGCCCAAAATTGGTTCCTAGTTGATTATTTGATGTCTTAAAGCCAAAAATTGAGAACTCGAAGAGAATTTAAAATGTGATCCCCTTTTTCATGATATTATTTGATGGCATTGAAAATATTACTGTCTAAATTAAGTTTATGGAGGAGGCTTTCTTATTTTGGGTCAATCGAGACGAAAAGTTATGTCCCGTAAGTTGAGGCACAAGATCTCGAATTCTCAAAAAATAAGAACGCTCATTGTTTAATTATTACCTAAATCCTATATATTTGGAATTTTAAAAGGACATTCGATTATTTCGGTTCAAAGAGAAAGTCATACCCCGTAAGTTAGGGCGTGTTTTCTCGAATCCCCTAATTAAAGAACATCATTTCAGTTCTAATTATTTCTTACGTGTTACATGAGAACAACTATAATATGATATGCGATCAATTTATTTGAATATGGTGCGAAGGTGTACAAATATATTTAAACATGATATATAATGTGATGATGGCAAAAAATGAAAATAAAACAACTACGAGGGTAAAAACAAAATGATAATACAATAAATAATAATAAAATAATAGTAATCATACTAGTAAACAATAATACAACTATGACATTAATCGATGATGATGACAATATCAATAATTATGACATGATTAATATCGTATTTAATGAAAATGAAAAACAAAATAAAATGAAAATATAAAAATAATAAAAAATGTAAATTAAAGGGGAAAAACTGTAAATGACATAAATTAGAAATGTTGAAAAAAATAAAAAGGAAGGGCTAAATTAAATAAATGAATGACTAAATTGAGATTTAAACAAAATTTAAAGCATGAATTGTAAAAAAAATAAAGAAAGGGGAAATAAATGATTAAATTGAAAATATAACAAAATTTAAAGCCTAAATTATAAGAAAAGTACAGGGACTCAAAGGGAAATTATCCCAACCACATTTACACATAAAATAAAATGAAAATATAAAAATAATAAAAAAGTGTAAATTAAAGGGGCAAAAATGTAAATGACATAAATTAGAAATGTTGAAAAAAATTAAAAGGAAGGGCTAAATTAAATAAATGAAGGACTAAATTGAGATTTAAACAAAATTTAAAGCATGAATTGTAAAAAAAATAAAGAAAGGGGAAATAAATGACTAAATTGAAAATATAACAAAATTTAAAGCCTAAATTATAAGAAAACAGAACATAAAGAATTAAATTAAAATGAGATAGAAAAGTACAAGGACTCAAAGGGCAATTATCCCAACCACATTTACACGTGTCATTCCCAGAGAGATTATTAGTGGGTCAGGGGGACTAAATTGCACAAGAGTAAAATAAAAGGGCAAAAATAAGAATCAAATAATAAAGTATGGGACGTAATTAAAAAAATATAAAAAAATGTAGAAGGACCAAAATAGTAAATAGCCCCTCCCCTCAAAAACACGCGGATCTTGGAGGGGTTTGGGTCGGCCAAAACGACGTCGTTTTGGGCATATCAAGTCACCTCCAAAACAACGCCACATATTACCCTCTATATAAATTTAAAAATCTAAAAAAAAAAAATCATTCTTAACTCTGTTAAAAAAAACTCATTTCTCCCTTTTTTTTCTCTCTCAAAGCTCCCCTCCCTTCTGGTCATCGGTCCGTCACAGCTCCGTCGTGACCACCGGTCATTGACGATGGAAATTGCCGCCTCCGGTGGTCGGACAACATAAAAGGAGGTCCCTCGAACCCTTTTTTTATGTAGATCGTGGATCTGGTGATAGATCCTTTGAAAACCCAGTCAAACTCTAACCGGTAACCAAGAAACCTTTCAGTTTCTCTTCTCCAACGTGGCCATTGACGAACCCTAAGGGGTTCGGAGTCCTCCCAGATCGAAAGAGGGCCTCTCAGTGGTGATAAATAGGTAAAATTTAAACCTTTATTTTATTTTATGTTTTTCGAAATAAAATGCAGAGAAAAAAAGAAATATGAACAACCTTAGTTTTTCTTCTTAACTTTCTTATTTTTTTCTTTTGTATTCGATTTCTTTGGTGTAAACTTACAGAGAGTTTTTTGTTTGGCTTTTATAGCCAAATCAATTACAAATATATTGTTTTTTTCTTTTTTTTTCTTTTCTTTTACTGTTTCTCTGTTTTATTCTCTGTTCTCCGCTTTTTGCATGTCTTTCGTGGTTGTGGCAAGGGCGAGGAGGTGTCAGGCCTCAGATGGCATGCCTGCTGACATGGCAAGGGCAGCGGCGCTGATGGTTTAGGGGGGAAGCTAGGGTTTCTGTTTAGGTTAAGATAGTGGGCCATTCAACTTTAGGTTTTTTTTTTGGGCTTTTAGGTTTTTTGTATTTGGGCTTGTATTATGTAAATGGACTCTTTTTTTTAAATGGACTTTTATTAATTTTTCTAGTTTATTTTTTTTTCCTGGTTTGGTTTGGGCCGGGCAAAATTGGGCCACTACACCTAAAATATTATTAAATCGAATGCATGGAAAGCATGACTTTGCTACTTGATTTCCATGTGTTAGAACATTAAATGTTTCCATTTATGGTTAAATTAAATCGGTTATATTACATTGCATAGGGTGGGTTGATGTGATTGGAGGAAGAATCGACAAAATTTTTGCATTCAAACGTTTCCTGAGTACCCACAGCCATAGCAAATTCCAACTGCGACATTTTACTGTGTATTCGCAACCCTCAGACAGCTTTCATCTGCAAGCAGGTTGTGTTTCCACTGACACAGGCAGATTTCGCCTACAATAAAACTGTAAACTATTGGTGGTTAATCCACAATTTGGTGTAATGGTGGTGGGAGTTCTGGGAAACTCCCAAATATGGAGCGTAGCGGTGGGGTAGGATCTTTTTGATAAACCGAAACCGTATGAAATTCATAGAAACATGTGCATACAAAACTATTATTTCTGAGATGATACATATATATAGATATGTACATTGTTGTGTAATCTGAAATATTGATATGTATGAAATTACTATGAAGAATTGTTCGATGAACAATGTTTCTGTATGATTAATCATTACACCGATTATTCTTGTGCTGAGTTAGTCTGAAAAAAAATGATATTTTGAATTATTATTCGATTATGATTATTCTGAATTCTTTAGAGTGAAGTGTTTTATGTGAAAAATGTTAGTCTGAAGTGCTTTGTAATTGTGTTTATTCTCAAAATTGTTAAACTGTTTTGTCTACTATTTTGTTTTGGTTTCCTTGTGACGAAACTCACAATGAGCTTTCGTAGCTCACCCCCCTCATTTTCTTTCTTTCCAAATAACCCACAAGGTTAAGATGTGGACTCAGCATCTGGAAAGGCTCGACTTGGAATATTGATTTCTATATAAAAGTATTTTAGATTGACTATTTTATAATTCTGATTATTTGAAACTATATTATTATTGTGGCATGGGACTTAGTTTCCGATTTTTACTTTGGCCTGCATGACATTTAAATCATTTAGGCTGTTAGAATATGATTTTTTATTTAATTATGCATGAAACATGATTTTTATTAAAATTACGTTAATATCACTTTTCCGCTGCTAAATTGTAAATGTGTTTTTGTTAAGAAAGTAATTCGAATTTTCAAACTAAGTTTTCAATAGTAAACATCGTTATAATGAAAATATTAAACTGAATCGGTTTTGATAACTCATGAATTTTTCTGTAAATTGACTAAGCTTTTTTCTAAAAATAAATCAATGTTTTAATTAATTGTTTTAAAACTCCACTTATTCTGCAAGGCCATTTCGATGGCCGATATATTCTCCTGAATTCGAGTATAACATTTAGACCGGGTTGGGGAGGTTATAAAAATGATCCTAGACAAATAGTTGTCCAAGCTCAAATGAATCTGAACAACCATTTGCTCAGAATAATTCTAAAGAGGCTTTTTAAATAATTATAAAAATATATATAGAAAGTTATTTAAAACTATTAAGAATTATAATAAATTATAAATAATGTTAAATTTTAAAAAAAATTATATATACACATTTAGAATGTTTAATGAATTTGAATATATCCAGATACATATATATCTTTTTAATCAAGTTGATATTTTTAATTAAATAAGTTGATGAGTCTTATTTTGTTAATTTATTATAATTCTTAATAGCTTTTAAATAATTTTCTATACTTATGTATATCTTTTTATAATTAATTAATAATTATTTAAGAAACAACTCTAGAATAAACCTAGACAAATGGTTGTCGAGGCTCATTTAAACTAAGACAATCATTTGTCCAAGTTCAATCTGAATGTTGTTTTTAATAATTTCAAAAATAAAATTCTTATAAATTTTAATAGTTTTTAAATAATTTTCTATAATGTTTTTATAATTATTTAGAAAACCACGACCAAGATGAACTTGGACAACAATTTGTCTATGTTCATCTTAGACGTGGCCTTTTAAATATTTTAAAAATATATATTTATATTTGAGATATTTTAAAATTTTAAATATTTGTTAATGTGGTCAAATGTGCCACATCAACATGAGGTAAACGTGACACGCCACATATCGGTATTTGATTCCTCCGTCAATCATGTCATCACTTAAAAGTATAAATGGATGAATATTTTAACAGAAGGACCAATTTGCTCTTTGATCTAAAGTATATAGATCAATTTGCTCATTTTGAGTAGAGGGGGGCAAAATGCAATCAGACTTCTAGTACAACATGTTTGGGTGGAATTTCTAACGGAATGACCCATTTGCGCTTTTTTTCCTAACGTATAGAGGCTAATTTGCTAATTTTTAAGTAAATGAAGCAAAATGTGATCCGCCTCTTAATGCAAGAGCCTCAATGATACTTTTACCATATTTTTTTTTTTAATTTGCACAACTTCACAAATTCCATATAACTAGCCATGAGATGAGTAGTTTTATTATTGGAGCTAGATATTGAAGGGTAACTCTTCTTCCAACTTATTGGAGTCGAGCATTAGATAAAGTTTTACAAATTAGATCGATTCAGTTGGTCCCTATCAATATTTAATATTTTTATAATTTTATAGATAGTGAATTAGAGTCTTTTCATATATCAGACTAAATTGAACTGATGAAGGTAAGAAAAATCAAATTGTGACTTAGAGTGGGTTTGGATGGGCAGTGGGGTGCGGTGTGGTACTTTTTGTTTCACGCTACGATACCGCTACAATATTAAATCTCATCACCACCACTGATTTTATACTAACCGCAAGTAAACGCACCGCCCATCCAAACCCACCCCTAATCTATTGAACAAATTTTGTTGAAACTTCTTATGATAAGCTGAAAAAACTACAACTTTTTTTATCCACAATCATTAATAAAGAAAAAGATGGGAGGGATTTCACTGTCTTTGGGACAGTTTAATACAATATGTATATATATAAACAAGGTGCTTTGTGATAGATCATAGGTTGCTGCTTCCAAATTAAAACCATGAGCTTGGAACTATCCTAGAAGCTGCAGGTGCGTAAAAAAGGAGAGGCTTTTCTTCTTATGGGGCCACTAAAGGACTGGCTTTAATTTGTAAAAAGTTCAATTTCTTTCATGCCAAGCTTTCTCTCCCACTAACAAAAGGAGCTCTTTTTTTTAATAAATAAATTTGTCAAAGCATGATGTCCGATGTTATTTATGCCCATCCACGAATGCGCATACATACATACACACCACATCAAAAAATTCTAACATATTAATGCTTATAAATAATCAATTAATGCTCATATTTTATCATCTAGCTGATGAGTAATTGTTTGTTGTTCGTGCATGCAGGAAAAGCGTCATCTGCAGTAACTTATAATACTCTCACAATGTAGGTAAAAAATATATATTTTTAAAAAATTAAGTAAAAAGGTCAATAAAATAATAGTTAAAATGATAAATATGAGACTTTAGTGACTAAAGTTCTTATCCTATTATATTAGTATTTTGGGTTTAATTTGTTTTTAATAAATTTTATATAAAATACAAAAAATAATTTCACAATAAGATTATATCCATAGATATTCTATTCATAATGTTTGAAATATACAACTAAGACATATATATTATTTTAAATTAAAGTTAAAGAAGAGCAGAATCGGGGCAAACAAGCGGAATTGATAAGGTTGCCTATTAACCATGAGGTGTACTATAGTGATTGCTTACCTTATTTTCTTAATAATAAGATAGGAGGTCCGATCCTCTCTCATAAAGATGAAACACATTTCATGATCAATTATTTATCTATTCGAAAACCCTAATTTAATCAAAATGAAATGATGCAATGTATATTCTATTAGGATTTTGGAAGTGCATAAAATAGTTGAAAGTGTAGTACTATTTTACCAATTGAGTAGGGATTAGGTTTTTGGAAGTGCATAAAATAGGTGAAAGTGTAGTACTATTTTGATTGATTTTAGTTCTCAAAATGCCAAGTCGCAGTCGTATATATTATATAAAGTAAAAGCCAGCACCCGACACCACCTAAAAAAGAAAAGAGTGGGTTAAAGTGTTGCTTCTTTGTGTTTCAATTATTAAAACTCCCCTATTCTTCACTAACAATTAATCTCTCCTTCTACCCACCCTTTTCCCCCAATACAACTTTTTGAATATTCCATGATATTTCAATCCATTCTATTTACTTTGTTTGGAAATTAATCAAACTCTATTTTCTTTGAATTTTTGGGTTGCTTTTTACTATCTTGATTAATAAGATTTAATCATGGTTAATTATTTAATGATGAATTTCCAAAGTGGAAATTAATTGTATTGCTATTTGCCAAATTATTGGGAAGCTTGAGACATATGTGGTTGCCTTTCCCTTTTGTCTCAACATTCTCTCTCTTTCTCTATCCATATTTGTTAAAGGTAATGGTATGCTTTAAAGTCGTGTGTTTGGGCCACTTTAGAATAGCTTTTAATTTGTTTACTCTCGCCATCCACTTCGAATTAAAGTAATGATATTTTAATTCCTGGGTAAACCTGAGATTGAAAGATGTTGGAAGCAGAGGTCGCAACTGGGAACCCACTTTCTAACCTAATTCTATAAATTAAAGGTTACAGACCCACCAACAATGAAATTCATTGTCCTAAGAATATTAGAATCCTTAATGCTTAAGCTTAAGTTGGCCATCAAAATTCCAACAAGAGAAGAAATCATGATTAAAATTCGGATCTAAATTTTATCACATAACTTTAACAAAAGAGTATTCTGTTAGTTTGTATTAGAGTTGATGGTGGTCGGGTTACAACTCATCAAAATTTTAGGCTTAGGCTTAACTCGAAAAATGAATTTAAAATTTTGTCCAAGCCCGATTTAAATTATAAAAGTCAAACTCAAGCCCGACCCATATTATTATTTTTAAATTATTTTTTTATATACAACAAATTTAAAAAATAGATAATATATCAAATACACTTAAAAACATTAAAACAACAAAAAAATTGAAAATACATTAAAAACTCTTTATACTAAGATAGTTACAACTAAAATAGTAGCAATATTAACAAAAAAACATGAGTTCTGTAATATACAAATAATATTAAAAACAACAGCGAAACAATATTAAACACGGTAACAAAACAATATAAAAAATGCACAAAAAACAACACCCAAACAACAAAAACAATAGCAAAAAAAAAAAACAACAACAAAAATAACAGTAAAAACAGCACCAAAACACTAGGAGCAACAAAAAAAAAAGCAAGATAATTTTTATTAAAAAACAATTAATATATACGGGCTAGACCTAAGCCTAAAAAATTTTACTCAAAAATTGACCCATTTAAAAAACGAATCTCATTTTTTTCAAATTCATTTTTTGAACTTATATTTTTATTCAATTTTTTTTAGTAACCTTTTGGGTGAGTTATAGTTTCATATGATATGAAGCTCTAAAAAGTTTTTTACTTTTAAATTGTGGGAGCTGTTATATCATATATGTCTAAACAATTTTGTCTAAAATTTGTACAAAACCTATAAAATTATATGGATATCTTTATTTGTAAATCCCTTTTTTTTTCTCTCATTTTGTTTACTTTAAAAAGTTTTCATAAACATCCTCATTATCTTCTTTTTAAAATAAAAAATTATTATGTCATTATTCTCATTAGAATTTTTTTTTAATTTACAAATAATTTGATAAATTTAAAAAGTTACATTTTAAGAAATTAAAAAGTTAATCTTAAATCTACATTGACTAGAAAACACCCTCATAACTCACACTTGTCCTATAAATATGTGTCAATTACTTTACTATTTTTATAAACTCTTTAGAGTTTCTTCATTTAAAGAAATTAATGAGAAATGACTTATAATTTAAAGTTATTTATATATTATTAATTTATTATATATTATATAAATGAGAGAAATAATATTTTGAATCTTAACCTTTGCAAATAAATTTTATAAGATTTTGCAAATGTAAATTAATGATGATTCCAATTAATGTGATTTCAGTACAATTACCAAGGTGATTCTAATACAATGCTAAGATTTTGTAGTCAATACAGTTACCATGGTGATTCCAATATGGTTCTAAGATTTTGCAAATGAATGGTGATTCCAATACATTGCACTTATGTAACCTCTCCAACTCGGTCTAGACGTTAGGCCCAAATTTGGAAGATTACATTGGTCACCGAAATGGCCCGGTAAGTTAATGGAGTTTATAAAACAGTCATTTTAAAGCATTTGTTCATCTTGTAAGAAAACTTAGCCTATTTTTAGAAAAATTCATGAATTAATGAAAAAAGCCCGATTAATTTAACATTTTTCTTCTAACGGTGATTACCATTGAAAACTTAGTTATTTTCTAATTTGTATATTAGTCAAAATTTAATTATAACCTAGCAGTGAAAAAGTGATATTCAATTTAGTTTTAATTAAGTTAAATTAGAATTATTTTATGCATAGCCAAATCTAATTCCATTGTTCAATATCCTAAATTCAAATTAAAAATCATGCATGCTAAATAAACCTTAAATCATGCCACAGTTTAAATAAAGCAATACATATCTGAAATAACAGGAATTATAGAAATATGTCTAATAATACTTTTATATTAAACAAAATGATTCTGAGCCATCCGTATACCGTGTTTGCGTCCTAACCTGGTGGGTTATCTGTAGAGATGGAAATAAAAGGGGAGTGAGCTATGAAGCTCAGTGTGAGTTTCATCATAAGAAAATCAGTGTAGAATAATGAACCAGGCATAAATAATAACAATTTTCAGTACAATAGCATTCATATAGTATAGTAGAAGGTAATTGTTCATTTGAGCATGCTTATAAGTGTCAATGCAATGCAATTTCAGTTTAACAGAAATGGTCTTACCCCAGTGCTACACTCCACAGTAAAAGTTCCCCAGAACTCTTTTAACCCAAACACTGTAGTTTGTGGATGAACCACTAGTGTTGGCAGATAAATTGCCAATAGGTTGTGAATGCACAATGTATTTACAGATAAAAGCTACCAGTAAGTTTGTGGATGAACCACCAATGTTTACAGATAAACTGCCAGTAGATTGTGAATGCACAACATATTTGCAGATAAAAGCTACCAGTAAATTCATGGATAAAACACCAATGTTGCAATTTATTAAACTGTTAGTACTTCCTCCTTTCAATCGTCCCACCCCATACAATGCAGTACGACATGCTAGTTAGTATAGTACAGAAACAGTAGACATGCTTAATATGTATTCGATTCAACAGTAGCAGTAAACTTGCTTAACATATATTCGGTTCAACACTAACAATAAGCATTTTTAACATGTATTCAGTTCAATGGTGACAGTATGCATGCTAACAGTAATGCAGTGGTAAGAATAATAGCATCAGTTCATCAGAAAGACAGTGGCAGTAGACATAAAATATTCACATATCATCTATAAATAATAGTAGTTCAATCATAAAATCAGAGATTCTAGCATTTTCATAATATCAGGGACTCAATCGAGTGAATAAAATTTCTAAAAACACTTTGGGAATCATACAGAGACTAAGCTGAACAATTCATAAAATTATGGGCAAAACTGTAAAGTAGAGGTCACATGCCCGTGTGGTTAGGTCGTGTAACAGACTATTGTCGTGTGACAATTGCAAAATTAACCTACAAGAGGAACACAACCATGTGGCAGGCCGTGTGGAAGGTTATTGGCCATGTTAGATTCGAACTAGTATAGGGTTTAAGAGGTAAAATAAAACGAAATGGAAGGGGAATTGGGCAGCTCAAACTTGGGTATGTAAGGAGGAGAGACAAGCTTTTAACCATTAATCCTAAGGACTATTTCTTATTTAATTTTTTCTCCTAACAATATTTATTTTAGTGTGATTTTTATTCTAGTTTGCTGAAAATAAAAGAAAAAAAAATGGGAAAGGAGTGGCTTGAACCTAAAACCTCTAGGGAATGTACTAACTATTTACCCATTAAGCCTAATTCATTCCTTTGTTAATTATTTCAATTAACGCCCTATATTTTAAGATGTGACAACTTAGCCACCAAAAGGTTAAGATTTTACTAACTCACCATGTTAGTGATTCCAATACAGTATTAAAATTTTGCAAAAAAAAAAAAAAAAAACTTATTTATATATAAAATATTATTAAACGTATTAGTATAAGATGTGGAACCATTATTAATAAACAATATTTATAATTTCTTGTAGAGTTGTGGGGTGTTATTGAATTGGAGGTGGAGTCGGTGTTGAGGATTCGGAACACTAATACAAGAATGTTTGGAGTTGGTGAATGAAGGTTTGAAGTCTGATAGGGAAATAAGAGTGCAGATCATTTAGCTAAGAAGCCAAACTTTGTTTGATTAGTTTACTTCTTTTTTAACTGCAAATGCCTATGGTAGAGGTGAAGTTAGACTCATGTACTTCCTATTATTATTTCAATAAGAAGAGAAGCCATACATATAGTCAGCATCAGAATTTCACTCTTCCTTGCTTCATTACTCAATTTTACAGGTATTCCTTAACAAAAACAATATCTTTTATAAATTGTTTTACTTCAGTATTAAACAATAACAGTAATTTACTTAAAAAACTATATGTCAATATTATAAATAAAAGGCCCCAATAGTAATCATATATATTAAATTAAAGTAGTCAACAACCTCTTAACCTAATGGCAAAAGTATTTATGTTGTGGCATAAAATCTTGATTTCAATCTCAAGTAACTCCACCTCTACTCCCAATTATTAAAAAAAAAAAAAAAAAACTAGATTAGGTGACTTAAGTTAAAATTACAAAAAGTAGACACTTTAATTACTTTGGGAAATCATCACTTTTACTATTAAAAAGGATAAATATTGAATTTATACATGAATTTTGGTTTAATATGCAATTTCATATATTAACTTTGGTTTAATACAATTATACACATGAAACTTGAATTGTGGTTCAATGTATACATAAAACTTTTATTTTAATTCAATTGTACACATTTAAAGAAATGAATACATACATTTATTTCCATATTGGATTATTTGAATATTTGTGAATGCAATATGAGATTAAAAAATAAATAAATAATCATGTTCAAATTATAATTTTTTTTGGCACATGCCACTTTCTATTTGAAGCAATTATTTACAATTTAAGTAAATTGCTATTTTACTCCTTACCTTTTTTTTTTATGTTATTCCATGTTTTTTTGTTTAAAATTTTTCTTTAAATTTTTGTGTGTGTTAAATATAAATTTGATTTCAAATAAATAATCTATTTATTTTAAGATTATACTTAATTTAATTAAATTTAATGTTATAATATTAAAATTAATGAATATTAAATTGTTAAGCTTGTAACCTCCCAACCAGGTCTAAACAATAGACCCGAATTCATAAGATTACATTAGCCACCGAAATGGCCCAGTAAGCTATCAGAGTTTTTAAAATGGTCATATTAAAACATTTGTTTATTTTAGAAGTAAACTTAGTCTATTTTCAAAAAAAAAACTTTCGAGTTGTCAAAAACCAATTTTAATTTACTACCCTATCTAACAGCGTCTACTTTTGAAAACATAGTTAATTACCAATTTATTTATTACTTTAAATTTCAATTATAATCTAGCAGCGAAAAAGTGATATCTATTTTATATTTTTAATAAAAACCAAAGTTCATGTATAACTAATTAATATTCATAATTTGATATCCTAACATCAAATTAAATGTCATGCATGCTAGATAAAAAACCCCAAATCCCATTTTCCATGCCACAATTCAAAAAAATAGTAATATAGTCTCTGAATAATTAAAATACCAAATAATGAACCTAAAATATTTTAATAAACAAGACCGAGCCGAGATCCTCTGGGTGTCGTGTCCGCGTCCTAATCTGGTGGGTTATCTGTAAGGATGAAAATAAAAGGGGAGTGAGCTATGAAGCTCAGTGTGAGTTCTATCACAAGGAAATTAGAGCAAAATAATAATAATAATAATAATAATAATAATAATAATAATAATAATAATAACCCAATCATACATAATTATAGTTTAAAGTATAGTAATAGTGATATAGTATAGCAGAAGTTTGGCAGTTCATTCGATTATGTTTATGAGTGTCAATGCAATGCAATTTTAGTTTAACAAAAAAGAAAGATCCTACCCCCACCGCTACACTTCACAGTAAGAGTTGCCCAGAACTCTTATATATCAGACACTCCAGTTTGTGGATGAACCACCAGTGTTGCAGGTTAATACGCTGCTAGTAGTTGCAAATACACAATAGGTTTGCAGATAAAAGTTGCCAGTAAAAATTATGGATGAACCACTAGTGTTTGTAGGTTAATACGCTACCAGTAGTTATGGATACACAACAAGTTTGCAAATAAAAATTTCCAGTAAGTTTGTGGATAAACCACCAATGTTTGCAGATAAACTTCCAGTACTTCCTCTTTTCAAAGCATCCCACCCCATGCAATGTAGTATAACATGCTAGTAACAATACAATACAAAAATAGTAGACATGCTTAACATATAATCAGATTAACAATAGCAGTAGACGTGTATGACATGTACTCATTTTTATCGATAACAGTAGTCATGTTGATCATGCGATCGGAAACACAATGGTACGAGTAACAGTAACAATATATCAATAAACCAATGATAGTAAACATGTACCAATTACATATCATGCATATACCGTAACAATTTAGTCAATCAGATCATGGATTCCAACATTATTCATATTATCAAGGACTCAATTGAATGAGATAAAATACTAAAAATAGTTCGGGGACTAAACTGAACAATTTACAAAATTCTAGATAAAACTATAATTAGGGGTCACACGACCGTGTGAGAGACTGTAGGCCATGTGGAAGGGTTACACAGCCGTATGGCCAGACTGTGTAATAGACTATGGCCATATGGAAATTGCAAAATTAACCTACAAGGACACAGCCGTGTGGAAGGTTCTTGGCCATGTGAGATTCAAACTAGCCTATGGTTTGCAAGGCACATGTGCTGGAAAAAATCCGGTTTGAAAACGGTTTTCTTGCACAACAGAAAATTAAAATTTTGAAAACCAACCCAATTTGTGATATTTATAGCAATAAACCTTAACCGAATACGCACATGTGTTTTCTGATAAGCGGATCCTTAATGTTTTTCGGCTTTCAACAAAGCGGTCTTCTTCGTTATTTTCGTACCACAAATTGTTTCAAGTGTGGGCTCGAACCAATTGAACCAAAACACAAAACTAGAAAAAGTTTTCTTTTGGGGGTGAAAACGAAAATTCTCTCTTCTTTAATAGAAACTGGTAAAATTGTTATTATAAAAAATATGCTTATAAGTTAAGAATAAATTCTCCCTATTTTTCGGTAGAATAACAATCTCTCAAAGTTCTGTAAATAGCTCTATCGATGTCATCTATTTATAGAAAGAGAATGTTGAACCCTTGTAGAGGTTTATTTTAAATAGAAAAATAACATTCTACTTAGAGTAGAAGTGGGGTGAATGACTCACCCATGTATTTCTACTAGGTTTGTTGCCCCCTTCATGTTATATGAAGGGTTTTGGTCCTCTTTCGCATCGGGTCCAATTACGAGTACTTCTTGGGCCTTTTTGACCCAGTGCTTTGTAATATGATCCAACCCGATTCAACTTTTCTATTTCCCAAAATGAACTTTAATATCTACATATTAAATAATTTTCTCACCCCAATTTTACCCTAGTAATATTTTGATGATTTTACCCCTGGTAAAATTTCGAGAAAATACATTAAATATGTCACAACTCAACATGTTCACTATGACTGAATTATTTATTTTCATTTTTGGGCTTCAAAACAATCTAAAAAAATATACTCATTCTTCCATCATTTTTCAAGTAATCCTATATAGGATTGCAAGTTTTCATTTTCATTTCCATTTTTGGAAACCTACATTCATTTCCAAATAATTCCATTTCCCAATTTCGGAGAAAAATCATAATCATTCCTGAATGTTTCCCATTTCTCTTTTTCTATTCATTTCTATTCAAACATGTAATTCATTTCTGGTTTCAACGAGCTAGAGGAGGGACCGATTGGACATATGTAGTTGAGGCTCAAATGAATTATAATTATGTTCTGGCTTTTCACCTATTAATTATAAACTCATTTAGTCATAAAGTCATTCCACTATAGTATCGTGATTGAGCTGACATCAACGACATACCATTATGAAAGCAACTACTCAGTGCTTGTCCAATAACCTTTTCATAAGTATGATACCACTAAATGTAACACCCCTTACCCGTATTTAACGCCGGAACAAGGCTCGAGGCATTACCGAACTATCATAACAAACAATCATGCAAATCGAGTCATAAATTTTGCGTCCAAATTAAAACCATTCATATTCAATCATAGAGTCCCTAATATGAGCCTACAAGGCCCAATACATGCTTTGGTAGTGGCCCGGGACCAAACTGAGAACTCAGGGAATTCTTATAAAACTTAGAAGATTTTTGCTAGAAACAGGGGTCACACGCCCGTGTCGTTTAGGACACGCCCGTGTGAACAGGCCGTGTAGTCACACACGCCCGTGTCCCTAACCCGTGTAACTCTCTAACTTGTAACTCATGAACAAATTGGAGTCACACGGCCAAGTTACACGCCCGTGTGCTAGGCCGTGTGGAAAATTAATTTTCAGAAAAATAGGTGCAGACTTCACACGGCCAGGGCACACGCCCGTGTTCAAGCCGTGCTGTCCACACGGCTGAGACACACGCCCCTGTCTCAACCCGTGTACTCAAATCTAATCAGTCTGTTTCTCAAAATTAAGGTGTAGGGGACACACGGCCAAAACACATGCCCATGGGACACACGGCCTAGACACACGCTCGTGTGTCTACCAGTGTGGACAAAAATAAGGCTATTTACCAAGCCATTTTTCCACCCTCACTTTCACATACCTACACAACATCACATGGCACAAATCCAAGCATATAGATGCAACCAAAACCACCACAACCAAGGCAATAACATGACATTCACCTGCCAACATTTAACAAGCTTATAACATCATACTTTACCAAATTAAGTCATGCAACTCACACATTCATAAAGGCACTAACGTACGAATATACTCATAATCAACATTAGCCAACTTTCATGGCTATACTCAATATGAAGCATTAACAATTAAAAGCCAACACATATGGCCAAATCATAATGACACATATAACAAAATGACTAAGTCCCTATACATGCCATATACTCAAAATGCTAAATTTCAGCAATACCTAAAATGATAGTTTTGATAGTGTGAGGTGAATCTCCGATGATCCCTAATCCGATCTAGCTTGGCGACACTATAAAAACATGGAAAATAAACGGAGTAAGCTATATAGCTTAGTAAGCTCGAATGCAAGAAATAAGCAAACCCTACCATGTAATCGACATTTAAGAGATATAACATAAGATGATATAAATTACAATAAGTTTAGCATTTATAATTTATTCCTTCACAACCTTACCTTAAATTCCCCATTTCTCGAAATTCAATAAACATAAGTTTTATGTACATACCTGTACCATTTCGAAATGAAATTTCACACATTCTCGTCTTTGACATACCCATGAATCACTCGGAATAACAATGTCGGATACTCGGGAATTTTGCACACTAAGTGCCACATATGTAGCCCAAGCTACCTAAGTCTCATATCACATAATCGCTCGCTCTCGAGCTATCGACGGGCCTGCTCACACAATCTGTCAGTCCAGACGTAGCTATACGGTGCTGCTCACACAAGCTGTCAAATAACCGCAACATATGCCGGTATACTCAGCTACCGATAGGACGTACAGGACCAGCACCCGGATCACATAATTTCATAACACATAGTAACCTTAGTGACGTGTCACTTGTATCCTAACCTATTCCTAAGGTTCAAATGGGATTTCTTGCTTGTTGAATCGTCGTTGGACTCGTCCATAGAGTTATACTCATCCACATAATCGAACATACAGTTTATGCAATATTAATGCATTTAAATACAATTATTTTAAAGCTTATTTTTAACATACGACCTTACCTCGGTACAAAATGGCGAAATGGACCTAATCGTCAAACACTTTGTTTTTCCCCCAATCTAGGTCAGAACCTCGTCTTTCTTGATCTATAATATCAAATTCATCTCTTTTAATTATCACATTATTCAATTTAGCCCCAAAACACCTTATGGCAAAAATTACATTTTTGCCCCTAAATTTTTAACATTTTACATTTTAGTCCCTAGGCTCGTAAAATGAATTTCATTCAATTTTTTAAAAAACCCAAGCCTAGCCGAAACTTATTCATACTCATAACAGCCTACATTTTTCATTTATTCAATACACATTTTACAACCTTTTACAAATATGTCCCTTTTTGACATTTTCATCAAAAATCACTTTGTAAATGTTGTTTAACTAACAACAAACATACCATTAAATATCAAAATACATACATATTCTACATGGGTAAAATTTTAGACTTTGACATCTTTTCAAATTAGTCCTTGAAATAGCTAGATTAGGTTAAGACAAATTCAAAAACATAAAAATCATCAAAAACGGGAAAAGAACGGACTTAAAATCGAGCTTAAAAGTGGCCAAAACACTAGCTATGACCAAAATGCCCTTAATGCCAAACTTTGGAAATTCACCTAACCATGTCCATTTTTGTCCACTATGAAGTATAATGGTCTAATTGCCATTTAAGGACCTCCAATTTAAAATTTCATAGCAATTAAACACCCTTAGCTTCTAGAACACACATTTTGCACCAATTACAATTTAGTCCTATTAGTGAAATTGGACACTCTATCGATAAAATTTCTTAACGAAATTTTCACACAATTATTCAATCATACTATAGACCTTAAAATATTATCACAATAAATATTTCTACTTCAGATTTGTGGTCCCAAAACCACTGTTCCGATTTCACTCAAAAACGGGCTGTTACAACTCTCCCCCCTTTTGGGATTTTAGTCCCCAAAAATCTTACCAGAAAAGAGGTTTGGGTACTATTTTCTCATAGCTTCCTCGGGTTCTCACGTAGCCTCTTCGACCCCGTGTCGTTGCCACAAAACTTTCACTAGGGCTATGTTTTTATTTCTCAACTGTTTAACCTCTCGAGCTAAAATCTTGATCGGTTCTTCACCATAAGTCATATCGGGTCAAATCTCAACCTCTGTCGGTGAAATTACGTGTGAAGGATATGATCGATAACGGCACAACATCGATACATAAAACACATTGTGGATCCTTTCTAACTCTGTTGGTAAGGCTAATCGATATGCCACTGGCCTTATTCTTTCTATAACCTCATACGGACCAATAAAACGCGGACTCAGTTTACCCTTGCGATCGAATCTAAGAATTTTCTTCCACGGAGACACTTTCAGAAATACTTTATCACTGACTTGAAATTCAATTTCCTTTCATTTTAGATCTGCATACAATTTCTGTCGATCCGAAGCTACTTTCAAACAATCACAAATTACTTTCACTTTTTCTTCAGTTTCTCTAACCAAATCAACCCCGTGAATCTGTTTCTCACTGAGCTCAGTCCAGTACAATGGAGTTCGACACTTGCGGCCATACAATGCCTCATACGGTGCCATCTTTATACTCGACTGAAAACTATTGTTATAAGTAAATTCGACTCAAAGTAGATATTTTTCCCAACTACCTTCGAACTCTAACACACAACAACGAAGCATATCCTCGAGAACCTGAATCGTTCTTTCAGATTGACCGTCAGTTTGCGGATGAAATGCGGTACTAAAGTTAAACTTTGTACCCAAAGCGTCTTGCAACTTCTTCCAAAATCGTGAAGTAAATCTCGGATCTCTATCCGAAATAATAAAAATAGGCACCCCGTGTAATCTATCAATTTTAGCAATGTACAATTCAACTAGCTTATCAAGTGAATAGTCGGTACGTACTGGAATAAAATGAGTCGATTTCGTCAATCTATCAACAACGACCCAAACAACATCTTTCTTCTTCGGAGTCAGAGGTAATCCAGTTATGAAATCCATCGTAATTCTGTCCCATTTCCACTTGGGAATCACCACTAGCTGAAGTAAACCCGAAGGTACTTGATGTTCAGCCTTTACTTGTTGACAAATCAAACATCTTGATACAAATTCAAAAATATCTCGTTTCATACCCGACCACCAATACAATTTCTTCAAATTATTGTACATCTTCGTACTTCCTGGATGAACAGACAGACAACCACTGTGTGCCTCGTAAAGAATTTTCTAAATAAGCTCAGTATCTTTCAGTACACAAATCCTACCTCGGAACATCAAACAATCATCGGCCCCAATCTGATAGTCTGAATCACTAATCAATTTGCACTGAATTCTTTTAGCTTGGAGTTCTTTGTCACATTTTTTAGCTTCGTAAATTTGCTGAAGAAATACCAGTCTAGCTTTTAACTCAGCTAGAATCGAACCATCATCAGATAAAGTCAGTCGCGTATTCACTACTCTCAAAGCAAACAAAGATTTTCTACTTAAAGCATCGGTGACTACATTTGCCTTTTCCGGATGATAATCAGTTACCAATTCATAGTCTTTCAACAACTCGAGCCAGCTCCGTTGTCGTAAATTCAAATCCTTCTGAGTTATCAAGTACTTTAAACTCTTGTGATCGGTATAGATGTGGCACTTCTCATCGAACAAATGGTGTCTCCAAATCTTTAATGCAAACACAATGGCAGCCAATTCTAAGTCATGCATCGGATAATTCTTTTCATGCGGTTTCAACTGTCTCAAGGCATAAGCTATCACTTTGCCCTCTTGCATCAACACACATCCAAGACCGTTCAATGACGCGTCGCTGAAAATCACAAACTCTTTTCCCGACTCAGGTTGCACTAAAACCGGTGCCTCAGTCAACAATGTTTTCAACTGTTCAAAACTCTTTTGGCATTTCTCGGACCATTCAAACTTAACATCTTTCTGTAACAATCTTGTCATAGGTGTAGTAATCATCGAGAATCCCTTAACAAAACATCGATAATACCCGGCTAAGCCCAAAAAACTTCTAACTTCGGATACATTCCTCGACGATTTCCAATCGATAATTGTCGAAATCTTACTCGGATCAACCCTTATACCTTCCACTGAGACGATATGTCCCAAAAATCTGACTTCTCGGAGCCAAAACTCACTTTTGCTGAATTTAGCAAATAACTTTTTATCTCTCAAAGTCTGCAACAAAATTCTTAAATGTTCGGCATGCTCAGACTCATCCTAAGAATAAATCAAAATGTCATCAATAAATACAACCAAAAATTTATCCAAATACGGCCGAAAGATCCGATTCATCAAGTCCATAAAAACAGCAGGAGCATTAGTTAATCCAAAAGGCATAACAAGAAATTCATAATGCCCATACCTCGTTCTGAACGTGGTTTTCGGTACATCCGAGTCTTTAACTCTCAGCTGATAGTAGCCGAGTCTCAAATGTATCTTCGAAAACACTGTTGCTCCTCTCAACTGATCGAACAAATCATCAATTCTCGGTAAAGGATACTTGTTCTTTATCGTAACCTTGTTAAGCTAACGATAATCAATACAAAATCTCATGGATCCGCAAAACCTTTATCTGTCAACTCTTGCAACTGAGATTTCAATTCTTTAAATTCAGTCGGAGCCATTCTATACGGAGCTATCGATATTGGTGAAGTTCCCAGAACCAAATCAATAGTAAACTCAACTTCTCTGATTGGTGGTAATGCAACTCTTCTGGGAACACATCCGGATATTCAAAGACTACCGGCACATACTCGATTTTCAATTTAGACACTTTCATATTTATACATACACAAGATAGGCTTCACAACCTTTTCTTACATACCTCTGAGCCGACATCGACGAAATCACCATAGACAACTCACCCAATTCATCCGGTTCAATCAGAAGAATTTCATTATTTTGACATTTCAATACAATGGTCTTTCGTCTACAATTCACTACGACATCATGTAGAGTCAGCTAACCCATTCCAAGAATCACATCAAACCCATCGAATGGAAGAAGCATTAAGTCAGCCAGAAAACAGTGACCCCAAATCATTAAAGGACAACTTTTGCAAACTTTATCGGCTAAAATGTATTTGCCTAAGGGATTCGATACTTTAATCACAAACTCAGTAGACTTGTAATAGCCCGATTTTAGGGCTAGTCAGAATAGTGGTCTCAAGATCACTAATCCGAGGTTGAGGAAAATTATTTTAGTATTATTTTATTTGTTATAGCATTAATATATGGCTACATGAAAATTTTGTTGCTTTAATTTTTACGATTGAATGCTTAATAGTGAAAAAGGACTAAATCGCATAAAGTGCGAAAGTTCTATTATGCAAGGTGGAGGTGTCTAATAGCCAAAGAATATCAAATTAGAGGTCCTTAAAGTGAAATTAGGCCATTAGAGGTGTGTTGGCCGGCCATAGAGATAGGGGGACAAGACATTAAATTTTGGTCAAATTTGGTGGACATTAGGTGATAAAAAAATGAATAAAATATGATAAAAAGAAGAAATATCATCTTTCACTATTCAAGTTTCTTCTCCACCAAAAATTGAAGAGAAATAGAGGATTTAGAGCTCAAAATTATCAGCCAAACTATCTCCTTGCAAGTAAGTGATTTTGATGGTTTTTAGTTGATAATTTTTGTACTTATGGAACCCCCAAAGCTTAAGCTAGCTAATGAAGGGACTAATTTGTAATATGGTTAAAAGTATAAGAACTTGCCATGAGAGTGTTTATGTTGTTTTCTGAGTTTTTATGGAAGAAAATGAATGTTAGGGAGATGAGAAACAACTTTTGTGAAAGATGTTGTCATGAAAACACCTAAATGGGACTAAGTTGTAAAAGTTGAAATTGTGTAATAAATGCATGAAATAGTTTGAATTTTGAGTAGTTGTAAGAGTAATAAATGTTCAGCTAGGCTTGTTTAATCAGAAAATGTGATGAAAAATGATTTACGAGCCTAGGGGCAAAATCATAATTTTGCCATAGTACAAGGGCAAAATGGTCATTTTTGCCTAAGTAGAGATTATGATGTATTATGATTTATAAAGTGATTAAATTAGTGAATTTCACTATTATAGATCAAGAAGAGCATGGAATCAACCTTGACCGAGGGAAAGGCAAGGTTACGGATTAAACCGCAAATTAACACGTTTTGCACTGATGTAAGTTTATGTGTAAATGATGCATCTTAAATACACATGTTGTTGCTTATTGGTGTATTGTATGATTGAGAAAACTTATGATTTAATTGGATTGGATTTGGTAGAAAATGAATAAATTTTCGTATAAATGTTGAAATAGAAATGTAGGCGTGGAATATTATTCGTAGCAAATAATGGTGGGCTGTGTGCGATACCACCTTAATTATTTTTTTTGGTGGGTTATGTGCAATACCACCGTAAATATTCTTGTTGGTGGGCTATGTGCGATACCACCCTGATAAAGATAAATGGTGGGCTAAGTTCGAAACCACCGAGTGTTTGGTATTACTATGAATGGTTTATTGTGAAATTATGATGTGTTGTTTTATGCGATCATGAGGTGATAAGTGCAGGGATGTATGTTAAATAATATGAGCATTTGGCTTGTGATATGGTTGGAATGTGGTAAGAGATGAAATGAGTAAGCATGATCTTGGAATGTGGATTGTTCTTACTTATTATGAAATGTTATTTATTGATTAGCACATATTATGATGTTTATTGTTTACATGTAAACTTACTAAGCTTAAATCTTACTCCCTTTCTTTTCCCTTATCTTATAGTGTCAAAGAATTGGGTCGGGATACGAAGATAATTGGAAGATCATCCACTCTATCAGCTCAATCTCGGTATATCTAGACTTAGTATATTGAGTATGACATGTATAGGGGCTAGAGTAGGTGAATAGTTTTGTTGTTTTGGCCAAGTATGTATTGGCTCCTTTAAAGATGAACTCTTTTGTATATTGCCATAGTTGATGGCTCATTATTACTAATTTATGAAATGAAGAAGTTATTCATAGAAGTGTATGTTTTAAATTTGGGTTATCTAGTGATTTATTGAATGGGACTATGTTGTGTGAGCTAGGGTGATAAAAAGAGATTGGTAAATAGCCTTGTTCTTGTCCACACGGATAGGCACACGAGCGTGTGTCTAGGCCGTGTGTGACACACGTTCAATTGCATGGGTGTGTGATCAGGCCGTGTGTCCCCTTGCATGTTAGAATTGCAAGTTAGTAAGCTCAGTAGTAAACACACGGGCAGAGACATGGCCATGTGTCTTAGCCATGTGGGAGGCACGGCCACGGGCATGGGCGTGTGCCCAGGCCGTGTGAAGTCTGCACCCTGAAGTTGGAATTTAATTCGACACACGGTCTAAGGACACGTGCGTGTGCCTTGGCCGTGTGACCATAGTGAGATGATGATGTCATAAACAGAATGCCAAGGTTTTAGCACACGGGCTAAGACACAGGCGTGTCGAGGCCGTGTGAGGGACACAGGCTAAGGGTACGGGCGTGTGTCCGGCCGTGTGAAATAAGTTAGTGTCGACCACGGGTGGAGAACACGGGCATGTCTTAGGGGTACACGGGCGTGTCCCTTGAGCAGCACGGACGTGTGACCCCTGTTCAGGTAAAATTTTTCTAAGTGAGTAAAAGTTCTCGGATTGATTTAAAAACCTTCCGAAAGTATGTTTAAGGCCTTGTAGGCCCATTATAAGGATGTTAGATATGTGAATGGAAAAGTTTTAATTTGGAATGAAATTTGAGAAACTAAAGTTGTTTGACTATGTGTGTTAAATACGGTAACGCCTCGTACCCAGTTCCGGCGTAGAATACGGGTAAGGGGTGTTACATTTAGTGGTATCAGAGCTATGGTTTAGTCAGTTCTTGGACTACCGTAACGTGTGTAAGAGTCTAGCTATACATGCCATAAGTGTATATTGATAGTGTGGTGGCTTCTGACAATTCTAAACTTTGTTTTTATATAGTAAATGGATCCCGATCGAGCGGCTGCTAATGACACAGCTAGTAACGCGCTGGCTCCTGCGCAAGGGACCGCACCTGTAGAGAGTGGACCCGAGACTAGGGGTCAAGGAGAAGAGGCCCGGGAAGCCTTTCTCCAAATGACGAGTAACTGGTACATGGAGTATGTACGAGCAAACCCTAATGCTCAACCTCCTCCACCCCCTCCTATACCTCAGCCAGTTCTAGTGGCTCCTCAAGGTATAAATTTAGTGAGAATAACTAAGCCCCCGATAGATAAGATTCGGAAGCAAGGGGCCGAGGAATACAGAGCTAATATAGATGATGACCCTGAAAGGGTGGAGTTCTGGCTTGAGAACTCAATGAGGGTATTTGATGAACTCTCCTGGACACCTGAGGAGAGTTTAAAATGCGACGTGTCTTTACTGAGGGACTTAGCATTCCATTGGTGGAAAACGTTGACGTCGGTGGTTCCAAGGGAGAGAGTGACGTGGGACTTCTTTTTGGAAGAGTTCTAAAAGAAGTATATAAGCCAAAGATTTGTGGACCAGAATCGGAAAGAATTCCTTGAATTGAAGCAAGGAAAAATGTCTGTGGCAGAATATGAGCGCGAGTTTGTTATGCTCAGTAAGTATGCACAAGAGTGTGTGTCTACAGAAGCTATCTTGTGCAAGAGGTTTGAAGATGGGCTAAATAAGGATATCAGGCTTCTAGTTGGGATTTTGGAGTTAAAAGAGTTTGTAGTGTTGGTTGATAGGGCATGTAAGGCCGAAGAACTGAATAAAGAGAAGAGGAAAGCCGTGAGTGAGTCTAGAGATGCAAGAAAAAGGCCAATGAGTAAATCATACCAAGCTCAATCGAAGAGATCCAAGGAGTTGAACCCTCAGATGACTGCATCAGTTGGGTATTCATGTCGAGATCGAGGTAATACATACTCGAGCTCGAGAGTTCAAGCCACTTCAATGGCAAGTGTGGGCAATCTGAAGTCCAAACTGGAGTGTCCAAATTGTGGTAGGCAGCACACTGGGGAGTGTTGGGGAAACAACCGGAATTGTTATAAATGTGGTTCCCCTGACCATTTTATCCGGATTTGTCCAGAGAGGGAGGAGAAGGAAAGAAAGCAAGAAGTGAGATTAAGCAATGTATCTTCGAGGGGTAGATCACAAAAGAACCCGGGAGGTGGGATCAGTAGTAGAGGTACGCCTCAAAAATCTGCTGTGTGACCGGAGGGTCGGGCACCTACAAGGACCTATGCCATTCACGCTCGCGAAGAGGCATCATCTTCGGATGTGATAACGGGTACTTTTTCTCTTCATGATACCTCTGTTATTGCTTTGATTGATCCGGGATCTACACATCCTTACATTTGCATGAAACTGACATCTAGTATGAGCATGATTATTGAGTCTACGAAATTTGTAGTAAAAGTGTCAAACCCGTTAGACAAACATGTGCTAGTAAGGTGTGTAGGAATTGTCCTTTGACAATTAGAGGTCATTGTTTTCTGGCAAACCTTATGTTGTTTCTGTTTGATGAATTTGACTTGATTCTTGGTATGGATTGGTTGACTGCCCATAATGTTTTAGTGAACTGTGGTAGCAAGTTTATTGAATTGAAATTTGAAAATGGAGATGTCATTCGGGTTGAATCAGGTAAATCAGATAGTTTGCCTGTGATAATTTCAACTATGGTAGCCGAAAAATACTTGAGGAAAGGATACGAGTCCTATCCCGCCTTTGTGCTGAATACTCAAGAGTCAGAGGTAAAGATTGAATCAATGCCAGTGGTATGCGAGTATCTAGATGTGTTCCCGGAGGAGTTACCCGAATTGCCTCCAGTTAGAGAGGTCGAATTTGGAATTGAGTTAATTCCGGGTACGGCACCTATTTCGGTTGCTCCGTATAGGATGGAACCATTGGAATTGAAAGAATTGAAGGTTCAATTGCAAGAGTTAATGGACAAGGGTTTCACGAGACCGAGCTATTCACCGTGGGGTGCTCCGGTACTTTTTGTGAAGAAGAAAGACGGGTCGATGAGATTGTGTATAGACTACAGATAGCTCAATAAGGTGACAGTGAAGAATAAGTATCCTTTACAAAGGATAGATGATCTATTCGACCAACTGAAGGGAGCTACGGTTTTCTCTAAGATAGACTTAAGGTCTAGCTATTACTAGTTGAGAGTTAAGGAGCAAGATGTGCCGAAAATTGCATTTCGGACGAGGTATGGCCACTATGAGTTTCTTGTCATGCCATTTGGCCTAACTAATGCTCTTGCAATTTTATGGATTTAATGAACCGTGTCTTCCGGCCGTATTTAGATAAACTTGTGGTTGTTTTTATTGATGACATATTGATTTATTCTCGAAATGAGAGTAATCATGCAGAGCACCTGAGAATCGTTTTGCAGACTTTAAGAGACAAACAGTTGTATGCTAAATTTAGCAAGACTGAGTTTTGGCTCCGAGAGGTTGGATTTCTAGGACACATTGTGTCGGGTGATGGTATTAGAGTTGATCCGAGTAAGATCTCGGCTATTGTGGAGTGGAAACAGCCAAGAAATGTGTCAGAAGTCAGAGCTTTTTGGGTTTAGCGGGGTACTACAGACGGTTCGTAAAGGGGTTTTCCATGATTGCTACCTCGATGACGAAACTGTTGCATAAAGATGTTAAGTTTGAATGGACTGAGAAATGTCAACAGAGTTTCAAGAGATTGAAAGCATTGTTGACTGAGGCACTGGTTTTAGTACAACCTGAGTCGGGGAAGGAGTTTGTAGTATACAGTGATGCATCATTTAATGGTCTTGGCTGTGTGTTAATGCAAGAAGGTAAGGTAGTCGCTTATGCCTCGAGACAGCTAAAACCGCATGAGAAGAATTATCCGACTCATGATTTGGAGTTGGCTACAATCGTTTTTGCTTTGAAGATTTGGCGTTATTAATTATATGGTGAGAAGTACCGAATCTTCACCAATCATAAGAGTTTGAAGTACTTGATGGATCAAAAGGATTTGAATTTGCGACAACGACGGTGGCTCGAATTATTGAAGGATTATGAGCTAGTAATTGATTACCATCCGGGGAAGGCGAATGTGGTTGCGGATGCCTTGAGTAGGAAATCCCTGTATGCTTTGAGAGCTATGAGTACTAGCTTAGCGTTATCTGAGGATGGTGCTATATTAGCCGAGTTGAAGGCTAGACCATTATTTATTCAACAGATATGTGAGGCTCAAAACAATGATAATGAGATGCAAGCTAAGAGAGCTAAGTGTGAATCGGGAAATGATTCTGAATTCCGGGTGAGTTCAGATGATTGTTTGATGTTTCGTGACATGATTTGGGTACCTAAGGATGATGAGTTGATCCAGAAAATATTAAATGAAGCACATAGTGGTTACTTGTCAGTACATCCCGGTAGCACGAAAATGTATAATGATTTGAAGAAATTTTATTGGTGGTCGGGTATTAAAAGAGACATCTCTGAGTTTGTGACCAAATGTTTGATCTATCAACAAGTGAAAGCCGAGCATCAAGTCCATTCAGGATTACTTCAGCCGGTGATGGTTCCCGAGTGGAAGTGGGACCGAATCACCATGGATTTTGTAACGGGGTTGCCTATGACTCCGAGAAAGAAAGATCCTGTGTGGGTTGTTGTTGATAAACTAACGAAGTCGGCTCACCTTATACCGGTGCGAGTAGATTATTCGCTTGATAAGCTGGCTGAGCTGTATATTGCTGAGGTAGTGAGACTTCATGGGGTGCCTATATCTATTATCTCAGATAGAGATCCGAGATTTACCTCGAGATTTTGGAAGAAGTTACAGGAAGCCTTAGGTACAAGGTTGAATTTTAGTACTGCATTGCATCCTCAAACTGACGGCCAATTTGAAAGAGTGATTCAAGTTCTTGAGGATATGCTCCGATGCTGTGTGTTAGAATTCGAAGGTAGTTGGGAAAGATACCTACCTTTGGTTGAGTTTGCCTACAAAAACAGTTATTAGTCGAGCATACGGATGGCACCGTACAAAGCCTTGTATGGTCACAAGTGTCGGACTCCCTTGTATTGGACCGAGCTTAGTAAGAAGCAAATTCATGGGGTCAATCTAGTTAAAGAGACTGAGGAGAAAGTGAAAGTGATCCGTGATAGTCTAAAAGCTGCTTCGGACAGACAAAATTCGTAGCAGATTTGAAAAGAAAAGAAATTGAGTTTCAAGTTGGCGATAATTTATTTCTGAAAGCATCCCCATACTTTATCGCCCACTTGAAACTCAATTTCTTTTCTTTTCAAATCCGCGTAAGACTTTTGTCGGTCCGAAGCAGCTTTCAGACTATCACAAATCACTTTCACTTTCTCCTCGGTCTCTTTAACTAGATCGACCCCATAAATTTGCTTCTCACCAAGCTAGGTCCAATACAAAGGAGTCCGGCACTTGCGACCATATAAAGCTTCGTACGGTGCCATCCGTATACTCGACTGATAACTGTTGTTATAAGCAAACTCAACCAAAGGTAGATATCTTTCCCAACTACCTCCGAACTCTAACACACAGCATCGGAGCATATCCTCAAGAACTTGAATTACTCTTTCAGATTGGTCGTCAGTTTGAGGATGGAACGCAGTACTAAAATTCAACCTTGTACCTAAGGCTTTCTGTAACTTCTTCCAAAATAGCGAGGTAAATCTCGGATCTCTATCTGAGATAATAGATATAGGCACCCCATGAAGTCTCACTACCTCAGCAATATACAGCTCAGCCAGCTTATCAATCGAATAATCTATTCGCATCGGTATAAAGTGAGCCGACTTCGTTAGTCTATCAACAACAACCCAAACAGCATCTTTCTTTCTCGGAGTCATAGGCAACCCCGTTACAAAATCCATGGTGATCCGGTCCCACTTCTACTCGGGAACCATCACCTGCTGAAGTAATCCCGAAGGAACTTGATGATCGGCTTTCACTTGTTGACAGATCAAACATCTGGTCACAAACTCAGAGATGTCTCTTTTCATACCCGGCCACCAATAAAATTTCTTCAAATCATTATACATTTTCGTGCTACCGGGATGTACTGACAAGTAACCACTATGTGCTTCATTTAATATTTTCCGGATCAACTCATCATCCTTAGGTACCCAAATCCTGTCACGAAACATCAAACAACCATCTAAACTCACCCGGAATTCAGAACCATTTCCCGATTCACACTTAGCTCTCTTAGCTTGCATCTCATTATCATTCTTTTGAGCCTCACATATCTGTTGAATAAATAATGGTCTAGCCTTCAACTCGGCTAATATAGCACCATCCTCAGATAAAGCTAAGCTAGTACTCATAGCTCTCAAAGCATACATGGATTTCCTACCCAAGGCATCCGCAACCACATTCGCCTTCCCCAGATGGTAATCAATTACTAGCTCATAATCCTTCAATAATTCGAGCCACCATCATTGTCGCAAATTCAAATCCTTTTGATCTATCAAGTACTTCAAACTCTTATGATCGGTGAAGATTCGGCACTTCTCACCATATAAATAATGATGCCAAATCTTCAAAGCAAAAACGATTGTAGCCAACTCCAAATCATGAGTCGGATAATTCTTCTCATGCGGTTTTAGCTGTCTCGAGGCATAAGCGACTACCTTACCTTCTTGCATTAACACACAGCCAAGACCATTAAATGACGCATCACTGTATACTACAAAATCCTTCCCCGACTCAGGTTGTACTAAAACCGGCACCTAAGTTAACAATGCTTTCAATCTCTCAAAACTCTATTGACATTTCTCAGTCCATTCAAACTTAACATCTTTATGCAACAGTTTCGTCATCGGGGTAGCAATCATGGAAAACCCCTTTACGAACCGTCTGTAGTACCCCGCTAAACCCAAAAAGCTTCTGACTTCCGACACATTCCTTAGCGGTTTCCACTCCACAATAGCTGAGATCTTACTTGGATCAACCCTAATACCATCACCCAACACAATGTGTCCTAGGAATCCGACCTCTCGGAGCCAAAACTCGCTTTTGCTGAATTTAGCATACAACTGCTTGTCTCTTAAAGTCTGTAAGACAATCCTCAAATGCTCTGCATGCTCACTCTCATCCCGGGAATAAATTAATATGTTGTCAATAAAAACAACCACAACTTTATCTAAATACGGTCGGAAGACACAGTTCATTAAATCAATAAAAATTGCAGGAGCATTCGTTAGGCCAAATGGCATGACAAGAAACTCATAGTGGCCATACCTCGTCCGAAATGCAGTTTTCGGCATATCTCGCTCCTTAACTCTCAATTGGTAATAGCCAGACCTTAAGTCTATCTTAGAGAACACCGTAGCTCCCTTCAGTTGGTCGACTAGATCATCCATCCTTGGTAAAGGATACTTATCCTTCACTGTCACCTTATTGAGCTGTCTGTAGTCTATACACAATCTCATCGACTCGTATTTCTTCTTCACAAAAAGTACCGGAGCACCCCACGGTGAATAGCTCGGTCTCGCGAAACCCTTTTTCGTTAACTCTTGCAACTGAACCTTTAATTCTTTCAATTCCAATGGTGCCATCCTATACGGAGCAACTGAAATAGGTGTCGTACTCGAAATTAACTCAATTCCAAATTTGACCTCTCTAACTGGAGGCAAGCCGGGTAACTCCTCTGGGAACACATCTAGATACTCGCATACCACCGGCACTGATTCAATCTTTACCTCTGACTCTTGAGTATTCAGCACAAAGGCGAGATAGGACTCGTATCCTTTCCTCAAGTATTTTTCGGCTACCATAGTTGAAATTATCATAGGCAAACTATCCGATTTACCTAATTCAACCCGAATGACTTCTCCATTTTTACATTTCAATTCAATAAACTTGCTACCACAGTTCACTAAAACATTATGGGCAGTCAACCAATTCATACCAAGAATCAAGTCAAATTCATCAAACGACACCGGAAAACAATGACCTCTAATTGTCAAAGGACAATTCCTACACACCTTGTCAACTTGCACATGTTTGCCTAACGGGTTTGACACTTTTACTAGAAATTCCGTAGACTCAACAATCATGCTCATACTAGATGCCAGTTTTATGAAAATGTAGAATGGGTAGATCCCGGATCAATCAAAGCAATAACAGAGGTGTCATGAAGAGAAAAAGTACCTGTTATCACATCCAAGATGATGCCTCTTTACGAGCGCGAATGGCATAGGTCCTTGCAGGTGGCCGACCCTCCGATCTCACAGCAGAGTCTCGAGGCGTACTTCTACTACTAGTCCCACCTCCTGGGTTCTTTTGTGATCTACCCCTCGAAGATACATTTCTTAATCTCACTTCTTGCTTTCTTTCCTTCTCATCCCTCTCTAGACAATTCCGGATAAAATGGTCGGGGGAACCACATTTATAATAATTCCGGTTGTTTCCCCAACACTCCCCAGTGTGCTGCCTACCACAATTTGGACACTCCGGTTTGGACTTCAGATTGCCCACACTTGCCATTGAAGTGGCTTGAACTCTCGAGCCCGAGTATGTATTACCTCGATCTCGACGTGAATACCCAACTGATGCAGTCGTCCGATGGTTCAACTCCTAGGACCTCTTCGATTGGGCTTGGTATGATTTGCTCATTGGCCTTTTTCTTGCATCTCTAGCCTCACTCACGGCTTTCCTCTTCTCTTTATTCAGTTCTTCGGCCTTACATGCCCTATCAACCAACACTACAAACTCTTTTAACTCCAAAATCCCAACTAGAAGCCTGATATCCTCATTCAGCCCATCTTCAAACCTCTTGCACAAGATAGCTTCTGTAGACACACACTCTTATGCATACTTGCTGAGCCTAACAAACTTACGCTCATATTCCGCCACAGACATTTTTCCTTGCTTCAATTCAAGAAATTCTTTCCGTTTCTGGCCCACAAATCTTTGGCTTATATACTTCTTTCGAAACTCTTCCAAAAAGAAGTCCCGCGTCACTCTCTCCCTTGGAACCACCGACGTCAACATTTTCCACCAATGGTATGTTGATTCCCTCAGCAAAGACACGGCACATTTTAAACTCTCCTCAGGTATGTAGGAGAGTTCATCAAATACTGTCGTAACCATTTTTTGATAAAACAGTAAACGACGCGGTCGACTCGATTTTTGAAAATGAAAAGGGAAGAAAAGGAAGGGAGTCGCCACCGATCTTTATTTGGGTGTGATCGGATCACCTTTGTTTTAATAAAACGTCTCAGTTTATTAAAACGATACTTTTAGTCTACGAAAATTTGAGAAAAATGGGTTCGGAAGTCAATTACGTGCGAGGAAGGATTAGCACCCTCGACACGCCCGAAATCGGTACCAAACTGATTGATCGATGTCCTAATGTTGAAAACTTTGAAATGGTCTGAAAATAGGATACTTTTTATTTCTAAAATTTGAAGGAATTGGAAGGGACGTTAAGACTCTCTTATTTTCGAAGAGATCAAGCATACTTTAGGCTCCCGAAACTAAGCCCTCCTTTTAAAACTTAGTTTTATATCTGAAGAGGATCTTCCGTCATTTGTCGAACGAGAAATCGGAACCCAGTAAGTTAGGGCTCGTTCTCTCGAAAATCCAAATTAGGAATATTGCCTCTATTTTAAAAAGAAACTTATCCCGAAATATCTAGATGTTAAGTCCAGTAGTTAGGCGCAACATTTCAATTTCCGAGATTAAGTGTTTTGTTAAAAATCTAAATTTTGATTTCAAAGGGATATCCCGTTATTTAGCTTTAAACAAGAAGAACCGGAACCCATAAGTTAGGGCTCGATTTACTCGGATTGCTAATACGGGATGTCGATTGAAAACTTGAATTTGCGATTTTTGGAAAGGATCTTCTGTCGTTTAGCTTAAACGAGAAAAATCAGAACCCAATAAGTTAGGGCTTAATTCACTCGAATTGCTAGTGCGGAATATTGGTCGCTATAAAAACTGAGGTATCGGGAAGGATTAGTGCGACGAACAGTGAGAACGTAAGTAATGGTAAAAGGAAAATTTTGTGACAATAGTATATATATATATTGACTGTGATGAAAATAATGATAATAACAATGATATATAAAAATAGTGATGGCGATTAATGAATGAAACAGTATATATAAAATGAATAAATAAAGCTATATATATATATATGAAAATAATGATATGATGATAATAATAATGATAATAACGGTGATAATGAAAATAATATTGATGTAGAAATATGAGTAGAAATATATAAAATACGATAATAATATGAGTGAAAATAGAAATATGTATGTGAAATAATATAAATATAAATAGATAAATGACAATTAAATAAATAATAATAGTATTTAACTAAGAGGATAAATATAGATATAAATATAGTAATAATAAAGATACTAATAATAACAACAATAATAGTCACGACAATAATATCAAATAATAGTAATAATAATAGTAATGAATATAATATATATATGTACATAAAGTATGATAATATAATATTAGTGATGATGATGATGAAAATATTAATATATTAATAAAAACACATAATACATGAATGGTGATGAAAAATAAATAATGAATGATAAAAGGGTAGTAATAATAATGGTAAAAATATTTTAGAAATAAATAATGAGATATATGCAAGAACAAACAAAAAATGTGTATATATATATATATTAAAAACTATAATATAACTATAGTGTTAATAAAGATATTAGGTAGAAGTAACAAGGTAATAATAATAATAGAAAATAAAAATTTAATTAGGTTAAAAATAGTAAAAAAACATAAAAAAGGACTAAACTAAGTGAAAGAACAAAATTTCGGGGTGAATTTCTTAAAAAATGAAGATTAGGGGACCTATTTATGCGCGTGAAAGGACTGAAGGGACCAAAAGGTAATAAACCCCTTTCCCAAAACGCTTGCAGATAGCAACGGGGACCGGATTGCAAACCTGTAAATTTTGGGGCCAATGTGCGAATATGGAAGATTTGATTTTAAAAACTTAAAAATGCGGAAGGACCGCGCGAGCAAATATCCCCATATAAAAAACCACGCGGATCCCGAGGCGGGTCGGGTCGGTCGGATCGGGTCAAGGTCAAAACGACGTCGTTTTGAGGTTAAAAAGCCCGACCCAAAACGACGTCGTTTCGAGGGGCTATATAAGGTCCTAAGGTCGGAAAAAAATCATTTTGAGCTGCTTGTAAAAAAAGCCGATCCCCTCTCTCCTCTTTCTCTGCGGTCCGAAGGAGAGGATTCCGTGTCGCTCGGTTGCCTCCGTCGTCGCGGCCGTCGCTCGCGACCGCATACGGTGGGTGGCGGAAAAGGTAAAAGTTTTATTTTTTCTATATATACTTTTATATATATATGTAAAAAGCAAAAAAGGCTTTCGCAAATAAAATAAAATAATCACCTCCTTTCAACTTCTTTTTTGATTTTTAGTTTTCTTTCGCGTTTTTATGCCCACTAGTTTCGATCTTTGCTCTGTTGTTTGAATCTGTTTTTTTTTTTTTTTGATAATCCGAGAAAAAAGGGTTTTTTTACACGAAATACAAATCGGCTTTTATAGCCATCTTCTTTACCGCTTTTGCTATGTTTCTGTCCCTTTCTCGTTTAATGCTTGCAGTCTTGAGCGGTCTTTGGGGCGGTGGACAAGATGGTGGCAGTCGCCGCAGTCGAGGGTCGGGGCAAGTGGCCCTAGGCTTGCGGCGCTAGGGTTTTCGAAACCCTAGCTTCTTGAAAAGAAAAATGGGCTGTTGGGCCTTGTCGGTTTGGGCTTGTTTATTTCGGGCCGGGCAAATATTGGGCTTATACAGCTGCCCCTCTTTGCTCATTATCGTGTAACGGGAATAGAGCAAAGACTTAAAGAAGCCCAATGTTGCCCGGCTTCGCCGAGTCTTGACTTTTCAGGTGCTCTTCTTCAAGTAGCCTCATTCTTGTCCTCCACATCTTGTTGCTTTAATCCACTTCACTGTAGCCTTGAAAAATGAGATTTAATGATCTGCTCTATTGTGACTTCAGAGAGATAGGACCTGTAGCTTCAATTTTCTCCTGCTGCAACTTCGAGGGAATGAGATTTGTTCATCCTTAACTTGCTCCATTGTGACTTTAGGATAAGAATTCAGGGAGAAGAGATTCGTAGTCTCTATCTTCTCTACTGAAACTTCAAAAAGGGAATTGATCCTCATTGTTAACTCAGGGAGACGGGATTTGTAATCTCAACCTACTCCACGGGAACTTCGAGGAAATAATGATTCAGGGAGAAGAGATTCGTAGTCTCTATCTTCTCTACTGAAACTTCAAAGAAATAAGAATTTATCCTCATTGTTAACTCAAGGAGACGGGATTTGTAATCTCAACCTACTCCACGGGAACTTCGAGGAAATAAGAATTCAGGGAGAAGAGATTCGTAGTCTCTATCTTCTCTGCTGAAACTTCAAAGAAATAATGATTGATCCTCATTATTAACTCAAGGAGACGGGATTTGTAATCTCAACCTACTCCACTGGAACGTCGAGGAAATGAGAATTCAGGGAGAAGAGATTCGTAGTCTCTATCTTCTCTCTTTGAAACTTCAAAGAAATAATGATTGATCCTCATTGTTAACTCAAGGAGGCGGATTTGTAATCTCAACCTACTCCACTTTGGACGTCGAGGAAATGAGAATTCGGGGAGAAGAGATTCGTAGTCTCTATCTTCTCTCTGAAACTTCAAAAATGAATTGATCCTCATTGTTAACTCAAGGAGACGGGATTTGTAATCTCAACCTACTCCACCGGGCGTCGAGGAAATGAGAATTCGGGGAGAAGAGATTCGTAGTCTCTATCTTCTCTCTTGAAACTTCAAAGAAATAATGATTGATCCTCATTGTTAACTCAAGGAGACGGGATTTGTAATCTCAACCTACTCCACTGGAACGTCGAGGAAATGAGAATTCAGGGAGAAGAGATTCGTAGTCTCTATCTTCTCTACTGAAACTTCAAAAAAAGAATTAATCCTCATTGTTAACTCAGGGAGGCGGGATTTGTAATCTCAACCTACTCCCCGGAACTTTGAGGAAATAAAATCTGAACTTTCCAACTCGCTTCCTCACTATCTTCAGGAAGACTTCAATCTTCAGCCTGCTCTACTGGGGAACAAAATCTGAATTTTGATATTGCTGCACCGTTCTTTGAGGAACCTGTCCTGTAGAATTAATTTTATGTGCTTATGCTTGTGCAAACGATGAGGATGCTATGATCGGAATGACTCAAAGCCTCCTAAGCTACATGTGTTATGGACGACACTTGCGTGAATGCAGAATGTCGTGAGAATGGTCTTTTCACAATGGTTAGGAACAAGATCAGAGTGAATCAAACGCTCCTAACTAAATGACCATGGATGACATTTGCATGAATGCGCGTAATGTCATGAGAATGATCCTTTGTTAAATGTATAACAATTAGGATGCAATGATCAGAATGGACCTTAATGCCCCTAACTAAATGCCTTATGGACGATATTTGCATGAATGCCAAATTCTATGAGAATGATTTTTCAATGATTAAGACGCAATGATCAGAATGAATCAAATGCTCCTAACTAAATGCGTCTTGAATGAAGATGTACGAATGCAAGATGTAATGATCCCTTTTTGATGTTTAGAGTTGTCACTGTTCGTCGTCCATCAGAATTTATCACTGACATATTATACCTTTATCTTGTTCGGCTGGTATTTTGATAGAGCTTGAAGGAACCATTATATCTTGCTCAACAAGTTTGCTCCACTGTAACTTCAGTCTCCTTTCCACCGTACTTTAGGGACGTAAGATTTGTATTATCTTGAAACCATCCTACTGCGACTTATGGCTATAGGATCTGTATCAACTTCAACCCATCCTACTGCAACTCAAGGGCGTAGGATCTGTAACTTGCTCGGTCAACTGATCACTCCTCGGGTGACTTAACCAAATGCGTATGCATGATATTTGCATGGATGCAGAATATCATTTTTTTCGAGAATGATTCCCCTTTTACACTTGGGCTGACATTGCTCGTTATTCGTCGAGATTGTATTACCGACAAAATGTCTTGTCTTTTGTTCAACCAAAAAGGCCCAAAGAGATAATAATCTTTCTCCAATATTTTCAAACCTTAAGCTGAGTGAGTTCTGAACAATAGTCCTGTTTTAGGTCATTGTATTTTTTCAGAAACTTCCAGAGTAATATGAGAAACTTTTTCATGAAAGTATTATTAGTCCGATGTCGTTATTTCAATGCAAAATGCTTGAAAAAGATCATAATGATGGACGAAACGAAAATTTATTGGGAGCATAGCTCGAAACAAAAAAGTTTAATCAAAGCTAGCAAATGCAATGAAGGAACCTTATTGGCAGTGTATTTTGCAAGGAAAATAACTGCAAATGGGTAAAATAGAAACTAGGTGCCCCAGATATCGCAGCATGAGCTTCTCTGTTCAAACTTCTTGAGGACCATTTTAAGCTCAATATGTGTTCAGGGGATCTGGAGTACTTTGTTGATGCCCCAAGACATAACATACTTCTTCATCGTTACCTCAAGCGTAGCAACTATTATATGCCTCACTTTCAAGCAAAGTTTGAGCCGCCCTTTTGGGTTTTCAACTCAAAGCCCCTTTGGTCTCAAAGCGCCCTTTGCGGGTTTTCACCTTGGCCTCTCCTTTTTCTTTTTCTTAATTTTCTTTTCTGTGTTTTTTTTGAAACCCTCTTTTTCAAGAATCAGAAGTCAATAACCCATGTTTCCCATGAACATGCCTTCTTTGTTGCATAAGGTCCTTCCAGATCGGCATTTTCTTTACTCTGAAATCTTTTTGTAAAAGAAGGATCAGGCTCTCCTTTCGTGGAATTCCCTTTATTGTAAGCTTGCATCATCGACCAAGGTGGATGACTTTTAACCTCTTCTTTGATTAGGTTAAAAACTTCCATTCCCAAACCAATGGATAAGGGGTTGCCCAAGCAAAAACCACGCCAACGTTTGGTAATCATAGAAGGTAACTTCCTTGTACCAATCTTTATAAGTCTCGGCCATCTTTCCGCAATCCTGTTTTATTTTTGTTCCCTTTTTCTCTTTTTTTTTTTTTTTTTTGGATCCATTCTTTTTGGTTGCCTTTGTTGCTATATGATATGGTGTCGATCTTTGAACATACTACAAATTTTTGTCGTGAGCAAATCTTTTTTTGAGTGGGATTTGATGACTGTCAACATTGTAAGATTGACACATGAAGCGACTTTCGCCATCTTGTAAAGTAACCCGACATCCACGGGATTTTGTGAAGTAACCGACATCCACGAGAATGAATCGATGTGGGCTAGAAGTTTTTGATAAAACTGGTTTGTTAACATCCATGCTTCATATAAGGAAAATGGAGGAGGCACAGTCTTCCTCAACTTGGCATTTACGGCATAACAGAAGTAATTTTCTTTTTTGGTGAACTAATAGCTCGAACCTCTTGATTAGCTAGGCTGTTGCTTCCATCTTCATCTCCTTCGTTAGTTCATAGCGTTCGCTGACACTTCATAAGGTAGAATCTACCATTGAGAAGTAAGTTGCAATCTTTGTCATCTTCAAAGCCCTTAGATCCCTCTAGACACATATCTCATTAAAAGGGAGTCGAATGCGTCGCTCATGTCATAGATATCTGAGGACCCATTGCGAGCAGAAAATCCAAAGAATAAATGATCCTAAGGATGATTATTCGTATGATACGGTCATGAGTGAAAAATATTTAGTATGAAATGTAAAGAATGAAAGTATTTACTTAGAAAGATGCATTTTATTGAAATAAAAAAAAATTCTGGACATAAGCCTACTTCACAAAAGGAATCTTATTGCTTCTAGACTTAAAGCAACAAGTGTGTTTTGCACATTACTCTAGATTAGCTTTAAAAATACATGTTTTTCCACAGTCTCGTTGTTCAAAACACTCTCAAGTACATAAGGGCAGAAGCTCGAAAAACTTTTATTCCTCGGTTCTCTCTTCGAGTATACCATTGGCGTTCTGATCCCCCGATCTCTAGGTTTCTGATGACTCATTCAAGGAGACCAAATTTTCTGCCCCCAATTTCAATTACCACCGCTCCGTCGTCGAACTTCACCACACCCATGTTGATGAGATTTTCCACCAATTTCTTGAAAGTAAGGCAATTTTCTATCGAATGGCCTGTGATCCCCGCGTGATACTCACACTGAGTGTTTGGGTCATACCATTTTGGGTACGGAGGCTGCATCGGTTTCGGATATTGGGGGGACACAACGTGCGCATCAAATAAACTTTGATACAACTCTTTATACGTCATCGGGATCGGCGTAAATTGGAGTTTTTCAACGTTTTTCCTTGTGCGAGGTTCTTTTCTTGATGAACCTTGATACTCAGTAGTCACCGTTTTTGGCTGATCAACAGTGATTGACTTTGAGTGCCCCATGTTTGTATTATTCACCTCGCCATCATTTTTTCTAGGAGTATACCTTCTAGTGGTTTCCCCTGCTTTAATTTTGCATGATCGATGGCATGTTCGATCATTTCCCTGCCATTACTATGTCGACAAAGCTCTTAGTGGTATTCCCTATCATATGGGTTATGAAAGGGGCTTTTAGGGTGTTAATGAAGAGCATGGTAGTTTCTTTTCTAAGAGGGTGGTTGGACCCGCATGGCGACCTCTCTCCACCTTTGCGCATACCGTCAAAACTTTCATTTTGTCTTTTCTCCATGGCTTGCAAAGTAATTCTATCCGGTGCCATGTCCGTGACGTGTCAGAATGTGCTTCAAAATGCTTGAGCCAAGTCTCTCCAGGAACTAATGTTAGCCCGGCTAAGCCGGTTGTACCATCCGTTGCGCACCTACTAAACTTTCTTGGAAACAAGTGGATTAAGAGTTGATCTTTACTCACGTAGCCAGCCATCCGCCTGCAGAACATGGTAATGTGAGCCTCCGGGCAGCTAGTCCCACTGTATTTTTCAAATTCAGGCATTTTAAACTTATGGGGTAGTACCAAATCCGGAACTAGACTTAAATCTTTCGCGTCGATCCTATGATGATGATCAAAATTTTCCAACGCCTTGAATTTTTCCTCCAGCCATTTGCAACGGTCCTCTAGTTGCCTTGATGATTCCATTCTCGACCCCATTTTCTCTACTGCATCTAAATCGGGCTGCAGGGTTGGCCGAAGTTATCTCCCCGGTTGGGATCCCGAGCCTACGTGATAGTTCATAGGAGGTCTAGTGTCATCTTGCCCTTGCTGGGGCCTGATCGTAATTGATGGCCTTTGGAGATATTCCTCAGGCAGGGCTCTTGAGTGCGGCGGGGTAAAACCCGGGGGAGCGCCTTCGCTATCCTCTTCGACCGGAGGCATTGGACCTTTCCCTTTGTCCGTTACTCCATTCAGCATTTGGGCCATCTGTGCTATCATGTTTCTCTGGGCCTCCAGCATTTGGTCCTTCATTTCCTGCTGGAGTTTCAACATTTGCTGTTGCATTTCTTCCTGCATTTCTTTCTGGAATTGTTCGAACCTCTGATCCATTCTCTTGGTTTTAGCGCGTGTTCCGTAGTGATGTTCCGCTTCCAGATTTTCCCTTTTCACTTTCTTTTTTCTCTGATAATTTTAGCTAATTAGGCCCCCCCTTTTTTTTTTTAAAACCTAAATACATGTAATGTGATGCAATGCAAATGCATGAATGCAAAGAGGTATCGATTCTGATCAACTTCATTTTAGGAAACTTTATTAGAAAACAAGTTCTTTTACATAAAACGGACTACTATATGCTTTCGCCCTAAGTCCTAAAGGTTTTTGGTTTCCCAAGCAGTGGAGCTAGCTCTTGACTATGGTCAAGCTGCAGTCTATATTTTATGCTTAACATATCCACCTGTAATGCCAGAATCTGTAGATGACCAGCTACCTCTTGAATCTGCACTATCGCTTCCCTCATGAGGTAATCTCGACTCTTTAAATTCATGATCATAAGAATGATGAAGGTCTTCTACTCCTCTCTTGTTTCAAGAAGCTCTACCCGTAGTTCACAATTGTGTAATGCTGGTTCTAACTTTTCGATCCCACACTTCATTTCATTAATCTTGTTCAGACTTAACTTCAACTCGATTACAGAGTTATAGCTTCGATGGTAGTGAAGAGGCTGTCCAAGCTTAGCATCAATTCTTCAGAAAAGTATTGATCATTCACTCTAGCTAGCGCCATACCCCAAGGGATTCTTCCGCTTCCAAGGCTCATAAAGATTAGAGTTTTTCTAGACAAAGAAGAAACTGCGGAGCTCCAGACATTTTAGATTGTATCCGTTCGATAGCTTTTCCAATTCTAACTACAGGTGAAAGTCGTCTATTCTGGTTTGTCTCTTTTGAATCTATCTAACCGGTTCAATACAAATTCCTTTCATTTCTTCACACGAATCAAATCCCTTGCAATGTTGTTTGGATCATAACGATGAGCCAAGAAGTTCACAACAGCCTATCCTTCTATCCTAGATGGTTCCACCAATTCCAACACCCATTCTTCAGAAAGAAATTTTCATCATTGCCCCTAACAGAGCACGACCTTTGACTTGGGTGAAATTAGTGCTGAAAGAAACACCACAAGAACACAGCATTGGCTCGGCACTATGGTTGCTCCCCTGTGAAGCATAGAATAAGGCTTTCATTCTTTCCTGAGACTTCTGTCTTAACCAAAGAAGCTCTCTAGTTAGCACTTTGTCAATTACAAATACATCAAGGAATGGAGCTACAAAGGAATGTACGTAGGTTGTTTCGGCTCTCTGACATTAAAGCATGGCAAGTCTTACAGAGAAGCGCGACTGTATGTTGTGATGGCCGACAAAATGATTATAGACAGTAATCGCTAGATTCTCAGCTTTACCATTAACTTTTTTCACACTTTTCTCCTTCAATGAAAACAACGGATCTTTGCACAACTACTCGCTCAATCCAGTGATCTTGTACTCGTGATTGGATGGACTGACTTTTGTCCTCAGGTTCTTAAAGCTTCGCTTAGCCATGGTCCAGTCCAGGATCCATGGCATTCTGATTGGAAAAGGATCCACAACCGGGCTAGGACGAATATCAATATTTTAGGGAAAGGCCTCTTTGAGTGGCCATGAAATTTGAATGGATGCCCCTATTGCCAAGGGCACCTCTTCCAATATCTGTGAAGCTGTTCTGATTATCTTGAAAGATTGGCAAACCAGTAGGCATCCCTGTTTCGCAGCATACTATCTTAAAATGACATCTATCACCCTCAATGCTTCTTGAGAGTTTTCAGATTCCTGTCCGCGCCAAGCATTTTGAGTTGCTCGGATGGGTGTCTATGCAACAAAGCTGATTCGACTGATAAGGCCGTTTAATTCTCTTCCTATTTTGCCCATTTGAGTCATCATGGACATCAGGTCTTGCATTACCGTTGTTTCTGTTAGATGTAACATCCTCAAATACAACTATAAATTCATGCTTGTTATTTGGAGGAGTACCAATAGTAAATAAACTTTTCTCCCCGTCGTAAGCAAAGTCCTTTTCAGCCAATTCAATGTCACAGGTCTCTTGCCCTCTGCCAATCACTTTCCTTCCAACACCCTTGTCGTCTAAAGGATGACCACCAGATTTTAGCACTGCCACATTTCCTTTTGCTCAAATGGATCCATACCCTTCTAACTGCCTAGGTTCTAACTATCTGAACGATCGCATTGTCTTCCATTTTATCAAGGAATCCGTTTTCCATAACCACTTTCTAACTCGAGAACCGACCGTGAATCGATACCTCCAAAGAAAATGAGATGAATGCACGAAAATAAAATACAACGAGTCAAGATCGCAAAGTAAAACAAGTGAAAATGAATAAACACCTACAGGTGACCACTAAGGTTTGATGTAGTTCTATCTAAGGTGGGCTCCTAGGGTTCACTATATGTGGTTTTAGTTCTAGAGTTTGAGGTACCCGAACCAGCAGATTCCTCGATCCTCACCCATTATAGGCTCATGCGGACCGAGTTCGGTTCAGGGGGATACATTTCCCTATGGCCATGCGGAAGTGAAAACTTCACGAAGACATAGGTACGGATGTATCCCGGCGCATCCACTAGCCCATGCGGAGGTGAAAATCTCACGAAGGCATAGCTTCTCGCTCCCACTTAAAGGTGTGACCACAATGGTCATGCAATGCAATGCCAAAGTATTCAAGAGATCCAATATAACATTGAAAGTGCATTTAAAGAAATATGAATTCAAACCATTTTCTAATTTTAATCAAAAGGACAAGGATCAATCAATCTATGGCCCGACTCTCAACGAGAAAGTCCCAATGAGTCGCCAAGTATCGTAACCATTTTTGATAAAGCGATGAAACGCGCAGTGATGTCGACTCGATTTTTGAAAATGAAAAGGGAAGAAAAGGAAGGAGTCGCCACCGATCTTTATTTGGGTGTGATCGGATCACCTTTGTTTTAATAAAACGTCTCGGTTTATTAAAACGATACTTTTAGTCTCACGAAAATTTGAGAAAAATGGGTTCGGAAGTCAATTACGTGCGAGGAAGGATTAGCACCCTCGACACGCCCAAATCGGTACCAAACCGATTGATCGATGTCCTAATGTTGAAAACTTTAAAATGGTCTGAAAATAGGATACTTTTTATTTCTAAAATTTGAAGGAATTGGAAGGGACGTTAAGACTCTCTTATTTTCAAGAGATCAAGCATACTTTAGGCTCCCGAAACTAAGCCCTCCTTTTAAAACTTAGTTTTATATCTCGAAGAGGATCTTCCGTCATTTGTCGAACGAGAAATCGGAACCCGATGAGAGTTAGGCTCGTTCTCTCGAAAATCCAAATTAGGAATATTGCCTCTATTTTAAAAAGAAACTTATCCCAAATATCTAGATGTTAAGTCCAGTAAGTTAGGCGCAACATTTCAATTTCCGAGATTAAGTGTTTTGTTAAAAATCTAAATTTTGATTTCAAAGGGATATCCGTTATTTAGCTTTAAACAAGAAGAAACCGGAACCCGATAAGTTAGGGCTCGATTTACTCGGATTGCTAATACGGGATGTCGATTGAAAACTTGAATTTGCGATTTTTGGAAAGGATCTTCATTCGTTTAGCTTAAACGAGAAAAATCGAACCCAATAAGTTAGGGCTTAATTCACTCGAATTGCTAGTGCGGAATATTGGTCGCTATAAAAACCGAGGTATCGGGAAGGATTAGTGCGACGAACGGTGAGAGAAACGTAAGTAATGGTAAAAGGAAAATTTTGTGACAATAGTATATATATATATTGACGGTGTGAGAAAATAATGATAATAACAATGATATATAAAAATAGTGATGGCGATTAATGAATGAAACAAAGATATATAAAATGAATAAATAAAGCTATATATATATATATGAAAATAATGATATGATGATAATAATAATGATAATAACGGTGATAATGAAAATAATATTGATGTAGAAATATGAGTAGAAATATATAAAATACGATAATAATATGAGTGAAAATAGAAATATGTATGTGAAATAATATAAATATAAATAGATAAATGACAATTAAATAAATAATAATAGTATTTAACTAAGAGGATAAATATAGATATAAATATAGTAATAATAAAGATACTAATAATAACAACAATAATAGTCACGACAATAATATCAAATAATAGTAATAATAATAGTAATGAATATAATATATATATGTACATAAAGTATGATAATATAATATTAGTGATGATGATGATGAAAATATTAATATATTAATAATAACACATAATACATGAATGGTGATGAAAAATAAATAATGAATGATAAAAGGGTAGTAATAATAATGGTAAAAATATTTTAGAAATAAATAATGAGATATATGCAAGAACAAACAAAAATGTGTATATATATATATATTAAAAACTATAATATAACTATAGTGTTAATAAAGATATTAGGTAGAAGTAACAAGGTAATAATAATAATAGAAAATAAAAATTTAATTAGGTTAAAAATAGTAAAAAAAACATAAAAAGGACTAAACTAAGTGAAAGAACAAAATTTGGGGTGAATTTCTTAAAAATGAAGATTAGGGGACCTATTTATGCGCGTGAAAGGACTGAAGGGACCAAAAGGTAATAAACCCCTTTCCCCAAAAACGCGATAGCAACAACGGGGACCAGTTGCAAACCGGGTGTAAATTTTGGGGCCAATGTGCGAATATGGAAGATTTGATTTTAAAAACTTAAAAATGCGGAAGGACCGCGCGAGCAAATATCCCCATATAAAAACACGCGGATCCCGAGGCGGGTCGGGTCGGTCGGATCGGGTCAAGGTCAAAACGACGTCGTTTTGAGGTTAAAACCAGCCCCAAAACGACGTCGTTTCGAGGGGGGCTATATAAGGTCCTAAGGTCGGAAAAAAATCATTTTGAGCCGCTTGTAAAAAAAAGCCGATCCCCTCTCCTCTTTTCTCTGCAGTCCGAAGGAGAGGGATTCCGGTGTCGCTCCGGTTGCCTCCGTCGTCGCCGTGTGTCGCTCAAACCACCGTACACCTGGTGGCGGAAAAGGTAAAAGTTTTATTTTTTCTATATATACTTTTATATATATATGTAAAAAGCAAAAAGGCTTTCGCAAATAAAATAAAATAATCACCTCCTTTCAACTTCTTTTTTGATTTTTAGTTTTCTTTCGCGTTTTTATGCCCACTAGTTTACGATTTTGCTCTGTTGTTTGAATCTGTTTTTTTATTTTTTTTTGATAATCCGAGAAAAAAAGGGTTTTTACACGAAATACAAATCGGCTTTTATAGCCATCTTCTTTACCGCTTTTGCTATGTTTCGTCCCTTTCTCGTTTAATGCTTGCGAGTCTTGAGGCGGTCTTTGGGCGGTGGACAAGATGGTGGCGGTCATTCTGCAGGTCGAGGGTCGAGGGCAAGTGGCCTAGGCTTGCGGCGCTAGGGTTTTCGAAACCCTAGCTTCTTGAAAAGAAAAATGGGCTGTTGGGCCTTGTCGGTTTGGGCTTGTTTATTTCGGGCCGGGCAAATATTGGGCTTATACAAATACCCTCATTGAGTTCTCAAGCTAGAACTCCGCCCTCTCAGGGTCATCATCTATATTAGCTCTGAATTCTTCGGCCCCTTGCTTCCGAATCTTATCTACCGGGGGCTTAGTTATTCTCACTAAACCTATACCTTGAGGAGCCACTGGAACTGGCTGAGGTATAGGAGGGGGTGGAGGAGGTTGAGCATTAGGGTTTACTCGTACATACTCCGTGTACCAGTTACTCATCATTTGGAGAAAGGCTTCCCGGGCCTCTTCTCCTCGACCCCTAGTCTCGGGTCCACTCTCTACAGGCGTGGTCCCTTGCGCAGGAGCCAGCGCGTTACTAGCTACGTCATTAGCAGCCGCTCGATCGGGATCCATTTACTATATAAAAACAAAGTTTAGAATTTTCAGAAGTCACCACACTATCAAATTTACACTTATGGCATGTATAGCTAGACTCTTACACACGCTACGGTAGTCCGAGAACCGACTAAACCATAGCTCTGATACCACTAAATGTAACACCCCTTACTCGTATTCTACGCCAGAACCAGGTACGAGGCGTTACCATACTTAACTCACATGGTCAAACAACTTTAGGTTATCAAATTTCATTCCAAATTAAAACTTTTCCATTCACATATCTAACATCCTTATAATGGGCCTACCAGGCCTTAAACATACTTTCGGAAGGTTTCTAAATCAATCCGGGAACTTTTACTCACTTAGAAAAAAATTGCCTGAACAGGGGTCACACGCCCGTGCTGCTCAAGGGACACGCCTGTGTTCTCCACCCGTGGTCGACACTGACTTATTTTACACGGTCGGACACACGCCCGTGTCCTTAGCCCGTGTCCCTCACACGGCCTCGACACACCCGTGTCTTAGCTCGTGTGCCAAAACCTTGGCATTCTGTTTATGACATCATCATCTCACTATGGTCACACGGCCAAGGCACACGCCCGTGTCCTTAGACCGTGTGTCAAATTAAATTCTAACTTCAAGGTGCAGACTTCACACGGCCTGGGCACACGCCCATGTCCGTGGCCGTGCCTCCCACACTGCTGAGACACACGGCCGTGTCTCTGCCCGTGTGTTTACTATTGAGCTTACTAACTTGCAATTCTAACATGCAAGGGGACACACGGCCTGATCACACACCCATGCAATTGACCGTGTGTCACACACGGCTTAGACACACGCCCGTGTGCCTACCCGTGTGGACAAGAACAAGGCTATTTGCCAAGCTCTTTTTATCACCCTAGCTCACACAACATAGTCCCATTCAACAAATCACTAGATAACCCAAATTTGCAACATACACTTCTATGAATAACTTTTTCTTTTCATAAATTAGTAATAATGAGCCATCAACTATGGAAATATACAAAAGAATTCATCTTTAAAAGAGCCAATACATACTTGGCCAAAACAACAAAACAAATTCACTAGTCTAGCCCCTATACATGCCATACTCATATACTAAGTCTAGATATACCGAGATTGAGCTAATAGTATGGATGATCTTCCAATTATCTTCGTATCCCGACCCGGCTTTTTGACACTATAAGACAAGGGAAAAGAAAGGGAGTAAGATTTAAGCTTAGTAAGTTTACATGTAAACAATAAACATCATAATATGTGCTAATTAATAAATAACTTTTCAAAATAAGCAAGAACAATCCACATTCCAAGATCATGCTTACACATTTCATCTCTTACCACATCCCAACCATATCACAAGCCAAATGCTCAAATTATTTAACATACATCCCTGCACTTATCACCTCATGATCACATAAAACAACACGTCACAATTTCACAATAAACCATTCATAGTAATACTAAACACTCGGTGGTTTCTCACTTAGCCCACCATTTATCTTTATCAGGGTGGTATCGTACATAGCCCACCAACAAGAATATTTACGGTGGTATCGCACATAGCCCACCAAATAGTAATATAAACGATGGTATCGCACACAGCCCATCGTGAATAAGTAATAAGGTGGTATCGCACATAGCCCACCAACAAAAATAATTAAGGTGGAATCGCACACAGCCCACCATTATTTGCTACGAATAATATTCCACACCTACATTTCTATTTCAACATTTATACGGAAATTTATTCATTTTCTACCAAATCCAATCCAATTAAATCATAAGTGTTCTCAATCATACAATACACCAATAAGCAACAACATGTGTATTTAAGATGCATCATTTACACATAAACTTACCTCGGTGCAAAACGTGTTAATTTGCGGTTTAATCCGTAACCTTGCCTTTCCCTCGGTCAAGGTTGATTCCACGCTCTTCTTGATCTATAAAAGTGAAATTCACTCATTTAATCACTTTATAAATCATAATACATCATAATCTCTACTTAGGCAAAAATGACCATTTTGCCCTTGTACTATGGCAAAATTACGATTTTGCCCTTAGGCTCGTAAATCATTTTTCATCGCATTTTCTCATTAAACAAGCCTAGCTGAACATTTATTACTCTTACAACTACTCAAAATTCCAACTATTTCATGCATTTATTATACAATTTCAACTTTTACAACTTAGTCCCATTTAGGTGTTTTCATGACAACATCTTTCACAAAAGTTGTTTCTCACCTCCCAAAAATTCATTTTCTTCCATAAAAACTCAGTAAACAACATAAACTCTCTCATGGCAAGTCCCTAGACTTTCAACCATATTGCAAAGTAGTCCCCTCATTAGCTAGCTTAAGCTTTGGGGGTTCCAAAAGTACAAAAATTATCAAATAAAACCACAAAAATCACTTACTTGCAAGAGATTTGTGTTGCTGAAAATTTGAACTTCAAAAACCCCTATTCTCTCTTCAATTTTTGGTGGAGAAGAAACTTGAATAGTGAAAGATGATATTTCTTCTTTTTTATCATATTTTATTCATTTTTTATCACCTAATGTCCACCAAATTTGACCAAAATTTAATGTCTTGTCCCCCTAGTCTCTGTGGCCGGCCAACACACCTCTAATGGCCTAATTTCACTTTAAGGACCTCTAATTTGATATTCTTTGGCTATTAGACACCTCCACCTTGCATAATAGAACTTTCACACTTTATGCGAGTTAGTCCTTTTTCACTATTAAGCATTCAATCGTAAAAATTAAAGCAACAAAATTTTTATGTAGCCATATATTAATGCTATAACACATAAAATAATACTAAAATAATTTTCTTCACCCTCAGATTAGTGGTCCCGAAACCACTGTTCTGACTAGCCCCAAAATCGGGCTGTTACACCATTTATATTCAATCACAGAGTCCCTAATAGGAGCCTACAAGGCCCAATACATGCTTTGGTAGTGGCCCGGGACCAAACCGAGAGCTCATGAAATTCTTATAAAACTTAGAATATTTTTGCTAAAAATAGGGGTCACACGCCTGTGTGGTTTGGGACACGCCCGTGTGGGCAGGCCGTCTAGTCACACACGCCCGTGTCCCTAACCCGTGTAACTCTCTGACTTGTAACTCATGAACAAATTGGAGTGACACGGCCAAGTCACACGCCCGTGTGCTAGGCCGTGTGGAAAATTAATTTTCACAAAAATAGGTGCAGACTTTACACAGCCAGGGCACACGCCCGTGTTTGTGGCCGTGCCGTACACACGGCTGAGACACACGCCCGTGTCTCTGCCCATGTGCTCAAATCTGAGCATTCTGTTTCTCAAAATTAAGGTGCAGGGGACACACGGCCAAAACACATGCCCTTCGGACAGGCCGTGTGTGACACACGGCCTAGACACACGCCCGTGTGTCTACCTTCGTAGACAAAAGTAATGCTATTTACCAAGCCATTTTGCCACCCTCACTTTCACATACCTATACAACATCACATGGCACAAATCCAAGCATATAGATGCAACCAAAACCACCACAACCAAGGCAATAACATGACATTCACTTGCCAACATTTAACAAGCTTATAACATCATACTTTACCAAATTAAGTCATGCAACTCACACATTCATAAAGGCACTAACGTTGAATACAGTCATAATCAACATTAGCCAACTTTCATGGCTATACTCAAGATGAAGCATTAACAATTACAAGCCAACACATATGGCCAAATCATAATGACACAAATAACAAAATGACCAAGTCCCTATACATGCAATATACTCAAAATGCTAAATTTCATCAATACCCAAAATGATAGTTTTGATAGTGTGAGGCGAATCTCCGATGATCCCCAATCCGAGCTAGCTTGGAGACACTATAAAAACATGGAAAATAAACGGAGTAAGCTATATAGCTTAGTAAGCTCGAATGCAAGAAATAAGCAAAACCTACCATGTAATTAACATTTAAGAGATATAACATAAAATGATATAAATTACCATAAGTTTAGCATTTATAATTTATTCCTTCACAACCTTACCTTAAATTCTCCATTTCTCGATATTCAATAAACATAAGTTTTATGTACATACCTGTACCATTTCGAAATGAAATTTCACAATTTTCGTCTTTGACATACCCGTGAACCACTCAGAATAACAATGTCGGATACTCAGGAATTTTGCACACTAAGTGCCACATATGTAGCCCAAGCTACCTAAGTCTCATATCACATAATCACTCACTCTCGAGCTATCGACGGGCCTGCTCACACAAGCTGTCAGTCTAGACATAGCTATACGGTGCTGCTCACACAAGCTGTCAAGTAACTGCAACATATGTCGGTATACTCAGCCACCGATAGGATGTACATGACCAGCACCCGGATCACATAACCATATAACACATTGTAACCCTAGTGACATGTCACTTGTATCCTAACCTATTCCTAGGGTTCAAACGAGATTTCTTACTTGTCGAATCATCGTCAGGCTCGTCCATAGAGTTATATCCATCCACATAATTGAACATACAGTTTATGCAATATTAAAGCATTTAAATGCAATTATTTTAAAGCTTATTTTTAACATACGAACTTATCTCGGTACAAAATGGCGAAATGGACCTAATCGTCAAATACTTTGTTTTCCCCCGATCTAGGTCAGAACCTTGTCTTTCTTGATCTATAATATCAAATTTATCTCATTTAATTATCACATTATTCAATTTAGCCCAAAAACACCTTATGGCAAAAATTACATTTTTGCCCCTAAACTTTTGACAGTTAACATTTTAGTCCCTAGGCTTGTAAAATGAATTTCAATTAATTTTTTTTAAAAACCCAAGCCTAGCCGAAACTTATCCATACTCATAAAAGCTCTCATTTTTCATTTATTCACGTTTTAACACACATTTTATAACCTTTTACAAATAGGTCCCTTTTTGACATTTTCATCAAAAATCACTTTGTAAATGTTGTTTAACTAACAACAAACATGCATTTTCTACCATTAAATATCAAAATACATATATATTCTACATGGGTAATATTTTAGACTTTGACATCTTTTCAAATTAGTCATTGAAATAGCTAGATTAGGTTAAGACAACTTTAAAAACATAAAAATCATAAAAAACGGGACAAGAATGGACTTACAATCGAGCTTGAAAGTGGCCAAAACCCTAGCTATGGCTTCCTTCAATTTTTTGGCACAAAGGGGGACTAATTTGAGAAGATGGACACTTTTATTTCACTAAATTTTGTCTTTATTTACTAGTTTACAAAAATGCCCTTAATGCCAAATTTCAGAAATTCACCTAACCATGTCCATTTTTTTCCACTATGAAGTATAATGGTCTAATTACCATTTAAGGACCTCCAATTTAAAATTTCATAGCAATTAAACACTCTTAGCTTCTAGAACACACATTTTGCACCACTTGTAATTTAGTTCTACTTGTCAAATTGGACACTCTATCGATAAAATTTCTTAACAAAATTTTCAAACAATCATTCAATCATACTGTAGACCTTAAAGTATTATCACAATAAATATTTCTACTTCGTATTTGTGGTCTCGAAACCACTGTTCTAATTTGACCCAAAAATGGGCTGTTACAGTTACCCTCATAGGATATCCTTGATCTGTTTGGGATAATATTAGTTCTCTCAATATGATCCTATTTTATCTCATGGTAACCATTACATCTTCCTTAATGAAAAGTCAATCACTATCAAATAATGATCAAGTCATCCATCACAAAGACGGACGACCCGTGGCCACGCTTACTTTTCATCAACAATGTAATGCCAATGAGAAGATATCATTTTCCCATGTTTTGGGCTATGAATTCCACTGTTGTGAATAACGCTACTTACTAAAGAAATTGTACACCCAACGTACCACTTTTTTGTTTCTTATCTATTTGAACTCAGGCTTTTACTTACATCAAAGTGTACGAATCATGCATACATAGTCCGTCATCCACTTAGGATTTAGGTATGTCACACTATGAACGTCACAAGTAAATTAATCCATAAATAGATTCAAGATCTTTTCTGCTTGGGTCATTTTGATGTACTGACAATCCAGTCAGTCACATCTACGTCTCTATCTTCTGGGAGTCATCCGCTCCAATTCCTAATACAAAGCATCTCCCCAATTGGACTTGATAGATGACATATTAGTCTTTCAATCAGTTTGATCATTTTTTATTAGACTAAGGACATATTTAGGTTATTCTACTAATACAACTTGATTTCCCTTCTTCAAATCGATCATTGCATAATGCTCCAATATCTTGTCTATGTATGTAGCTTGAGACAGTGCTATCACTTTGTTCTTTCATCTCCTCAAACCCTTGTAGAGAACCACAAACATGATTAGTTGCTCCCGAATCAATAACCTAGTAGTCTATTGAACCTTCCATTAAACAAGCTTCTATCATCAAGAATCTCATACCTTTTCCTTTGGTAGTTAAGTATTTCTTCCACTCTTTATAGTTTGCCTTATAGTGCAAGTTCTTGCTGCAGAAGAAGCATTTAGACTTAGATAAGTTATATCTTCTATACTATTAATAAATTCCCTGATTGAGTTAGTATCACGAATCAACCGAGCACCAATTTGGTTAGAAAATTACAAAAATGACCTTTGTAATTATATTATTCGAGGGTACTTTAGACATATATTTGTGTTCTAAATACATGGTTTCCACACAAATATGTGTGTGATAGAGTTTCTAGTATTAATTATATTCATTGTTACTCTACATTACTCGACATTTCTACACTGTAAATTTTTTACTAATAATTTAATTTTAATATTATATAGTATATTGATTTATGTATTAACATAATGTAGTTATGTCTATAAGATATATATATATATAAAGTAGATATGATATTCTTCTATACATGATTTTGGATATATATTTTATATTAAAATTAGATATAATTCTTAACTTCATTCACTATTTTACTAAGTTAATCTCTATAACGCCCCAAAATTCTTATTTATGCTTTTGTGAAAATGTGACACAAATCTGTATCTGCTTCAGTGGTTAAGTGTTCTGGGTGTGTGTGTGAGGTCCCAAGTTCAAGCCTTACCTTTGGTAGATTTTGGTATTTTTCTGACTTAAGCCTTATACTTTCTCAGTGGGCTTATATTTAATTACTTATAAAACCATATCAGAATGAGCCTACTGGTTCAAGTGGTAAGGGAGTTAGTGTGTTGGAGGTCCTGTGTTCGAATCCCTTCGGGAGCGCGGAGTTTAATTTTTGCTCGATTAGTTGTGGGAGTTTCAGTTGAGCCGAAACTCTTAGTGATGGTGGGTTAGTAGGGGAGTTGGAGAGATTTTAGGGATGTGGAAAACAAGATTATTTTTGTTTATTTTTCTTTTATTTTTTGAAAATTTTGGCCTTTCCCCAATTTTACACGTTTTCTTTTCCCATCTCCCATTGTGCTTTCTTTTTCTCTCTTTTTGCCTTCTGGTGGTTGAAATTCTGCCTTGAAATTTCTAATCTTAGTTCGTCGGTGTTCTTGGTGTTTTCTAGTAGGTGTGGTAAGTGTAGCATCTATTTTTTTGGGGTTAAGGGATTGTTCATGATAAGGTTTGTTTTGTGAATAGGAGAAGATTGAGAGGTTGGGGTTTTTGATCAGTGCTGAAGTGGTACAATTCATCGTTGTTCATCTGAAGGTAAGGGTTTTGTGGTTTGAAGGATTGTTTGTTTCGGGTAGTTTAATTTGATATCTGTATAAGTGGCTTATGTGTTGTCTTGTCACTAAATTTTAGGTTTCAAGGGCCTCAGGAGTGATTTGGCATCGAAACTTTACCAGGTGTGTACTCGAAATGTAAAAAAAACGAGATTCAGCGAAATTCGAAAAACCCCTCTATCGATGCCACACGGCCGTGTGCGACGACACGACTGTGGGATCAACGAAGGCCAGGCCGTGTGCAAGACACAGTCATGTGATGGCTGGAGTATGCCCGTGTGGACCACACGAGCTAGACCGAATTAGGCGTGTGGGCCTACACGGACGTGTGGTAACTGGGCCAGGTCGTGTGATCCACACGGCCTAGGCCAATCCGAGCGTGTGAGCCCACTCGGGTAACCCACACGGGCGTGTGGGCCCATTTATCTGAAATTTTCCCTATGGTTGCACGGGTCGTCCCAAACGACTGTGAACGTACTATAGGGTCGGTAAGGGCTAACAAAACCCTAAACTGTATGATCTGTTTGACTAATATTCCATACTGAGCATGATAGTATATACAAGTTCTGTTACTGTGATTCGAGTGGGATAATGTATATTGGAGGAAGTGTTCTGAAAGGCAGATTATGCCTAATATCTGGCAGCACCGCTGCATTATATCTTATATGTGCCGCATCGATATAGCATGGTGTGTAGGGCTGGGTGGGTGTTTTAAACCCCACATGGTGTGTAGGATGGACAGAGATGGTGTGTAGAGGATGGGGGTAGGATTCTGTTATTGATTTGCATATCCAGAATCAGATCGGTATCTCGTAATGGGCTCCTACTGAATCAGATCAGATGTCGACATGGGTTCAGGCCCTATTGTGAATCTGTCTGATTTATGATATTCTGTATGTATACATGCTTAATTCTATTGGGTTACACACTGAGTTAACGTAAACTCACTCTTTTCTAATTATTCTGTTCAGGTAATCCATAGAGTTAGGCGGATTGGTGCAGCGAAGGACTCGACGATGACCACTCACCAAATCTATTTAATTTGCTTTAGTTTTTATTTAAGTTTGGCGTTAAGATTTGAGAGTTTGTATTTTCCGAGACTCTCTAGACTGTTTTAAACTATTTGTTTTTGGTTTTTCATTTTTGGTTTTATTTATTTATAATTGTGACGATTTACCAAAAACAATGTTTTTTTTAAAATCACGAACGGTTTTACTTAATTACAATGGTTTTTTGTAAGCTTCCTCCTTTAAACACTTTTGAGGAAAGTTAATTAAATAGGAATAAACATTTTGATATTAATTCTATGCAAATAGAGTTAGCAGATCTGAAATAGTTTCATTGTGCTAGTTATTTTTAAAATCCATTCCATGTGACATCGCCAGATTCAGCCATAACGTCTAGGCCAAGTTTGGGGTGTTACATTTAGTGGTATTAGAGCCAGGTTGCAAAACTCGGCTATGAATTTTGGGTTCCAAAATTTGTTTTTAAAGAATTGGTTTTCAAATGATTTTGAACACTCTGATTTGATATGTGGTACACTGAGTCTACGGCGCTGATCCTGTAAGTAATTCTGTACTTAGTTAAGCTGTTCTGAAACACTATAGTTAGTACCCTCTGGAACTGTAGTGAAATGAATAAAGACTGAAACTTTTGAAAATATTACTGAACATATGATACTTATTACATAAAATATCTGTTAATAAATACTGAAACTGATGCATAAAACTTTTAATGTAGATAAGCTCGTATTAGACAATGAGCGCACGAGGTATCTGTGGATGTGGTACTCGATGCCGAGGTAGAGGCCGTAGGAGGGCTCGAGCTGAGTTATCATCTCTAGGCAGCATGCTGAATTTAGACACTAGTGAGACACCGGTGTCACTTGCTACTGAGACTGGGTCTCAGAGACGATCGGCTGGGGACGACGCATTGTCTCAAGCCATGCTGAGGATATTGGAGAGGGTCGCTGGACCCAATTCTGGATATGAGGGCCGAGGGTCGATAATTGAGTGACTCTGGTCCAATGGAGCTAAGTTATTCAGAGGTGTCACAGGAGTTACCCCTAATGTGGCTGAGTACTGGTTGGAGGCCATAGAGAGGATTATGTATGATCTAGACTGTACCTCTGAGCAGAAATTGAAGGGTGCAGTCTCCTTGCTTCGCGACGAAGCATACCAGTTGTGGTTGACCGTTAAGGAGGGCACTCAGCCTGACTGTCTGACTTGGGAGTTCTTTAAGACTACATTTCAGATTAAATACGTGAGAACCAGCTACGTTGATGCTCGTAGGTGTGAGTTTCTGAATCTCACGCAAGGTGACCGATCTGTGGCCGAGTATGAGGCCGAATTTCTGATACCGAGCCGCTATGCTCGAGGTATAGTGGCATCAGAATATGAGAGGTATATTCGCTTTGAGGATGGACTTAGGGATAATCAGAGGGTTCTGATTGCTCCTTAGAAGGAGCGAGAGTTTGCTGTACTGGTGGAGAAAGCTAAGATAGCTGAGGATGTTAAGCACGCGGAGCGCCACAACAGGGACCGTGAGAGAGGTAAGAACAAGAGGGATTCGGAGCCCTCGAGTTCTGTGCAGAGGCTTAAGGAAAAGGCCAGATCTGATGGGCCATTTAGAGTGGGGCTCCTGGTTTCTTCTATTGCTCCTACTGGGTTACAGCCGTACAGTGATTATGGTAGGCACCATTCGGACGAGTGTTGGGGAAGGATTGGGGCCTGTTTGAGATGTGGGTCCCTTGAGCATCATATTCGGGAGTGTCCATTGAGGGCGGATCAGGTGCAAGCTCCGGCATCGGGTCTTGAGCAGCCACAGAGAGTAGTTCCGCAGCCATCTAGGGGTCATGGTCAGGCCAGAGGTGGTAATGGTATGGGTCGAGGGCAGAGAGCACCAGGCAGAGGTGCTGGTCAGACAGAGGTGAGGCAGCCTACTTTGGTTTATGTTGCACGTTGCTGAGAGGACAGAGATGCTCCTAACGTCATCACTGGTACGTTCTTTATTTTTAATGTACTTATTTGGCTTTGATAGACATAGGGTCTACTCACTCATACATAGCTAATACTATATCTGGAAATCTAGGGATCTCGGTTGAGAGCACTACGAGTGAGGTTACTGTATTGAGTCTGTTGGGGCAATCTGTTCGGGTTAGTAAACTCTATAGGGATGTACCTTTAGTGGTGAAAGGAACTATTTTTCTGGCGGATCTGATGGAGCTTCTGTTTGGGGAGTTTGATATAATTCTGGGTATGGACTGGTTTGTCAAGCACCGGGTTAGTCTGGATTGTGCGACTAAGAGGGTTGTTTTGATAACAGAGGCAGACGGAGAGGTGGCTGGGATCGGAGAGCATCGGGATTATTTGTCTAACGTGATCTCCGCGCTTGTGGCTGAGAAACTGGTCTTAAAAGGGTGTGAGGCATACTTGGCTTACGTAAGTGTTTCTGGTTCTAAGGACTCTTCTATTGGGAATATTAGAACATTAAAGGATTTTCCAGATGTCTTTCCTGAGGAGTCACCGGGATTGCCTCCAAATCGAGAGGTTGAGTTTGGGATCGAGCTTCTTTCGGGTATAGCTCCGGTGTCCATCGCTCCCTATCGTATGGCACCGAAAGAGCTTACAGAGCTTAAGGCTCAACTGCAAAAATTGTTGAACCATGGTTTCATTCATCCCAGTGTGTCTCCGTGGGGAGCACTAGTTCTGTTCGTTAAGAAAAAGGATGGGACCATGGGGACGTGTACAGATTATCGACAGTTGAACAAGTTGACCATTAAGAATAAGTATCCACTTTTGAGGATCGATGACTTATTTGATCAGTTTCGAGGGGCTTCTGTGTTCTCTAAGATCGATCTCCATTCAGGGTATCACCATTTGAGGGTTAAAGATGTGGATATACATAAGACGACATTTAAGACTCGTTATGGACATTACGAGTTCCTAGTTATGCCTTTCGGGTTGACAAATGCATCGACCGCATTTATGGATCTGATGAACCGAGTATTTCAGCCCTATCTGGATCAGTTCGTCGTGGTCTTCATCGATGACATTCTGGTTTACTCTAAGATTGAAGATAAGCATGATCAGCATCTTAGAGTAGTGCTTCAGATTCTGCATGAGAAGTAACTTTACGCTAAGCTAAGCAAGTGTGAGTTCTGGCTTCATGAAGTAACTTTTCTGGGGCATGTGGTTTCTACTGAGGGGATTCATGTTGATCCTCGAAAGATTGAGGCTGTGTTGGATTGGAAACAGCCTAAGAATGTATCTGAGATTCGTAGCTTTCTGGGTTTGGCAGGATACTATCGGTGTTTCGTTGAGGGGTTCTCTGTGATTGCTGCACCGTTGACTAAGCTCCTACGTAAGGGTGTGCCGTTTGTCTGGACTGATGCACAGTAAGAGAGCTTTGAGAAGCTCAAGTCTGTTTTGACTTAGGCTCCTGTTCTGATACAGCCTGAATCTGGAAATGAGTTTGTAGTGTACAGTGATGCGTCGCATGTTGGATTGGGTTGCATTCTGATGCAAGATGGTAAGGTTGTGGCGTATGCGTCCCGTCAGCTTAAGACACACGAGGGGAACTATCTGACGCATGATCTTAAGTTGGCTGCAGTGGTCTTTGCGTTGAAAATCTAGAGACATTATCTGTATAGTGAGAGGTGTATCATCTACACTGATCACAAGAGTCTGAAGTATCTCCTTACTCAGAAGGAGTTGAACCTTAGACAGTGTCAATGGATTGAGCAGCTTAATGATTACGACTGCACAATAGAGTATCATCCTGGTAAGGCCAATGTGGTGGCCGATACTCTAAGTCGTAGGGCGATGTCTAATTTGAGGGTGATGTTTGCTCACCTTAGTCTGTTTAATTATGGGAGTCTGTTAGCCGAGTTACAAGTTAAGCCGACTTAGATTGAGCAAATTCGAGATAAACAGTTAGTGGATGAGACTCTGGGTGTACGGTTCCGTTAGGTGGAGAGTGGTACTACTTCTAATTTTGGGTTAAATAGTGATGGTGTGTTGTGTTTCCGATGACAGATTTGTGTGCCGAATGATTCTGATCTGAGGTAGTCTATTCTGAGGGAAGCGCATAGTAGCCATTATGCTATACATCCTGGCGGTAATAAGATGTATCGCGACCTTCGTGAGTTATACTGGTGGCCGGGTTTGAAGCGTGAGGTTACTGACCTTGTGGCTCGATGTCTGACGTGTCAGCAAGTTAAGGCTGAGCACCAGTTGCCTTCAAGTTTATTGCAGCCAGTCAAGATTCCCTTATGGAAATGGGAGCAAGTGACGATGGACTTCGTTAGTGGGTTGCCTTTAACACCCACTAAGAAGGATTCTGTCTAGTCATCATGGATCGATTGACTGAGTCTGCACACTTCATTCTGGTTCGAATTGATTATTCTCTACAGAAGCTAGCGAAGTTGTACATCTCTGAGATAGTAAGACTGTATAGGGTTCCTGTCTTGATCATTTCTGATAGAGATCCTTGCTTCACTTCTCGGTTCTGGAAGAAATTACATGAGGCTCTAGGTTTAAGGTTGGACTTCAGTATTGCGTTCCATCCTCAGACCAATGGTCAATCTGAGAGGGTGATTCAGATACTAGAGGTTATGCTTCGGAGCTGTGTGATTGATTTCCGAGGTAGTTGGGAGGATTATTTACCTCTAGCTGAGTTCGTCTACAACAACAGTTTTCAAGTTAGTATTCAGATGGCACCTTACGAGGCTCTGTATGGTCGTAAGTGTCGTATTCCGTTGTGTTGGACTGAGTTGGGCGAACGGTGAGTTTTGGGTCCTGAGTTGGTTTCTGAAATGGAGGATAATGTTCGACTGATTCGAGATCAACTGAAAGTAGCTTCTGACAGACAGAAGTCTTATGTAGGTCTGAAGAGATGTGAGATTGAGTATTCTGTGGGGGATCTTGTATTTCTTAAAGTCTCTCCGTGGAAGAAAGTTCTGAGGTTCGGTCGGAAGGGTAAGCTGAGCCCTAGGTTTATTGGACCATACCAGATTCTAAAGCGGGTGGGACCAGTTGCTTATCAGTTGGAGCTACCCCTTGAATTGGACCGTATTCACGATGTGTTCCACGTCTCGATGTTGAGGCGGTACCAATCTGACCCATCTCACATTGTCTAGGTTGAGGAGATCGAGGTTAGGCCGGACTTGACCTTTGATGAGGAACCGATTCAGATCCTGGACCGCTATGTTAAGGTCTTGAAGAGGAAGTCCATTCCATTAGTGAAGGTGCTGTGGTGGAATCATAGCACTGAGGAGGCTACTTGGGAACCTGAGGACTCGATGCATCAGCAGTATCCTCATATGTTCTGTTCAGGTAAATTTCGAGGTCGAAATTTCTTTTAGGATGGTAGAGTTGTAACGCCCCAAAAATCTTATTTCTGCTTTTGTGAAAATGTGACACAAATCTGTATCTGTTTCAGTGGTTAAATGTTTTGGGTGTGTGTGAGAGGTCCCAAGTTCAAGCCTTACCTTTGGTATATTTTGGTATTTTTCTGACTTAAGCCTTATACTTTCTCAGTGGGCTTATATTTAATTATTTGTAAAACCATATCAGAATGAGCCTGCTGGTTCAAGTGGTAAGGGAGTTAGTGTGTTGGAGGTCCTGTGTTCGAATCCCTGCGGGAGCGCGGAGTTTAATTTTTGCTCGATTAGTTGTAGGAGTTTCAGTTGAGCCGAAACTCTTAGTGATGGTGGGTTAGTGGGGGAGTTGGAGAGATTTTAGGGATGTGGCAAACAAGATTATTTTTGTTTTATTTTTCTTTTCTTTTTTGAAAATTTTGGCCTTTCCCCACTTTTACACGTTTTCTTTTCCCATCTCCCACTGTGCTTTCTTTTTCTCTCTTTTTGCCTTCTGATGGTCGAAATTCTGTCGAAATTTTGCCTTGCAATTTCGAATCTTAGTTCGTCGGTGTTCTTGGTGTTTTCTGGTAGGTGTGGTAAGTATAGCATCTATTTTTTGGGGGGGGTTAAGGGATTGTTCATGATAAGGTTTGTTTTGTGATTAGGAGAAGATTGAGAGGTTGGGGTTTTCGATCGGTGCTGAAGTGGTACAATTCATTGTTGTTCATCCGAAGGTAAGGGTTTTATGGTTTGAAGGATTGTTTGTTTCGGGTAGTTCCATTTGATATCGGTATAAATGGCTTATGTGTTGTCTTGTCACTCAATTTTAGGTTTCAAAGGCCTCAGGAGTGATTTGGCATTGAAACGTTACCAGGTGTGTCCCCAAAATGCAGAAAAATAGGATTCGACGAAAGCCGAAAAACCCCTCTGTCGACGCCACACGGCCATGTGATGGCTGGAGTGTGGCTGTGTGGGCAACACGGGCTAGACTGAATTGGGCGTGTAGGCCACACGGGTGTGTGGGCGTGTGGTAACTGGTCCAGGTCGTGTCATCCACACGGGCTAGGCCAATCCGGGTGTGTGGGCCCACACGGGCAACCCACACGGGTGTGTGGGCCCATTTATCTGAAATTTTCCCTAGGGTTGCACGTGCGTCCCCCAAACGATCGTGGGCCTCTTGTAGGGTTGGTAGAGCTAACAAAACCCTAAGCTGTATGATCTGTTTGACTGATATTCCATACAGAGCATGATAGTATATGCATGTTCTGTTACTGTGATTGGGGTGGGATAATGTATATTGAAGGAAGTGTTCTGAAAGGCAGATTATGCCTAATATCTGGCAGCACCACTGCATTATATCTGATATGTGCCGCATCGGTACAGCGTGGTGTGTAGGGTTGGGTGGGTGTTTTAAACCCCACATGGTGTGTAGGGATGGACGGAGATGGTGTGTAGAGGATGGAGGTAGGATTCTGTTATTAATTTGCATATCTCAGAATCAGACGTCAGATATCGTAATGGGCTCGGCCGAATCAGATCTGTGTCGACATGGGTTCAGGCCCGATTGTGAATCTGTCTGATTTGTGATATTCTGTATGTGTACATTCTTAATTCTATTGGGTTACAGACTGAGTTTACGTAAATTCACCCTTTTCTGATTATTCTGTTCAGGTAATCCATAGAGTTAGGCGGATTGGTGCAACGGAGGACTCGACGGTGACCACTCGCCAAATCTGTTTAATTTGCTTTTGTTTTTATTTAAGTTTGGCGTTAAGATTTGAGAGTTTGTATTTTCTGGGACTCTCTGGACTGTTTTAAACTATTTGGTTTTTGGTTTTTGGTTTTATTTATTTATAACTCTGACGGTTTACCAAAAATAATGTTTTCTAAAATCACGAATGGTTTTACTTAATTACAATGGTTTTTCGTAAGCTTCTGCCTTTAAACACTTTTGAGGAAAGTTAATTAAACAGGAATGAACATTTTGATATTAATTCTACGTAAATAGAGTTAGCAGATCCGAAATAGTTTCATCGTGCTAGTTGTTTTTAAAATCCATTCCTTGTGACATCGCCAGATTCGACCATAACGTCTAGGCCGGGTTTGGTGTGTTACAATCTCTTTATTTTAATTTTTCAAAATTCGACTCCCATACTTTATGAAAACTAATAAGTTAATCTAATTGAAAACTATTGAATCTTACTGTTAAATTTTTATCTAAGAATTAACAATTCAACAATTTGTAATGAATTAACAAAAACTAGTATTTCAAGAATTTAGATGAAAAAAACTAGGAAAAATCAGTAGTTAAAGTTTATGAATTTACCAACAATTAGACTAACTTCTCAGTTATCCTACAATGCAATGACTGAATTCTAATAAAATAAAGTAAAAAAGACTAATTTTTGAAATTTTGTAAAATAAAAAGATGAAATTCATAATTAAACAAAAAACTTTTTGAAACATAGGTAACCTAAAATAAGTTATGATTAAATTCATTTCTAAGACAATAAAAATTCAAATTTTAATTTGTTTTGCAAATAAACAATCTTACACAATATTAGCAAATAAAATGGAATCAAATTATACAAAGAATCAAATAAACCTAATTAACAAAGTATGAATAAGATCATATGTACAAATTGTACTAATTAAAGGTTCCTTTTTATGTTTGAAATTTAGAATTAAGAGTGTTGTTCTTTTCATCTTTTTTATCGGTGATCATATATATAACAAAATGATCATGTCAGTACGCATTGAATAATATGTAATGTTGTGAAAACTGGATTGGTAGTCAAATTGATCAAACCACCCAATTCAATCATGAAAAAATAAAATTTTCCAAAAAAATCTTGATAATTCAAAAAGAAAATTAGAAAAATTTAATAAATAAATAAAAACAAATAAAAACATTAGAAATATAAACATTAATTTTATAAATTATAGCAACAAATTAAATATTTAAACTAGCTTTAACCCATTTATGCTGTTTTTGACTGGTTCGGTCTAAGTTTAGCAGTTAAACCGATTTTACTAATTTTGGTATCGGATGAATTAGTTGGGCCACTGATTCCTGGTTCAATCAATAGTTTGGTTTGATTCTAGCAACTATGAGCTAGCGATCATATACATACATACATATATATATATATATTAGCTTATTTGAAAAATTAAATTTGACATATTAAAAAAAAATTCAAACGAGAGAGAGAGAGAGCCGCTCATATTGCTCGTTTTCGGCCTATCCATATCATTTTTAATTCTTTCTAAAATTGTATATTGTTTTTAATTTAATATTTTCCTTTTATTAAATTTTAAATGTAAATAATTTAACATATATTTTAATATTTACTGTCGAAACTATTTTTAAAGTTTTTATAAAAAAACGGGGTCGACTTTAAAAAAAAAACAAAAACGGGAGTCGGCACCAATCCCTTTTACTTAGGTGTGATTGGATCACCTTATAAAATATTTTATTTCAAAACATTGATTTTGGTCCACGAAATACAAGAAAACGGGTTCGGGAGTCGGTTACGTACGAGGAAGGGTTAGCACCCTCGTAACGCCCAAAATTTGGTGCCTAATTGATAATCTCATGTCCTAATGTCGAAATTTTGAAATATTTTAGAAAATACAACCCTTTTATTTGAAAGAAAACCAAGACTTACCTATCTCAAAGAAATAAAATGCTATACCCAATAAGTTAGGATGTAACATTTCATGACTTCGAAACTAGGCTCGTCTCTATTTATAGAAAATCTTTACCTCGAGATACAAAACATCATATCTAATAAGTTAAGATATAACAATTTGAATCTTCGATGATAAGTTTTGTTTTGAAATTTGTAGGTTAAAAAAAGGATACTTGATACCTTAAGTTCCACTAGAAAAATTAAAACCCAGTAAGTTAGGGTATAATTTTCACGAGGTCCCCAAAATATCGCGTATCGCTATATTTAAAAACCTTTGAATAAAATGCATCCATTTAGCAAAATGTGTTTTTAAAAAAAATGGTTTGAGTAAGATATTGAATTGATGCATTATAACGTACATACTTAATAGTAATTCACCATAACTATAAATTATATTAGCAGTTACTACTAATAGATAAATTAAAGAAAGAATGATATGAAACAACAAGTGATACAAATAATGGAATAATTATATTAAAGCAAAACATACTAATGATAAATGAACAAAAAATGATAAACAAATATAAGATATAATGCAGTAAATAACCAAAGATAAAAACATAAATATAAAACTTTACATGCATGTAAGATAAAATAACAATATAGAATGAATTATAATAGATATTATAAACTAAGACATATGGCTTCAAATAAAATGATGTAAAATAATAAAAAATATGAATAAAAAATGAATTAATATGCAACAATGATATGGAGTAGTAAAAAATAATACATATATTCATAAAAAAAATAAGAAAAATATGTTATTAAATAAAAATAATAATATATAACTCTAAAAAAAATTATATTTATAATCTAATAATCTAATATATATATTTCATGTAAACAATATAAATAACATATGTTATATAATATAAATAAATTTTATACAAAATAAGATTTTAGAAGTAATATATATATAATATAATATAATAATACAAAATTTTAAAATGTATAACATATAACTAATATACAAATTATAAAATAATGTATAATGTAAATAATATTAAACCAAATAGAGTAATACATAATAGTAATTTAATAAAGATATAAAGATAATATGTAATAAAAAAATACATATGAATTTATACCATTAATAAATTAATATACAAATAATAAAAATAATAGAAAATTTTAATATGATAAAATAATTCAATATAATATTAGAATAATTTAAAAATAAAATAAAATAAAAAGGTTTTAAAAAAAATAAATATAAAGGGACTAAATTAAAACACGCGTCACATTGTAGGGGTTAATATGACAATTATGCCAAATTTTCAAAACGACGTCGTGCTGATATTTGCCTTTAAGTAGCCCGAGGATCAAATTGAAACAGAAGATAAGTTTTGGGGCAAAATTGAAAATAAAAAAATGCTATTCGGGCATAATTGTAAGTTTATAAAAATGTTGAAGGGTCTATACAGCAATTAGACCCTTTAATAAAAACGCGCGGATCCTCCCCGGGTCGGGTCAACGCGCGGATCCTGGTCTTCTAAACGACGTCGTTTTAATGCTTATTGGCTTAAGCAAAAACGACGTCATTTTTGAGCTGCTATATAAGTCAGTTTTAATACAAAAAAAATCATTTGAGCTCCGTTTTTAAAAAAAAATTCCAGAAAATGCTCTCAAACCCTCCTCTCCTCTGTCCGGAGTTCGGTCATCGGGTTCCTGGACCATGCGCCCCACGCGCCACTGCAGATGGTGGCCGAAGGCTAAAGCCTCAGTTTTTCGGCGCCATCGAAAGGTAAATTCGCACCCTTTTTTATTATTAGTACTATTTTATATAAAAAAAATATGCATGAATCGAATAAAAAAATGACGCAAATAAAGATAGTAAATCACCTCTGTAAAAAAAATCGTGTATTGTATTCTCTGTATTTTTTTAGTGAATATTTGTATTCTTTTTCTCTGTTGTGTGTTCGTGTCTCTATGTATTCTGTTACAGATTATTTCGGGGTTTTTATAACCCAAAAAATTAAAAAGGAAATACGAAAAATCTGTCTTTTTTGCCATTTTTACTGCTCTTTCTTTCCTTTTTTGCAGGTGACTAACGGGGAGCACGGCGATGATAGGGTGCACTAACTGCGGCGCGATTGGTGGCGGCATGGACGAGTGACTGCTGGGATGCTTGCTGGGGCGCTTGCGGGGCAATGGAAACCTAGGGTTTCCTGCGTCCGCAAGCTATTTGGGCTACTGGGGCTTGTTTAGGTTTTGGGTCTGGGTCTGTTTAGGTTTAATTTGGGTTGCTGGGTAGTCCATTTAGGTATTGTGTTAGGTCTGTTTTGGTCTGGGGTGTGATTGGGCTTGGGGTAGAGTAGTGGGTCTGTAATTTGGACTCGTAAATGGACTGTACAGGATATTTGGTTTTATTCATTATATTTTTTTTATTTTTTTTATTTTTTATTCTGGTTTATTTCATTTATACGGGCCCAGGCAAAATGGGCCGATTACAGCTGCCCCTCTTTGCTTATTGTCGTGAAACGAGAATGGAGTAAAGACTATAAAAGGACCAATTTTGCTCGGTCTTGCCGAATCTTGACTTCTTGGCCCTCGTCTTCTCCAAATGGCTTCCAACCCAACTGCAACTTCAGGGGTATTGGAATATAAGTTTAATGGCTTCAATTTGCTTCACTGCAACTTCAAGAATGCAATATCCGCTATCTTTAGTCTGCTCCCTTGCAAACTTAGGGAAACGAGACTGGTGTCTTCTAGCTTGCTCTACTGCAAACTCAGAGAGCCAAAGCTAACGTCTTCGATCTTTTTCCTGCAACTTCAGGAAAGTAAGATTTGTTTTCTTCGATCTGCTTCACTGCAACTTTAGGAATGCCAGATCTGATGTCTTCAATCTGCTCCACTGCAAACTCAGGGAGACAAGACTTGATGTCTTCGATCTGCTTCCTGCAACTTCAGGAATACCAAATTTGCTATCTTCAATCTGCTCCACTGCAAACTCAGGGAGACAAGATTTGATGTCTTCAATCTGCTTCCTGCAACCTCAGGAATATCAGATCTGATATCTTCAATCTGCTTCCTGCAACTTCAGGAATGCCAAATCTGCTATCTTCAATCTGCTCCACTGCAAACTCAGGGAGACAAGATTTGATGTCTTCGATCTGCTCCCTGCAACTTCAGGAATGCCCGATCTGCTATCTTCAATCTGCTCCACTGTAACTTTAGGGAGACAAGACTGATGTTTTTAATCTGCTTCCTGCAACTTCAGGAATGCCAGATCTGTTTTCTTCAGTTTGCTCCACTGCAACTTCAAGGAGGTCAAGTTGAGGTTTTTGATCTTCTTCCTGCAACTTCAGGAAGGTAAGATATGTCGTCTTCAATCTGCTCCACTGCAACTTCAGGGAGACAAGATTTGACAGTGCCAATTTACCCTACTACATTGTCCTATAGAAGACATGACATGCAGAATGGGTATATACTTATGCCTAATGATTAGGATGCCGTGATCGAAATGAGTCAAATGCTCCTACTCAAACATGCTATGCAAAAATGATATGAGTATGATTCCTACTCGAGGTGTTATCACTCATTCATTCATCAAGGTTTCATCTTCGTTTCCCTTGAAGCATCATTTTCTTACCCAAATAATTTGCCCCATGGAAATTTTAGGGTTCACTCCTCTTGAACCTTGGGACCCGGGTCGTATATCAACTTCAAACCATCCCCCCCAAGAATCTCAACTTTTTCTGTCCGTCCTTACTGCAACTTAAGGATACCGAACTTGTTTCAACTTCAATTCATTCCACCACAATTTAGGGTTTTTTTGAATCTTTTTCCGTCGAATTGGTCTGTCATACCATTTTCCGAATAACCCAATGACATTGTTTACTTTCGTCACAACAACTCATTATTCTGTCTAATTACCAATTGGACAAAGAATTTAGAGAAATGGTCTCCATTAAGACTCTTATTTCTCAAATATTTTTAATCTATGTACATGGAAATTCTAAACAACTGTCCTGTTTAGATTTCTTGTTTTATCTAGAAATTTCCAAAGTAATATGTAGAACCTCTTTTGTGAAATTATTAGTTCATCAATCATTATTTCAATGCAACATGCTTGTAAATAATAGGTAACAAATAGATTGATTTCAAGGAGAATTTAATGAATTATCAAAAATACAAAAGAAATTAAACTGGGAACATATCTTTGCAAAGAAAAAAGAACCCAAAGATAGTAAAATGAATAGGACAAAGATCAGATGCCCTAGATATCGCAGATTGGGCTTCTATATACAGACTCCATGAAGACTGCTTTGAGCTTAACATGTGTTTAAAAGACCCAAAGTACTTTGTTGATGCCCCGATATGCAGCATACTTCATTTCTTGTTGATTCAAGTATAGCAAGATCACTGCATGTCCATTCAAAATTTGAGCCGCCCTTTTTGGGTTTTCAACTCAAAACCCCTTTGGTCTCAAGGCGCCCTTTGCGGGTTTTCACCTTGGCCTCTTCTCCTTTTCAAGCAAAGTATTTTTTGACTGAGTCCGAGTTCACAGGATTGGGTAAGCTTTTCCTATCTATTTCAGTCAGAATCAGTGTACCTCCAAAGAAAGCTTTCTTGACCACATATGGTCCTTCCCAATTCGGCATCCATTTTCCTCTGAAATCCTTTTGTATGGGAAGGATCTTTTTCAGCACAAGGTCCCCCTCGTGAAACTCTCTTGGGCGGACTTTTTTATCATAGGCTCGCATCATTCATTTTTGGTACATCTGACCGTGAAGAATATCCCTTAGCCTCTTTTCTTCAATTAAGTTCAACTGATCATATCGAGCCTGGATCCATTCAGCTTCATCCAGCTTTATTTCTGACAAAACTCGGAGAGAAGGTATTTCCACTTCAATAGGTAGAACTGCCTCCATCCCGTAGACCAGTGAGAAAGGAGTTGCTGCAGTAGAGGTTCTGACGGACGTCCGATAAGCATAGAGTGCGAATAGTAATTTCTCGTGCCAATCCTTATTCGTCTCAGTCATTTTTCCTACTATCTTCTTGATGTTTTTATTGGCCGCTTCCACTGCCCCATTCATTTTTGGACGGTACGAAGACGAGTTGTGGTGTTTGATCACGAATTGACTACAAACTTCTGCTATCGTGCTGTTGTTCAAGTTTAATGCATTGTCTGATATGATCCTCTCAGGCATTCCATATCGACAAATGATCTCCTTCTTCAAGAACCGACTAACTGCTAACTTAGTGACGCTAGCATATGAAGCAGCCTCTACCCATTTCGTGAAGTAGTCAATGACCATGAAGATAAACCGATGCTCATTCGAAGCTTTCGGTGAGATTGGTCCAATAACATCCATGCCCCACATGGAAAAAGGCCATGGAGAAGTCATAACATGCAATGGTGACGGAGGCACATGAATTTTGTCTCCATAAATCTGGCATTTATGACATCTCTTAGCATAGTTGATACAATCTCCTTCCATGGTGGACCAATAATATCCAAATCTCATTATCTTCCTGGCCATTGTGAATCCATTAGTGTGTGTTCCACAAACACCCTCATGGACTTCTTCCAGGATTTTCCTAGCTTCAACAGCATCAACGCATCTCAATAGTACTTGATCTTTTCTCCTTTTGTACAAGATATCCCCGTCTAAAACATAGTCAGAGGCCAATCTTCTTAATGTCCTTTTATCATTCTCAGTCGCATGCTTCGGGTATTCACAATTTTTTACGTATCGCAATACATCATGATACCAAGGGTGGTCATCTTTTTCCTCCTCCTCCACATTATAACAATGAGCTGGCACTTCGACAATAATCATCTGAATAGGCCTCATATCCTCTGGTTTGTTTACTTTGATCATAGAAGCCAGGGTTGCCAAAGCATCTGCCATCTGATTTTCATCACGTGGGAGATAATTAAAAGTGATGTCGTCAAACTCCTCAATCAATCCCAAAACTATCTTTCGATAATTGATCAATATGGGATCTCTCGTCTCCCATTCACCCTTAAGCTGGTAAATCACTAGTGCAGAATCTCCATATACTTCTAGCACTCTGATTTTATGCTCTATAGCTGCTCGAATGCCCATGATGCATGCTTCATACTCTGCCATGTTGTTTGTGCAATCAAAATCCAATTTACATGTGAATGGATAATGATCACCACTCCATTTCCCACAGTATTTGATGCTCCATCAAAATTTAGCTTCCACGGATATTCTTCAGTAGTTGCCACATACATTAACTCTTCATTAGGGAAATCAAAGCTCAAAGGTTCATAATCCTCTAAAGCCCTGCTAGCCAAAAATTCTGCTATCGCGCTCCCTTTTATAGCCTTTTGGTTTACACAGACTATATCAAATTCAGAAAGCAGAATCTGCCACCTTGCCATCCTTCCATTCAAAGCAGTTGACTCCATCATATACTTTAAAGGATCAAGCTTCGAAATTAACCAGGTTGTATGATATAGCATGTACTGCCTCAATCTCCGAGTTGTCCAAATCAAGGTGCAACACAATTTTTCAATCGACGAATATCTCATTTCACAATCAGTGAACTTTTTATTGAGATAGTATATCGCCTTTTCTTTTCTTCCTGACTCATCATGTTGACCAAGCACACATCCCATGGAGTTATTGAACACTGTCAAATACAGTATCAATGGTCTATCTGGATTAGGAGGAGATAGTAATGGGGTATTTGACAGATATTGTTTGACTTTGTCAAAAGCTTTCTGGCATTCTTCGTCCCATACACCTTGGTTGTGTTTCTTGAGAAAATGGAATATGGGATCACATTTCTCGGTTAATTGTGAAATAAACCGAGCAATGTAATTTAATCTTCCAAGAAAGCCTCGAACTTCCTTTTGAGTGCATGGTGGAGGCAATTCTTGTATAGCTTTGACCTTATTTGAGTCAACTTCGATTCCTATTTCACTAACTACGAAACCCATTAATTTCCCTGACCGAGCTCCGAAAGTACACTTTGCCGGGTTGAGCTTCAATTGAAATTTTCTCAATCTCAAAAACAACTTCTTCAAAACTTCAATGTGTTCCTTTTCTGTTTGAGATTTGGCGATCATGTCATCAACATATACTTCAATCTCTTTATGCATCATGTCATGGAATAAAGTTACCATGGCTCTTTGATATGTCGCTCCTGCATTCTTCAGTCCGAATGGCATTGCTTTATAACAAAAGGTACCCCACAATATTATGAAAGTAGTTTTCTCCATATCCTCAGGGTGCATCTTGATCTGATTGTATCCCGAAAAACCATCCATGAAAGAAAACAATGAATATCCCGCCAGACATCCACCAACGTGTCAATATGAGGCAAAGGGAAATTGTCCTTCGGGCTGGCTTTATTTAAATCCCTATAGTCTACACACATCCGAACCTTTCCATCCTTCTTAGGAACAGGAACAATGTTGGCAACCCACTCTGAGTATTTGACCACCTGTAGAAAACCAGCATCAAACTGTTTCTTGACTTCCTATTTTATTTTCAATATCACATTAGGCCTCATCCTTCGTAGCTTTTGTTGAACTGGCTTGCACTCTTCTCTTATGGGAAGGTGATGCACTACAATATCAGTACTTAGCCCAGACATATCTTGGTATGACCATGCAAAGACGTCTTTGAACTGCCGTAATAACTCAACCAGGTCTCGCTTTGTCCCTTCGGCTATGCGCGTTCCAGTTTTCACAACCTTCCCTTCCTCTAAGGCTATGTTCTCTACCTCCTCTTCATGGGGTAAAATTTGTTTCTCCTCTTGCTTTACCATTCTTAACAAATCTGGAGATAAGTCACAATCTCTGTCACCTTCAAAATCCTGAGATTTCTCTAAACACATGTCTTGCTCAAAATGGACCTCTGGATCTGTAGTATCGTTGCTCATATCATTGATATCTTAGGACCTGTGGTGGGCACCAAAGAATGTACAAAGAACGAATGAATTCGAGGATAACTATTCACATGATATGAATGAGAACAAAAAATTTGGAATGAAATTGGAAAATTAAAAGAATAAAAAATAAAAGAATATTTGCCAGAATTGGTCATTAAAGATGTATTTTTTTGAAACAAAAGATGTCTGAACATGAGCCTATTTCACAAAAGAAATCTTATTGTTCCTAGGCTTAAAAACAACAAGTGCGTTCTGAATATTACTCTGTGTAATCTCTAAATACTACAGGAAGTTTTTCTGCAGTCCAATTGTTCAGAACGCTTCCAGGTTCATAAGGGCGAATGCCCAACAGATTTCTTTGCTCAGTTTCTCCATCATGTACGGCATTGATGTGAGGATTTTCATTTTTATATAATCCTATCTCCGGGTGAATTATCCCTCCTGAAACAAAGGTCTGGGATATGTGAGGGAATGTCATCGATTCCCACTCGACTTCCTCCCCATTCAACCGTGCTCTTCTTCTCTCTTGCTTTTTCTCCATTTCCTTTCTCCTCTGTCTAGCATCTGGCCTGAAACCCAAGCCAAAACGGTCTCTCTTCTCTTTCAACATTGGAACTTGAATCTCTCCTTGAAGATGTCTGCCCAGTCCTTTTCCTAGTAGGGCTCATTTCCCCACCATCATTTGTAAGCCCATCCTCGTGGTCCTGGATATCTTAGGCAATGGAACCTCATTCCCCTCCAAAATAAATGTCGCGTTCATGAACTCTAAAGATCGGAAAGAGCACTCAGTTGCTTATTCATTCACCTCTAAATATGGCGCCTCATTGGTAACAGTCGCTATGATATCTTCTTTCGCGTTTATAGTAACCAGCCGACCTTCTGTTACCAGCTTCAGTTTTTGGTATAGGGATGAGGGCACTGCCCCTGCCGAATGAATCCAGGGCCTTCCCAACAAGCAATTGTAAGAGGGCTTAATATCCATCACCAGAAAGTCCACCTCATATGTGTTTGGCCCATTTAACAGCGGTATGTCAATCCTTCCCATCACTCTTTTTTCAGTGTCATCAAATGCTCTCACTATGTTCTGGCATGTCTTCATATGAGAACTGTCTATCGGCAATCTTTTCAGTGTAGACAATGGTAAGACGTTCAGAGCCGATCCATTATCGATTAACACACTTGGTAGGGTGTATCCCTTACAACGAGTAGTGACATGCAAAGCTTTGGTCGATCCCATACCCCCAGGTAGAATTTCATCATCACTGAAGTAAATGAAGTTGTCAGCACTTATGTTACTAACCAGACGATCCAGTTTGTTGACGGATATATCCTTAGTAACATAAGTCTCATTCAGCACTTTCATCAATGCTTCGCGATGTACTTCTGAACTTAAAAGCAAAGCCAGCACTGATATGCGAGCCAGTTGTTTGCACAGTTGTTCTACCATACTGTATTCACTATGTTTTAAGAATTTCAGAAATTCTTTAGCCTCTTCTTCTTTCACTGGTTCATTGATAAGGGCCTCAGGTCCTTTCTCTCGTTCAACTGCCACAGTCTTTGATTTCATTGGTTCTGCTCTGACGTTTCCTGAATCGCAACGCCTTCCACTACGTGTGTAGGACCCTTCATTTTTTACTTCCTCGAAAGTGCCGACTGAGCTTTCCACTCCCGATATTGTCACGTTACAGTCATAAATCCAAGGTACCATTTTGTTATCCTTGTAAGGAAAGGAAAAAGGCTTCTGGATTACAACTTTTGGTGCCACTTGTGTTCCGCCCTCCATGTTTCTTGGTCGGGAGATAATGATCCTCGGATAATTGACTTTTTACTTCGTCAATTCTCCTTCGGTTGCATGTATGTTTCCTCCTTCTAAGCCTTGTTCATAAAACTCCAATTCCTTATTGTCCATAAGGCTTTGCACCAAAACCCTGAACTCAACGCATTCCTGGATCTCATGTCCTTCTACTTTGTGGAACTCATAGTAGTCCCTTATTTCTTCACATCCTTCCTCAAAATCTGATTCTACCAATCCTCTTCTCATCATTTCTCTCCAAACCATTCTCAACGGGGTTTTCACCTCTGAGATATCCCCCTTGATCTTTCTCATGACCTTTTCACCGATCGCATTTATCCCCTTATCCCCCTGATTGGGTAATGGGTTCTCCGCACTAGGTGTTTCATCGAACTTCACGATCCCCTTTTTGATGAGCCTCTTTACTACCTTTTTGAAGGCAGTGCAGTGTTCTATTGAATGCCCCATTATTCCTGCATGGTAGTCACATTGAGCGTTTGAATCATACCATTTGGGATATGGGGGCTATAACGGTTTTAGATAAAGTGGGGACACCACATGTGTGTTAAATAAACTTTGATATAGCTCCTTATACGTCATCGGAATTGGCGTAAATTAGAGCTTTTCAGAGTTCTGCCTCGTGCCAGATTCTTGTCTGATCGACCCTTGTTGCCCAGCCGTAACTACCTTTGGCTGGCTAACAGTGATTGCCTTCAAGTACCCTTGGTTGTATGTACTCGCATTATTCACCTCGTTGCCCTTTTTCCTAGGAGCAGACCTTTTAGTGGTTTCTCCCGCTTCAATCTTGCCACCCCTTATGGCATTTTCAATCATTTCTCCTACCATCACTATATCCACAAAACTCTTGGTAGTACTTCCTATCATGTGGGTGATGAATGGAGCTTTCAGGGTGTTGATAAAAAGCATGGTGGTTTCCTTCTCTAGAAGAGGTGGTTGAACTTGCATGGCAACTTCCCTCCATCTTTGCGCGTATTGCCTTAAGCTTTCATTTGACTTCTTTTCCATATTTTGTAAGGTGATTCTGTCAGGCTTCATGTTCGTGACATGATTGTATTACTTCATGAAGGCTTGGGCTAGGTCTCTCCAGAGTCGATCCTAGCACTACCGAGTTGATTATACCACCGGATGCTGCCCCCACTAAACTGTCTTGGAAATAATGAATCAAAAGTTGATCATTGTTCACGTAGCCAGCCATCCGTCTACAGAACATAGTGATGTAGGCTTCAGGGCAGCTAGTCCCATTGTACTTCTCAAATTCTGGTATCTTAAATTTATGAGGAAGCACCAAATCTGGAACCGAACTCAAGTCTTTTGCGTCAATACCATGGTGATGATCGGCATTTTCCAAAGCCTTGAAATTTTCTTCCAACCATCTACAGCGATCCTCTAACTGCCTCGAGGATTCAGTTCTTGTCCCTTCCCTCTCTGCTATATCCAAATCAGGGATAACAGGATTAGCAGGGTTATCTCTTGGGTTAGATCCTGAGCCAACTTGGAAGTTCATGGGCGGTCTAGTATCAGCTTGCCCCTGTTGAGGCCTAATTGTGTTAGATGGCCTTTGGGGATACTCTTCAGGCTGTGTTTGTGCATGTGGTGGGGTAAATCCCGAGGGAATGCCTTCACTATCTTCTTCAGTAATAGCCATGGGACCTTTTCCTTTGTCCATCGCTCCGTTCAGCATTTGGGCCATTTGAGCCATCATGTTCCTTTGAGCTTCCAATATTTGGTCTTTCATTTCTTGTTGGAGCTTTGACAATTGCTCTTGCATCTGGTATTGCATGTCTCTCTGGAATTGTTCAAGCCTTTGATCCATTTTCTTTGTCTTGGCACGTGTACCGTAATAGTGTTCAGCTTTCAAATTTTCCTTCTCTTTTTTTCTCTCTCTCTCTCTTCTTCTGTTGATAATTTCAACTAATTAGGCTCTCTCTATAGATTTAAATGCATATGATGTGATGTAATGCAAATGCATGAATGCAAGGAGGCATCGATTCAGATTCAACTTCATTTTAGAAAACTTTATTAGAAAACAAAATCCTTTACATAAAACGGAATACAAATATGCTTTCGCCCTAAGACCCAAAGTTTTGATTTTCCCAAATAAAGAGGTTAGCTCTTGACCACGATCCAACTGTAGCTCATACTTCATGCTCAGTATATCAGCCTGTGCCACCAAAGTCTGTAGATGATTAGCTACCTCTTGAATCTGAACTATTGCTTCACCCATGAGGTAATCCAGACTTCTAACTTGGTCATGAGAATGGTGGAGCTCTTCTTTCCAATGCCCTTCTCTTGCTTCAAGCTGCTCGATTCGAAGCTCATAATTCTGCAATGCTGATTCTAATCTTTCAATCTTGCCCTTCATTTCCTCGATCTTGTTCAGACTCAACTTCAGCTCGTTTGCAGAATTACGGCTTCGATGATGGTGAAGAGACCGTCCTAATTCAGCTACTCTAGCTTTTAATCCACTCTTTTCCTTTTGGCTTTCTGCTAACCTCTTTTCTAGGGCCTCATTTTGCATCTGCATCTCTAGGAACTTCCTCTCCCAATGATCAGCTTTGGCCTTTTCCTCTTAAACCTCCTGTTGCCACTGTTCCGAAGTCTTCCCCAATTCGGCATTTTTCATTGATAGACGCAGCTTCTTATACTCTGTCTTTAGGCTGTCCAAGTCTTCCTCGACCCTTTTTTTCCCTTTTCTTAACTTATCGGCCTCCAGTTTCTGAACATCCACGTCTAACCTCAGATATATTTTCTTTTCTTCCAACCTCTCTATCCTCTTTCCAAGCTCTGAACTCATCTTTTTGAAATCTTGTTTCACAATCTCTAACTCTGATGGGACCATTTGCAAGCATTCCTCTCTTGATCGGGCACCTTCTGGATTCAGCTCGGGGATGTTATCATTAATCCTTCTCATCCTCCACCCACTGTATTCTGAGGCCGTCATTGGGCCTACGGATAATCTCTTCATTCTACGAATCTGATTCCAAGCACCAGAAATCTCCTTAACACTCTTCTTATAGTTTTTCCCTCTGTATGAGAACTCACATTGACCCAGCCCATATGCCGTTGGTACAAACTGTCTTGATCCATATTGCCTTAGTACAAGTAAAGGGGTATACCCTACGGCTCCCCAAATTCCAAGTAAAGGAACCTAGTCGAAACTCCCACACCGATAAAGGATTTTTTCAGGAACCATCCAAGGAGCCCTCCACTCGATGTCTTCTTCTTGAAGGTTTTGAAGGAGCGACATCCAGCTTTCCTCGGACATGTCTTCTCTCCTTGGTGTAGCTACTATCTCTTTCAACGGAGAGTAATTCTCAGAGAAAACCCGATAAGATACTTTCTCCACCTTCCAAAAATAACTGTGGAACCAAGCCAACAACAACTGCGTACATCCAATGAACCTGCCTTCACCTATTCTCCGACATGCATTCAAAGATCTGAACGTCTCGGCTAAGATCGCAGGCACAGGCGTGACCCCTTTATCAAGTCGATCGAATAGATCAGTAACTGCTTCATCTACATGTCTTAGAGCTTTAGGGAAGATTACCAAACCGTAAATACACAAGGCAAAAATGTCAATCTTCTTCTTTACATCTAGATGTGTTAGGATCAGGTCCCTCAAACTCACCCAAGGTACGCATTTACCCTTACCTTTATCCTGAATTCTGGATGAGACCCACTGCTCACTCATCCCCGTGATATTCATTAACTTCTTCACAAAAGTTGGGACATTAGCAGCCCTAGAATAAGCCTTGTCGACTTGGATCCTCGAACAGCGAAGCAAGGTTGTATATTCCTCCACCGTGGGCACTAAATCTACTTTCCCGAAAGAGAAACAGCTATAAGCAGAATTCTAAAACTGAGTCATAGCACGGAACAGATGCTTATCTACCTTGACGTCGAGCAAATAAGGTAGATCACCATAATTACGATAGAACAGCTGCTTTGCCTCATCATCCCACCAGGTCCATATTCCTTTCAACTCTTGGAGCTCATTTTGCATGACACTGATACGAGCGAAATCCCGTAGTTTCGACACATACCCCTCAGCTACACTATCCCATTTCTCTAATTGCCTTTGCTCTGACCATATGCGGACGACTACATTATCTTCCACTTTATCAAGTTCATTCTCCATAACTAACTTTCTAACTTAGAAACTGATCGTGAATCGATACCTCTTAAAATATGAAATGACATGCACAAAAATAAAACATAACAAGTAAGTACCGCAGAATGAAATATAAAGCAAGTAAAATAAACAAACACTTATCTGGGTAACTACTAAGATTTGACATGGTTCTACTTAGGGTAAGTCCTTATGATTTCTACGTGTGGTTTAGCTCTAAAGTTAGGGTCCCTGAACCAGCAGATTCCTCGATCCTCACCTATTATAGGCTCATACAGACCGAGTTCGGTTCAGGGGAATACATTTCCCTATGGCCATGCGGAAGTGAAAACTTCACGAAGACATAGGTACAGATGTATCCCGGAAGCAATCCACTAGCCCATGCGGAGGTGAAAACCTCACGAAGGCGTAGCTTCTCGCTCCCACTTAAAGGTGCAATCACAATGGTCATGTAATGCAATGAAGAGGTATATATTGAAAATTAGAACCACATGCAATAAAAGGATCATCGTTTTTTAATAAATCAGAATTTTAAATTCGAACAAAAGGACATGAAATTATCAAATTTTACGGCTTGACTCTCTTATTGTCCCCAGTGGAGTCGCCAAGCTGTCGAAACCATTTTTAAAGTTTTTATAAAAAACGGGGTCGACTTTAAAAAAACAAAAACGAGAGTTGCCACCAATCCCTTTACTTAGGTGTGATTGGATCACCTTATAAAATATTTTATTTCAAAACATTGATTTTGGTCCACGAAATACAAGAAAACGGGTTCGGGAGTCGGTTACGTACGAGGAAGGGTTAGCACCCTCGTAACGCCCAAAAATTGGTACCTAATTGATAATCTCATGTCCTAATATCGAAATTTTGAAATATTTTAGAAAATACAACCCTTTTATTTGAAAGAAAACCAAGACTTACCTATCTCAAAGAAATAAAATGCTATACCTAATAAGTTAGGATGTATCATTTCATGACTTCGAAACTAGGCTCGTCTCTATTTATAGAAAATCTTTACCTCGAGATACAAAACATCATATCTAATAAGTTAAGATATAACATTTTGAATCTTCGATGATAAGTTTTGTTTTGAAATTTGTAGGTTAAAAAAAGGATACTTGATACCTTAAGTTCCACTAGAAAAATTAAAATCCAGTAAGTTAGGGTATAATTTTCACGAGGTCCCCAAAATATCGCGTATCGCTATATTTAAAAACCTTTGAATAAAATGCATCCATTTAGCAAAATATGTTTTTTTTAAAAAAATGGTTTGAGTAAGATATTGCATTGATGCATTATAACGTACATACTTAATAGTAATTCACCATAACTATAAATTATATTAGCAGTTACTACTAATGATAAAAGAACAAAAAAGGATAAACAAATATAAGATATAATGTAGTAAATAACCAAAGATAAAAACATAAATATAAAACTTTACATGCATGTAAGATAAAATAACAATATAGAATGAATTATAATAGATATTATAAATTAAGACATATGGCTTCAAATAAAATGATGTAAAATAATAAAAAATATGAATAAAAAATGAATTAATATGCAACAATAATATGGAGTAGTCAAAAATAATATATATATATTCATAAAAAATAAGAAAAATATGTTATTAAATAAAAAAATAATATATAACTCTAAATAAATTATATTTATAATCTAATAATCTAATATATATATTTCATGTAAATATAAATAACATATGTTATATAATATAAATAAATTTTATACAAAATAAGATTTTGAAGTAATATATATATAATATAATATAATAATACAAAATTTTAAAATGTATAACATATAACTAATATAAAAATTATAAAATAATGTATAATGTAAATAATATTAAACCAAATACAAGAATACATAATAGTAATTTAATATAGATATAAAGATAATATGTAAAAAAAATACATATGAATTTATACCATTAATAAATTAATATACAAATAATAAAAATAATAGAAAATTTTAATATGATAAAATAATTCAATATAATATTAGAATAATTTAAACATAAAATAAAATAAAAAGGTTTTAAAAAATAAATATAAAGGGACTAAATTAAAACGCGTCCTGCTCAGAGGGGTTAATATGACAATTATGCCAAATTTTCAAAACGACGTCGTGCTGATATTTGCCTTTAAGTAGCTCGAGGATCAAATTGAAACAGAAGATAAGTTTTGGGGCAAAATTGAAAATAAGGAAAAATGCTATTCGGGCATAATTGTAAGTTTATAAAAATGCGGAAGGGTCTATACAACAATTAGACCCTTTAATAAAAACGCGCGGATCCTCCCCGGGTCGGGTCAACGCGCGGGTCCTGGTCTTCTAAACGACATCGTTTTAATGCTTATTGGCTTAAGCAAAAACGGCGTCGTTTTTGAGCTGTTATATAAGTCAGTTTTAATACCAAAAAAAATTTATTTGAGCTCCGTTTTAAAAAAAAAATTCCAGAAAATGCTCTCAAACCCTCCTCTCCTCTGTCCGGAGTTCGGTCATCGGGTTCCTGTACCACGCGCCCCACGCGCCACACGCGCCACCGCAGATGGTGGCCGGAGGCTAAAACCTCAGTTTTTCGGTGCCATCGAAAGGTAAATTCGCACCCTTTTTTATTATTAGTACTATTTTATATAAAAAATATGCATGAATCGAATAAAAAAAATGACGCAAATAAAGATAGGAAATCACCTCTGTAAAAAAAATCGTGTATTGTATTCTCTGTATTTTTTTTGTGAATATTTGTATTCTTTTTCTCTGTTGTGTGTTCGTGTCTCTGTGTATTATGTTACAGATTATTTCGGGGTTTTTATAACCCAAAAAATTAAAAAGGAAATACAAAAAATCTGTCTTTTTTGCCATTTTTACTGCTCTTTCTTTCCTTTTTTGCAGGTGACTGACGGGGAGCGCGGCGACGATAGGGCGCACTAACTGCGGCGCGATTGGTGGCGGCGTGGCCGAGTGACTGCTGGGATGCTTGCTGAGGCGCTTGCGGCGCAATGGAAACCTAGGGTTTCCTGCGTCCGCAAGCTATTTGGGCTACTTGGGCTTGTTTAGGTTTTGGGTCTGGGTCTGTTTAGGTTTAATTTGGGTTGCTGGGTAGTCCATTTAGGTATTGGGTTAGGTCTGTTTTGGTCTGGGGTGTGATTGGGCTTGGGGTAGAGTAGTGGGTCTGTAATTTGGACTTTGTAAATGGACTGTACATGATATTTGGTTTTATTCATTATATTTTTTTTTGGTTTTTTTTTCTGGTTTATTTCATTTATACGGGCCCGGACAAAATGGGCCGATTACATTTACATTATAAAATTAATATTTAATTTAATTTTATATAAATTACATACTATATAAATATATATGATAAAGTAGAAAATGGGTCGAGTTCGGGCCTTTAATGTTGGAGCCCAAGCCTGACTAATTTTAAACAAGCCTAATTTTTTGTCCAAACTCATTTTTCAAGCCCCATACTTTTGTCCAAACCCTCCCATATTTCGAGTGCGCTTTCATACTTGGACGAGTACCCTAGCTCTTGAATAGGTTTATCTCCAAAAAAGTTTGTGAAAAGCATATAATTAGCGGCTAGAATTTTGTCATAATGAGAAAATATAATATATTATATATAAATTTTAATTTTAAAAATAATATTTGATATATAAATTTTACATTTTGTGAAAAGGAGGAGAGATTTTTTCTAATAATTAGAAGTTAATGAATAATAATGGGTAGTTTAATTTTTTAGAAAAACAAATGAATAGTTAAATTGAAAAAATTATTTTTTATGTCGTTAGTTTAGGAGTACCAAAAAAATTTAATTTAATTTGTACAATATTTAAATGATATAACTATCTCCATATTTCAAAAAAATTCGTGTTTTTATCAATTGAGTTGGTGTCATACTTGTTTTGTGACGTTAAACTTAATCAAATAATTTATTATAATATAAATAATTATCTTGTAATTATATACATATCTATATATATATAATAGTGATCGTATACATACTTAATTTTTAAATCTGTCACCTATTTTTTCATTTTTTCACTCTTATAATTATCTTTTTACATCATGTTTTTATAATATATGATATCATCATAAATTAAACTCTAATTATAATGATTAAGGTTCAATTTTTACCTTTAAAATTAATATAAAAGTTTAATATTACATTTCTATTGAGAAGCATTTTTATAATAATTAATTATGAGAAATCATATTTATATTAATTATATTTTGGGAAAACACTTTTACATTAATTACGTTATAAGGACGTGTTTATATTAATTATATTATGAAAAATATATTTACATTAATTAAAATAAAAGATAAATGGTTAAAATAAAAATTTTTGCATTGATAATTATTATTTTTAACTAGTTATAAAATTTTAAAAATTATTAATTAATTTAAAATATAAGTAATTTACATGAAAAAAAATTAGGTTATCCACATCAGCTAAAAACCTGATACTTTGTAATATATATATGAAGCCTGTTTAAATATGTAAAAACAATTTTTACATATATATATATATATATATATATAACAAATGTATACTAATTAACTTAAGTATTAATGAGTCTATTATAACATAAATAAAGTAATTCTGAAAAAACATAAATAAAATAACTTATGTAAAATTATATACAGACTAACTTAGTATAGGGAGGAAACCAAAAAATTGAATTAGGGATTTTTTAGAGTAAGCCTGGCCATGCTTATTTTGCGTAAGGTGTTTTTAAATTTAAGCTAGTTTTATTATCTAAATTATTATTATTTTAAATAGAATAAAATTTTAATTTTTAGTAGATACCACAATTATTGAAGTTTACCCTTTTTTTATCAAATTAATATTTAAATACTACTTTTTTATTTAGATACTGTAATTATTTAACATTATTTTTTTATCAAATTAATATTTACATACTACTTTGTATTAGCTTACCAAATTAGATAAAAAAAAGTGTTACCAAATATTCTTTTACCAAATTAATATTTAGAAACTACTTTGTATTAATTTATCAAATTAAAATAAAAATATATCAAATTTAATATAAAAATTTATAAACTATATAAAAGAAATCAATCTAAAAGAACTTTAGAAAACTTGGGGGGCCAAACACAAATTATCATATTTTTAGACATTAATGATAATATTAAAATAAAAAATTTAAAATTCTAAGGGACTAAAGTGAATTTTTTTTTTTTAAATTTAGGGGATGGGGTCTTGCCAAACCCCTAGAACTTCCTCTGCTTAAGTACTAATCAACCTAATTATAACATAAACTATCAGGGATTAATATATTAATAATGGTTTTTAAAAATAAAATTAATTTGGTAATAAATTTAATATTTTTTAAAATTTAAAAGTTTGTTAACTCATGTTGGTTAAACATACATTTTAATGACTTTGTTAAAAGGTATTTATTTTTTTACAATTTAAATAGAATTGTTTAATATTTAAAAAAATTAAATAAAAAATTAATTCATCAAAACCTTTCATGTTTGGAAATATTTGTGCAATGTGTTGTTTAAAAAATTAATATAATAAAAAAATTAAATTTAATAATAATATAAAATTTTAACATTATTTTTTTGGCCAAAAAAATTAATAATATTTAATGATAATCAAATCAAATTAAAAATGCATTAAGAATAAAATTTCACATAATCATAATTAAAATCAATAAAATACAGGGAAGGATTAAATTGAATGTATAATAGTTTTTGGAGGGCCCAAATTGCATATATCTCAAAAAGTTCTTTTTACACATCATTGGAAATTTGGATTGAAAGAATGAAATGCATATGTAATAAATAAAGTAAATGAGTTTGAATAAAATATATGAAAAGTATAAAAAGCATGAATTGGGTTGGGAGAAGATTAGGCTCAAATTGATGGCAAATCTGATACTTTTATTAACACCAGTCAAGTAACAATGCAAAATAATAATTCCAAAACATCACTTTTATTAATAAAACAAAATGTGTTTACATTGTATTCCACTTCCTTATATAGGCAATTTATTTAAATGAAAATCAAATTCCTAATTGCATAAAGCCTATGAGTTTCAGCTTGTAGACAAGGAAAATTTTTGAATTATTTGTCAAGTCAAAGTTATCATGTATCAAAAGTTAAAATTACCATAGCAAAAATGATGCCTCATATTAGTATCATAATTATTTTTCTCTCATTAATTAATATATAAATAATAATTTATATTATTACTAATTAAAATAAAATAATTAAGTGATAATGTTAAATAATTATTTTATCTCTAATTAATTATTAAGAAATAAATAATAAATAAAAAAGTTTGAATTCTTATAGAAAAAATAAATGAAGTAGTTAAATTCTACTAAAATCCATTTTTATTCAAGTAATTTACACTATAAAAAGGGGTCACCCCAAGCCATTTTACATACATGAGTTCAATAAGCCCAAAAGATATTTACATAAATCTTTGAAGAAGCCGAAGAACTTGAAGAAATTTTGATGAAAACCATATATGTTCTAAAAAAAGGTTGCCTTCCGATCTAATTCAATCGAGGAAAAGAAGTCAAAAGTCATTTACGAAGAAAGCCGCCTTTCGATCCTAATGAACTGAATAAAGGAGGTCTAAACATGTTTCAAAAGCAAGTTAAAACGATACTTGAAGCAATCCACATCCATCCAAGATCAAGTTAGACAACCCTTGGATCAAAGCAAAACCAGAGAGAAGAATCAAAGGAGTTTTCTTTGTACTTAAGAATTTTTCAGAGATTGTTGTAACATCCTTAACCCACCTCTGTCATCGAGTTAGGGTCACGGGCATTACTAACCGATCAGAACATTTAATTCCAACATAATTAGAGGTGCAAGCTAACTGTTAACATCTATATTATTCAGAAAGCAGAACATGCTAATCTCACACTTCCATATTATTATCTTATACAATAGAGTAATGACATATGCTACGCAATGCTAAACTTGGATTGTCTATACTCTTACCACTATTTATCCTCTCTCGAAAGGTAGAAGTTGGATACATAACAAGACTATTCCAATTATTAGCATCAAAGTATTGAACTATACTCCAACTACTACCTTCGATGATATTAGTAGAATGACCTACTTCACCCAGTTTAGGTTTGCTATTTCACTCAAAATCAGAGTAAAAATACTCTTACAGTCCTTAATACGAGTTTACAGGTCCCTAAAAATAGTCTAAAAACATACAGGGGCTAATTTGAAACAATTCTGAAAGTTTAGGAAAATTTAAATAAAAAACTTAGAAACAGGGGTCACACGGCCATGTGATATGCCCCAAGTTGTGTGGCTTTCGAAGTTGTGACACACGGCCATGTCCCAGCCCGTATCTCTACCCATGCAACTCACTGACTTGAGACACACGGTCTTGTCTCTGCCCGTGTAACACACTGAGTTGGGTCACACAGCCGTGTGCCAGACTGTGTGTCACACGACCGTGTGACAGACAGTGTCTCAGGCCGTGTGTGCCTAAATGTACCTTAAAACTCAAGTTTACCAAATCATGCTTACTTGAACACTAAGCAACTCATTTACCAACCATTTAACCTACTCAAAACACAATTAAACATGCTTAAAACATGACAAAACATCCATCTTAAGTGCTTAACAAATGTACCCTCATTGGTACCACATTTTATAATTGCAAACACATTAGTAAGGCATCAATTATCCAAACTCTCATTCATACTAAATTGTCATAATTGAACTAATGTTTTAGTTATTTAGGCTACCGAGTTTAAAACTAAAACACATGCAAAACATTAGCTTGGCTAACATACCAAAACATAGATTTAACAACAACCATATGAACACATAAATACCATTACACATGGACTCAAAATAACATCACATTAACAAATCAGCATCAACCAAAAGACCTCCTACGTACATGCCATTATTGTAACAACCCGATTTTGGGTCTAGTCGGGACAGTGGTTCCGGGACCACGAATCCGATGTAGAAAATTTTGTTTTTATTATATTTTTATGGTCTATAATTTTATGGAACAATTTCACGAAAATTTCGTTCGAAAATTTTGACGTTTGGGCACTCAATTTAGTTAAAAGGACTAAATTGCAAAAAGTGAAAAAATTGAATTCTATATGTTAAAGGTGTCCAATTGCTATGAGATTTTAAATTGGAGGTCCTTAGATGGTAATTAGACCATTGGTTAAGTTGGTGGACAAAAATGGGCATGGTTTGGTATGTTTCTAAAGTTTTTCATTAAGGGCATTTTAGTAATTTGGTAATTAAAATGAATTAAAAAGCCATAATAAAGCCAAAATTTGTCCATCTTCTTCCCCATGGCCGAATTTCACAAGGATAAACCATGTCTAGGGTTTATAAAGTTTTCAAGCTCGATTGTAAGTCTGTTCTTGCCCCGTTTTTAATGCTCTTTACATTTTTGAAGTCGTTGTAACCCGATCTATCTGTTTCTACCACTAATTTAAGATATGATCAAGGTATAGGGTTTTACCCATGTTGAATATGTTTGTATTTTGATGTTTTATGGTAGAAAATGCATATTTGTTGTTTGTTAAACGACTTTTATTAAGTGATTTTCGGTAAAAATGTCAAAAAGGACTAATTTATAAAAGTTATAAAATGAGTAGAAAAGTGTGAATAAATGAGAAATGTGGATTGTTATGAGTATGAAAATGGTTCAGCTAGGCTTGGATTTTGAAGAAATTGAATGAAATTCATATTACGAGCCTAGGGACTAAATTGTAAAATTTCAAAAGTTTAGGGGCAAAAATGTAATTTTTCCATAATATGAATTTTGGATTGAAATGAATAACGTGTTGATTAAATGAGATGAATTTGGTATTATAGATCAAGAAAAATGAAGTTCGGGTCTAGATCGAGGGAAAACCAAAGTGTTTAACGATTAAGTCCATTTTCGCTATTTTTGTATCGAGGTAAGTTTGTATGTAAATAATGCAACGTTATAATTATTTTTATAATTTTTTGTTATTGCATGAATTGTATGGTTGACTCTATGGATGAAATTGACGAAGTTTCGATAAGCGAGTAAATATCCCGGTTGAACCTTAGGAATAGATAGGATACAAATGTCATGACATTAGGGTTACTGAGATTACGTGTAAGACCATATCTGGGATATGGCATCAATATGAGACTTTGTATAAGACCATAGCTGGGCTACTGGCATCGATACGATATTACATGTAAGACCATATCTGGGATATGGCATTGGTACGTTACTGTGTGTACAAGATTCCCGAGTATCCTTTAGTATTCCAAATGGTTCAACGGGAAATGTTGACGAAATGTTCAACGGGTATGTTGAAGATGAGTAAGTATGTGATTATGTTACGAGTTGGTACAGACATGTATGAAAAACTCAAAGAAAATGGATTCGGTATATGATGAACAATTGGTAAGAATGTGTTTGAGTAAGTTGTGCTTGTGAAGCTTAAATGACATTTATGTTGATATGTGTTATGTTGATATTAAATGACATTTATTGTAACATCCTAGGAAGGGCCTATGCATTTTTCAGATCAATTGTATGAAATGACAAGTCTTAAGTATTATGAATAAATTTTTGATACTTTTGGAAACCTAGAAATGAATGAAAATGGAAATGGAAATGGACATTTTTGGAAACTTAGACATTTTTGGAAACCTAAACATTTTTGGAAATGATCCAAAAATGGAAACTTGAACATTTCGGGAAACTTGGATATATGAGATAAATAAAGGAGTTTTATTCACATAAATATGTGAATAATAAGAGATAAATAAAGGAGTTTTATTCACATAAATATGTGAATAATAAGAGATAAATAAAGGATTATTTTCTAATGAGATAATTGAGGAGATAATTGATGGATTAAAGGCTTTTATCTTTTAAATAAAAGAGATAATATTATCAAAAAGAGGAGTGGTGGCCAAGTAAAGGACTCCTAGGCTGATAACTTTGGCTATAAAAGGAGGACAGGAGGGCTACTCATCAACATTTGCTCCCTCTTCCTCTCTCACAAAATTCTCCCTAGCAAAACCCTCTCTCACGAATTTTCATTAAGCAAAAATCCTCTCTTTTCTTCTATTTTCTTCTCCGTTTCTCTCATTAAGCTGAATCTTTGTGGATTCTAAGAAAGAGGGCAATCATCCACAACATCAAAAGGGGATCTTTCGGGAAATCTAAGGATCTAAGGTAAGGATTATAAATATAAATATGTGGTTAAAGATTATGATTCACGTTTTCAAAGTTAGATCTAATCTAACACGGAGTTATAGGATTTCAACAGGGCTTATAAAGGAATCCTCTTGATTTGGAATCCCATCATAAGGTAAGGGATATTCGGCCAAGGCATAATTTGTTTAAGTGTTTTCCATTATTTCAAAAACCGAAAACTGACATGGTTACATACCTAGTATTAGCCGATTTCAAGGAAGAGGAATTCTAGCAACTGTTGGGACTTGATTAAATCAATTCGGCAACTAGGTAAGTAATTCTACTTCTAGTAGGATTTGGTTTTAAGACCAAATAGGTTTATTTATATGTTTTAATTAATGGCCGAATATAGGAGTGAAAGATCTAGATCGGTAGATCGCTCTACGAATTCACGGAAACTATTAAGCGAAAAAAGGTGTGTACTCTTACTAACTTTCAATAAATTGCATGGCAATCATTAGATATGTAAATATGTAACAGATGTGAATGTGGCTAAGCACCACAAATGTGGTAAGGAGTACCTGTGCACGTTTCCTACTTTTGATAGGATTGTGAATGTGATATATTTTGAACATGTGATTAGTAACATGAATGAAAATTAAGTATGTGAAATATGTTATGAAATAATTGGGGCATTCGGGATATTTGTGGAGGAAGAAAGTGAAGGTGATGACTACGGTCTCACCAACGTAAAGTGGTGACTACGGTCACATAAAGTGAAAAGTGGTAACTTCGTTACATCCAAGTGAATACAAAGTGTCTAATGACACAACATAAGTGGGCGATGAGCACGTCGACCGCAGCGATCGCCTTCGATGGTGTGTAGCGGATGGAGGGTCGACTTAGTAGTCCCCGCGATGTACAAAGTTGGTACGGGTGGTGTGTAGCGGATGGACAAATAGGTTTGGATTTGGGTTGCATCATCCTTTATTTTGTATGAACATGATATTGATATGATTTGTATGCCTGATTTGTTGGAAATTAGTACTATGTACACATTGAGTCTGTTGACTCACCCCGTTGGGGAATTATTTTTCAGGTGATGAGCAGTGATGGACCGGGTCGGCAGGAGCTAAAGGTGGCCATGCATCGCTTGAAGAAATTATTTGGAATTTGGACTTTATGAAATTTTAGTACTTTATTTTGGGTTTGAATGATGTAATAAGGCCATAAGGCCCAGTTGGATTTTCTTTATTCCTGTTTATTTTTATTTAAATATGATACAAATTATGTTTGATTAAAGATAAGTAAATTTATATCTTTTAAAATAATAAACCCAAAAATTATTTTGTCACCTTATTTAAGTTGGATTTCCAGAATTTATTAAATAGGTTTCAAATTAAGCCCAACCCAAAACAATTTTTTTAAAATTACACAATTTTTCTCTAAGTCATTTAGAACATTGAAAACCGATTTATTTAAGGAACATACGAGATCCGGTTCGTGCTCGTGGGCCGGTGTGGGGTGTTTCAGATTGGTATCGAGCCCGCTTTAAAACTCTCGGCCAGTGGGCTCAGTGCCCAAAACGTTTTCAATTCGAGCCCAAATGAATTTCTTTGAAATAAGCGTGTTTTATGGCATGGCACCTAAGTTTCCGACCATGATCCACCAGTAAGTACCTTTAACCATCTGTGTGATTATGTGAATTATGAATTGTAAAAGGGTAGCAAAGGCATGGAACGTAGAATAGTGTGATAGGAACTTGAACCCTAGGATTAGACTACTCAAACACTTGAAACTCATAAGACTTAATGAACTTAACAAACCTATGACTAAGTTATTAAGCTGGGGTGTGGCAACCCACAGACGCATGTCTAGGATTGGATCCTAAGAGCACAGGTATTTAAGCAGTCCCTAGTGACTCACCTCCTCTTCGCAGTATCCTACCTGTGCGTAGCTTCGGTTACCCTAACTCGGAAGGCTCTGTGGTGGTGGCAACCTCTGCATGCGCATGTCTAGAAAGGTCGGTGAGAGCTTAGTATTTAAGCGATCCGCGTGACTCACCTCCTCTTCATTCGAATCCCGTCAGGCGTAGCTTTGGTTCACCCCGACCAAGAGGGCTCGGTCATAGGCTAAACACAAAGAATAAAACCGAAAGGGACTTAGCCGTTTTTCTTTTAAAAAAATAAAAAAAAATGTATAACCAAAATTTAGTTTTAAAACTCTTAGAAACTTATGAGAACTATTCTACAACATTTTCTTCTAAAAAAAAAAAATACCCTTGGTTTATAAAATGACCAAACCACCCATAGTTTTAACAAAATTTCATTACTTTATCAAATGTTCAAAAAACCCTAATTTGTAAAATATCAAACTATCTTGATTTTGGAAAATTACAAAATTGCTCTCTAACTTACAAAATTACCAAAAAACGACCCTGATTTCCAAAATTTTTACAATATCATTGCTTTGAAAAGTGTAACTCTCAAAGGAACCCTCAATGTTTTACAATCTTGGAAAATATCCCTAACTTAATAAATTTTACAAATTTACCCTGATTTTTGGAAAAATTATCAAAATACCCCGAGATCAAAATTACCAAATACCCTGGATTTCAAAATTCTTCCAAAATTTCCCCGGAACTTTAGAAGTACCAAAATACTTTCGTCAAAATCACCAGGGAACTTTTTATTTTTGAAAATTTACGAAAATACCCCTGTAGGATAAAATTACGAAAATGCCCCTGGGTAGTGGAAAAGCAAAATAACGAAAACAACAACAAGAATTACAACGTTTCTTTGAATGAACGAAAGTTCATATTTGTTGATGGATGAATGAATGAATGCAAGACTGTATGCATGTATGAATACGAAAGAACCACTCTTAAACTCTTCTTCATAAGATATCATCGCGGGTAATAAGTGAAACAAGAATACTAATACATAAAATTCCTTAATCAGATCTCATCGATAATGAGCTCAAGAGGACGTGGTCGCCGTGTGGAAGAGGTAGAGGAAGGATGACCGTTAGATCGGGACAAGGTTCTCGACAATGAGATACCACCACCACCATCACCCCAAATTGTCAATGTTGAGCAAAGCAGCTCTCGATGGGAAGATGCCGTGTCGCAGTCCGTGTCTTTGCGAGTTTTGGAATTGGTGGTGGTGCAGAAACAATTCGTGAAATCGTAAGTCCATTACTCGAGCGGCTCGTGCTAATGGAGCTGAAATGTTTAGAGGAGTATCGGAGTGGCACCCAAAGATACCGGTGAGTCGGTTGGAAGCAAATGAGCGCATCATGGATGAGCTCGACTTGACCCCCGAGGAGAAGTTGAAAGGGATGACGGCATTTATTACGCGATGAAGCGTATCAATGGTGGTTAACCGTTCGGACGGTGCCACGGCGGAAGATCGACACAGGAATATGCTAAGGAAGCATTTCGTAAAGAAGTATGTAGGAACCAGTATATAGATGAGCAAAGGAAGGCTTTTCCCGGGTTGGTACAAGGAAGTAAGTCTCATCACCGAATATGAAGCGGAATTCTTGAGGTTGAGCCGATATGCCCGAGGAGTAGTGGCGATCGAGCATGAACGCAATGTGTTCGTTTTGAGGACGGACTTAGGGACGATTTGAGACTTTTGATAGCACCGCATCGTGAGCGCGAATTCTCTCGCCTTGGTGGAAAAGGCTAAAGTCGCCGAGGAATTAAGGACGCCACCAAGCAGTGTGTGGATGCAAAATAAGCCCAAAAGAGGTTTTGGGCCATCCGGAAAAGGCCACAAGAGGCCTAGAGTTGACAGCCACAAAGTCAACAGTTTGCCGGGTACGGCCGGGCAATTTCGCCCTTGTGAACATTGTGGAAGTAAGCACGGGGAGAGTGTTGGAAAAAGGCGGGACGATGTCTCAAGTGTGGGTCCAAGGACCATATGATTAAGGATTGCCCCAAGCTATTAGATGAGAGCCAACCAGCCTCTGAATGCTAACCAGGCTGGTAGAGGCGGACAGCAGCCTCAAAGAGGTCGTGGGTCGGCCAACAGAGGTAGTGGCAGAGGCCGTGGAGCTCAGGGCCGAGGTGCAGCTAACGCCAAAGCAAGGCAACCAGGTTTGGTTTACGCGGTTCACGGAGGGAAGAGAGGAGACGCGCCGGATGTTATAACTGCACGCGTTCTTTATTCATGACAAACCCTATTTTGCTCTTATTGATGTGGGCTCAACTCATTCCTATGTTGCATGTAGTGTGGTTGAAACACTAGGCCTAGACTCTGAACTTTCTGATAGGCAGATAACTGTAGTAAGCCCTTTAGGCCAAACGGTGAGGATAGATAGGATCTTTCGGAATGTACCCCTAGAGATTCAAGGAGCGAACTTTCTGGTGACTTAATGGAATTACCCTTCGGAGAGTTTGAGCTTATACTTGGAATGGATTGGCTAGTAGAGCATCGAGCCGTGTTGGATTGTGCGGCTAAACGTATGGAACTAAGAACCCGGAAGATGAGGTAGTAGTGATGATCGGAGAAAGGAGGAACTACTTGTCTAACGTAGTTTCGGCACTGAGGGCCGAGAAAATGGTTAAGAAAGGATGTAAGGCATTTTTAGCCTTCGTGAGTGCGTTAAGAGGAGAAGAGGAAGGTGTCTAGGGAGTTAGAACAAGTAAGGATTTTGAGGATGTATTTCCGGAGGAGTTGCCCTAATACCCCCGGATAGAGAAGTGGAATTTGGAATAGATTTGCTACCGTGAATAGCTCTGTGTCAATCACTCCTCACCGAATGGCACCAAAGGAGTTAGTGGAGCTCAAGGCTCAAATCCAAGAGTTGTTGGATCGTGGGTTCATTCGACCCAAAGTGTCTCCGTGGGGAGCACCGGTTCTCTTTGTGAAGAAGAAGGATGGAACTATGCGGATGTGCATAGATTATCGTCAGTTGAACAAACTGACCATCAAGAACAAGTATCCTTTGCCAAGGATAGATGACTTGTTCGACCAACTGAAAGGGGCAGTTGTGTTCTCAAAGATCGACTTAAGGTCGGGGTATCATCAATCGAAAGTGAAGGAGGTCGAGATTCATAAGACCGCTTTTAGGACAAGGTACGGTCATTTTGAATTTGTGGTGATGCCGTTTGGGACGTGACGCACCGGCCGCGTTCATGGATATGATGAATAGGGTTTTCCAACCCTACTTGGATAGATTCGTCGTGGTGTTCATCGACGACATTTTGGTGTATTCCAAGACGGAGGAGGAGCACGATGAGCATCTCCGAGTTGTGTTAGAAGTGTTAAGGAAAAGAAGCTTTATGCCAAATTCAGCAAGTGCGAATTTTGGCTCAAGGAAGTGGCGTTCCTAGGACATGTGGTATCCGCAGAAGGAATAAGAGTGGATCCTAGGAAGATCGAAGCGTTGTTGGATTGGAAATCACCTAGGTCGGTGGCTGAAATCGTAAGTTTCTTAGGCTTGGCAGGCTATTACGAAGGTTCGTGGAAGGATTCTCGTCAATAGCCGCACCTTTGACAAAGTTACTAAGGAAGGAAGTACCGCTTTGTGTGGACGGATAAGCAACAGGAGAGCTTTGAAAAGCTTAAAAGGTGCGGCGAAGCTCGGTGTTAATTCACCCAGAGCGCGTAAGGACTTCGTAGTATATTGTGATGCTTCGCACACGTGGTTAGGCTGTGTGCTAATGCAAGAAGGAAAGGTAGTCGCTATGCATCTCGACAGCTTAAGGCCGCATGAGGTGAACTACCCAACTCATGACTTGGAACTCATGGCGGTGGTTTTCGCCCTCAAAGTTTGGAGGCACTACCTTTATGGAGAAAGGTCGAGTAATTTACACGGACCACAAAAGCCTTAAGTATTTGTTGACTCGAAAGGAGTTGAACTTGAGGCAACGAAGGTGGGTGGAGTTATTGAAAGATTATGACTGTTCGATAGAATACCATCCGGCAAGGCGAATGTGGTAACCGACGCCCTAAGTAGGAAGGTTGTGTTGGATTTAAGGGCTTTGTTCGCTCACTTAAGTTTGTATGAAGACGGAAGCTTTGTTGGCAGAGTTACAAGTCAAGCCAACTTTGGTGAAGGAGGTGAAAGAGGGACAGTTGGCGGATAAGGACTTAAGTACTAAGTTACTGACAAAAGCGCGGCAAGGAGGATTAAAGGATTATGGCGTCAATGATGAAGGAGTACTGTGCTACAAGGAAAAGGTTTGTATGCCGAGGGATAAGGAGTTGAGACAAAGGATTCTTCGGGAAGCGCATGGTAGTCCTTATGCTATGCATCCCGAGGCATCAAGTCAGATAGAGATCTAAGGGAACAATTTTGGTGGTCGGACACAAACGAGAGGTGATCAATTTGTGGGGAAATGTTTGACATGTCGCAAGTAAAGGCTGAACACCAAGTCCCATCGAGATTGCTTCAACCAATTGAGATTCCCCAATGGAAGTGGGAAAGAATTACCATGGACTTAGTTAGTGGGCTTCCCTTACGCCCACTAAGAAGGACTCGGTATGGGTGATAGTGGACCGTTTGACCAAGTCCGCACATTTTATCCCCTGTGAGGATCGACTATTCCCTTCAAAAGTTAGCCAAGTTATATGTGGCGGAGATCGTGAGGCTACACACGGGTACCGATGTCGATCATCTCCGATAGAGACCCAAGGTTTACGTCTCGATTTTGGAAAGCACTTCATCAAGCATTAGGCACTAAGCTAGACTTCACTACGGCTTTTCATCCACAATCGACGGCGATCGAACGGGTTATACAAGTGTTGGAAGATATGCTAAGAGGTCATGTGATGGATTTCCGAGGAAGTTGGGAAGATTACTTGCCTCTAGCCGAGTTCGCCTACAACAACAAATGGCTATCGTGCAAGCATTCGGATGGCACCATACGAAGCATTGTATGGAAGGAAATGTAGAACACCAACTTGTTGGACCGAGTTAGAGAACGCCGCGTTTTGGGTCCAGAGTTAGTGGCGAAAACGAGAGAGAAGGCGGAATTAATTCGAGCACGGTTGAAAGAAGCTTCCGATGGACGTAAGTCGACGCAGACCTTAAGAGGAAAGAAATTGAGTTTGAAGTAGGAGACCAAGTGTTTCTAAAGGTCTCACCTTGGAAGAAGGTTATGCGGTTCGGTCGCAAAGGGAAGCTAAGCCCAAGGTTTATAGGGCCCTATCAAGCTTCGAAGCGAGTTGGGCGATGGCATACCAATTGGAGTTGCCACCAGAGTTGCATCAAATACACGACATATTTCATGTGTCCATGCTACGTCGCTATCGATCGGATCCGTCTCATGTGGTACCTGTTGAAGAAGTGGAGTTAAGGCGAGATCTATCCTACGAGGAGGAGCCGATTCAGATCTTGGAACGTGACGTGAAAGCACTACTGAAAGAAGTCGGTGCCTTTAGTCAAGGTGTTATGGCGCAATCATGGATCGGAAGAAGCTTCGTGGGAGCCAAAGAGACAATGCGACAAAGAATACCCTCAACTGTTTAGTTAGGAAATTTTGAGGACGAAATTTTATTTAAGGGGGGTAGAACTGTAACATCCTAGGAAGGGCCTATGCATTTTTCAGATCAATTGTATGAAATGACAAGTCTTAAGTATTATGAATAAATTTTTGATACTTTTGGAAACCTAGAAATGAATGAAAATGGAAATGGAAATGGACATTTTGGAAACTTAGACATTTTGGAAACCTAAACATTTTTGGAAATGATCCAAAAATGGAAACTTGAACATTTCGGGAAACTTGGATATATGAGATAAATAAAGGAGTTTTATTCACATAAATATGTGAATAATAAGAGATAAATAAAGGAGTTTTATTCACATAAATATGTGAATAATAAGAGATAAATAAAGGATTATTTTCTAATGAGATAATTGAGGAGATAATTGATGGATTAAAGGCTTTTATCTTTTAAATAAAAGAGATAATATTATCAAAAAGAGGAGTGGTGGCCAAGTAAAGGACTCCTAGGCTGATAACTTTGGCTATAAAAGGAGGACAGGAGGGCTACTCATCAACATTTGCTCCTCTTCCTCTCTCTCGAAAATTCTCCTAGGCAAAACCCTCTCTCTAAATTTTCATTAAGCAAAAATCCTCTCTTTTTCTTCTATTTTCTTCTCCGTTTCTCTTTGTTAAAATTTGAATCTTTGTGGATTCTAAGAAAGAGGCAATCATCCACAACATCAAAAGGGGATCTTTCGGGAAATCTAAGGATCTAAGGTAAGGATTATAAATATAAATATGTGGTTAAAGATTATGATTCACGTTTTCAAAGTTAGATCTAATCTAACACGGAGTTATAGGATTTCAACAGCTTATAAAGGAATCCTCTTCAGATTTGGAATCCCATCATAAGGTAAGGGATATTCGGCCAAGGCATAATTTGTTTAAGTGTTTTCCATTATTTCAAAACCTAAAAACCGACATGGTTACATACCTAGTATTAGCCGATTTCAAGGAAGAGGAATTCTAGCAATTGTTGGGACTTGATTAAATCAATTCGGCAACTAGGTAAGTAATTCTACTTCTAGTAGGATTTGGTTTTAAGACCAAATAGGTTTATTTATATGTTTTAATTAATGGCCGAATATAGGAGTGAAAGATCTAGATCGGTAGATCGCTCTACGGAATTCACTAAACTATTAAGCGAAAAAGGTGTGTACTCTTACTAACTTTCAATAAATTGCATGGCAATCATTAGATATGTAAATATGTAACAAGATGTGAATGTGGCTAAGCACCACAAATGTGGTAAGGAGTACCCAGTGCACGTTTCCTACTTTTGATAGGATTGTGAATGTGATATATTTTGAACATGTGATTAGTAACATGAATGAAAATTAAGTATGTGAAATATGTTATGAAATAATTGGGGCATTCGGGATATTTGTGGAGGAAGAAAGTGAAGGTGATGACTACGGTCTCACCAACGTAAAGTGGTGACTCACGGTCACATAAAGTGAAAAGTGGTAACTTCGGTTACATCCGAAGGAATACAAAGTTGTCTAATGACACAACATAAGTGGGCGATGAGCACGCCGATCGCAAATGATCGCCTTCGATGGTGTGTAGCGGATGGAGGGTCGACTTAGTAGTCCTCGCGGTGTACAAAGTTGGTACGGGTGGTGTGTAGCGGATGGACAAATAGGTTTGGATTTGGGTTGCATCATCCTTTATTTTGTATGAACATGATATTGATATGATTTGTATGCTCGATTTGTTGGAAATTAGTACTATGTACACATTGAGTCTGTTGACTCACCCGTTGGGGAATTATTTTTCAGTGATGAGCAAAGATGGACCGGGTCTGGCAGGAGCTAAAGGTGGCCATGCATCGCTTGAAGAAATTATTTGGAATTTGGACTTTATGAAATTTTAGTACTTTATTTTGGGTTTGAATGATGTAATAAGGCCATAAGGCCCAGTTGGATTTTCTTTATTCCTGTTTATTTTTATTTAAATATGATACAAATTATGTTTGATTAAAGATAAGTAAATTTATATCTTTTAAAATAATAAACCCAAAAATTATTTTGTCACCTTATTTAAGTTGGATTTCGAAATTTATTAAATAGGTTTCAAATTAAGCCCAACCCAAAACAATTTTTTTAAAATTACACAATTTTTCTCTAAGTCATTTAGAACATTGAAAACCGATTTATTTAAGGAACATACCAGATCCGGTTCAGGCTCGTGGTAGGGTGTGGGGTGTTTCATTGGTATCGAGCCCGCTTTTAAAACTCTCGGCCTGTGGGCTCGTGCCCAAAACGTTTTCAATTCGAGCCCAAATGAATTTCTTTGAAATAAGCAGGTTTTATGGCATGGCACCTAAGTTTCCGACCCATGATCCACCAGTAAGTACCTTTAACCATCCGTGTGATTATGTGAATTATGAATTGTAAAAGGGTAGCAAAGGCATGGAACGTAGAATAGTGTGATAGGAACTTGAACCCTAGGATTAGACTACTCAAACACTTGAAACTCATAAGACTTAATGAACTTAACAAACCTATGACTAAGTTATTAAGCTAGGTGTGGCAACCCCCATGACGCATGTCAGGGATTGGATCCGGAAGAGCACAGGTATTTAAGCAAATCCCTAGTGACTCACCTCCTCTTCGCAGTATCCTACCTGGTGCGTAGCTTCGGTTCGCCCTAACTCGTAAGGCTCGGTGGTGTGGCAACCTCATGCGCATGTCTAGAAAGGTCGGTGAGAGCTTAGTATTTAAGCAGTCCGCGTGACTCACCTCCTCTTCATTCGAATCCTGCCTGGTGCGTAGCTTTGGTTCACCCTGACCAAGAGGGCTCGGTCATAGGCTAAACACAAAGAATAAAACCCGAAAGGGACTTAGCCGTTTTTCTTTTAAAAAAATAAAAAAAATGTATAACCAAAATTTAGTTTTAAAACTCTTAGAAACTTATGAGAACTATTCTACAACATTTTCTTCTAAAAAAAAAATACCCTTGGTTTATAAAATGACCAAACCACCCATAGTTTTAACAAAATTTCATTACTTTATCAAATGTTCAAAAAACCCTAATTTGTAAAATATCAAACTATCTTGATTTTGAAAAATTACAAAATTGCTCCTAACTTACAAAATTACCAAAACGACCCTGATTTCCAAAATTTTTACAATATCATTGCTTTGAAAAGTGTAACTCTCAAAGGAACCCTCAATGTTTTACAATCTTGGAAAATATCCCTAACTTAATAAATTTTACAAATTTACCCTGATTTTTGGAAAAATTATCAAAATACCCTTGAGATCAAAAATTACCGAAATACCCCCTGATTTCAAAATTCTTCCAAAATTTCCCGGAACTTTAGAAGTACCAAAATACTTTCGTCAAAATCACCAGGAACTTTTTATTTTTGAAAATTTACGAAAATACCCCAGTAGGATAAAATTACGAAAATGCCCCCGGGTAGTGGAAAAGCAAAATAACGAAAACAACAACAAGAATTACAACGTTTCTTTGAATGAACGAAAAGTTCATATTTGTTGATGGATGAATGAATGAATGCAAGATCAGTATGCATGTATGAATACGAAAGAACCACTCTTAAACTCTTCTTCATAAGATATCATCGCGGGTAATAAGTGAAACAAGAATACTAATACATAAAATTCCTTAATCGGATCTCGCCGATAATGAGCTCAAGAGGACGTGGTCGCCGTGGAAGAGGTAGAGGAAGGATGACCATTAGATCGGGACAAGGTTCGACAATGAGATACCACCACCACCATCACCCCCAACCACAATGTTGAGCAGCAGGCTCGCATGAGGAAGATGCCGTGTGTCGCAGTCGTCTTCGCGAGTTTTGGAATTGGTGGTCGTGCAGAAAAACAATTCAGAAATCGTAAGTCCAGGCGTACCTCGAGCGGCTCCGTGCTAATGGAGCTGAAATGTTTAGAGGAGTATCGGGAGTGGCACCCAGTGACACTTGAGTACTGGTTGGAAGCAATGGAGCGCATCATGGATGAGCTCGACTTGACCCCGAGGAGAAGTTGAAAGGGATGACGGCAGCCGCTACGCGATGAAGCGTATCAATGGTGGTTAACCGTTCGGGACGGTGCCACGGCGGAAGATCTGACCTGGGAATATGCTAAGGAAGCATTTCAGAAGAAGTATGTGGGAACCAGGTATATAGATGAGCAAAGGAAGGCTTTTCTGGGGTTGGTACAAGGAAGTAAGTCTGTCACCGAATATGAAGCGGAATTCTTGAGGTTGAGCCGATATGCCCGAGGAGTAGTGGCGACTGAGCATGAACGCTGTGTGTTCGCTTTGAGGACGGACTTAGGGACGATTTGAGACTTTTTGATAGCACCGCATCGGGAGCGGGAATTCTCTCGCCTTGGTGGAAAAGGCTAAAGTCATTGAGGAATTAAGGACGCCACCAAGCAGGTGTGGATTGTAAATAAGCCCAAAAGAGGTTTTGGGCCATCCGAAAAGGCCACAAGAGGCCTAGAGTTGACAGCCACAAAGTCAACAGCGCTGGTGCGGCCGGCAATTTCGCCTTTGTGAACATTGTGGAAGTAAGCACGGGGAGAGTGTTGGAAAAAGGCGGGACGATGTCTCAAGTGTGGGTCCAAGGACCATATGATTAAGGATTGCCCCAAGCTATTAGATGAGAGCCAACCAAAGACTCGTAATGCTAACCAGCCGGTAGAGGCGGACAAAGCCGACCTCAAAGAGGTCGTGGGTCGACCAACAGAGGTAGTGGCGGCAGGCCGTGGAGCTCGGGGTCGAGGTGCAGCTAACGCCAAAGCAAGGCAACCAGGTTTGGTTTACGCGTTCACGGAGGGAAGAGGGAGACGCTACGGATGTTATAACCGGTACGTTCTTTATTCATGACAAACCCTATTTTGCTCTTATTGATGTGGGCTCAACTCATTCCTATGTTGCATGTAGTGTGGTTGAAACACTAGGCCTAGACTCTGAACTTTCTGATAGGCAGATAACTATAGTAAGCCCTTTAGGCCAAACGGTGAGGATAGATAGGATCTTTCGGAATGTACCCCTAGAGATTCAAGGAGCGAACTTTCGGGCTGACTTAATGGAATTACCCTTCGGAGAGTTTGAGCTTATACTTGGAATGGATTGGCTAGTAGAGCATCGAGCCGTGTTGGATTGTGCGGCTAAACGTATGGAACTAAGAACCCCGGAAGATGAGGTAGTAGTGATGATCGGAGAAAGGAGGAACTACTTGTCTAACGTAGTTTCGGCACTGAGGGCCGAGAAAATGGTTAAGAAAGGATGTAAGGCATTTTTAGCCTTCGTGAGTGCGTTAAGAGGAGAAGAGGAAGGTGTCAAGGAGTTAGAACAAGTAAGGGATTTTGAGGATGTATTTCCTGAGGAGTTGCCTTAATACCCCGGATAGAGAAGTGGAATTTGGAATAGATTTGCTACCGAGAACACTCCTGTGTCAATCGCTCCCTACCGAATGGCACCAAAGGAGTTAGTGGAGCTCAAGGCTCAAATCCAAGAGTTGTTGGATCGTGGGTTCATTCGACCCGGTGTGTCTCCGTGGGGAGCACCGGTTCTCTTTGTGAAGAAGAAGGATGGAACTATGCGGATGTGCATAGATTATCGCCGATTGAACAAACCGACCATCAAGAACAAGTATCCTTTGCCAAGGATAGATGACTTGTTCGACCAACCGAAAGGCATTTGTGTTCTCAAAGATCGACTTAAGGTCGGGGTATCATCAACCGAAAGTGAAGGAGGCCGAGATTCATAAGACCGCTTTTAGGACAAGGTACGGTCATTTTGAATTTGTGGTGATGCCGTTTGGGTTGACGAAACGCACCGGCCGCTCATGGATATAATGAATAGGGTTTTCCAACCCTACTTGGATAGATTCGTCGTGGTGTTCATCGACGACATTTTGGTGTATTCCAAGACGGAGGAGGAGCACGATGAGCATCTCCGAGTTGTGTTAGAAGTGTTAAGGGAAAAGAAGCTTTATGCCAAATTCAGCAAGTGCGAATTTTGGCTCAAGGAAGTGGCGTTCCTAGGACATGTGGTATCCGCAGAAGGAATAAGAGTGGATCCTAGGAAGATCGAAGCAGTGTTGGATTGGAAATCACCTAGGTCGGTGGCTGAAATCAGAAGTTTCTTAGGCTTGGCAGGCTATTACAGAAGGTTCGTGGAAGGATTCTCGTCAATAGCCGCACCTTTGACAAAGTTACTAAGGAAGGAAGTACCGTTTGTGTGGACGGATAAGCAACAGGAGAGCTTTGAAAAGCTTAAAAAGGTGCTGACAGAAGCTCCGGTGTTAATTCAGCCAGAGGCAGGTAAGGACTTCGTAGTATATTGTGATGCTTCGCACACAGGGTTAGGCTGTGTGCTAATGCAAGAAGGAAAGGTAGTCGCTTATGCATCTCGACAGCTTAAGGCCGCATGAGGTGAACTACCCAACTCATGACTTGGAACTCGCGGCGGTGGTTTTCGCCTCAAAGTTTGGAGGCACTACCTTTATGGAGAAAGGTCGATAATTTACACGGACCACAAAAGCCTTAAGTATTTGTTGACTCGTAAGGAGTTGAACTTGAGGCAACGAAGGTGGGTGGAGTTATTGAAAGATTATGACTGCTCGATAGAATACCATCCGGGCAAGGCGAATGTGGTAACCGACGCCCTAAGTAGGAAGGTTGTGTTGGATTTAAGGGCTTTGTTCGCTCACTTAAGTTTGTATGAAGACGGAAGCTTTGTTGGCGAGTTACAAGTCAAGCCAACTCGTGAAGGAGGAGGTGAAAGAGGGACAGTTGGCGGATAAGGACTTAAGTACTAAGTTACAGCAAGTGCGGCAAGGAGGATTAAAGGATTATGGCGTCCAATGATGAAGGAGTACTGTGCTACAAGGAAAAGGTTTGTATGCCGAGGGATAAGGAGTTGAGACAAAGGATTCTTCTGAAGCGCATGGTAGTCCTTATGCTATGCATCCCGGAGGCATCAAGTCAGTATAGAGATCTAAGGGAACAATTTTGGTGGTCGACACAAACGAGAGGTGACCGAATTTGTGGGGAAATGTTTGACATGTCGACAAGTAAAGGCCGAACACCAAGTCCCATCGAGGATTGCTTCAACCAATTGAGATTCCCAATGGAAGTGGGAAAGAATTACCATGGACTTAGTTAGTGGGCTTCCCCTTACGCCCACTAAGAAGGACTCAGTATGGGTGATAGTGGACCGTTTGACCAAGTCCGCACATTTTATCCTGTGAGGATCGACTATTCCCTTCAAAAGTTAGCCAAGTTATATGTGGCGAGATCGTGAGGCTACACGGGGTACCGATGTCGATCATCTCGATAGAGACCCAAGGTTTACGCCTCGATTTTGGAAAGCACTTCATCAAGCATTAGGCACTAAGCTAGACTTCACTACGGCTTTTCATCCACAATCGGACGGCAATCAACGGGTTATACAAGTGTTGGAAGATATGCTAAGAGGTCATGTGATGGATTTCGAGGAAGTTGGGAAGATTACTTGCCTCTAGCCGAGTTCGCCTACAACAACAAAAGCCTATCGTGCAAGCATTCGGATGGCACCATACGAAGCATTGTATGGAAGGAAATGTAGAACACCAACTTGTTGGACCGAGTTAGAGAACGCCGCGTTTTGGGTCCAGAGTTAGTGGCGGAAACCGAGGAGAAGGCGGAATTAATTCGGGCACGGTTGAAAGAAGCTTCGATGAGATGTAAGTCGTCGCAGACCTTAAGAGGAAAGAAATTGAGTTTGAAGTAGGAGACCAAGTGTTTCTAAAGGTCTCACCTTGGAAGAAGGTTATGCGGTTGGTCGCAAAGGAAGCTAAGCCCAAGGTTTATAGGGCCCTATCAAGCATCTTGAAGCGAGTTGGGCGATGGCATACCAATTGGAGTTGCCACCGTAGTTGCATCAAATACACGACATATTTCATGTGTCCATGCTACGTCGCTATCGATCGGATCCGTCTCATGTGGTACCCAGTTGAAGAAGTGGAGTTAAGGCCGATCTATCCTACGAGGAGGAGCCGATTCGATCTTGGAACGTGACGTGAAAGCACTACTGAAAGAAGTCGGTGCCTTTAGTCAAGGTGTTATGGCGCAATCATGGATCGGAAGAAGCTTCGTGGGAGCCGAGAAGAGACAATGCGACAAAGAATACCCTCAATCTGCTTAGTTAGGAAATTTTGAGGACGAAATTTTATTTAAGGGGGGTAGAACTGTAACATCCTAGGAAGGGCCTATGCATTTTTCAGATCAATTGTATGAAATGACAAGTCTTAAGTATTATGAATAAATTTTTGATACTTTTGGAAACCTAGAAATGAATGAAAATGGAAATGGAAATGGACATTTTTGGAAACTTAGACATTTTTGGAAACCTAAACATTTTTGGAAATGATCCAAAAATGGAAACTTGAACATTTCGGGAAACTTGGATATATGAGATAAATAAAGGAGTTTTATTCACATAAATATGTGAATAATAAGAGATAAATAAAGGAGTTTTATTCACATAAATATGTGAATAATAAGAGATAAATAAAGGATTATTTTCTAATGAGATAATTGAGGAGATAATTGATGGATTAAAGGCTTTTATCTTTTAAATAAAAGAGATAATATTATCAAAAGAGGAGTGGTGGCCAAGTAAAGGACTCCTAGGCTGATAACTTTGGCTATAAAAGGAGGACAGGAGGGCTACTCATCAACATTTGCTCCTCTTCCTCTCTGTCAAAAATTCTCCTAGGCAAAACCCCTCTCTGCGAATTTTCATTAAGCAAAAATCCTCTCTTTTCTTCTATTTTCTTCTCCGTTTCTCTTCATTAAATTTGAATCTTTGTGGATTCTAAGAAAGAGGGCAATCATCCACAACATCAAAAGGGGATCTTTCGGGAAATCTAAGGATCTAAGGTAAGGATTATAAATATAAATATGTGGTTAAAGATTATGATTCACGTTTTCAAAGTTAGATCTAATCTAACACGGAGTTATAGGATTTCAACAGGCTTATAAAGGAATCCTCTTGATTTGGAATCCCATCATAAGGTAAGGGATATTCGGCCAAGGCATAATTTGTTTAAGTGTTTTCCATTATTTCAAAACCGAAAAGCCGACATGGTTACATACCTAGTATTAGCCGATTTCAAGGAAGAGGAATTCTAGCAACTCATGTTGGGACTTGATTAAATCAATTCGGCAACTAGGTAAGTAATTCTACTTCTAGTAGGATTTGGTTTTAAGACCAAATAGGTTTATTTATATGTTTTAATTAATGGCCGAATATAGGAGTGAAAGATCTAGATCGGTAGATCGCTCTCTACGGAATTCACTAAAACTATTAAGCGAAAAAGGTGTGTACTCTTACTAACTTTCAATAAATTGCATGGCAATCATTAGATATGTAAATATGTAACAGTATGTGAATGTGGCTAAGCACCACAAATGTGGTAAGGAGTACCTGTGCACGTTTCCTACTTTTGATAGGATTGTGAATGTGATATATTTTGAACATGTGATTAGTAACATGAATGAAAATTAAGTATGTGAAATATGTTATGAAATAATTGGGGCATTCGGGATATTTGTGGAGGAAGAAAGTGAAGGTGATGACTACGGTCTCACCAACGTAAAGTGGTGACTACGGTCACATAAAGTGAAAAGTGGTAACTTCGGTTACATCCAGTGAATACAGTGTCTAATGACACAACATAAGTGGGCGATGAGCACGCGTCGCAAAATGACGCCTTCGATGGTGTGTAGCGGATGGAGGGTCGACTTAGTAGTCCCCGCGGTGTACAGGTTGGTACGGGTGGTGTGTAGCGGATGGACAAATAGGTTTGGATTTGGGTTGCATCATCCTTTATTTTGTATGAACATGATATTGATATGATTTGTATGCCTGATTTGTTGGAAATTAGTACTATGTACACATTGAGTCTGTTGACTCACCCTGTTGAGGGAATTATTTTCGTCAGTGATGAGCAAAGTGATGGACCGGGTCGGCAGGAGCTAAAGGTGGCCATGCATCGCTTGAAGAAATTATTTGGAATTTGGACTTTATGAAATTTTAGTACTTTATTTTGGGTTTGAATGATGTAATAAGGCCATAAGGCCCAGTTGGATTTTCTTTATTCCTGTTTATTTTTATTTAAATATGATACAAATTATGTTTGATTAAAGATAAGTAAATTTATATCTTTTAAAATAATAAACCCAAAAATTATTTTGTCACCTTATTTAAGTTGGATTTCCAGAATTTATTAAATAGGTTTCAAATTAAGCCCAACCCAAAACAATTTTTTTAAAATTACACAAATTTTCTCTAAGTCATTTAGAACATTGAAAACCGATTTATTTAAGGAACATACCAGATCCGGTTCAGGCTCATGGGCCGGGTGTGGGGTGTTTCATTTATGGTCATATGAAATTTATGAAGTTTTAATAACATTTATGTTAATATTTGTTAAGTTATTTATATGACAAATGTATGAATAATGTTTTGTATTATTTGCATATGAACTTACTAAGCTATATAGCTTACCCCCTTCCTTTCCCATGTTTTATAGTGTCATTCAGCTAGCTTGGATTGGAGATCGCCAGAGATCTTATCACACTATCAAGCTATCACTTTGGGTATTGATGAATTCCAGTACTTTGAGTTTATGGCATGTATAGGGATTTGGTCTTTTGGTTATATGTGTCATTATTAATGTAACATCCTAAAAATTAGGGGATGTAATTTTGCTTAAAATTCATGTTGTGCTTGAAAGGCTAACTATTTGAGTGTATTTGGGGGTTTCAAAGAGGCCTGGGTTTGAGTTTGAGCCTTAGAAAAATTTTAGTTTTTGGCCCTAGAGTGAAGAGGGCTGTTGGCAGTAGGACTTAAGTATAATTGTGTGCATTAAGATGACACAAGATGAGCATGTGACTTAGTGGTGTGGCGTCAATGGGATGACAAGGAAGAGTGGGGTTCGAATCCCACAAAACGCAATTGGAGACTTTTATTTTGTGGCATGGGAGTGGAGGAAGTAGAGTTGGGATCAAACTCTACAAGGGAGGTTGAGGACTTGGTCAAATGTTTCAAACGGAAGGAGGAGAGCGAGTCTAGGAGATTTCAGTGGAGAAAATTAGGGAAGTGATGTGTGTGGGAGTGTTGGCTGAATTTGGGAGTGTAGCTAAGTGGGAAAATTCGGCTAGAGGGGGGCTTTGGGTAGCATATTCGGCAACTTTGAGTGTTAGTAGAAACCGAAACCCCTTTTTGTGCTTTTGGGAGTTCTCCTTTTGGTTCTTTCCGGGTTTTTCATCTCTGAAACATTTTGTGCACTTTTCTTTACCTTTCATGCATTTTCTTTTATTCTTCTCTTCTTGCTAATAGCCTTTCATAAACTTTTGTCACTAGTTTTAGCATCCACTTGGTTGGCCGAATCTTACTCTTCTTCCCATCTCTCTCCACACTTCATTCATTTTCTTTTCTTTTCCTCTAGGCGGTATAGCCACACTTCTCCTTCTCGATTTCTCCTTTAGCCGAACATCAATTCTTCTTAAAGCTTTGGTTCTCTTTCTGCTGGTCGAATCTTGGAGGGCCCGAATATTCTCGTCTCTTCATTCTAACTGTTTCAGAATCTCTCCCACTTGTTTGGTAAGTTGTGGCTATAGTCGAATATAGGTTGGTTGTTTTCTCCCCTTCTTGATTTGGATTCTTGGGGGGGTCGAAAGGCTGTTTCTCTAGTTGCCATGGAGTAGCGTTTCTAACATGTTCTTTTTCATCGTTTGTCGCTAGGGACTCGTTGCCCTTAACCAGGGGGTGTAGGCCGAATACTCTTCCATTGCAAGGGTCTTTCATTTTCGGGTAAGTATGTAAGTTGTTTAAGCAATTAATATTCGGGCTTAGCAAGACTTTGTGACTAACTAATGGATGGTCGTTATCATAGGTGTCTTGAAAGTGGTTCAAACCACAACCCGTAACATGTGTGTAATCGTACACCTATTTCTATACAGTTCAAACACAGAATATTGTTGTTCTCACTTCTGTGCTACTGTATACCGATAGAAGCCGAAAAATTGATAAGCCGAGACTTCGGCATCCGAGATCACTCGGGCGTGCGAGCGCTCGTAGTGATAAATGGAGCCACAAACATTGACAATAGACCTTCGGGAGTGCCACGAACTTTCTCGTGGGCTTAGGCCGTAATGGGCCTTGTTGGGCCATAGTGGGCCGAGTGGGCCCAATGGGCTGATGGGCCCACAGGGGGGAAATCCATGGTAAGTGCCAGGTAATAGATATGGCTGTAAGGTTTGCAGAATCGTAGCCGAAATTGGCCCGAATGGGCCACACGAGTGTGTGGGCCCACTTGGGCCGAAAATTAGGCTTTGGCCCAATTGCTCCGTTTCGATCAAAAAGAGCAGCCATGTCGCTCGAGGTGACTATAGGCCTCCGGAAAGGCCGTTATAGGAGTAAAATTATCGAAATACCCTCTATGGGTAAAGTTACCGAAATACCCTCAATGGGTAAAATTACCGAAATACCCTCGATGGGTAAAATTACCGAAATACCCTCTATGGGTAAAGTTATCGAAATACCCTTGATGGGTAAAATTACCGAAATACCCTCGAAGGGTAAAATTACTGAAATACCCTCGATAGGTAAAATTACCGAAATACCCTCTATGGGTAAAGTTACCGAAATACCCTCGATGGGAAAAATTACCGAAATGCCATAAGGGGTGAAATGACCATTTTACCCCTAACCGATTAAATGACCGTCGTACCCTTAGTGGTAGTATCAGTGTGGTATGTGTATTAATTTTATGATTGATTATGATTGAGATGCACTGCATACATGGATTAGTTATGACATGACATTCTGCATTGGGGTGGGTTTTTTTCTGATTTGGAGGAAGTACCGTTATAGTGGCATCGCCACGTATTTTGATCCTAGTAGCTCAGCCACGTATATCATTGTTAGCAGCTAGGCTGTATTATTGGAGAGTTGGCTGGGTGGGTCGAAGTGGTCCCCACATGGAGAGCTAGTTGGTACATTATTGGAGAGTTGGCTGGGTAGGTCGACTTGGTCCCCACATGGAGAGATGGTTGGTACGGGTGGTGAGTTGGCTTTTAAGGGTTGGGTTACATGTTCGATTGCATTGATATAATTTAGGGCTTAGGCCTAGACTGATACCGGATGGGCTCGGGCCCAGATTGTGACCGTAAAAGGGGATTACACACTGAGTTCTCGTAACTCACCCTTTTTGTTTAACTGTGCAGGTAATTCCCAGTCTTAGAGGATTTGGAGCTGCGAGGGACTCGGAGGTGGCCACACGTCCGTTTGGCTTTAAAGTTAAACTTAGCAACTTTATTTTATTTTAGATTAATTTATTGGGTTAATAATTTTGTAATAAGGCCACTTGGGATTTTTAACTTTTATATGGTGCTTCTTTAAAATTTCAACCTCATAGTCTATTAAACATGGGATTTTAAAACAATAACTCACATTTTCAAAATATCACGTATTCGCGAATCGCTTTGAAATAAACTTCCGCAACAAACAAGGCTTTAAAAGTAATAATATTCTGTGAGAGAATGTCTTTGTGTAAATCGTGTTTTATTAAGTAAGCTACGAAATCTGAGGTTTTAAATGGTAGGAAGTTTATAATTATAAGAAGAGTTTTTTGATGAAAGCATAATTTTCGAACATCACTTTGATGTGACACGCTAGATCCGGTCATAACGTCTAGGCCGGGTTTGGGGTGTTATATTTAGTGGTATCAGAGCCAGGTTACAAAACTCAGCTGTGGAATGGGATTTGAAAAAAAATTTCTTAGTTTGTTTATATTTGGTTTGGAAAGAAATGATGTTACTAAAAGTGTGGTTCACCGAGTCTCCGGCACCAAATCTGTAAGTTCTCTAACATTGTACTGCATATGTAATCAAAATGACTATACTTTGAGAAACTACTAGGAATAGTAGTAGTATAATGAAACCTCTTAGTTAGGGAAAACTGAGACTATAGGAGACTGAAAACTGTAGAAAGGATTCGATCTGCGAAAACAACTCTAATTACTGTTTTCATAAAATATTTGTTAATAATTATGAGAATTATAAGCTGATGCATAAAACTCTTAAATCAGATAAATACGCTACATCGATATGAGCACAAGAGGTCGCGGAAGGGGTACACGTGGCCGTGGTAGAGGCCGAGGTGCTAGGGCTGGATCGTCAGCATTAGGGCACATGCCGGATAGGGAAGCACCAGCCTCACCAGTGACTGAGACAGGGTCTCATGACCGAGCCGGTGGAGATGATGCCCTGTCCCAAGTGATGTTACGGGTTCTGGAAAGGGTTGCTGGAGCAAGTACTGGGTCAGTGGGCCGAGGGTCAATCTCTGAACGACTGCAGTCGAACGGGCGTAAATTTTCGTGGCATTTCTGGTGTAGCTCCGAATGTAGCAGAATATTGGTTGGAGGCTGTCGAGCGAATAATGGATGATCTCGATTGTACGGTGGAGCAAAAACTGAAGGGAGCAGTGTCTTTATTGCGAGATGAGGCATATCAATGGTGGCTTACCGTGAGAGAAGGCACGCAGGTCGACCGTTTGACATGGGACTTCTTTAAGACGACATTCCAAGGAAAATATATTGGGGCAAGTTATGTGGATGCTCGAAGGAAGGAATTTCTGAGTCTGGTTCAGGGAAATAAGTCTGTAGCAGAGTATGAGGCAGAGTTCCTACGGTTGAGCCGGTATGCTCGGGGCATAGTCGTGACTGAGTATGAGCGCTGCGTGCGGTTCGAGGATGGTCTCCGGGATGAGTTGCGGGTACTGATAGCCTCGTAGAGGGAAAGGGACTTTGCTGCCCTGATTGAGAAGGCAAAGATTACCGAGGACGTGAAATGCTCTGAGTGTCAAAACCGTGAGAAGGAAAGGGGCAGAAATAAGAGGGATTTTGGGCCCTTAAGTTCTTCTGGTGGGCCTAAGAGGAGGCCTAGGTTTGATGGGCCAGCCCGAGCTGGGGTTCCAGTTATTGCTGGTCGACCGCAGCCTTGCATTGAGTGTGGGAGACCTCATTTGGGAGAGTGCTGGAAAAGAACTGGGGGGTGTTTCAGATGTGGGTCCAAGGATCATCAGTTTAGATATTGTCCTCGGGGGCCCATTTAGATGCAAGCTGCAGGTCAGGGTTATGTGCAGCCAGGGAGAGGTGGTCAGCAGCCACCGAGAGGCCATGGTCCACCCAGAGGGGGAAATGGGTTTGGACGAGGTCGTGGAGCACCGGGCAGAGGTGTTGGTAACACAGAGGCGAGACAGCCAGCGTTGGTTTATGCTGTTCGGCGCTGAGAGGATGGCGACGCACCTAACGTCATAACTGGTACGTTCCTCATTCATAATGTACCATATACCGCTTTAATTGACATTGGGTTTACGCACTCGTATGTTGCATGTACTATGTCTGGAACTTTGGGCATACAGTTCAAAATTATTGATAGGGAAATGTCGGTGATTAGTCCACTGGGACAGTCGGTTAGGGTGAATAAACTGTTTAGATACGTGCCTCTAGAGGTCCAAGGGGTTGTCTTTTCGGCGGATTTGATAGAACTACCGTTTGGCGAGTTCGATCTCATTTTGGGCATAGATTGGTTAGTGAAACACCGTGCGAATTTGGATTGCGCTGCTAAGCGTATGGTATTGAAGTCTTCGGAGGTGGAGGAGGTGGTCGTGATAGGGGAGCGAACGGATTATTTATCTAATGTAATCTCAGTATTAAGGGCCGAGAAGCTGGTTCGCAAAGGTTGCGAGGCGTTCCTAGCTTATGTCAGCACATCTGTTGCTAAGGGTTTGTCTGTTGGGGATGTCAGGACAGTAAAGGAGTTTCCGGATGTATTTCATGAAGAGCTTCCGGGGTTGCCTCCAAGTCGTGAGGTCAAATTTGGCATTGAGCTCCTACCGGGAATGGCTCCGGTGTCCATCGCCCCTTATAGGATGGCGCCAAAGGAGCTGGTAGAATTAAAGGCTCAGATCCAAGAGCTACTGTATCGAGGATTCATCCGACCGAGTGTATCTCCGTGGGGAGCACCGGTGTTGTTTGTGAAAAAGAAGGATGGGTCCATGCGCATGTGTATTGATTATCGTTAACTGAACAAACTGACGATTAAGAACAAGTACCCATTACCAAGGATAGACGATTTGTTCGATCAGCTGCGAGGAGCTTCGATTTTCTCTAAGATAGATCTTAGATCGGGGTACCATCAGCTAAGGGTTAAGGAGGCAGATGTGTACAAGACAGCATTTAGGACTCGTAATGGACACTACTTGTACGGGGAGAAGTCGATAATATCTATACCGACCATAAAAGTCTTAAGTACCTCCTTACTCAGAAAGAGTTGAATCTTAGGCAACGAAGATGGATAGAGTTGCTTAAAGATTATGATTGCTCGATTGAGTATCATCCGGGAAAAGCTAACGTAGTAGCGGATGCATTGAGCCGTAAGGTTGTATCTGATCTAAGAGCAATGTTTGCTCGTCTCAGCCTATTTGAGGATGGTAGTCTGTTAGCTAAACTGCAAGTAAAACTGACTTGGATTGGTCAAATTAAAGAGAAGCAGATGCTGGATGAATCGTTGGTTCCTCGCTTTCAACTGGTGAAGAAGGAAGAGACTGTGGATTTTGGGCTGAATAGTGAAGGAGTATTATGTTTTCGTGGGAGAGTCTTTGTACCGAGGGATTCTAATTTAAGGCAGTCTATTCTGCGGGAGGCGTATAGTAGCCCATACGCTATGCATCCTGGTGGAAACAAGTTATACCGAGATCTACGTGAACTGTACTGGTGGCCAGAACTTAAGCGTGAGGTTACCGATTTCGTAGGTAAGTGTATGACATGCCAGCAAGTGAAGGCTGAGCATCAGTTGCCTTCTGGATTACTGCAACCTATTAAAATTCCACTCTGGAAGTGGGAGAGGGTAACCATGGATTTTGTTAGTGGGCTATCCCTGATGCCTACTAAGAAAGATTCGGTATGGGTTATCGTTGATCGACTGACTAAGTCCGCCCACTTCATACCGGTTCACATCGATTACTCGTTGCAGAAGTTGGCCGAGTTGTATGTGGCGAAAATTGTGAGGTTACATGGGGTACCAGCGACTATCATTTCAGACAGGGACCTTAGATTCACATCGCAGTTTTGGAGAGTGTTACACGAAGCTTTGAGTACAAGGTTAGATTTTAGCACGGCATTTCATCCTCAGACCGATGGTCAGTCGGAGAGGGTAATACAAATTTTGGAAGACATGCTAAGAAGCTATGTGATTGATTTTAAAGGCAGTTGGGAAGACTATTTGTCGTTGGCAGAATTTGCTTACAACAACAGCTATCAATCCAGTATTCAGATGGCACCGTACGAGGCGTTATACGGTCGTAGGTGTCGTACCCCTACTTGTTGGACAGAATTGGGTGAGCGGCGACTGTTGGGTCCAGAACTAGTTTCGGAAACCGAGGAGAATGTGAAGTTGATCTGCAATCGGTTAAAAGAAGCATCTGATAGACAGAAGTCGTATGCTGATTTGAAGTGTAAAGAGATTGAGTTCACAGTGGGAGATTATGTCTTCTTAAAGGTCTCACCATGGAAGAAGATTCTGAGATTTGTGCGAAAAGGCAAGCTGAGCCCTAGATTCATCGAACCCTACCAGATATTAAAACGTGTAGGACTGGTTGCTTATCAGCCGGAGCTGCCTTCAGAGTTAGATCGTATACATAATGTGTTCCACGTTTCTATGCGGAGGAGATACCGTTCTGATCCTTCTCATATAGTGCCAGTGGAGGAGATCGAGGTAAGACCTGATCTGACCTTTGAGGAAGAACTGGTGTAAATACTGGATCGTAATGTTAAAGTGTTAAGAAGGAAATCTATCCCGTTAGTCAATGTGCTTTGGCGTAATCACGGTTCAGAGGAATCCACGTGGGAGCCGGAGGAGGCAATGCAACAGCAATACCCTCACCTCTTCTGATCAGGTAAATTTCGAGGCTGAAATTTCTTTAAGGGGGTAGAGTTGTAACATCCCAAAAATTTGGGGCTGTAATTTTGCTTAAAATTCATCTTGTGCTTGAATGGCTAACTATTTGAGTGTATTTGGGGGTTTCAAGGAGGCCTGGGTTCGAGTCTGAGCCTTAGAAAAATTTTAATTTTTGGCCCTAGAGTGAAGATGGCTGTTGGCAGTAGGACTTAAGTATAATTGTGTGCGTTAAGATGACACAAGATGAGCATGTGACTTAATGGTGTGGCGTCAATGGGATGACAAGGAAGAGTGGGGTTCGAATCCCACAAAACACAATTAGAGACTTTTATTTTGTGGCATGGGAGTGGAGGAAGTAGAGTTGGGATCAAACTCTACAAGGGAGGTTGAGGACTTGGTCAAATGTTTCAAATGGAAGGAGGGGAGCGAGTCTAGGAAATTTTGGTGGAGAAAATTAGGGAAGTGATGTGTGTGGGAGTGTTGGCCGAATTTGGGAGTGTGGCTAAGTGGGAAAGTTCGGCTAGAGGGGGGCTTTGGGTAGCATATTCGGCAACTTTGAGTGTTAGTAGAAACTGAAACCCCTTTTTGTGCTTTTGGGAGTTCTCCTTTTGGTTCTTTCTGGGTTTTTCTTCTCTGAAACATTTCGTGCACTTTTCTTTACCTTTCGTGCATTTTATTTTATTCTTCTCTTCTTGCTAATAGCCTTCCATAAACTTTTGTCACTCGTTTTAGCTTCCACTTGGTTAGCCGAATCTTACTTTTCTTCCCATCTCTCTCCACACTTTATTCGTTTTCTTTTCTTTTCCTCTAGGCGGTATAGCCACACTTCTCCTTCTCGATTTCTCCTTTAGCCAAACATCAATTCTTCTTAAAGCTTTGGTTCTCTTTCTGCTGGCCGAATCTTGGAGGGCCCGAATATTCTCGTCTCTTCATTCTAACTGTTTTAGAATCTCTCCCACTTGTTTGGTAAGTTGTGGCTATAGCCGAATATAGGTTGGTTTTTTTCTCTCCTTCTTGATTTGGATTCTTGGGGGGGCGAAAGGCTGTTTCTCTAGTTGCCATGGAGTAGCGTTTCTAACATGTTCTTTTTCGTCGTTTGTCGCTAGGGACTCGTTTCCCTTAACCAGGGGGTGTAGGCCGAATACTCTTCCATTGCAAGGGTCTTTCATTTTCGGGTACATTTTTAAGTTGTTTAAACGATTAATATTCGGGCTTAGCAAGACTTTGTGACTAACTAATGGATGGTCGTTATAATAGGTGTCTTGAAAGCGGTTCAAACCACAACTCGTAACAGGTGTGTAATCGTACACCTATTTCCATACTGTTCAAACACGTATATTATTGTTCTCACTTACGTACTCAGATACCGATAGAAGTCGAAAACCGATAAGCGAGACTTCAAGATCCGAGATCACTCGGGCGTGCGAGCGCTCGTAGTGATAAACTGAGCCATAAATGTTGACGATAGACCTTCGGGAGTGCCACGAACTTTCTCGTGGGCTTAGGCCGTAATAGGCCTTGTTGGGCCATAGTGGGCCGAGTGGGCCCAATGGCTGATGGGCCCACAGGGGCGAAATCTATGGTAACTGCCGGGTAATAGATGTGGCTGCGAGGTTCGCAGAATCGTAGCTAAAATTAGGCCGAATGGGCCACACAAGTGTGTGGGCCCACTTGGGCCGAAAGTTAGCTTTGGCCCAATTACACCGTTTCGATCAAAAAGAGCAGCCATGTCGCTCGAGGCGACTGTAGGCCTCCGAAAAGGCCGTTATAGGAGTAAAATTACCAAAATACCCTCTTTGGGTAAAGTTATCGAAATATCGTCGATGGGTAAAATTACCGAAATACCCTCGTTGGGTAAAATTACCGAAATACCCTCTATGGGTAAAGTTACCAAAATACCCTCGATGGGTAAAATTACAGAAATACCCTCGATGGGTAAAATTACAAAAATACCCTCGATGGGTAAAATTACTGAAATACCCTCTATGGGTAAAGTTCCCGAAATACCATCGATGGGTAAAATTACCGAAATACCCTCGATGGGTAAAATTACCGGAATACCCTCTATGGGTAAAGTTACCAAAATACCTTCGATGGGAAAAATTACCGAGATGCCTTAAGGGGTGAAAGGACCGTTTTACCCCTAACCGATTAAATGACCGTCGTACCCTTAGTGGTAGTATCAGTGTGGTATGTGTATTAATTGTATGATTGATTATGATTTAGATGCACTGCATACATGGATTAGTTATGACATGACATTCTGCATTGGGGTGGGTTTTTTTTCTGATTTGGAGGAAGTACCGTTATAGTGGCATCGCCACGTATTTTGATCCTAGTGGCTCAGCCATGTATATCGTTGTTAGCAGCTAAGCTGCATTATTAGAGAGTTGGCTGGGTGGGTCGACGTGGTCCCTACATGGAGAGCTATTTGGTACATTATTGGAGAGTTGGCTGGGTGGGTCGACTTGGTCCCCGCATGGAGAGATGGTTGGTACGGGTGGTGAGTTGGCTTTTAAGGGTTGGGTTACATGTCCGATTGTATTGATATAATTTAGGGCTTAGGCCTAGACTGATACCGTATGGGCTCGGGCCCAGACTGTGACCGTAATAGGGGATTACACACTGAGTTCTCATAACTCACCCTTTTTGTTTAACTGTGCAGGTAATTCCCAATCTTAGAGGATTTGGAGTCATGAGGACTCGAGAGGTGGCCACACGTCCGCTTTGGCTTTAAAGTTAAACCTAGCAACTTTATTTTATTTTAGATTAATTTATTGGGTTAATAATTTTGTAATAAGGCCACTTGGGATTTTTAACTTTTATATGGTGCTTCTTTAAAATTTCAACCTCATAGTCTATTAAACATGGGATTTTAAAAGAACAACTACTGTTTTCAAAATATCACGCATTCGCAACTGTTTTGAAATAAACTTTCGCAACAAACAAGGCTTTAAAAGTAATAATATTCTGCGAGAGAATGTCTTTGTGTAAATCGTGTTTTATTAAGTAAGCTACGAAATCTGAGGTTTTAAACGGTAGGAAGTTTATAATTATAAGAAGAGTTTTTCGATGAAAGCATAGTTTTCGAACATCACTTTGATGTGACACGCTAGATCTGGTCATAACGTCTAGGCTGGGTTTGGGGTGTTACAAATAATTTGGCCATATGTGTTGGCTTATAATGGTTTATGGTTCATTTTTGTATATAGCCATGGAAGTTGGCTAATATTGGTTATGAGTATATTTATATATTAATGTCATTTGTGAATGTGGAATCTTGCATGATTTGGTGTGGAAAGGTTGATGTTCTAAGCGTGATAAATAATGGCATGAGGATGACATGATATTGAATTGGTTGTGGCTGTTTGGTTGCTCTTATATGCTTGAATTTGTGCCATGTGATGTTGTGTTGATGTGTGCAAGTAAGGGTGGCAAAATGGCTTGGTAAATAGCCTTGTTTTTGTCCACACGGGTAGGCACACAGGCGTGTGTCTAGACCGTGTGTGACACATGGTCTGCCCTACGGGCATGTGTTCTTGCCGTGTGTCCCCTGCACCTTAATTTTGAGAAACAGAATGTCCAGAATTGAGCACACGGGCAGAGACACGGGTGTGTGTCTCAGCCGTGTGTGCTACACGGCCTAGTACACGGGCGTGTGACACAGGCGTGTGGCACAAGTCAGAGAGCAACCTAAATCAAACACGGCCTGAAGCACGGGCGTGTCCCTTGGACCACACGGGCGTGTGAGCCCTGCATCTAGAAAAAAAATTCTAAGTTTTGTAAAAATTTCTAAAGTTCTCGGTTTAGTCCTGATCCACCTCCAAAGCATGTTTTGGGCTTCATAGGCTCGTATAAGGGACTTTATGATTGAATATGGATGGTTTTAAATTTGGACGCAAATTTTATGACTCGAAATTATGTAATTTCTTGTGATGTGAGTCCGGTAATGCCTCGTACCCTGTTTTGGCGTCGAATATGGGTAAGGGGTGTTACAATTACAAAATAAAACATCACCACGCTTGAGTCCAAGATTGTTGTTGGATTCTGAGTCGATGATAAACTGAAAAGTATCTAACCTACGCACGAGAAACAAACCTTATGCTGAGTATAACTCAGTGGTATTTCTATAATCCGAACATAAAATAAACAAGATATAATCACATAAAAACTCAACCAAAATTTTCAATCAAATTAAACATGAAATTTTCATGGTAATTTTATGTTACTTTACACATTTGTACAACATTGATACATGGCATTTTCAATTATACAATGCCTAATTTCCATTTTGGTTTCTAATACATGTTTCATTTCACAACTCTTGTTTTGTCAATTGTCTCTCATAAATCATTTGATATTTTAATCATGAAATGGCACAAACCAAACCACATTATTGATCCATATTCAAATGGAACATAGTCAATCCATATTCATGGCGCAAACCAAGATTTCATTCCATTCCAATCCATTTCACATATTACATTTCCATTTCACATATATAAATTTCATAATTCATATTTATTTCCCTATTAACACGAATCAGACTCAGACGGATACGCATATCCAACCAATACACCAGTTTGGCATCCAGTGCCTTATTGGATAATTCTAAAGTAATAACTGTGCCCAGCGCTATAATATGTTGACACCCAGTGTCTCATCGGTTAAACCGAAGTAAATTGGCACCCAGTGCCTTATCGACTCGAAGTCGAAGAAATCCCTGAACTCTTCTTATGCTATGGCATGCCATCTATATTCGACTTAGGCCGAAATAGTTAATAGGGTTTCATTTCACTTTTCAATAGAATCAATGTCTCAATTTCATATATGTACATTATCACATATAAGCATATATTCAATTTTGATAACGACCACATTTTCTCCATACATATATTCATTTCAACATTCATGAAAATACATATATTTTTCAAATATGTACCATTAAATCCTTATGATTGTTCCATTAATTCGAATCAACCCAATTTGAATAAGAAATCTCACCTCACTACTTACCATGAACAATCCAAATAAAATGCATAAATTTATAACTTAATTCAGATTATAGAAACACAAACCATATATTGCGAGCTAATCGACGTCGACCTTATCTTTCCCCTTCTTACTCAAGGATTCCAGAACAAAGTTCGCTGCGGAATAAAATAATTAAAATATATTAATAATACACAACTCAACTTTTATTAAATTTCAAATTTTATACCACATTTTGCTTAATCTTCAATTTAGTCCCTAAATTGAGACTAATTTTAATCTCCATAGTTAACCTCAAATTTTTATACTAATTTCTCTGTAAGCTAAATTTAGCTCTCTATTTTCAATTCTACCCTTTAATTTCAAAATTTTCATAATTTAGTCCCTACTACTCAAAATCAACAATTATCTTCACTATTTAGTCCTTTTCCACATCTAACTTAAAAATCTATCAATTTAATCCCAAAAAATCTAACTAATCAACAATGGTAACATCTTCAATCTTGAACAATACTAAAAACTATAACATGGGTCAGCTAGTTCTAAATACCGAGATTCCAAAAACGTAAAAATTACAAGAAAAGGACTAAATTGCACTAACCAATTTTGGTTTTTAACTCCAAATCATGCGTCACCCTTGCTATGTTATTTCTTTCTTCTTTCTTTTAAGGTTTGCATGTAAAAATAAAAAGAAAGAAATGGTTTTTGTTGCTTATTACCACTATCTATTATTATTATGCCTTATATTTTATAATTTAGTTAATAAAGATTATTAAAATCAATCCCACCACCGTCTATCACATTTAATTAGTGGTGTAATTACCACTTTAGTCCCCCTTAGTTAATTTTAATCTATAATTCAACTTTTAACCCTTACGCGATTTAGTCCCTATACCTTGATAACTCCTAATTTCATAAAAATTACTTATCCAAAATTTAATTCACTACTAAACTAACTCTATAAATATTTTTATTAAAAATTTACGGGTTCGAGTTATGGAAATGGAGTCCCAAAACTACACCTTTCGTCACCCCTGACTACCGGGTCGTTACATTGTAACTTTTCTTTTAAAGTTATTAGTAAAATTTGATTTTGGATTTTCAAGTCAAGTTTCGACTCAAAACTTGTGTGTACAATGTCTATTGTCTAGGAAAGCCAAATTTCAAATTTGTGTTGGTCTCTAAGAAGACCATCATTAGCAAGCCTGCTTAAGCTAATCTTGCAGCCCGTTCGGCTTCATCATCAAGCACCAATGTCCCCACCCATCCCTATGGCACTAGGAAGAAGACAAAAGCTTTCCTTGAGTTATTCGATCAAACTTCTTCAATGTTCAGTGATTATCCACTCTATGATTCTTCTTCACCAACTTAGGATCCAAAAGAAGTTTCTCCTCGTGGATCAAGTGCAGCTTACCGATTATCATTCAAGGAGAAAGATGTCCTATTAAGTGACCATGCCATTCCAACATCTCCCTCAAAGTAAAATTCCAGAGTCATGAATGTCATGAAAACTAACACCACTTCCTTGGAAGAAATAGTGGCATCTCTACTAAAGATGATGGAAGTCAATCAATAAAGAAGTTCAACATGAGAATCTACTAGAGGAGCTTGGTGAACAATCCAATGTGCCAGTTGCCAAAGATCCTCAACCAACAATTAATAAAGGCATCATTTTCAATAAACTCAAGGAACTCATTAAAGAAGATTTCAAAGATCAAGTTGATTGTGTAACTCAATCTTCATACACCTATGCCAAGCCATACTCTTACAGGATTGATTATTTTAGAATGCCACCAAACTATCAACCTCCCAAATTCTAATAATTTGATGGAAAAAGGAATCAATGCCAACATGTTGCTCATTTCGTGGAGACATGCGATGATGACAGAACTAATGGTGATCTCATAATGAAGCAATTTGTTCGGTCTATAAAGGAAATGCCTTACTAGTACACTTATTGAATATCAACACCAGCTTGTTAGAAAATGTTTCTTAGTGTTTATTGTTGTGCAAGGTTTAGCTTTTTTCTTTAGTTTTTAGACACCAAGTTTAGTTTAAGTATTTTGTTAGTAGTGGAATAAATCCCACATCACTTAGGAACAAAAGGCAAAGGGTTATGACTGTATATAAAAACCCACATAGCTTAAAAACATAAGGGTAGTTGGACTTTGGGTCTATATAAAGACTTATGTTGTAAGTATTATTTGCACCAAACTAAATATTGAATCTTCTATTTGGTTATTTAAATTCCTCCTTTATTTTATTATTTTAGAGTTTTAGGAGGTGTAGCTAAATTTTAGTTTAGTGGTGCCATGGGCCTGAGTGTTCTACAATAGGTATCAGAGCTTGGTTGAAGGAGTGAAACTTTTCTTAGTATGCTTTGTGGTTGTAGCATTGCTTGATCTTCCACGTTAGAAAAAAAATTCTCATAGCTACTTGAATATTATCCTTGGTTGCTTAGTTGTTGGAAGGAAGTATGGTAGTGTGAAATTGCATGTCTAGAAAAGGTTCTGGCTAAGGAAAAACTTGGTACTTAAGAGTGTTCGTTGTGACCCACCTCTCTTTTCTAGGAACTACTTGATGCAATATTCAATAAATACTTTCACTATTTAGGTATTTAATTGTGAGAATCATCTGTCGATACGATGATGAACCTGCAAGTTGCTGGTGGAATGAATAAGTGTCACAAAGATTATATATGTGATTTAAGTGTGAGTATACACAGTCGTCAACAAGTAATAAAGTAGTGAGTTAGAGTATTGTCTCCACAGGGACTGTATGCATAAAATAAATTATTTTGAAATTATAAATTAGCAAGTTGGTGGTGAAAAATAAATAAAGTGTGAAGTGTGAATTACCTAATTAACTAAAATAATGACTAAATATGCAAATGCAAATGAGAAATGGAGCAACAAATCATAAGGTTTAACAACTATGACATGAATGAGCTAGAATAATTACACTCCTAAACATAATTTATTCACAATAATTTTTAATAAATGTTCCGAAAAAGTCCATGGCAACTCAATTGTTTATTAACTTAGAATCTTTAGACATAAGCTTCTTTTGAAGTCCTATGTTTATTTGTTAGTCAATATCCATATGTCTATGTCATATTTAACTAAAGATTATATTATAAAGCATCATTCCTTAGAAATTATGTGAAATAACAGTGATATGACTATACTGAAACAATTTAATCACATTAATCCTAAAGTTATGTAATGTAATAAATGCCTTTTGATATTATTACTAATTTGATCTAGTTTATCATTAAAATATCAAACATGCACCATTCAAATATTGTGTCCACCAATTACCATCCGGTTCTAATTAAATAACTAGTTCAGATGCAGTCAAACATTTATTATGCATGAGCAACATGTCTATGATTTTATTTGAATGAATAAACAATTGAAGTACAAAACATTATAAACATATTATGAACAACATAAGCCCAAAACTTGCAGTCGTTCTAGCATAACAAAACTAAGTCATCATTATTAAATCAAAAGAAATAAAATAAGTTGTAGTCATGTTTTTCAACTTAGAACAAAAATAAGGATTAAAGGGAAGAAAGAACTTTAACTAGAATTTGGTTGCTCTCCATAACACTGCTCGTGGTTGTTTCCTCCTTTCTTCCATTTTTCTCCGATGCAAATTTAATCCTTAGGTGGCCGGCCTTGAGAGCTTTAACACTCTAAAATTGCTCACTCAAATTTCTCTCAAATGTAGAGAGAATGCAGAAATGAAAATGAGAAATAAGAGGATGAAATGAGAAAAGAGAGATGCTTGAATGATTGAGCGATTTCGAGATTGATGGAAATGAAGCCTTATTTATAATGGAGATGCCCCTAACGTCCCTTGTTAAAAATAGCATGAGAATCCCTTGAAAATCTCCCTTATGTGGCTGACCCTTAAGTAGTGGAAGAGAAGAGGTTGAATTTTCTATTTTTGGAAGACGAATGTTCCATCTATAACACCCAACGCCCGAACCAATCGTCGGATCTAGGTTTGGAGCATCACAATTTAAAACCAACTGGACTAATGAAACCGTTTGAAAATCAAACAACTTAGCTCGGTAGATATTCCGCGTACTAGAGTGATGTTCCAAAATTTTAACTAACTTATAATAAACTGAAAACAATTTTAAACAGTATTACACCACTTGTAATTAAGGTATGAGTAAACATCATTTGGCAGAAGCCTTATAATCGAGGGTAGGTTATATAAAACGCTAAATGAGCTGAGACTCAAATAGAAGTTTAAAATTCACCGATAGTTGATTAACATACTTTTAAAACAATTTAACTTATGACATTTCAAGACAATTCATAAGAATATGGAAAAAATACAACATCATCATTCAAATACAGGCTTTCAAATTTGAACTAGCGGTGACTAACAGGCATCCTAATCCCCAGCGATTTCATGTTACAACCAAGACAAGAGATGGCTCACAAATAAGTCGTAGGTCTGGTTGACTCCCTGCAACGATACGCTAAACCTAAAAGCTTAAAAATAAGAAGAAAAGAAACTAAGTTCATAAGAACTTAGTAAGTTCCAAGGAAAACACCTCACAATAAAATTCAACTAACACCACAAAACCAAAACATAATCTGTTTAAAAGACATACCACTCGCCAATACAGGTGAATACAATTTCCTTACACGAAGTATCCACTAGCGGATACTTCCTGCAAGTATACACAGGCAACTGGTGAACATTATCCACAAATAGAAACCCACATATAACGAACTCAAGTCATGATTGCTCTATTTGTACAAAACATTCTATTTGTACACAACATTATGGACTTTCCTTTTATGACCATTTCTCGTACTTTTTACACTTCATGCAATGTCCATATATTGTCTAATACAATAGAATCCTTTTATCAGTATACTCCCTTCATTGTGCTAGTTTTTGATCCTAGTTCTAAAGAACCAATATTCTTGTATCTTCCTACCGCTCCGTAGAGCCAATAGACCAGTCATAACCTCCATACCTTCATCATTCCTCCTTGTAATTTGAACACATAAGTGTTCCCCCGCAAGGTTGGGTATTCACCAATCATGGTTTGCACCAAAGTGCTATATCGAAAGCAAAACATAATATAATGTATCTTCTTTTCATCTTCATACGTATCAACCCTCCGATACCTTCTTGTGCTATTTTAGATACAGAGCTTGTGCACCAAGGAAGGAGTATTTATACCAATGCACATGCAAGACTTTGGTCTATGATTTATTAACTGTAACTGTACATGCATTGACTCCTTACTGCGTCCTTTTGACATACATACTAGGACAAAAGGTTAAAGCTACTTACCTAGATATACAACAAGAAAGTTTAAACATAATAATAAAAATAATGGGCTCAAGGTACAAAGGAACTCACCAGAAACGTTCACTTAGAGCTTTCTACTCAACGAGTTATTTTCCCTTAGCATTGGGTCCTTCTCCCGTATTTTTGGCTAAAAACAATCAAATAACTCCTTTAAATATAAGAACAACCGAAACTAAATGAAATAAAAAGGATCAGTAAACATGAAAACAGTTCCTAGATGGAAGTTTTATTCCTGTCCAGTAATCAGAGGGAAACCCTACTAAACAACTTATACAACTACTTCTTCCTATCTAGTAAAACTTAAAGGAGGAGTTAAAAATTTACCAGTAGATAATTTAGAGAAGAAAGCTTCTATAAGCTTAACAAGTAGCTCTTCCATTAACAATGAAGAACACCTCTAGGTTTTTCTTCGATAATAACTAAGGCAAACATAGAAGATGAAAAATGAAAATCTTCTCTCCATTACCGGGTTTTCCTATTTATAGCTAACTCTAGCCTGAATCCCACCCAGGGTTAATCTCTAATCAATAATCATGCACACTTGCTTCCACTAATTAATCACATCCTACAAGGTTCTCCAAGTGTCCTGGTTATTGACACATTACCTCCACTAGGATGCCAGATGACTTAAATGTGCCCCACTAACCACCATTTCTAATACACAATTACATCTACATCAACCCAAAACACGAGGGACAGACTTATTAGTGGGAGGGTCAGTTAGATAAGGATCTCACTAAAACAATGAACTCGCTAACCGCAAAATAAAAATATGTAAATCAACGAATCTTACCATAATACTTAGCCATGAAATTCGCCAACCATAACCCAACTAAGTCTCACAACTTAGGCAGTCTCGCCAGCACAATCTCCCCAAACAATACCAGTTCACCAAATTAGAATGTGACACCGTCCTCTTGATTCTCTCGAGTGGTGGTTGGCATCCCCCTTATTCTCTCGTGGTGGTTCTTTGATTCAAGTAACAAGGGAGGAGAAAGGGTATTGTGACAATTCTACCCTTGGATAGACGGTTTGGGCCTCCTTGTGGATGGTCTGGGCTCTTTCCTCCCTTAATGGACAACCTGAGCCTAGTTTATCGTAGCAGGCTGTCTAGCTTCAGCGACCCAATTAATAACAGGGTTAAGATGAAATCAGAAGTCCAATAAACTTTATTTGGGGCGTCCCAAGCTGGTAATTTATCAACCCAACATATAAGTCCTTTTGCTGTGGAAATGCTGCAACATTGTGCCTCAATAGTTAAGGTTCAAGCCCTAATTTCCTTTCAGTGCACAAAACTGCTTCAAATTTGCAAAATATGTAAAATTAGCATGTAATTAAGTAAAAATAGAAAATTTTCCTTAAATTTATTCAACTTGACAAATTTGTATTAAAAAATAAAAAAATTGTTGTGAATTACTCAAAATTTGCATGAATTACTAGTTAAAAAGTACCGTAGATAACTCTATATTTTAGAGTTATGACACCTCAAAACTTAATTCATTATTCATCTCGAGTAATGTCCCTTGAAAATACAAAATTTATATGAATTTAGGTTTAAATAAAAAAAATACCTAACTATACTTGTTTTCTCAAGTTGGTGCCTAAACTTTTTTTGTTACAAGTGGTACCTAAACTATTTTTCATTATCCAAAGTGGTACATAAATTAGACTCTATTCCTAAATTACTCTCGTCGTTAAAAAAAATCTTAGCCATTCATTTGTGGTATATGACACTTTGAAATAAAAATTAAATTAAAATAATAGAATTAAATTATAGAAAATCAAATTTAATTAAATTAAAACTTTTCAAAATAAAATTACACTCCCTCCCATGATTCTTTCTTCTCTTTTAATGCACATTTTTTAACTATTAAATAACTTTTCTTTGAAAATTTCTTACCATTCTTTTCTACTTAACTTGTTCTTAATATATAGAGAAAAGAATGGAGAAAGATATTTTAAAGAAAAATAATACAAAGGTCTTGAGTCTAGGTGAGAAAGGAATCAAAATAGAGGTTTAAAAACAAAAAGGTTCATTGGAATTCGAGTTTTGTCGTTGAAAACTAGATCTGAATGATTTTTTGGATAGTTTCTTTAATTTTCTGTCACCGAAGGTTGAAAAGTGTGGTTCATACTTGTCACTTATTATGTCTTTGCTCATCTTATTGATCCAAAATATCTTTTCAGGTGTACTTGAGATGATGGTTGACACATATGGTGGCAAAGGGTTTAGCAAGGGATTATGCACCAAAGGATTGTGCACTAAGTCTCTTAGATTCCAACTTTGCAGGCTTTTAAATTCGTCCATTTATGGTCTTAAATTCCTCCATTGGTTTACAAATAGCTTTCTTGCATGGCTCCTGCAATGACCGAACATTCCGCGATGCCTGCAGTTCAAGGCCTATGCCCATCAATTGTCCAGCTTGATCAAGTCTTGCTATATGATCATAGGTCATGTCTATATATATATATTTCCAATTCTGTTTAGCATCTGGAAAATTCCTAGGCCGTCAAATCTCTGGGGGTGTCTGGTTTAGGACTAAAGTCATGCAAAGGATAGTCAATTCAGGTTCATTAGCTGGGGCTACTAGAATCTCTTTATTTTTCTCTGGGAATTCTTGAATTGACAGAAACTCCACTAGATCAGCCATTACCATTATTTCTATCGGTTGTTTTGTGTTATACTATCTTGTGTTCCGACCATATTGGCAGAACCCAAAATTTTTGGGACAATGAGTTCCATGCTGATCTGATTCTGCGGTTTGCTAACCATTTCGCCTACTAGCTCTATATCTTCTATTTTGGCAATTGCATTTAATTTGTTTGAATTTCCTTCTGTCTGCTAAGAAGATAATAATTTGGGAGTTCTCATTTTTCACAAGCTTCTATAGTGATATTCTCTCTTTTTCTTAATTCTGAACTTAACGCATCTTGATGCTTTTCTAAGAGTAAATTAATGTGATGATCATCATCATTATCTTGGAAAGGGACAGGAGTTTCTACTCGAAGTTGACTTAATTCAAGCATCAATAACTGTTGGTTTTCCTGTATCTCCCAGTCCTCATAGACCCATTCCTTGTAAATATCTTGGTCATAATCGAAGTCTTCATCAGACCACATACAACCAAAGTTATCCATGGCTTATGCTGACTGATTATTTGATTGATGGTATCTAGGTTCCTAAAAAAATGAACAAATGTTAAAAAGTAAAAAAAAAAAAAAACAAATTGAAAATCGTAGCTATAATCTAGAAATTTCCTAATTATTCCTTTAAAAGTGTATAAATTAAAATTGACCTAGAAACGTTGACTCCCCAGCAACGACGCCAACAACTTGACCACCTTCGGACGTACTAATGTCCAGAGTGTGAATGCTACAATAAGATATAGAAATATGAGGCGATATCAGCAAGTATACGGGTCGAGTTGTAATATAGTTTTACAATGGAGTAGGTGAGTACTCTGAGAATCGTACCCAAGGGAGGCAAGTGCTAAATCAATTTCAACCTAAACACAAAAAGATCTAATTAGTACTTCAAATTAGTTATAGTACAAAAACATAAAATAAAGGGTTTTTAGAGTTTTTATAATAATAAAAATAACATAACATAAAAAGGTAAAAATTCAAGAGATATGAAACTAGAATAAATTAAATCTTATTATAGGTGATTACCTCGCTTTGGTAATCCCCATCAACTTTCGTTTCGGGTTCCTCATCAATCAACTAGTCGCTACCCTAGCAGGATCTTCCGATCTTCCACTAACATAACGAGTCAGCAAGAACTACTTATCTTTTGACCTCACAGTCCAGACTAGTTTAGGGTAAAGGTGTTCACGGATGGGCCATACCAATTTTGGGTTAATTCCCACCTTGATGACTTCTCAGGGTTGTCAAGCCTAGGGTTTGTTTCACGTTCTTCCTTTCCCAAACAGTTGATCCGTTGAGTAACCCTGCAAAACAGTTAATAGATCATACCTCCATTCACTAATCCCCAATAAAAGGATTAGTTCCCCATGGCTTTCATAGGCAATATAAAATCAATGTAAAGAGAAAACGTATCAATTAAATCGACAATATAGAGTTTACGAAAGAACCTGATTGTATTAAGATTAAACGCGAATCCACATAAGTTGATTATCTTCACAATTCAGATCTCTTGAAAGAAAACAAAGAACAGAAAAAAACTAAAACCTAAGAAAAGAGAAAATTAAAACTAAATTTAAAAAGAGAATTCTACCCTAAGTTAATCGTCCCCATAACATGTGCCAAAGGAGCCTATTTATAGATTCTAAGTGACTGTCATCCTTAACCCTTGGTGAGATGACGTTCAAAATCTTTAAGTTTGATTGTGAAAACTAAAACTCCTCTGTTTTGTATTTATCTTCCATCTAAAGTCAATATCACGACACACCAGGACCTATTTCGTGACATAGCAATCAGTGTACTCCTCTTAGGATATCTTCAGGGGTATGATGCGACACCCTCAAGTTGTACTGCCACACTAAAGGCAGTCTTGAGATTTTTCCATTTTACTCCCTATGTTGCGACATCAGACATCCTATGTTACAACGTAGCGACCAATATCAGTTTAGTATGCCTTCTAATGGTTTCCTGCACATTCACAAAGTGCGTTAGCTCACCCTTAGGCCTCATTCGGCTCTTAAGGTCAATAAAAGACTCAATTTGCACATTTTATTCACTTATTAAAAACTTAAGAAAACATAATTCAGACCTACTAAAAATGTTTGTTTTCAAGCTCCTAAAGCGCGATAATTAGTTTTATCTGCTACAGCAAATTACGGGAGATCAATCAACAAGGCAGTGCAATGGCATCTTGGTTGTCGTCAATTTTAAGTATTGAGATTTTGCCTGATTTAGTTAATTGCAAAAATGTTTCATACTTGGAGTACTGAAAATGATTTGTTTTAAGCCCATTCTACAGTAAAGACTATGAATTAGAGTATGCGTAAGTATTTGAAGGAAATTAAAATGATATGTGCTAACTTGAGATTGTGTAGTGAAAATGTGTCAAATACAGAATAAATTTCAGCCATTTTGAATGGCTTGCCAATTGAATACGAGTCTATTGTAGCAATTATTACCATAAGTAGGTAGTCGTATGATGTTGATATGGTGTCTAGTATGCTTTTTGATTTAGAGGCTAGTAAAATATTTGTAGCATTACTAGAGGTTATGAGTGCAAATATGGTTCAGTCTACTCCAAAGCAATTTTTTCAAGGGGCTTCATCACAGATTCAATATTTTCAACCTAGAGTGTTTCAGTAGTAACAATATAGAACTTGATCTAATCAGTTTTAGAGAGGTAGAGGACGTGGTCGATTTAGTTACAACAATCTTCCACTGTCAATTGCGTCGTAAAATTAGACATGTTGTCCAAAAGTGCTATTACTTGTTTGATACTAGTTTTACTGGTGAGCTAGAGTTTGGAAATAATGTTTTCAATGGTAGAAATTCAATTCCACATATGATTGATAATGCTTGTGAATTTGTCGATGAAAAAGTGTTTGGTCAACAGAGTACTCAAATGAAGAGAGGATCCATGGTTGATCATGCATTAGTTGCTACTCCAACTATGGTGGATGACAATTCTTGGTATCCAGATTTAGGAGCAATGAATCATACTAAATTTGATATTAGTAATTTGAACAATGTAGGTTCATACACTGGTTCAGGTAAGCTTTTTTGGGAAATGGTCAATATGTGTCTATTTCTTACATTGGTCAGAATGTTTTTGTAATGCCCCGAATTTTGGGCCTAGATGAATTGGGCTTTGGGCTTTGGGTCTCAAATTTTTTTTAAAGCAAGAAAATGACAAATGACATGTTGGCTTTAAGGGTTTAATAAACTTGGAGTGTCTAGGGGTGTTGGAGAAGTTCTGGGTTCGAACTTGGAGGAGAAGGAATTTTTAGTTAATTATTAAAGGAACCAGGGCGGTGAGTAGTTGGGCTTTTAAATAAAAATAGGGAAAAATGGCATCAAAGAGTCTTGTGGTGGAGTGGCTAAGTGACGCCACTTAGGGTATAAGAAGGTGGCGTTATGGGCTAGCAAGGAGATCCTAGGTTCGAATCCTAGCTTAGTATTTTTTTAGGAGTTTAATTTTGGCCTTCTAGAAGGTTGGAAGTGGTGTGGTAAATGACTCTAAGGAGAGTGATCAGAAGAGAAAATTTAGGAAAAGGATTGGGGAGTTATCAGGGAGAAAAACGAGGAGATGAGATGGGGAAGAGTTAGAGTCGATTGGGACTTTTGGGGGGGAGGCAGAGTTTCGGTTTTGTGTATAAATAGGGGGTGCCGAATTCCCTCTGTGCTATTTTGGCAATTGGAATTCCCTTTGTGCTCTTTCGGCAACTATAGTGCTCTGCTGAATTCTCCTTCACTTTTTCTGTTCTAAACCTCGCCTCTTCCTTATGTTTTTTCTTTTCTTCTCTCTTAAAGCCTTAAATAGAATATCATTCTCTTCTTTCTCCATTGCTTGTGCCGTCCCACCTTCATCTCAATTGTTGGGGACCAAATATTCGTGACTTTAAAAGCCGAAAACCTTTGCTCTTGAAGCCGATTTCTTCATCACCCCAAACCTTGTGTCGAATACTCTAGTGACCAAATCTCTGTCGTGCTGGCATCATTCTTTTGATTTTTGGTGGATTGAATATTGGAAAAATCAGAATTAAGCTTGGATCTACAAGTCTCTGCCGAAAAGCTATCCATATGTTTCGGCTTTTGGGTAAGTGTTCTTGATTTTGGGATAAGTTGGCCGAATAGTCTATAGTGAGGGAAAGAGTGACTTAAGTGGATACAAGTCACCTATTATTTTTTCTTTAACGATTAAGAGTGATGTAGATCTAGGGGATATTCGTGAGTGGTAGCTAAGAAAGGGCTATTAGGACTGGTGGCACAGGGTAAGGTTATGGTAAGGCTTCGGTTTTTGGTAAATATTGTGGTTAAATGTGTGATTGATTAAAGGTTGGTATTGGTTGTAGGTTCAAGGCTGAGGATAGTGTAACACGTCTCATTTACCAGGTGTGTACATACACTTCACACACGACAAATCAGTAAAAGCCGAAATACCAAAAAACTGGAATGCCGAAAAGCTGAAAAGCCAAAAGGTTAGCGCCGACAACCACATGAGCGTGCGAACATTTGTGTGGGAACACCGATACAATTACCGAGACCAAGAGAATGATCTCATGGTCTCGGGCCACTGTTTGGCCAATCGGGCCAGAAGGGGCTAAATGGGCTTGCCGAGCTCGTGGGCCCAATTCGGCAAGAGTTGATATGTGAAATTGAATGATGGATTGATATGGATGGTTGTATGATTTGATTATGATCGGGCCTAATGGGCTACATATACATGATTGGGCTTAATAGGCTATATGGACATGATTGGGCTTAGTGGGCCTTATGGGATTTTAGAAATGCATGCTATGGTTTTAATGGACTCTAGGTTTAGTTCTGATGAATTCTTAAACAGCATAAAACTCAACTTAATAATCAAACATGTCTGTGGACAAGTCGTAGGGTAGAGCGTGGCAATGGACATATGCATGTCTAGGATTGGATCTAGGGAGAGCTTGGTACTTAAGCGGTCTTAGTGACCCACCTCCTCTTCTCTGGAATCCTACCTGGTGCGTAGTGTATGTTCACTTTAGCCGCGAGGACTTGTTGACGAGCCAAGGTTCGTAATTAAGACCCATACTGTTAAGAATTACTGAAATAACCCTATAGGGTAGAATTACCGAAATTCCCTTGACTTGTGAAATGACTAAAATACCCCTATGTGTTGATTGTAAGATTTATGGATGTTACATATACATTTGCTGCATTCATATGATATTCTGTTTAGGTTGCATATGGGGTGGGAATTATGGAACGGAGGAAGTATATGAGGATCGCATGGTTGCTTGACAACTGTGGATCCACCGATGGCTTTCTAAGCCTATTATATGATTGGCAGCTTTGCTGCAATGTTAGGTAGTACCGCAACTGGGCTACCCTTGATGTGTATCAGATGGGTGGGTCGATTTAGAAATCCCCACAGAAGTGTTTCGGTTGGACGGAGATGATGTGTACCGGATGGATTATTTGGGGAGGGTTTGCACTGCATTGCATGTATGATACTATTATGTTATTATTATGATATGTATGCTATTTGTTTGACGGGGGTCGTACACACTGAGTTTTCGGAAACTCACTCCCTCTTTTATTTTTCTCAGGTGATCCTCAGTAGGCGGTTCGATGGATGGAGGGACTCAGAGGTGGCCAACTAGCAAGACGATTAGACTTGTTTTTCTTAATATCTAAATTCTGGATTTTAAGTTGTTTATTTTAAGTTATTTTGGATTGTAATAAGGTTTTCCTTCTAGTTATTATTCCATTACTTCCACTAGGCTTTGTAATTTTGAAACGGAACTTGGATTTATTTCTTTTAAGCATATTTCAAGTTTTTTTTGAAAATAATTGTGTTTTAAGAACGAGCTTCCGCTGTCGAAGGAAATTTTTACTTAGTAACAAGGAAATGGTTTTTGGCTACACCTCGTTTTGAAAGCAAACTGGATTTTACTTAACTTTTCTCTAGAAGGGTTTTCAATGAAAACAAGGTTTTCGCAAAAACACTTCAATGTGACACGTCAGATTCGGGCCTAACTTCTAGGCTGGGTTTGGGGTGTTACAGTTTTGCAATCTAATGATAAGCTCTTATAATTGAATAATGTTATTTGTGCTCCTAAAATTACTAAGAGTTTAATTTCTATGTCTAAGTGTGCAAAGGACAATAAGGTGTATTTTAAGTTTCATGCCTACAATTGCTTGGTCAAAGATTCTTTTACTCATGAAGTGTTGATGAGAAGAGTAGAGCAAAATGGCTTTTACAAGTTGATCAGTTCAAATAAAACAACAAAAGAAGATAATCAATGTTTTCAAGTATCTTATGAAGCTAACAATTCTAGTGTTACTCGAGTAAATAAAAAGATTGATTTGTGAATTTTAAATTAGGCCACCCTTCTCATGACACACTGCTTAAAGTGTTAAAGTCTTGTAATGTCTTTGCTTCTCACACTAAAGATAGTTTATTTAGTGCATGTTTTATGGGCAAGGTGAAGAAGTTGCCTTTCAAAGACTCTACTACACTATATGATGCTCTTTTGCAGTTAATTGAAACTGAAGTTGGGTGTCCATCTCCAGTGACTTCAAATGGTAGTCGATATTATATGTCCTTTGTTGATATGTTTTCTAGATTTATATCGATTTATATGGTGGCTAATAAGTCTAAATTTCTTCAGGTATTTTGGGTGTTTAAGAAGCATGTTTTTGTGAGATGGCCAACCATGCATTGGCAAACACACATGGCAGACAGTCCAAGCATGACCTATTTGGTGCACGGTCAAAATATGATAAGGATGGTGAACTTTCATGTGAGTGATGCATTGATGATTGACTTCTTCTTTAAAATATGTTTAGATGCTAATTTTTTCATGTTAACCTTTGCGTACAAGTTATGTTTTCTCAGTTTTTTATGAGATTAGACGTTTTTGGTAGAGTACGAGGAAATGAATCTTGTTATAAATAGTACTATTTTTCTTGTTGAAAATTAATGAAAGATACTAGCAGATCATTTTATACTTCTATCATACTCATTTCTTCTCCACTTTCCTTTCTTTTTTATTTCATATCCCCAACAATTGGTATCAAGAGCCAATCATCCTTGAGGACCATTGTTTCTTTTTTAGTTCCTTGTCGAGAAAATCTGTTTATTTTTTAAAACATGTATTCATCAAGTTTTTCACCACCTCTACCTCCTATCTTTATTGCTGAAAACTACCATATTTGGGTAGTCAAGATGAAACCTACCTACAAGCTTTTAACTTGTGGGAGGTTGTGAATGTTGATATCAAGCCACCACCACTGAGGGCTAATCTTACAGTTGCACCAATCAGGCAACACAACGATGATCGTGCAAAAAGATACAAGGTAATGTCTTACCTTCAAAATGGTGTTTATGATGTGATATTCACACAAATCATGGCCTACGAGACTCCAAAACAAGCTTAGTATAAGCTAAAGGAGGAGTTTTAACGATTAGACAAGACTAGACAGCAACAACTCAAAAATCTCAGGAGAGATTTTGATAATTTGAAGATAAAAGAAGATGAGACAGTAAAGTAATACTTAGACAAGATAATGGCAGTGGTCAACAACATCAGGTACTTAGAGATCAGTTTGCATACAGTAGGGTAGTTGAGAAGGTCATAACTACACTTCCTGAGAGGTATGAGCCAAAAATATCTTCTCTTGAAGACTCAAGGGACCTATCTACAATCACCTTATCTAAGTTGAAAAATTCACTATATGCTCAAGAGAAAAGGAGAGCATCAAGGGAAGATGAGCATGCTAAAGGAGCTTTTCGAGCTAAAAGTAATGAAGGTGTGAGCTCCCCAAATCAGAAGGGAATGAAAGGCTGGTCAAAGAAGATAGAGAATGAGAGATGGTGGAAAGAAAAAAACATCCACCATGCTCTCATTATAAAAAGACCACTCATATTAAGAGTTTTTGTTGGTTCAGGCCAGACATGCAATGTAGTGCCTACAAGCAGTTTGGACATATGGAGAAAGTATGCAAGAATAGAGGGTGAACCCAACAACAATAGCCACAACAAAAAAATGTTTAGGTTCAAGTAGTTAGGGAGATCATGTTCAGGAGGAGCAAGTATTCGCAACCTCTTGTTTTGCATATATAAGTAGAGTCACAAAGGGTTGGTTGATCGACAATGGTTGCACCAACCATATGACCTTAGATGAAAGCATCTTCAAGAAGCTAGACAGAAGCTGCATTTCAAAATTGAGGATTGGAAATGGAAAACTCTTCAAGCTAAGGGCAAAGGTGATGTGTTGATCAGCACGCCATCAGGTACTAAAATAATTTTGGATGTTCTTTTAGTGCCTGAAATAGACCAAAATCTCCTTAGCATTGGTCAACTACTCAAAAAAACTATAATGTTGTTTTTAAAGATAATGGTTGCGCTATATTGGATTCGTTGGGACATGAAGTTGTGACAGTTTTAATGAAAGATAGAAGCTTTATGTTAGATTGGAATCAGGTGGCCTCAAGTGCTTATACCAGTTCTGTAGATGAAACTAATCTTTGGCACAAAAGTCTGGGACACGCAAATTATAAGTCCCTCGGTCAAATGTGTAGGTTAGATTTGGTTCAAAATATAGCCAAAGTTAAAGATCAAAATAGTGTTTGCGAAGTCTATCAACTGGGGAAACAAACTAGGCTTCTATTTCTAGCAAACAAAGCCTAGCGTGCCAATGAAAAATTCCACCTGGTCCATACAGATGTTTTTGGACCTATGCGAACTGGTTCACTAAATGGTAGCAGGTATTTTGTTTTGCTTATTGATGACTACACAAGGTTTTGTTGGGTCTATTTCATGCAACATAAGTCTAAAGTAGCCGGCAATTTTTGGAAGTTCAAAACTATAGTGAAAAATCAAGCTAACAACAAGCTTAAAATGCTTAGATCAGATAATGGACCCGAGTACACCTCAGACAAGTTTCAGAAGTTCTGTGAAGAGGAAAGGATTCACCACTAGCTCACCAACTTCTACACTCCTTAGCAAAATGGAGTATGTGAAAGAAAGAATAAGACAATTACGGACATGGCGAGGTGCTTATTGTTTCAAAGTAACCTGCCAAATAGATTTTAGGCTAATGTAGTAAATACCTCAGTATATCTACTTAATAGGCTGCCAACCAAGGATGTAAAGGCGAAGACTCCATTCGAAGGGCACAAACCTTCAGTTTCTCATCTGAAAGTATTTGGTTGTATTTGTTTTGTTCATATACCACAGGTGAAAAGAAGTAAAATTGAAAGGAGGTCGCAGCCTGGGATCTTTCTGGGATACAGTTAAGACAAGAAGGGTTATAGAATTTTTTGTCCTTTATCCAGTAAGATCATTATGAGCAGAGATGTGAAGTTCGATGAAGGAAAAACATGGAATTGGGATGCCAGTGAAGCTGAGTTGCTCAAGCAAGAAAAACTTGAGCTAGGTTTCGAGCCTACCAATGATCAAGTTGAAGATGAAAATTTTGATGATTTTCCAGGGAGAGGCACTCGAAAAATCACTAAAATCTATGAAAGAGCTGATGTAGCAGTTCTTGAACCAACCAATTTTAAAGAAGCTGAAGCAATTGAAGGCCAGAAAAAAAGCAATACGAGCTGAGTTGAAGTTGATCCACAAAAATCAAACTTGGGAACTTGTTGATAGGCCACCACATAAAAAAAGTTATTGGTGTCAAATGGGTGTTCAAAACCAAACTCAAAGCTGATGGCTCATGCAATAGGTTCAAGGCAAGATTGGTTGTGAAGGGTTTCAATCAACAATATGGGATCAATTATATGGATACATTCACACCAGTAGCAAGGTTGGACACAATAAGATTGTTACTGGCTTTAGTAGCACAAATGGGTTGTATAATCCTTTAATTGGATGTCAAATCAACCTTTTTAAATGGGTACTTGCAAGAAAAGATTTATGTGGAACAACCACCTAGTTTCACAGTCAAAGGAAGTGAAGAGAAGTTTTACAAGCTTATGAAAGCCTTGTATGGACTGAAACAAGCTCCAAGGGCTTGGTATGCAATGATTGATGAGTATTTGCTAAGCTTGGAATTTGAGAAGAGCCTAAGTGAACCTACTCTTTATGTTAAGAAAATTGGTGAGGTCACAACATTAATTGTTTCCTTATATGTTGATGACTTGCTAGTAATTGGGAGCAGTAATGACTTGGTGAAGGAATTTAAGCTGCGGCTGGAGAAGATATTTGAGATGTTAGACCTTGGAAAAATCAGATACTTTCTAGGCATGGTAGTAGAACAAGTTCAAGAAGGGATATTCATCAATCAACGAAGCTTTTCCTTGAATATCTTGGAAAGGTTTTGCATGGATAGGTGCAAACCAGCTAGCACTCTTGTAGCACTTGGTGAAAATCTTAGCAGTAATGAAGATTTTGAGTGTGTCGATGAGAGGGATTACATAAGTCTCATTGGTTGCTTGTGTATTTGACAGAAACACGACTTGAGATTATGTATGTAGTAGGTTTGCTATCAAAGTTCATACACTGCTGCAATATATCACATTTTAAGGTTGCTAAGAGAGTGCTAAGATATATCAAAGGAACCGCCAATGTGTCCACATTGAAGCTTGTAGGGTACATTGACAATGATTGGGTTGGATCAGTGAATGATATGCGAAGCACCTCTGGATATTTTTTTCTCACTTGGATCTGGCATACTCTTGGAATTTGAAGAAGCAATCAACTGCTACTCAATCCAGAGTTGAGGCGAAGTATATAGTTGTGGCAGCAGCAGTCAACCAAGCAATTTGGTTGAGAAAACTTTTAAGCAACTTGATTTTGTGCAGGTTGAAGCAACGTAAATTTTCTGTAATAATCAATCCGTTGTGGCAATTGCAAAGAATCATGTCTTCCATAGGAAGACAAAACATTTCAAGATTAAAGTACCACTTTGTAAGGGAAGTTAAACAAAGCAAGGAAGTAACTTTGATTCATTGCAGTTCAGAAGTTCAACAAATAGATATTCTGACCAAGCCTCTTGGAAAGGTGAGATTCGAAAAATTAAGGAATGAAATCGGTGTTCGTAGCATAGAAACCAAGTAGGAGTGTTGCGAGATGGCTAACCATGCATTGGCAAACACACATGGCGAGCAGCATAAATGGTGAACAGTCCAATTGGCAAACACATGGCAAACAGTCCAAGCATGAGTCATTTGGTGCACAATCAAAATATGAGAAGGATGGTGAACTATCATGCGAGTGATGCATTGATGATTGACTTCTTCTTGAAAATATGTTTAGATGCTAATTTTTTCATGTTAACTTTTGCGTACAAATTATGTTTTCTCAATTTTTTGGAGATTAGATGTTTTTGTTAGAGTACAAGGAAAGGAATTTTGTTATAAATAGTAATGTTTTTCTAGTTAAAAATTAATGAAAAATATTAGCAGATCATTTTATACTGCTATCATACTCGTTTCTTCTCCACTTTCCTTTCTTTCTTAGTTCATATCCCCAACACATGTGCAATTACAATTTGGTAGAAAGATTCTTGAGGTGCAATCTGAATGAGAGGTTAGTTTAGAAAGCTTTAGAAAGCTTTATGGTGTTTTACAAGAAGTTAGGATTAAGCATAGGGTGTCTTGTCCTCACACCTCTGAGCAAAACGGGGCTATTGAGCGCAAGCATCACCATATTGTTTGGGGGGGCAGGATTGACCTTATTGGAAAAAGCCTCTCTTCCAATTTGATATTGGTCTGATGCATTTTCAACTGCAGTATATTTGATTAACAAATTACCTAGACGTGTTTTGAATGGAGTGTCACTTTATGCGTAACTTCCCAAGCTGAAACCTGACTATCAATTTCTTAAGGCGTTTGGCTCACTATGTTTTCCTTACATAAGGCCTTTAACTAATCATAAGGTGTAACTTTGGTCTGTTCCATGTACATTTTTAGGCTATAGTTCTATTCATAAAGGGTAAAAGTGCTTAACTAAGCAAGGGAAATTTGTGATATCTAGACATGTGATTTTTTACAAGAACGTGTTTCCTTTTGCTGAAAAGTTGAATCAAGTTTCTAGTTTTGCATCATAGTCTTCTATTACATCTAGTTGCTTATGCAAATGCTGATTGGGGTAGTAGTGCGTAAGATAGGAGGTCAACATCAAGGTATGTTGTAAACCTTGGTGATAATCTTATTGCATGAAGGTCTAAGAAACAACCAGTAGTTTCTTTGTCCACGTCTAAGGTTGAATACAGAAGTGTGGTTGATGTTGTTTCTGAAGTTATTTGGATTCAATCTTTGTTAGAAGATCTAGGTGTTCAGTTATAGACTATTCCTGTGGTACAGTGTGATAATATGAGCGCGGTGGCTATGTTAGGAAATTCGGCGTGATCCAAACATGTGGAGCTTCAACTTTATTTTGTTAGAGAATGATTAAATGTGGGAAAACTTCAAGTGAATCATGTTCCTAGTAGAGAGAAAGTTGCAAACATTTTGACAAAACCACTTTTTGAAGGCTTGTTTTGTTATTTTCGAGACAAACTGGAGGTCACTACTGTTAATGTTATGGTTTAATGATGTAATTTCATTTTTTTTCTCAGACACTGAGGGAGTAATGGACTAACTAACTGTTGTTACTTTAGTTATGTTAGAATTAAGTGACCCGAATCCTTATTTAAATAAAATACAATGGTAAAATAAAATAAAAGAAGAATCCCTATAGAACTACACTTCTTTTATTTTATTTTAAATAAGGTTCTTTAAACCTTATTAAAATCCATCTATTTGATATTGATTAGAATAAGGTGTTCCAATCTTACTACACTCCTATTAGAATATGGTTTTACAAGCCTATAAATAGACATAGTCTATTCCTCTTGTAATTATTCGAATTCGACATAGTGAATTTTCTTCTCCTCTGCCCGTGGTTTTTTTCCCGAAAGGGTTTTCACGTAAAATCTGTGTGTTCTTTAATTTTTATTTCTCTTTTCTTTGTGATATATTGTCATTACCGATGTTATATTTTTAACAAATTGGTATCCGAGCTTTCGGGTTTTTCATCTCGATCACAGTAATGGCGTCTTTGAAGTATGAAATTCAGTTGTTGGATCGCAACACCAGATTCGCGTTGTGGCAGATAAGGATGCATGCAGTTCTTGCACAGATGGATTTAGAGGAAGCCCTGCTAGAGGTAGATAAGATACCTTCGACATTGACGGAGGAAGAGAAGAAGCGCAAGGATCAAAAGGCGTTAACACAGTTACATATGCATTTGTCTAACGAAATTTTGCAAGATGTGATGAAGGAGAAGACCGCCGCTGCATTATGGAAGAGGCTAGAACAAATATGTATGTCGAAAACTCTAACCAGCAAGTTGCATATGAAGCAACGTCTTTATGCTCATCGTTTGGAGGAAGGTGCGTCTGTGCACGAACACTTAACAATGTTTAAAGAAATTCTCTCAAACTTGGAGGCCATGGAGGTTCAGTATGATAAGGAAGATCTAGGGTTGATTCTACTTTGTTCGTTGCCCCCGTCTTATGCAACCTTCAGAGACACGATTTTATATAGCCGCTAGTCTCTCACAGTTGATGAGGTTTATGATTCTTTGACCTTGTATGATAAGATGAAACATCTTTTGGTTAAACTCGACTCTCAGAGAGGGGGTCTCATTGTTCGTGGGAGACAAGATCAGAATGCTGATGATGATCGTGGAAGGACACAGGAACGGAATCCTCGCGGTAAATCTATGGGTAGATCGAAGTCTTCAAACAGAGGTAAAACTTGTAACTTCTGTAAGAAGAAAGGGCACATTAAATCTGAGTGCTATAAGCTACAGAACAAGATTAAAAGGGAGGCTGCGAATCAAAAGGGAAAACAACCAGAAAATTCCGGTGAAGCTGATGTTGTAGAAGACTACAACGATGGTGAACTTCTAGTCGCTTCTGTCAACAATTCTAAAGTGAGCGAGGAGTGGATACTTGATTCAGGCTGTACCTTCCACATGAGTCCCAATCGAGATTGGTTTACAACTTACAAAACAGTGTCTGAAGGTGTTGTTTTGATGGAAAATAATGCTTCGTGTAAAATCGCAGGTGTTGGAATAATTAAAGTTAAGATGTTTGATGGAGTTGTCAGAATACTTATTGACGTACGACATGTTCCAAAATTGAAGAGCAATTTAATTTTGTTAAGTACTCTTGATTCAAAAGGGTACAAATACACAGCTGAAAGTGGGATTTTGAAGATTTCCAAAGGTTCCCTCATTGTGATGAAAGGGCAGAGAAAGACTACCAAGTTATATGTTTTGCAGGGTTCTACTGTTAGTGGTGATACAGCTATCGCTTCATCTTTCTTGTTAGATGATGATATTACTAAACTTCAACATATGCGCCTAGGGCATATGAGTGAGAATGGCATGGCAGAATTGAGCAAAAGAGGACTTTTTGATGGGCAAGGAATTTACAAACTGAAGTTCTGTGAGCACTACGTTTTTGGGAAGCAAAAGAGAGTTCGATTCACCAGAGGAATTCATAACACGAAGGGAACGTTGGAGTATATTCATTCTGATCTATGGGGGCCATCAAGAGTGCCTTCGAGAGGTGGAGCTAATTATATGCTAACTTTTATTGATGTTTTTTCCAGAAAAGTTTGGGCATTCTTCTTGAAGCAGAAAAGCGATGTGTTTTCCGCATTTAAGTCTTGAAAAACTATGATTGAAAAATAGACGGGAAAACAAATGAAATACCTCCGCACAGAAAATGGCTTAGAGTTTTGTTCTGATGAGTTTAATAAACTGTGCAAGTCAGAAGGGATCGTGAGACACTTGACAGTTCGTCATACTCCACAGCAAAACGGCATTGCAGAACGAATGAATAGAATGATCATGGAGAAGGTTCGATGTATGTTGTCAAATACCAACTTACCAAAGTCGTTTTGGGCTGAAGCAGCCTCTACGTGATTCTCTCCCATTTCCATTCAGGAATCATAATCGATTGTAATAAACCGGATGGAACCTGATGTTCAGCTTTAATTTGTTGACAAATTAAACACTTCGACACAAATTCAGAAATGTCTCGTTTCATACCATGCCACCAATAAAACTGTTTCAAATCATTAAACATTTTTGTACTTCCCGGATGCACAGTTAAACGACTATTATGAGCTTCGTTCAAAATTAACTGAATCAACTCTGAATTCTTTGGAACACAAATCCGATTTCTGAATCTCAAACAATCATCACTATCAACTCGAAATTCTGAATCAGAATTCAAATCACATTGAGCTCGTTTAGTCATCATCTCAACATCACTCTTCTGGACATCACAAATCTGACGTACAAACATCGGTCTCACTTTCAACTCAGCCAAAACTAAGTCATCATCACATAGATTTATCTGAGTACTCATAGCTCACAAAGCATATAATGACTTTCGACTCAAGGCATCAGCAACTACATTAGCTTTGCCTGGATGATAATCAATCACAAGTTCGTAATCTTTCAACAGTTCCAACCATCTTCTCTGTCGCAAATTCAATTCTTTCTAAGTCATCAAGTACTTCAAGCTCTTGTGATCGGTATAAATATGGCATTTCTCACCGAATAGGTAGTGATGTCATATCTTCAATGCAAACACTATTGCGGCTAATTCAAGATCATGCGTCGGATAGTTCTTTTCATGCGGCTTTAACTGCCTCGAAGCATAAGCAATGACTTTGCCTTCTTGCATCAGCACACAGCCCAAACCATTCAATGATGCATCACTGTAAACTATGAATTCTTTACCCTTTCAGGTTGAACCAACACTGGCGCATCTGTCAGCAATGCTTTCAACTGCTCAAAACTCTTCTGGCATTTTTCTGACCACTCAAATTTAACATCTTTCTATAACAACTTTGTCAACGGAGTCGCAATCATTGAGAAGCCCTTCACAAACCGTCTATAGTATCCTGTTAGTCCCAGAAAACTACGAATTTCTGACACATTTCTCGGAGGCTTCCACTCCAAAATAGCTGAAATTTTATTCGGATCAACTTGTATGCCTGCTGCTGACACAATATGCCCAAAAAAACTAACCTCACGCAGCCAAAACTCACATTTACTGAACTTTGCATACAATTGCCTTTCACACAGAGTCTATAACACAATTCTCAAATGCTCGGCATGTTGCGTCTCATCACATGAATAAATCAGAATATCATCAACGAACACTACAACAAAATAATCCAAATACGGTCTGAATATTCGATTCATCATATCCATAAACACTGTAGGAGCATTCGTTAGTCCGAAAGGCATAACTAAGAATTCATAATGTCCGTACCTCGTTCTGAAAGCAGTCTTCGGTACATCTGACTCTTTAACTCTCAGCTGATAATAGCCCGATCTCAAATCTATTTTCGAAAACACTGTAGCTCATTTTAGCTGATCAAACAAATCATCAATACGAGGCAACGGATATTTATTCTTTATTGTTACTTTGTTCAACTGTCGATAGTCGATACACATTCTCATAGTGCCGTCTTTCTTTTTCACAAACAACACAGGAGCACCCCAGGGCGAGAAACTCGGTCGTGCAAATCCTCTATCAGTCAACTCTTGCAATTGAGACTTTAACTCTTTCAATTTCGTTGGTGCCATTCTATACGGAGCTATTGAGATAGAAGTCATCCCCGGCACTAAATCATTTCCAAATTCAACTTCTCGTATTGGAGGCAATCCCGGTAGTTCTTCAGGAAACACATCAGGAAATTCACAAACCACAGGCACAGATTCAACTTTCTTTTCTGTCACTTTTGTATCGATCACATATTCCAGATAAGCTTCGCAACCCTTTCTCACATATTTCAAAGCTTTCATCGCAGATACAACAGCTAGTAACCTTTTCATATCACTGGATTCAATTCAAACTATCTCACCATTCTGACTTCTCAATTCAATACTCTTTCTTTTACAATTCACGATGGCATTATGCAAAGTGAGTCAATCCATACCCAGAATTATATCAAATTCATCGAAGGGTAACAACATTAATTAGCCGGAAAGCATATATCCCTAAACATCAAGGGGCAATTCTTGCACACTTTATCCACCAAGACACACTTGCCTAAAGGGTTCGATACTCTAATAAAAAATTCAGTAGACTCAACAGGTAGAGTCTTACTTGATACTAGATTTACACACACATAGGAATGAGTAGAACTTGGATCTATCAATGCAATCACATCAGTATCAAATAGATTAAAAGTACCAGTGATGGTGTCTGGAGATACCGCTTCTTCTCGCGCACGTATAGCATAGGCTCGGGCAAGTGCCCTCGCCTCGGATCTCACAGTTGTATCCGAAGTCCCTGTCTGACTTCCACTCACATTTCCGGTGTTTCTAGGTGGTCTACCCCTAACCATCACATTACTCGATCTCACGTTCTGAACATTTTCTTCCTCAGCTAACTTTGGGCAATCTCGTATGAAATGATCTCGTGATCCACACTTATAACAAGTTCGATTATTATACTTGCCCCAGCATTTTCCCACATGTCGTCTTTCGCACTGTCTACACTCAGGTTTGTTGCTTTTGGCACCTCCAACACTTGATTCAGTCAGAATTTGAACTCGTGGACCGATGCTTTGTCTCACACGATCACTACTCGGATGTCCAAACGAAGCATTTGATCGATTACTTACATCTCTAAATCTCTTCGTCGAAGGTTGAGACAACTTACTCATCGATCTTTTTTCTTTCATCTCGAGCTTCAGAATCAGCTTTCTTCTTTTCTTTACTGACCTCCTCGGCTTTGCAGGTGATGTGTCTAAAACTAACTACGATCATAATAAAGGCAAGCGCACCTATCGAACAGTAGTATAGTTATGGTAAGACCGAAAATATCGTATCCACAAGGACCAAGAGTACTAGTAATTACTATCTTTCTATTATCAAGCCTAAGAATTGGAGTGATTTCTTTTAAACTAAAAATTAATTAAAAACACGACAGAGAATGAATTGGGAAAATACTTTAGACAACTTTATGAGATAAGCAATACCTAAGGAAGATTCCACCTAGACTTCACTTATTACTTTTGATTCATATGATTTATTCACTTGACTTAATCCGTAGAAATCTCTGATTTATGTTAATATCTCTTTCAAGACTAAAAGCAACTGACCCTAGGTTGATTAATTGAAATTTCTTTCTAATTAAAACCCCTATTGTCGCATTAACTCAATCTATGGATTTCTTTAATAGATTTGACTCTAATCCGGTAGATTTTCGTCGCCCTATTTCTAGGGTTGCAATCAACTCCGCTTAATTGTGTTGATCTACTCTTAAACAGGGACTTTTGCTCCACTGAATAAGCACATTCGACTTGGATCAATAACCTGAATTATCAAAACAAGAATAAAAGCTCACAATTAAAAATAAGAACAAGTATTTATCTTATAAATTAAATAATAATAAGATCCGTCTTAGGTTTCATCCTCCCTCGGTATTTAGGGAGTTTAGTTCATACTGATAGAAGGAAACATCTCAAAATAAGGAAAACAACAAAACATAGGAAAACCCAAAAACTTCTAAAGAACTTGATGGGAGATCTTCAGTCTTGATGGAGATCATTCCTTCGAGCTACTTCCGACGACTGTCTTCGAGTGTTTTCTGCGTTCTATCCAGCCTCCTCTTTTAGGTCACCCCCTAGGGTGTTTATATAGGCTTTGGAACGTCTTTCTTTGCCCACAAGTAACCTTTTCCAGATAGAATTAATCTTTGATACGGCAGGGACACGCCCGTGTGACACGCCCATGTGACACGCCCGTGTACGATAGTCTTGGGCCGTGCTCGCTTCTACTCGCCACACATGGCCGTGGGGTATGCCCGTGTACATTGATCCAGGTCGTGTTCGATTCTTCTCGTAACACACGGTCGTGTTTGATAACCCAGGCCGTGTTGGTTTCTAATGTAGGCCCATTTTGTCCCTTTTTGGCCCGTTTCTCGTTCTTTTCGACTCCCTAAGCTCTCTTGTATGTAAAACATGAAATTAAGAGATTAGGAGCATCGAATTCATCAAATCTAATGAGAATTCATCCAAAAATAAGCCAAGCATGGGGTTAAAATATGTGTAAATTATGGTTTATCAAATATCCCCACACTTAAGCGTTTGCTTGTCCTCAAGCAAAATCCTCAACTCACAATTAAAATTAACTTCCTCAATTTACAATTCTCATCAATAATGTTTCATCATAATTCATAGATAATTTATACATGGATAATTTAACTTTTAAAGAGTCTTAAAAATTCAAACAATCTAAGTCACAATTTTTTGTAGCACAAAAACATAGGCATCTCCTCTTATCTAAATAATTACCTTTAATCCAAAACCGACAAGAATTGACATCCTCACTAAAGATTCACTCAAATCACTCAAAGTGTTTAAGGTTCAAAAATTAAGCACTCAAAAGTCAAACATGAAAAGTTATTACCATAGGATTGCATGAAAATCAAATCTCCACCACTATAAAATGAGATGATACACAAATCAAAAGGTCTTGAAAAGGGTTGTAACGGGGTTTGGGTTAAAGGTGTGGATAAAGGCTGAATTAGAGGGTTAGAATCGAGATCAAATTGACAATTCACCTAACTAGAAAAATGGACTAACACTGAATAATTACATCACTCGAAAACTTATCACTAATAACACGAGCTTCTTCTCAGAATGTGAAATTAATCGCTTAAGCTCAAATAATATAGAACTAATAATGAATAGATTTCCACTTCTTCTTTTTTTAAGAATAAGAACAAGTACATGATAAAAGATGAATTTAACCACTGAAATAAAGAATGTAGTTAGGCAACTGATCAAATCAAATCTCGACAAAAGGGTAGTCAAGAAAAATGGGGATAACAAATCAAATAACTGGGTTTCGGGTTAATATTAGTGGTATATCAAGAAATGGTTGATTAGGCTTCAAAGGGGTTCACTAGGGGTTAATTATGAAGGTAGGCTTTTTATGGAGTAAGTGGGTTAAATCCTAGGTGCCTTTATCATCTCAGTATATCAAATCAAAGGTGTGGTCTCGACATGTATAATCGAAGCAAGTTCTAGAATAACAAATCAATATTAACACACTCATAATCAATAAAGTGAGCACGAAAAGAATATACTCTAAAAGGCTCAAAATCTCACAAGAATTATGGTTTTTGATATCAACCTTGCAAATTTCAAACTTCAAAGTAATATTTAAATTTAGAAAAACAACCTAAATTTTTTTTAATTTTTTAATTCTAAAAATAGACTTATCATGCTTGATTCTCTAATGTCTTAAAGTTTAAACCATCAATGCACAATTACCTATGACTTAATCCAAAACATATCATTAAAAATCATAAATCAATAAAAGTTTCATTCTAATAGTAATATGAGAAAATTACTTAAGACAAGATATCATTCAGGGATTTTCTGGTAATGAAATCAATAACCTCCCCACACTTAAGATGTACATTATCCTCAATGTACAACGATAAGTAATGACAATATAATAAGAAAATCATAAAAGAGGGAGAGAAGTGAAACTTCCTGAATTTTGGATGAAATCCATGGGATAGTTGACGCGAAATTGTAGATATAACAAAGTGAAGTGCATAATTTTGAGTAACTATTAAGAAAATAAACACAACTGTGGAAGAAGGTTACGGGATTACTCGATTAGGAAAAATTATAAAAACTAAAATAAAGTTCAAAATATAAAAGATAAGTATTTTGGAATTATAATACGAAACATAAAGGGAAATGGACTAGAAATAAAAATAAAAGGAAAATAAAAATAAAGATAAAAATAAAAATAAAATAAATGGACTCAAAGGTCCTCATCCCCAGATGGATCGTGAGGTGGGGGTAGCGGCGATATGTGAAAGTGCTGACAAATCTATTGCAACGTCGCCTCGATGCCGTCGAATCGTCGAGCGTTGTCATTAAATTACTGCGTACAATACTGCTCAAACCTAGTGAGGCGCTCAGAAATGTCAGTCAATGAAGCTGCCGCATGAGCTGGTCGGCGTGGCGGTGGTGGCGCAGACGGTGGCTCCTCGTGCTGTGGGGGACATCATTAGTAATGTCCTCTGGGTCGTCCTGCTCGGTGGGTTGCGAGAGACGGTACTGAGGAGGATCAAACCCACGGCGGCGCTCAACCATCCTCATGTGAAGCATCGTCTGGATGCCCTGTGGGGACATCTATCCTATAAGTGTGAGTGAGGAGGACTAAGCGGCGGTGTTGTGGAGCCCAAAATATCGAGCCAGGCGCGTGATGTAGGGACCCATGGAGATGACTCATCTCCTATGCTGCTCCGTCTGATGTTGAATGGCGCGGGCGACGAAGTAAGCTAAGTCGAAGACGTGACCATTGACCATGCACCATAAAAAGTAGGCGTCGTGAGTGTTGACGACGCCGGTGCTCTCTCGCCTACCCGTCAAAGTATGAGCTAGTATGGCGTGTAGGTACCTCAATGATGCGGCGAGAGCTGTCGCCTTAGAGCGACTGGGGTCGTACGTGGCCAATGAGGGAGCCAAGTTATTCCAGCAAGACGAAGGAGAGTAGTGGATGTGGCGGTGGAGGTCCTCGAAATTATCATCCTCCATGAACTCTTCGGTGTAGAATCCCAAAACGGCCCCGAACTGTGGGACACTCAGCTCACGTACGAGGCCTCCGAGATGGAATTGGACTGTGCCGGGGTCGTCAAAATTGGTCATCACTGTTTGAAGGTGAAAGGTAGAACGGAGCTCCAGAGTGAGCTCTAGATATGTCGGCTCGACAATCTCGAAGAAGTGCCCCCATGGGTCGGTAGTCAGGAGGGCCCGGACGGCGTCGACTAGTTGGACCTGCTCCAAAGCAGCCCGATCGATGCACCTCTCCACGCCGAGGGGTCGCACGCAAAGTATCTGAAAGAGGTCCTCCTGGGTTCCTCGAGGAAACTGTAGGAACGGATGGCGTACTTCGGCAGAGGCACGCGAGGAAGTCACACCGGGTCCCTTCCGTTTTTTCGAAGTGGGGACGGCGGTCTTTTTTCCACTTGGGGGAGTCATTACGTACCTGAAAAACAAAGAGTTTCCATAAATCAAATATTATTGCCAGCCAAACAATTGTTCATTCCTAGTATCCTAAATAATGTATTCCTATAGTAGTATACTTTTCAAGTAATGCTAAAAATCATTAAGAAATAGTAATGACTAAATTTAGTAATAAACTCGGACTAAATAAACTAGACTATAAACTAAGAATTTGAAAATAGATATCATGATAAGAATGAAAATAATAAAAAATAATAGATAATAAAATCAAATAAAAATGAATGAAATAAGCAGCAATGGTGAGGAAAGGTGAACCGATGGGGGTGTTGGAGCGGTGACACGGTCGTGGCAGTGGCGTACGGTTCTGGTGTTCTTACACGGGCATGGACTGCGTGTGGAGAAGGGAGGGAAAGAGGAAAAATAAGGGGAAGAGGAGGAAAAGAAAGTGAATGAGTGAGGGGGAAGGGTCGTCGGTGGCTGGAATGGGAAAGAGAGATAGGTTGTTTGGGGAAAAACGGCTAGGGTTTTTAGGGGGGAATTTTGGGGAAGATAAGCCGTGGGATGCTTTAAATAGGAAGTAGGGAAAATGGTCAGGGGCCACACCCATGTGCCCTTTAATTAGCCCGTGTGTTTCGACAATTTTGAATTAGGGCGCGTCTGAGTCTTAGACCATGCCGTGTTCCCTGGGCGTTTTATGTCACACGGCCAAATCACACGGCTGTGTGATGCTTCATTCGTTTATCCCACGCCCGTGTTTAGGGTCACACGCCCGTGGTAATTAGCCAGTATCGACCACGACCTAAAGGCACGGGCGTGTCTCACGCCCGTGTGATTCTTTCAGTTTCAAACACGGCTTCTGGACACGGGTGTGTTGCACGCCCGTGTCATTTACTCAGTATCGACCACGGCTGCATCACACGACCGTGGCACTTTTATCGCAGCCCGTGTTATCGAGTCAGTTTTGACCACGGCCTCATCGCACGGCCGTGGTGTTTTATCGTAGCCCGTGTTGGGGGGAATTTTTTCTTTCTTGGCCTGCACGGTCTCCGCCACGCCGATGTCTCTTCCTGTGGTGTCCACATGGCCACAGCCACGTCCGTGTGCTAGGTCGTGTGGGTAGGAAATTCTGCGCCTATTAAATTGGTTAGTTCTTAGTTAGATGCTAAAAATCAAAATTATGAATGTTAGTGAGGTTAGTGCTCGGGTTGCCTCCCGAGAAGCGCTCGTTTAAAGTCTTAAGCTAGACTTACCCTGTTTTCATTTCTATATGGAGGTTCACGGAGCTGAAGCTCCTCTCTCATATCCCTAAAATCTTCACCATTATATATTTTAAGTCGTTGACCGTTTACCTTGAATGTACCATAAGTCAGATGAGTTACATCAATTGTGCCATAGGGAAAAATGGTTTTGACTACGAATGGACCTAACCATCTTGATTTTAGCTTTCCAGGAAACAATTTGAGCTTTGAATTGTATAGTAGAATAAGATCTCCCACTTCGAATTGCTTCGGTTACTTCAAATGAGCATCATGGCGTCGCTTTGTTGCCTCCTGATATAAACGTGAGTTCTCGTAGGCATTAGCTCGCCACTCATCTAGCTCGTTCAACTGCATCATTCTTTTCTCACCTGCAAGTTTAAGATCGTAATTTAAGAATTTTATAGCCCAAAATGCTTTGTGCTCTAATTCACATGGTAGATGAAAACTCTTTCCGTATACAAGTCTGTATGGGGATGTTCCTATGGGGGTTTTAAAAGCGGTTTTATAGGCCCAAAAAGCATCGTCTACTTTTAATGCCCAATCTTTCCTGTTTGATTCTACTGTTTTCTCTAGAATACGCTTAAGTTCTCGATTTGCTACTTCCACTTGTCCACTGGTTTGAGGGTGATAAGGGGTAGCTGTTCTGTGGTGTACTCCATATTTCTTATAGACTTTATCAAATGGAGTATTACAAAAGTGAGTACCCCTATCACTAATAATTGCTCTGGGTGTTCCAAATCGAGAGAAGAGTTTCTTAAGAAATCTCACTACCACTCTAGCATCATTAGTAGGTAAAGCTTGAGCTTCCACCCATTTTGAAATATAATCAAATGCTACTAAGATGTATTTATTCCCAAATGAGCTAGGGAATGGACCCATAAAATCAATACCCCATATATCAAATATTTCACATGATAGCATATATGTTTGAGGCATTTCATCGCGTTTAGAGATATTACCTATTCTCTGACATCTATCACACGAAGCAACATACCTGTTAGCGTCCTTGAACAGAGTGGGCCAATAAAAACCTGATTCGAGCGTTTTATGTGCTGTCCTAATCCCACTATAATGTCCTCCTGATGGTCCTGAATGACAATGTTCTAGTATTTTGCTTGCTTCTGCCTTTGTAACACATCTCCAAATTACTTGATCTGCACATATACGAAAAAGAAAAGGGTCCTCCCAAAAATAGTTTTTCGTATCAGCAAAGAATCGCTTCTTTTGATGATGTGTTAACCCTTTTGGCAGGATGTTAGCAGCTAAATAATTCGCAATATCTACAAACCAAGGTACCTTGAAGTCGGAAATAGCAAAGAGTTGTTCTTCAAGAAACGAGTCATTTATCTAACTTTCATCGAGTTCCTTGATATGTGGATTTTCAAGCCTAGAAAGATGGTCTGCGACAAGATTTTCAGCTCCTTTCTTATCCTGAATTTCCAAATCAAATTCCTGTAAGAGTAAAATCCATCTTATGAGTCGAGGTTTTGCATCAAATTTAGTTAAAAGATAACGAAGAGCTGAATGGTCAGTGCAAACGACAACTTTAGATAATATCAAATACTGTCTAAATTTATCAAATGCAAAAACCACAGCTAGCAACTCTTTTTCTGTGGTGGTGTAATTTTCTTGCGCGGCCATCAATGTTTTGCTAGCGTAGTAAATTGGCTAAAATGCTTGTCTCTTCGCTGTCCCAAAACCGCACCTACTGCAAAATCACTCGCATCACACATTAGTTCAAAGGGTAAATTCCAATCAGATGCAATTATAATTGGAGCATTTATTAATTTATTTTTGAGGGTATTAAATGCATCTAAACATTCCTGATCAAAATTGAAAGGCACATCTTTTTCTAGTAACTTTGTTAGAGGCTTAGCTATTTTAGAAAAATCCTTAATAAATCTTCTATAAAATCCAGCATGTCCTAAAAAACTTCTAATAGCCTTAACCGAACTAGGAGGAGGTAATTTTTCTATGGTTTCAATTTTTGCTTTATCAACCTCAATCCCTTTACTAGAAATTTTGTGACCTAACACAATCCCTTCTCGAACCATAAAGTGACACTTTTCCTAGTTAAGCACAAGGTTTGTTTCCTCACATCTCATTAGAACTCGTTTTAAATTTTTAAGGCAAAGGTGAAAAGAATTACCAAATACCGAAATGTCGTCCATAAATACCTCCATGATGTCCTCCACAAGTTCATCAAAGATGGCTAACATGCAGCGCTGAAAAGTAGCAGGAGCATTACATAATCCAAAAGGCATTCTACGATAAGAAAACGTACCGTATGGACATGTAAATGTTGTCTTTTCTTGATCCTCAGGAGCTATTGGGATTTGGAAGTAGCCAGAGAGTCCGTCTAGGAAGCAATAGTACATATGCCCAGATAATCTTTCTGACATTTGATCAATGAAGGGTAAAGGAAAGTGATCTTTTCTCGTGGCATCGTTCAACTTCATGTAGTCAATGCAGACTCTCCAACCTGTGACTGTTCTTGTTGGAATCAATTCATTCTTTTCATTAGCTACCACAGTCATGCCTCCTTTCTTTGGAACAACCTGCACAGGACTTACCCAAGTACTGTCAGAAATAGGATAAATAACTCCAGCATCTAGAAGTTTAATTACCTCATCTTTAACAACTTCCTTCATGTTAGGATTCAATCGTCTTTGAGGTTGCACACATGGTTTATATTCATCTTCCATTAAAATTTTGTGGGTGCAAAACGATGGACTTATCCCTTTAATGTCAGAAATCTTCCAAGCTATGGCTCTTTTATGCTCCTTTAGTACCTGTAGTAACTCGTCTTTCTCATTGGGTTTTAATTCTGAGGAAATAATTACCAGTAGTGTAGAATTATCTCTGAGGAAAGCATACTCTAAGTGATTTGGTAACTGTTTCAATTCCAATTTGAGAGGCTCTTCAATAGAGGGTTTTTGTTTTAGTTCGTTGTTTATTTCAATGCCCTCATATTTCTTTTGTCTTGGGGAAGAAATACTAGAATTTAAGTTAATTTTTATCTCCTCCATCTCATTGGTATCGTCATCTGCCTCCTCACCTTGGGCAAGACACAATTCCAACGTGTCTTTATGTATGATTTCCAGAAAAGAATCTTGATTAGAATGATCAATAGCATCGATAAAATAACAGGAATCATCTTGCTCTCTAGAGTATCGCATAGCATCATAAATTTTAAAAATAACTTCCTCATCACCTACCCTGAGCACAAGTTTACCATCACCTACATCAATGACAGCTCTAGCAGTAGCTAAAAATGGGCACCCTAAAATTAAGGGCACCTCAACGTCCTCATCCATGTCAAGCACAACAAAATTAACAGGGAATATGAATTTATCAACTTTTACCAAAACATCTTCAATAATTCCCCTAGGATATTTAATAGATCTATCAGCTAATTGAATACTCATCCTAGTGGGATTTGGTTCCCCAAGACCAAGCTGCTTGAACATTTTATAAGGCATTAAATTAATACTGGAACCTAAATCAGCTAATGCTTTCTCAATATTTAAACTACCAATTAAACAGGGAATAGTGAAACTTCCTGGATCCTTCAATTTGGTTGGTAGCTTATTTTGGAGAATAGCTGAGCATTCCTCATTAAGCTCCACGGTTGATAACTCTTCAAACTTCCTTTTATTTGTTAAAAGCTCTTTTAAGAATTTTGCGTACGTAGGCATCTGTGAAATAGCTTCAACAAAAGGTAAGTTGATATGTAATTGTTTAAAAAGTTCAAGAAATTTATCGAATTGTGCGTCCATGCGGTCTTTCTTCAACTTTGCCGGATATGGGATCGGTGGTTTATACTCTTTAAGTACTGGTGTTACATTCTCGTTTACTTCCTCACCCTTTGCCTTATCAGTTTCTTGTGGCATCTTCTTTTTAACTTCAACCAACTCCTTCCCAGTCCTTAGTGTAACTGCCTTCACATGCTCTTTCGGTTTGGGTTCGGTGTTACTAGGTAAACTACCTGATTGCCTTTCGAAAACTAACTTAACCAGTTGTCCAATTTGATTCTCAAGCCCTTGAATCGACGCTTGTTGATTTTTCAACGCTATTTCGGTATTCTGAAAACGAGCCTCTGACACTGAAATAAATTTTGCTAGCATATCTTCAAGGTTCGGCTTTCTCTCTTGCTGGTAGGATGGTTGGAAAACTGGAGGAATTTGCAGTCTTTGATTCCTTTAATTACCCCATGAGAAATTTGGGTAGTTCCTCCATCCTGGATTATATGTATTATTGTAAGGAATATTTGGAGATTTAGAGCTATTACCATATAATTCAGCTGCTCATTCTCCATGCCAGGGTTGTAAGATGGATATTATGTATTGCCTATTCCTCCCCTATTTGCATTGCACTGCATCACTGGATGTATCTGCGAAGAATCACACAAACCATCAATCTTTCTATTTAAAAGCTCTACCTGGTTTGATAGCATGGTGATTGCGTCGAGGCTGAAAACACTGGCGGATTTTTGTCGGCTTTGTTCTCATGACTTGCCACTGATAGTTATTTAGTGACATCTCCTCTATAAACTCATAAGTCACTTCAGAGGTCTTGTTATTTAGGGTTCCACTGGCGGCTGAATCAATCAACTGCCTAGTTGAGGGGTTCACACCATTGTAAAAGGTTTGAACCTGTAACCACAACGGTAACCCATGGTGAGGGCACCTTCTTAGTAAATCCTTGTAAATCTCTCACATGCATTGTAACACCCTGGTTTAGGGGCTGTGCATATGGGGTATAAATCAAGTGTTAGTAGGTTTTTGGGAGTGCTTGGTTGAGTTTTAGAGGCTTTAAGAATGTTGGGATGAGAAGGGAAGGCTTTGGAAAATTTAGATTTTTAGGGTAAAAAGGAATTGGGCCTAGGAGAATTGAGCCCAATGGGCCTTAGGCGTAGTAGCGTTTAAATTTTTGGAGAACAAGAGACCGGCTTAAATGCAAGTTGGACCTATTGGATAAGTGATTTTGGAAGGTTAGAAGGCTTCTATGAAGTCCCGGGATCAAATATTAGCTTTGGGGAAATTTTGGTTTTAGGTGAAAAAAAACCCTGGAAGTTGGCAGGTAGGCCTTAAGAATAAAATGTAGAGGAAAATGACACAAAAGGAGTGTGTGGTGTAGTGGCAAAGTGACGCCACTTAAGAGGTAAGGGAGTGACGCCACAAGGAAGGAAGGAGGTCCAAGGTTCAAGTCTTGGCTTTTGCATTTTGGTTTTCTTTTTACTTGGACCTCAGAATTTGGCCATAGTTTATATTTAGTTGCGCATGGTTTAAGACACAAGAGGAGCTTGTGGCCAAGTGGTCAGCCAGTGTGGATTATGTTGCAAGGGAGCCCGAGTTCGAATCTCATGAGAAGCAAGGAGTATTTATTTTGCGATGCAGGACGGGAAGAGTTTCATTGAATTTAAACTCTCACTCGACGAAGGGATCCCACATCGGAAAGATACAAAGAAGGAAGGTGAAGAGCTAGCTATATAAAGAGCATTCCAGAGGAGGGTTGACACACCTTGGAAGGCGTTTGGGCACAGGAGTGGTCTGAGCGCGGATTAACACCAGAGTCCTATCGGTGTGTAACTCTCTCTACTCTAGGCGTAGAGCGGCAAATGCCGGCGCCGATCACGGCAATAGTAGCCACACGAGCGCGAGCGCGCGCGTGTGGGGCTTCGGCGCGATAGTTGAGGCCATCGTGAGTATTCTTGTGGGTTGGGGTTTTGCTTGGGCGCGATGGGCCGGGGGCCCAATGGGCCCGTGGGCCCAATATAGTAAATTGTATGATGGTGTAGTATATAGTGAACTAGACTAGGTGAATCTCATAAACGTGGCTAGATTTGTGTTAGGTGGGCCACACGAGTGTGGGGCCCGAATGGGCCGAAATTGGGCTTTAGGCCAATAGTCCATTTCACCAAAAATGGTAGTTGGGTCGCTCGGGCGACATCGGCCTCTGGAAAGGCCATTCCGGTGCACGAAATTACCGATATACCCTTGGTGGGTAAATTACGAAAATGCCTTTAGTAGGTAAAATTACCATTTTACCCTTAAAGGTTGATTAGCAAGGTAGGGCGTGTTAGTTTTCTTTGTGCTATAGTTTTTGTCTTGGCCGAATGGCCTAAGTGTTCATTGTTTTTATGCCAAGGCCGATTGTAGGGAAGAAGAGCATCATTTGGGGAACCTTTTGTAAGTCCGTTAGTCTGCGGTGCGAAGCGATAGCGTTTGGGTTTGGGTATCATTTAGGTGCGTAATCATCGCACTATTTACGTGGTTTGGTTTGCTAACATGTTTATGTGTGTATTATGTGTAATAGCCGTTTATAATGGCATAAGTGATGAATAATCGGTGATGGTAAGTTAATCTTGATATACATTTATATATGTACAATGTGGTAGTGATAAGTGATAAATACTCATTCTATATGATATTCTTGCATGATTTATTGACACATGGGCATGGGATTGGATTGAAGAAGGAAGAAGTGTACACAGGATGTACGTGGTCTAATGATAGCTCAGTTACATTAGCGCTTGAGGGTTAGCTTTGTGCTACCTCAAGGAGGTGTTGGCTAGGTGCCCATCTCGGCGGTTGATTGCTATGTGCATCACCGTAGACAGATTACGATATTTGGATCACTTTGGTTGATCGGTGGCTCGAAACCACGGCCTCGGCAATGAGAATGCCGAGGTAAGATTTATGGATCACGATGTGATCGGTGGCTCACCACCACGGCCTTGTGCAAACAGTGCGCCGAGGTAACATATGTGGGATCACTTTCGGTTGTGATCGGTGGATTAGCCACGGCCTTAGGCGCGGAGTCCGCTAAGGTTGGTGTCACGGTTGGATAGTAGGTTGGGTGAGATGCATTCTTGCATGATTTGTTTCGATGGTCGTGTGGGTATGGGCCAAGCCCATACGGATGGAAATATGTGTTGTGGTTATGCACCGAGTCGCGACTCACTCTTTTCATTAACCATTTCGGTAGTGCATAAAGTCGGGCCGGGATTGGAGAGGACAAGGTGGCCCATGCCGAGGATGATGTTCAATTATTCCATGCTAAATTTTGATATAAGTACTTTATTTGAATTGTTGGGTTGTAATAAAGGCCATTTTATGTTTTTGGTATTACTTTAACTATGGTTTATTTAAATTAAATTGCTACGTGAAAATGATTTATGGTTTGCAACCTATTTATTCAAATTGGATATTATAAACTAAAGTTTTAAAAATGAATGAGTTTTATAGCAAAGTTTTATTCCAAAGATATGTTTTCCAAAATTCAACAAACTACGATGTTTTATTTTAAGATTTTCAACCGTCTTTTCCCGGTGACATAACCATTCTTGGCCGTAGCGAATGGGCCGGGTTTGGGGATGTTACAGCTTGGTATCGAGCCCGGTTCAAAACTCGGCTTTGAGGGTTTTGGGCCCAAAAACGTTTCAAAATGGGTTTTTATGAAAGGTTTTCGAGTTAGGTGGCATGGCACTGTACCTCAATTCAAGTCCACTGTAAGTACCCTTACTATTGCTTGTGAGTTATTGATGTGATCGGATGATTGCAATAGTGGATTACTTTAGAATCGAAACTTTGATTGCTCGAAAGAACGACTTCCGAAACTTACATTCATAAAATTTGCTCGTGGATTAAAACAAAGGGAACAAAATTTCTAATGCATAAAACTTTTAATCGATTAAATCGCGACGCTAGATATGAGTTCTAGGGGCGTGGTCGCACTTCTCGTGGGCGTGGTAGAGGCGGTTTTGGTGATTGTTTGTTTTGTTGCTCGTAAAGTATGTTAGCTCTTGGAGATTAGAGTGCGCAGGCGATAGCGTAGTGGAGAGAATTGGATCATTAGTTTAGAAAAGTAATTTCGAGGACGAAATTATTTTAAGGAGGGTAGAATTGTAACACCTGGTTTAGGGGTGTGCATATGGGGTATAAATCAAGTGTTAGTAGGTTTTTGGGAGTGCTTGGTTGAGTTTTAGAGGCTTTAAGAATGTTGGGATGAGAAGGGAAGGCTTTGGAAAATTTAGATTTTTAGGGTAAAAGGAATTGGGCCTAGGAGAATTGAGCCCAATGGGCCTTAGGCGTAGTAGCGTTTAAATTTTTGGAGAACAAGAGACCGGCTTAAATGCAAGTTGGACCTATTGGATAAGTGATTTTGGAAGGTTAGAAGGCTTCTATGAAGTCCCGGGATCAAATATTAGCTTTGGGGAAATTTTGGTTTTAGGTGAAAAAAAACCCTGGAAGTTGGCAGGTAGGCCTTAAGAATAAAATGTAGAGGAAAATGACACAAAAGGAGTGTGTGGTGTAGTGGCAAAGTGACGCCACTTAAGAGGTAAGGGAGTGACGCCACAAGGAAGGAAGGAGGTCCAAGGTTCAAGTCTTGGCTTTTGCATTTTGGTTTTCTTTTTACTTGGACCTCAGAATTTGGCCATAGTTTATATTTAGTTGCGCATGGTTTAAGACACAAGAGGAGCTTGTGGCCAAGTGGTCAGCGGTGTGGATTATGTTGCAAGGGAGCCTGGGTTCGAATCTCATGAGAAGCAAGGGAGTATTTATTTTGCGGTCTGGACGGGAAGAGTTTCAGTTGAATTTAAACTCTACTGACGAAGGGATCCCACATCGGAAAGATACAAAGAAGGAAGGTGAAGAGCTAGCTATATAAAGAGCATTCCAGGAGGAGGGTTGACACACCTTGGAAGGCGTTTGGGCACGGAGTGGTCGGAGCGCGGATTAACACGAGTCCTATCGGTGTGTAACTCTCTACTCTAGGCGTCAGAGCGGCAAATGCCGAAGTGCCGATCACGGCAATAGTAGCCACACGAGCGCGCGAGCGCACGTGTGGGGCTTCGACGCGATAGTTGAGGCCATCGTGAGTATTCTTGTGGGTTGGGGCTTGCTTGGGCGCGATGGGCCGAAGGGGGCCCAATGGGCCCGTGGGCCCAATATAGTAAATTGTATGATGGTGTAGTATATAGTGAACTAGACTAGGTGAATCTCATAAACGTGGCTAGATTTGTGTTAGGTGGGCCACACGAGCGTGTGGGCCCGAATGGGCCGAAATTGGGCTTTAGGCCAATAGTCCATTTCGACCAAAAATGGTAGTTGGGTCGCTCGGGGCGACACTGGGCCTCTGGAAAGGCCATTCCAGGTACGAAATTACCGATATACCCTTGGTGGGTAAATTACGAAAATGCCCTTAGTAGGTAAAATTACCATTTTACCCTTAAAGGTTGATTAGCAAGGTAGGGGCGTGTTAGTTTTCTTTGTGCTATAGTTTTTGTCTTGGCCGAATGGCCTAAGTGTTCATTGTTTTTATGCCAAGGCCGATTGTAGGGAAGAAGAGCACACATTTGGGAACCTTTTGTAAGTCCGTTAGTCTCATGCGTGCGAGGCGAAGCGAAGTAGCGTTTGGGTTTTGGTATCATTTAGGTGCGTAATCATCGCACTATTTACGTGGTTTGGTTTGCTAACATGTTTATGTGTGTATTATGTGTAATAGCCGCTTTATAATGGCATAAGTGATGAATAACTGGTGATGGTAAGTTAATCTTGATATACATTTATATATGTACAATGTGGTAGTGATAAGTGATAAATACTCATTCTATATGATATTCTTGCATGATTTATTGACACATGGGCATGGGATTGGATTGAAGAAGGAAGAAGTGTACACAGGATGTACGTGGTCTAATGATAGCTCGAGTTACATTAGCGCTTGAGGTTAGCTTTGTGCTACCTCAAGGAGGTGTTGGCTAGGTGCCCATCTCGGCGGTTGATTGCTATGTGCATCACCGTAGACGATTACGATATTTGGATCACTTTGGTTGATCGGTGGCTCAGCCACGGCCTCGGCAAATGAGAATGCCGAGGTAAGATTTATGGATCACGATGTGATCGGGCTGGCTCCGACCACGGCCTTGTGCGGCAGTCCGCCGAGGTAACATATGTGGGATCACTTTGCGGTTGTGATCGGTGGATTAGCCACGGCCTTAGGCGGGGAGTCCGCTAAGGTTGGTGTCACGGTTGGATAGTAGGTTGGGTGAGATGCATTCTTGCATGATTTGTTTCGATGGTTGTGTGGGTATGGGCCAAGCCCATACGGATGGAAATATGTGTTGTGGTTATGCACTTTGAGTCGGTGGACTCACTCTTTTCATTAACCATTTCGGTAGTGCATAAAGTCGGGCCGGATCGGAGAGGACAAGGTGTCCCATGCCGAGGATGATGTTCAATTATTCCATGCTAAATTTTGATATAAGTACTTTATTTGAATTGTTGGGTTGTAATAAAGGCCATTTTATGTTTTTGGTATTACTTTAACTATGGTTTATTTAAATTAAATTGCTACGTGAAAATGATTTATGGTTTGCAACCTATTTATTCAAATTGGATATTATAAACTAAAGTTTTAAAAATGAATGAGTTTTATAGCAAAGTTTTATTCCAAAGATATGTTTTCCAAAATTCAGCAAACTATGATGTTTTATTTTAAGATTTTCAACCGTCTTTTCCCAGTGACATAACCAGATTCGGTCGTAGCGAATGGGCCGGGTTTGGGGATGTTACAGTTACACACTTATAGCAGTTAATGTTGTGTTATATATATATATTTTGTATGTCAATCTGCTTGATGTAGATGCGGATTGGTACCTTAACGGTACAAGTGAGGATCCCGTAAGTCTCTCGTTAAGATGAGATTACTTTAATGCTTTTGGGAAGCATGGCTTTTGACACGTGTGATGAATGCATGAGATCTATTGTTAACTGCTTATCTATCTGGGGTTATATGAGAGGAGGGGGCGTGATGTTTCGTGTTGACGAGCACCGTGTTTTGGTAACACACTGCGTGACTTTATGTCACGGAGGTTTGGTACCTCGGAGGGTTTGGTACCTCATAGCGACTTGTCCTCGTGGTTAACACCACCGTGGGTTGGCCCCACTTGAGATATGGGATCGTCTGCGCGTGATTTGGTATCACACGATGGGTTGGCCCCATCACCCGATTTGTGTCTACGGACACCATTGCTTTGGTAGCACATTGTGACTATACGTCACCGTGGTTTGGCACCACCAGTGTTTTGGTAACACATTGTGACTACGGTCACCAGTGGTTTGGTACCACATGGGGTAGACAAAGGCGTATGATAGTAGGTTGGGCTTAGATGCATTCTTGCATGATTTGTTTCGATGGTTGTGTGTGGGTATGGGCCAAGCCCATACGGATGGAAATATGTGTTGTGGTTATGCACCGAGTCGGTGGACTCACTCTTTTCATTAACCATTTCGTAGTGCTTAAAAATTCGGGCCCGGGATCGGAGAGGACAAGGTGGCCCATGCCGAGGATGATGTTCAATTATTCCATGCTTGATTTTGATATAAGTACTTTATTTGAATTGTTGGGTTGTAATAAAGGCCATTTTATGTTTTTGGTATTACTTTAACTATGGTTTATTTAAATTAGATTGCTACGTGAAAATAATTTATGGTTTGCAACCTATTTATTCAAATCGGATATTATAAAATAAAGTTTTAAAAATGAATGAGTTTAATAGCAAAGTTTTATTCCAAAGATATGTTTTCCAAAATTCAGCAAACTACGATGTTTTATTTTAAGATTTTCAACCGTCTTTTCCCAGTGACATAACCAGATTCGGTCGTAGTGAATGGACCGGGTTTGGGGATGTTACATGCATCGTAAAGTGTCTCTAAATCCATCTGCACAAAAGAAGAGATAACATTCCTCAACTTATCCGTTTTAGCCGGCGAAAAATATTTAAGTAAAAAATTTTCGGTCATTTGTTCCCATGTAGTGATTGATCCTCGTGGTAACGAGTTTAACCATTTTTTAGCTTTGTTTCTCAACGAGAAGGGAAACAACTGAAGGCGAATGGCATCATCAGAAACGCCATTAATTTTAAAAGTGTCGCAGAATTCCAGAAAATTCGCCAAGTGATTATTTGGATCCTCATCCTGCAAACCATCAAACTCAACAAACTGTTGAAGCATCTGTATAGTGTTAGGTTTCAGTTCAAAATTATTTGCAGCAATAGCAGGTCTAACAATACTTGATTCGGCCCCTGTTAAAATAGGTTTAGCATAGTCATACATAGTACGAGGAGCAGGATTTTGATTCACCGGATTTGCGGCAACCACAGGAGGTAGTGGATTATTGTCAGCCATCTCTTCAGTAGTATTGATTTCATCTTCTTGCTCTTCTTCTATGTATTGTAGGCTTCGCCTTATTTCTCTTCGGTTTCTGCGAGCGGTATGTTCTATCTCACTATCAAAAATCAAGGGTCCTGACGGGTTCCTTCTAGTCATAAACTAAAAGTTCCTGCCAGAAGCAAAGAAAGAAAAATTAGAAAAGTAGAAAAAATAAAAAGTAAAAATTAAATTGCAATAAAATAAAAATGGCTAAAGTAATAAAAATTTAGTGTTCCTAATATCTTAGTCCCCAGCAACGGCGCTAAAAACTTGATGTGTCTAAAACTAACTACGATCACAATAAAGGCAAGCGCACCTATCAAACAGTAGTATAGTTATGGCAAGACCAAAAATATCGTATCCACAAGGACCAAGAGTACTAGTAATTACTATCTTTCTGTTATCTAGCCTAAGAATTGAAGTGATTTCTTTTAAACTAAAAATTAATTAAAACACGACAGAGAACGAATTGGGAAAATACTTTAGACAACTTTATGAGATAAGCAATACCTAAGGAAGATTCCACCTAGACTTCACTTATTACTTTTGATTCATATGATTTATTCACTTGACTTAATCCGTAGAAATCCTTGATTTATGTTAATATCTCTTTCAAGACTAAAAACAACTGACCCTAGGTTGATTAATTGAAATTTCTTTCTAATTAAAACCCCTATTGTCGTATTAACTCAATCTATGGATTCTCTTATTAGATTTGACTCTAATCCGGCAGATTTTCGTCGCCCTATTTTTAGGGTTGCAATCAACTCCGCTTAATTGTGTTGATCTACTCTTAAACAGAGACTTTTGCTCCACTGAATAAGCACATTCGACTTGGATCAATAACCTGAATCATCAAAACAAGAATAAAAACTCACAATTAAGAATAAGAACAAGTATTTATCTTATAAATCAAATAATAATAAGATTCATCTTAGGTTTCATCCTCCCTCGGTATTTAGGGAGTTTAGTTCATACTGATAGAAGGAAACATCTCAAAATAAGGAAAACAACAAAACATAGGAAAACCCAAAAACTTCTAAAGAACTTGATGGGAGATCTTCAGTCTTGATGGAGATCCTTCCTCCGAAATTGCTCTTAACGATTTGTTTTTAGTGTTTTTGTGTTCTATCCAGCCTCCTCTTTTAGGTCACCCCTAGGGTGTTTATATAGGCTTTGGAACGTCTTTCTTTGCCCACAAGTAACCTTTTTCGGATAGAATTAATCTTTGATACGGCAGGGACACGCCCGTGTGCGATAGTCTTGGGCTGTGCTCGTTTCTGCTCGCCACACTCGGCTGTGGGGTCTGCCGCCGTGTACATTGATCCAGGCCGTGTTTGATTCTGCTCGTAACACACGGCCGTGCTTGATAACCCAGGCCGTGTTGGTTTCTAAGGTAGGCCCATTTTGTCCCTTTTTGGCCCATTTCTCGTTCTTTTCGACTCCCTAAGCTCTCCTGTATGTAAAACATGAAATTAAGAGATTAGGAGCATCGAATTCATCAAATCTAATGAGAATTCATCCAAAAATAAGCCAAGCATGGGGTTAAAATATGTGTAAATTATGGTTTATCAGCAGGCTCTTTCAACTAACACAACAAATTTGTTTATGTCAAGTATCCCGACCAACAACTTAATATTTTCATTCAGCCCTTCTATAAAGCGTTTACACATAATAGCTTCGGTCGAAACACATTCTCGTGCATACTGGCTCAATCTCACAAACTCCCATTCATACTCAATAACGGACATACGACCCTGTTTCAGCTCTAGAAACTCCTTACGTTTCTAATCTATGATTCGTTGACTGATATACTTCTTTCTAAAATCAACTTGAAAGAAATCCCAGGTGATTCTCTCTCTCGGAACCACGGATGTCAACGTCTTCCACCAGTTATAAGCCGTATCTTTCAACAAAGAAACTGCACACTTACTGCATTCATCAGGAGTCAACGACATCTCATCAAATACCCGAATTGTATTCTCGAGCCAAAACTCAGGTCGTTCAGCATCATCATCAGTTGTGGCCCTAAACTCTTCAGCCCCGTACTCATCAGGAGGCTTATTCAATCGAATCGGATCTGTAACTTGTGGCACAACCGGTACTTGTGGGGTGGAGGTTGTGGAGCAGCCGGATTCATTCGAACGAACTCCGAAAACCACTCACTCATCATTCGGAAGAAGGCTTGCTTAGCCTCTTCTCCCTCGCTACTATCATTTGGCCTAGATGTGGCCTACGCTGTCCCTTGAGCGGGAGCAAGAGTGTTACTCTCTACATCATCAGCAACTGCTCGATCGGGATCCATTACTATATGAAAACACATTTTCAACTGTCAGGATTCATCACACTATCGCAATTATATATATGGCATGTATAGCTAGACTCACACGCGCTACGTTAGTCCGAGAATATACTAAACCGTAACTCTGATACCAATAAAATGTAACACCCTTATCCCGAAACCGTCGCCGAAATAGGGTTAAGAGGCATTACCGAACAATCGAAACATTTCACATCTATTTTACAACACATAGTTATTCATCAGTCAACATATTCAATCATAAACATATAGTCCCTTATTGAGGTCTACGAGACCTTAAAATCGTGTTAAAAAGAGGTCGGGACTAAACCGAACACATTCGAAATTCTTGGAAATTTGAACATTTTTCAAAACTACAGAGGTCACACGCCCGTGCAGTCAGGCCGTGTGCCTCACATGGTTACCAGACACACCCACGTGTCCAGGCTGTGCCAAAACAGAGCATGTATACTGACTTGTCCACACGGCCACCAAACACGCCCATGTGCCATGGCCGTGTGAAACTAGGCTAGCTACTGACTTGGTCACACGACCACCAGGCATGCCCGTGTGCCATGGCCGTGTAACCTGCCCAGGCACACTTTGAAGTGGCCCTTGAGCCACACGGCAGAGACACACGCCCGTGTCCCTTGGCCGTGTATGCAAAATAGACCATTTGCAAGGCCAAAATGCCACCCACACTTGGGTCATACCTACAAGCTTCAAAGCAATACCAATTCATGCCTCAAAATGCATCCAAATATACCTTTTCATGTATCAATTAATCACCAACTATACCATCTATACTAATATTCAATTTCATCTCAGATTGGTTCAATCAAAGTATCAAAATTCACATCTCAAACATATAGACCAAACATCATGTAATCCACGCCATAATTCATCTTCAATCCACATCTTTCATCAACCACATAAACATGAAATATACCATATTCATAGCTCATTCATTAGTCCAATATCATTCAACTTCCAAGCCAAATCACATGGCAAGGATTAAGCATTTCAAAACATGCCATAACTTCTAGCCTATACATGCCATATTTCAACTATATACATCTTTCCAAAATTACCCAAAAATAGATTGCTGATAGTGTGTGTAACACCCCAAACCCGGCCTAGACGTTATGACCAGATCTGGTATGTTACAGGGTAAAATTTGTTCAAAAAGGGTTTCAAAACTTTGAAGAAATACTGTAAGTTAAAAAACTTTTCGTTTGTTTGATGTTTCAGAAAACAGTAGTTTGAGGTTTAAGGAAAAAAATAATTGTTGGATTAAGCTAATCGCGTACTGGTCGTCATTGTTGGCACATGAGAGAAAACAAATGCTTTATGTTGTTTAAGTTTTGAAAACTCCATCTTAATTGTCAGGTTTTAAACGTATAATGATGTCATATCGTAATTAAATAATAAATAAGGAAAACCAAATATTAAATTAAGAAGGCCTTATTACATAACAAAATCCCCAATTAAAATAATTGTAGAAGGAAACGAATTTACGAAAAGAAACGTTTTATGGCCACCACGAGTCCGCCTCGGCTCCCAGATCCACGATCTACTGATTACCTGCAGAAATAAACAGAGGGGGGTGAGTCACCGAGACTCAGTGTGCAAATCCCCATGAAACAAAATCTGGGCCTTAAGCCCACAGATGCACATTGGGCCTTAGCCCACTCAATATAGCATATATCACATGTATGCAATGCAGCCCAGCCCAACCTAGTTTTCCATCCTCTACACACCACCCGTACCAGCCCAACACACCGTGGGGATTTCTACAATCAACCCTCCATCCGCTACACACCACATATGTGGCACCAAGCCACTCGTGGTTCCAGACCACCGTGATACTAGATCACCGTGACAAAGTCACTATTATCATGCGTGGGGCCAACCCACCGTGGTATCAACCCACCGTGGTATGAAACCACCGTGACAATCCCTGAAGAATATATGTGGGGCCAACCCACTGTGGTACCAAACCACTGGGACGAGTCACTAAATCATCATATATATACGTGGTATTAAACCACCGTGGCACCAAGCCACTGAGACATGGTCACTAAATCAGTTATATGTGGGGCCAACCCACTCGTGGTACCAAACCACTGTGACAGTCTCAAATACTTCCCCTTTCGCATCATATCCCAAACCCTTGCAGATTATACAATCATATGAATGCACATACTCTCATCATAGTGACAGATTACAACATATATTTCATACCCATTAATAAAACGTTATAGACACTTACCTGGTATCCCCAGCTCTACCCACAAGGGTATTATGACTGTCTTTCAGTCACTTAGGCTTTTCAGCCCAAAATAGTTAATAACACAGATTAATAATAGAGTGTGAAGTTTTACACACCTGATAACACGCAACACTATGCTTTCTATGTCGACACTAATGCTAGCAGAGACGACTGCTATCTGCCTAATCTTCTCTGAAGCTGGTCCACAACTCGGTGGCCAGTCTCGCACTGCCGATATAGATTGTTTCTTAAACTTAGGGGCTGAAACTATGGGTCCAACCCCTTCCTTCCTTTGACTGGCATTCGAATCCATGACAGACCTTGATCAGAGAACCAGGTTAAAGTAATAAAAAGAACGAAGGATAGATACTCATATCAAAGAAGTCGCTTACCTAAATCAATAGAAGTCGAACGTCAACTATTTGGCCTAAGAAATCGCTTGAGTCCCGACAACATCATTGTGTTAAAACCTATTTTCCATAAACCTTAAAAGAGTGACCTTTTGGCCAAGGGAGTTGACAAGAATCTCCTACCACCAAACGGCCCATAGCTACTTACCAAAATCCCCCTTGAAGGCTGGTCACACGAAAAAGAGACGATGAAACACCCCCTTCTACAATCGGCCTTTGCCCAAAGAAGTGAGTTAAAGCTTTAGTTAAATCGAACCAAAAGAAGAAGAAAGATAAACGAGAAGAGAAAGAAGGAACAGCTCCTTACCCAACCAAATGATTAACGACGATAGGAAGGATGTCCACTCTTGATGTAACACAAAGATTCGGCTAGCCCAGAGTATGGTAAAGGGAGAGAAAAGTTTCGGCTTGGCAAGAGAAAAGATGATGGAAGAGAGGTGTGGTTATGGTGTTTAAGAGAAGAGAATTGAATGAGAAGAGAAAAAAAAAGAAAAGAAGAAAGGAGAAAAGAGTGCCAAAGGTTTCGGTTTTTACCAAATAAAATATGCACCAAACTGCTCTTGGAGGTTGCGGCAACCAGAGGAAAAAGATGAAAAGAGAAGCACAAATGTGTTTCGGTTTTGGTTAGTAGAGAAATGAAGAAGAAAAAAAAATACAAAACAAAGGAGTAGACCCAAACGGCACACACCCTACTAGACCCCAACCGAAACCTCTCCCCCTTCTCAAGCTTCCCACAACCGGCCATTACCTCCATCCACTTGAAAAATCCCTTACTTTCCTCCTAAAGTCACTCTTGCTCACCCATTTGAAATAGTTTGAATAGGTCAACCTCCACCTTTCACTCACGGCCACCCTTTCAAATATTTGACCCATTCAACACTCCCCCTTGAAGTGTCCTAGCCGAACTCCACCACCCAAGCTCCCTTGACGCAAAAACAAAACTCCACAATGCTGACAATGCGACTTGAACCCCTTCCCTCTGCAGCTTCTCCCTTGTGACGCCAATTCAAGCACTCTTAGTGGCGCATCCTTGCCACTTTACCAACTCTCTACTTGTGTTATCCACACACAATGAAATACCCTTAAGACCTACCTCAACTAGCTCTCCTCTACAGTGCCTAAAAGTAAAGTTTTCACCAAGGCTCAGGCCTTAACCCCAAGCCTTCCCAGGACCCCAAACACACCAAATTAACACACAGAGCATAGCATACACACACAACACGCATTAAATGCAGAACCCCAAAATCCAGGATGTTAAAGTTCTACCCCCCTTAAAGAAATTTACTCGGCCTCGAATTTTTACTCTTTCGAAGAGATGATGAGTATTGCTTGTCGCATCACATCCTCCGGCTCCTACGTAGCTTCCTCTCGAACCGTGATTCTGCCACAATACCTTAACTAACGGAACCGTCTTCCTTCGCAATACCTTAACGTCACGATCCAAAATCTAAACTGGTTCCTCTTCAAAGGATAGGTCGCCTTACTTGATTTCTTCCATCGGCACAATATGAGATGGATCCGAGCGGTGGCGCCAAAGATCGAAACATGAAACACATTATGAATCGACTTAACTCGGAGGTAGATCGAGTGATAAGCTCACGGTCCCACACGCTTCAACACACAATAAGGCCCGATGAACACGGGGCTCGACTTACCTTCCGTCCAAACCTTAGAACTTTCTTCCACGGAGAAACCTTTAAGAAAACCCGTCACCTCACGAAATTCTATGTCCTTACGCTTGGATCGGCATAAGACTTACGCTTGTCGGACGCTTCCTTCAACCGAGTTCGAATCAACTTTACTTTCTCTTACGTCTTGAAACCAAATCCGGACCCAACATCCGACGCTCACCCAACTCTGTCCAGCAAGTAAGAGTACGACACCTCCGACCATACAACGCTTCATACGGTGCCATCTGAATACTAGACTGATAGCTGTTGTTGTATGTGAATTCTGCCAATGGTAGAAACTCCTCCCGACTACCCCTGAAGTCTAAGACACAGCCCCTCAACATATCTTCCAAGATCCGATTACCTCTCTCGGTGACCATCGATCACGTGGATGAAACAGATCTTGAAATCCAACTTTGTACCCAACGCTTGATGTAATGCCTTTGAACCTCGACGTAAACACAGGGTCTCTGCATGCGATATGATAGACACTGGCACCCCATGCAGCCTCACAATCTCTACTACATACAGTTTAGCTAACTTCTGTAGAGAGTAGTCGACACAAACCGGTATGAAATGAGCGGATTTCGTCAATCGATCAACAATTACCCATACAGAATCCTTCTTAGTAGGCGTAAGAGGTAGCCAACTAACAAAGTCCATCGTGATCCTTTCCCACTTCCACTGTGGGATTTCCACCGGCTGCAACAACCCCGAAGGCAACTGATGCTCTGCTTTCACCTGCTGACATGTCAAGCATTTACTCACCAATTCGGTTACTTCCTGTTTTAGACCCGGCCACCAAAACTGTTCCCGCAGATCCCAATACATCTTACTTCCTCTAGGATGCATAGCGTATGGGCTACTATGCGCTTCCTGTAGGATCTTACGTCTCAACTCAAGATCTTTTGGCATACAAGTCTTTCCTCGGAAACATAATACCCCATCACCATCCACACTGAAATCCGTTATCCCATCACCTATCCCCAACTGAAACTTCAAATTTAACGACTCATCCGCCAACTGCTTCTCTTTAATCTGACTGACCCATGAAGGCTTCACTTGAAGTTCAGCTAATAAACTTCCATCATCGTATAAGCTGAGATGAGCAAACATTGCTCTCAAGTCAGAGATCACCCTACGACTTAGTGCATCCGCCACCACGTTACGTTAGCTTTACCCGGGTGGTACTCGATCGAGCAATCATAATCTTTTAACAATTCGATCCATCTTCGCTGCCTTAAATTCAACTCCTTCTGGGTAAGGAGATATTTTAGGCTCTTGTGATATGTATAAATAACGGGCTTCTCCCCATACAGATAATGCCTCCAGATCTTCAAAGCAAACACTACTGCAGCCAATTCCAGATCATGCGTGGGATAATTCACCTCATGTGGTCTCAATTGCCGAGACGCATATGCTACCACCTTCCCTTCCTGCATCAACACACATCCCAATCCTGTGTGCGACGCATCGTAGTAAACAACAAACTCCTTCCCGGCCTCAGGCTGAACCAATACTGGAGCCTCAGTCAAGATCTTCTTCAGCTTCTCAAAACTCTCCTGCTGCTTATCAAACCAGACAAACGGTACCCCTTTCTGCAATAACTTGGTTAATGGTGCCGCAATCAAAGAGAACCCCTCAACAAACCTTCTGTAATACCCAGCTAGACCAAGAAAACTCCGAATTTCTGCCACAGACTTAGGCGGCTTCCAATCCAACACAGCTTTAATTTTCCGAGGATCAACCCTAATCCCCTCAGCAGACACAACATGGCCCAAAAAGGTAACTTCTCTTAGCCAAAATTCACACTTACTGAATTTGGCGTACAGCTATTTCTCCCTCAGGATTTGTAACACCACCCGAAGATGCGAATCATGCTCCTCCTCTGATCTTGAATAAACCAGGATATCGTCTATAAATACCACGACAAATCGATCCAGATAGGGTTGGAATACCCGATTCATCATATCCATAAATGCTGCTGGTGCATTGGTCAACCCAAACGGCATCACCAGAAATTCGTAGTGGCCATAAGCGAGTCCTGAAAGTCGTCTTATGAATATCCGCTTCCTTGACCTTAAGCTGATGATATCCTGACCTCAAATCTATCTTTGAGAAGACTAAAGCCCCCCTCAGTTGATCGAACAAATCATCAATCCTCGGCAACGGGTATTTATTCTTGATGGTCAACTTGTTCAACTGACGGTAGTCAATGCACATACGCATTGATCCGTCCTTCTTCTTAACGAATAGCACCGGTGCTCCCCAAGGTGACACACTCGGTCGGATAAAACCCCAATCTAACAGTTCCTGAATTTGGGCTTTCAATTCCACCAACTCCTTTGGCGCCATTCTTTATGGGGCAATAGACACGGGCGCTGTCCCCGAAAGAAGATCAATACCGAATTCCACCTCGCGATCCGGAGGTAGTCCTGGAAGCTCTTTTGGGAAAACATCAGAAAACTCCTTAACTGTTCTAACATCCCCCACAGTTAATTCCTTGGCCTCCAGAGCACAAACAAAAGTTATGAATGCCTCACATCCTTTCCTCACCATTCTTTCAGCCTTTAAAGCGGACACTACATTAGACAAGTAACTCCTCCTTTTGCCTATCACTACAACTTCATTATCCTCAGGAGTCCTTAACACCATGCGCTTAGCAGCACAATCCAAGTTTGCTCGATATTTTACCAACCAATCCATACCTGAGATTAAATCGAACTCCCGAACGGCGCTTCCATCGATCGACAAGGAAAACCATCCTTGAACCTCTAAAGGCACCCTCCTAAAGAGTTTATTCACCCCTACAGATTGTCCTAAAGGGCTAAGTACAGTCATCTCCCTAGAAGCAATCTCAGAGTCTATGTTCAGAGTTCCCGGTATAGTACTAGCAATATAAGAATGTGTTCATCCAATATCAATCAGTGCAGTATAAGGCAACCCATAAATAAGAAACGTACCGGTTATGACGTCCGGCGTATCGCCCTCCTCTCGACGTCTAGCTGCATAGACCAACTCAGGCTGTCTCGCATCTGTGTTCCCAGCACCTCTGCCCGGTGCTCCACGTCCACGACCGAAACCATTACCTCCTCTGGCTAGACCACGACCTCTCTGTGGTTGCTGACCACCTCTACCCGGTAGAGCATAACCCTGTCCTACTGGTCGCACTCTACTCAACTCTTGTGGACAGTCTCTTACCCGATGATCAGTAGACCCACACCTGAAACATCCTCTATTACTCATCCAATACTCACCTGAATGAGATCTACCGCATCTAGCACACCTCTGAGGTCCACTATCAACAACAAGTCTCGCAACACGACTTGGCCCATCCAGCCTAGGCCTCTTCTGAAAACGCCCCACTGATTCCAACGATCCAAAGTTCCTTTTATTCCTTCCTCTATCCCTATCTTGATTCTGTTTTTTAGACTGCTTCACTTCCTCGGCTATCTTAGCCTTTTCTTCTAAAATAGTAAATTCTCTTTCTCGTTGTGGAGCTATCAGCACTCGCAATTCATCCCTCAAACCATCCTCAAACTGAACACAACGCTCATGGTCTGTGGTAATAATACCCCGAGCATAATGACTAAGACGTAAGAATTCCGCCTCATACTCGGCCACCGATTTATTTTCCTGCACCAAATTTAGAAATGCCTTACATTGCGCATCCACATAACTTGATCCAATGTACTTCCCCTGAAATGCTGACTTAAAGAAATCCCAGGTAATACGGTCAGCCACTGTACCATCCCTGATCGTGAGCCACCACTGATACGCCTCATCACGAAGAAGAGACACAACTCATTTTAACTTCTCCTTCTCCGTGAAGTCAAGATCATCCATAATACGCTCAACTGCTTCTAGCCAATACTCAGCTACATTAGGAGCTACACCAGAAACGCCCCTAAACATTTCCGCTCCCTTGGCTCGAAGTCGTTCAGACACAGATTTTTGAGCCCCTGAACCCGTGCTCGCTCCAGCAACTCTCTCCAATACACGTAACATCGCTTGAGACACCGCATCGTCTCCGCCTGTTTGATCCTGAAATTCCTCTTCCACAGCTGGCGGTGCCGGTGCATCACCTTCCGACCCATGTCCAGATTCCAAAGGTTCAGACCCAACATTCTGGCCTCTACCATGACCACGCACAACACATCCACGCCCCCTAGTACTCATGACTACCGATATGACTTAATCTGATTAAGAAATTTATGGATTAGTACTTTCTTTTGCTGTTTAATACCGAGCAGTCTTATGAGAAATAGCTTTAAGAAAAAAAAGTAATTCTTGCAGATTCATATCTATACCTAGAGGTTTCAGTCTCTAAAGTTTGGATCTCTTAACTCTAGAAATCATAACACAACATAATTATTTCAAGCAAAACAACCAACAATTAGAACACTTACCGCGTGGATCGGGTACCGGTAGACTCGAATGCCATACTCCAACTAAAACATAACATTTTAAATCGACTTTATAAAACATTGCTGATCCCATTCCACAGCCGAGGTTTGTAACCCAGGCTCTGATACCAAAATCGTAACACCCCAAACCCAGCCTAGACGTTAAGACCAGATCTGATATGTTACAGGGTAAAAGTTATTCAAAAAGGGTTTCGAAACTTTGAAGAAATACTGTAAGTTTAAAAACTTTTTGTTTGTTTGATGTTTCGGAAAATAGTAGTTTGAGGTTTAAGGAAAAAAAATAATTGTTGGATTAAGCTAATCGCGTACTGGTCGTCATTGTTGGCACATGAGAGAAAACAAATGCTTTATGTTGCTTAAGTTTTAAAAACTCCATCTTAATTGTCAGGTTTTAAACGTATAATGATGTCATATCGTAATTAAATAATAAATAAGGAAAACCAAATATTAAATTAAGAAGGCCTTATTACATAAAAAAATCCCCAATTAAAATAATTGTAGAAGGAAACGAATTTACGAAAAGAAACGTTTTATGGCCACCACGAGTCCGCCTCGGCTCCCAGATCCATGATCTACTGATTACCTGCAGAAATAAGCAGAGGGGGGTGAGTCACCGATACTCAGTGTGCAAATCCCCATAAAACAAAATCTGGGCCTTAAGCCCACAGATGCACATTGGGCCTTAGCCCACTCAATATAGCATATATCACATGTATGCAATGCAATTGACCCAACCTAGTTTTCCATCCTCTACACACCACCCGTACCATCCCAACACAACGTGGGGATTTCTACAATCAACCCTCCATCCGCTACACACCTCATATGTGGCACCAAGCCACTCGTGGTTCCAGACCATCGTGATACTAGATCACCGTGACAAAGTCACTATTATCATGCGTGGGGCCAACCCACCGTGGTATCAAACCACCGTGACAATCCCTGAAGAATATATGTGGGGCCAACCCACTATGGTACCAAACCACTGGGACGAGTCACTAAATCATCATATATATCGTGGTATTAAACCACCGTGGCACCAAGCCACCGAGACATGGTCATCGAATCGATTATATGTGGGGCCAACCCACTCGTGGTACCAAACCACCGTGACAGTCTCAAATACTTCCCCTTTCGCATCATATCCCAAACCCATACAGATCATACAATCATATGAATGCACATACTCTCATCATAGTGGCAGATTACAACATATATTTCATACCCATTAATAAAATGTTATAGACACTTACCTGGTATCCCCAGCTCTACCCACAAGGGTATTATGACTGTCTTTCGGTCACTTCGGCTTTTCAGCCCAAAATAGTTAATAACATAGATTAATAACAGAGTGTGAAGTTTTACACACCTGATAACACGCAAAACTATGCTTTCTATGTCGACACTAACGCTAGCAGAGATGACTGCTATCTGCCTAATCTGCTCTGAAGCTGGTCCACAACCCGTGGCTACCTCTGCACCGCCGATCTGGTCGTTTCTTAAACTTAGGGGCTGAAACTACGGGTCCAACCCCTTCCTTTCTTTGACTGGCATTCGAATCCATGACAGACCTTGATCAGAGAACCAAGTTAAAGTAATGAAAAGAATGAAGGATAGATACTCATATCAAAGAAGTCGCTTACCTAAATCAACAGAAGCCGAACGTCAACTATTTGGCCTAAGAAATCGCTTGAGTCCCTACAACATCATTGTGTTAAAACTGATTTTCCATAAACCTTAAAAGAGTGACCTTTTGGCCAAGGGAGTTGACAAGAATCTCCTACCACCAAACGGCCCATAGCTACTTACCAAAATCCCCTTGAAGGCTGGTCACACGAAAAGAGATTTATGAAACACCCTTTCTACAATCGGCCTTTGCCCAAAGAAGTGAGTCAAAGCTTTAGTTAAATCGAACCAAAAGAAGAAGAAAGATAAACGAGAAGAGAAAGAAGGAACAGCTCCTTACCCAACCAAAAGATTAACGACGATAGGAAGGATGTCCACTCTTAATGTAACACAAAGATTCGGCTAGCCCAGAGTATGGTAAAGGGAGAGAAAAGTTTTGGCTTGGCAAGAGAAAAGATGATGGAAGAGAGGTGCAGTTATGGTGTTTAAGAGAAGAGAATTGAATGAGAAGAGAAAAAAAAGAAAAGAAGAAAGGAGAAAAGAGTGCCAAAGGTTTCGGTTTTTACCAAATAAAAGATGCACCAAACTGCTCTTGGAGGTTGCGGCAACCAGAGGAAAAAGATGAAAAGAGAAGCACAAATATGTTTCGGTTTTGGTTAGCAGAGAAATGAAGAAGAAAAAAATACAAAACAAAGGAGTAGACCCAAATGGCACACACCCTACTAGACCCCAACCGAAACCTCTCCCCCTTCTCAAGCTTCCCACAACCGGCCATTACCTCCATCCACTTGAAAAATCCCTTACTTTTGTAACACCCCAAACCCGGCCCACAAGCCCTGACCGGATCTGGTATGTCACTACGGAAAAACGGATGAAAATTTGTTAACACTTAAAATATAACTTTAGAATCTGTGATCTCTTGGAAACCATGTCCAATTAAAGACTATTAAATAATATAAGCTTGAAATGAAATATCCGAATTAAAACTTTATTTTAAGTTATTATAATATAAATTCATTTGTAAAAAAAATACTTCTAAGTAAACATAAACTTCAACAATCATAAATAGAGTACTTTAAATCAAAAGTGGCCCTTATTACATCAAATAAATTAATCCAAGTACTTCAAATTAAAATGCTTGAAATAAAAATATTCAAAGCGGCTATACGCATGAAAATCCGCTTCGCATGGCCACCTTTGTATCTACTCCCACCCGGTCCATTAGTCACGACTCACTGCGATGTTTAAAAAGTTGGGTGAGTCATACGATTCGTGTGTGTAATTAAACCACCGATATCCACCCACACGTTAGCCACAAATCAACCCAATTATAAAATGCATAAATATAATCATTTAAACATTACCACAATCTGGGCTTGGCCCACAATCAAACCATACTCAAGCACCGGGCTAGCCCTTTTCTCATCAATCCATCGATCATTGGGCTTGGCCCATTTCCACGTATGTTCTCAAAACATACAAATCCACAAGTCATATTGGGCTTGGCCCATTTCCATATCAATTCATAACGAAACCATGCAATCATGATACCCAACCCAATCCTAAGGTCCATCCGCTACACACCCCATTATCCACCTTTACCACACACCGGGGACTATCGAGTCACCCTCTCCTTTTCCCTCCATAAAGGCAACCAATGCCATCCACGATGTAGCGTATAGTCGACATCAAACCACGATGGAGCACACAAAGAATCCATCAAGCCACGATATGGCATAGAGCCGATATCAATCAAGGTAACCACGCGAACTAAATCGCAAAGATCCACAACGCGACCTCGATCAATACCAATCCACGATGTAGCACAAAGTGACATCAACCACGTACTCAAGTACACCCGTACCTTCTTTCAAAACCCACCCATGCACATGTAACATAATATGATCTTTGAGATGATGCATGTACATGATATTCACAATCATAGGCATGCTCACATAGTTAAAATCAATTATCACATATTAGCCAATTTGCTACTAACTCTGTCGTCATCATACCCTTTAGGGTATCCATTACACATATGGCACTCGCATTCATTAGTAAACATATAGCACAACGAGATATCATACAAATCCGGAAACAATGGTCTAACCACACACCTTATTACTTGGAGTTCTAGACTCTCGATCCTCGACGCTATCGTTTAGTGAGACTACGGCTATTTGCCTAACGTTTTTACGTTATTGGCCCACACCGTGGCCAATCTCGTCTGCCAGAAAACTGATCTCTTCTTGAACTTCGGGATGGGAGCTTTTCCTTGCCCACTTTGATCGCACTCGCATCCATCGACGATACTTAATCGTAACCACACGATTAATCACAAAGAATCAAAATCTACAAATATCGAATCTAGATCACCTATTAACATCCTTACCGAAATATCGAGATCCCGAAGGCTTTCCTTTGCTTCGCTGATTTGCCCTATAACCAAAGTCGAGTGGGTCAACACCTAAGTACTCAAAATAAGGCCCATGTCCGAATATTAATGAATCACTTACCCTTACCTTACAACCGACTTGGTTTCCTACCAAATCCCGAGTCAAGCGATGGTTCACCTCGATAATAACATGTTTCCAAACAAAACCGAAATCGGTTCTTACCTTTGTAGAAGTCGACAGAGAACAGAGAGGGAAAGAAATAGGCATTCGGCTAAGCCTACTTACCTTTTCCAACGATTGAAAAAGGAACCCAAAGTGATCCACACCACACCTACTATTCGGCCAAGGTGACAACTAAATAGGGGAAGGGAATTTCGCACACCAAGAGGAGAGGGAGAGATTCGGCAAAAGACTTGAAGAATAATTCGGCACTCTACCCCCTATTTATAGAATCTCGCCACCTCCTACAAACACCCATGACCACTAATTCAAACCGATTTGAATTAGTCTACTACCTAAATTTTCTCTCAACACTTATTCAAAATAAGTTGAATAAGTCCACACTTATCCCTCTTCTATTTATCACCTAGCTTATTCAAAATGAAATACTACAATAATTATCCTACACTTCTAAATAACTAAATAGATAAATAAACTAATAATAAAACTTCATCCAATATCACCACTTTAATAAAATAAAAAAACCAATCCAATAGCAAATGCATTATCTCTAATTTAAACTAACTAAAATAATCCTATATTATCTAAAATAATAAAATAACAAAAGCCATCCCCTACCTATCACCAATTCAAAATGATTAACCAAAGATTCGCCTAATCCTTATCTAAAAACTCCCATGTGCCGTCCAATTAGCAAAAAGCCAAAGAAGAAAAATAAAAACCAATTGCGGCCTCCAAGGTTCGAACACAGAACCTTTGTCGTTGCACGCCCCTCCTCCAACGCCTGTGCCACTCGGCCACATTGTATTTCATGACATAAGGCCCCAACATTTATTTTTAAACCCTTCTTATCTCAGCCCATAACCGCATATGAAAAATAAAACGCCAAAATGTCATTGCCCCCACTCGAACCAGCGCCCTTGCTCTCCTTGAGCGCCTAAGTGGCGCATGAGAGCCACTTCGCCAGATTGGACTTCCATGTCCACCAACCTGCCATTTATTTTTAAGGCCTACTTAGCCCAAATCCTTTGGTGACGCAAAAATAAAACAAAAATTGCTGCCTTAGCACTTTCGAACCCTGCTCCCTTAGGCGTCCCCTTTCAAAGCTCTAAGCAAATACCTCCATGCCACTCCACCCAACTGTTTCTTGTGTCCTAAATTCCACCGATTTATTTTAAGGCCTTCTTGCCCTATTCCCTTTTACATTAAAAATCCAAAATTTTCCAAAGCCTTCCCCTTTCATCCGAGCATTCTTAAAACTCTAAAACACATCCAAAAACACCCAAAACCTTCCAACACCGAATTATACCCAAATTGCATAGCCCCTAAATCAGGGTGTTACAATTCTACCCTCCTTAAAAATAATTTCGTCCTCGAAATTACTTTACTAACAAACGTCCATACAACCTATCTTACCACCTTACGCTTATGCTGCGCACTCTGATCTTACTAAGGCTATCGTACCTACACAATCTCTAAGTTCGCGCTCAAAATTCGAAACACCTCTCTTAGCAGCACCAAAACTAATTCACAGGCAAGCAAAGCAGTTAAAACATGTACCAAAGCAAAGGAGCTTACCCGTTATCACATCCTTGGCTGACTCTGACTAGAACCATTCCTTCCATGGCTTGAACCACGACCTCTCGTTACTTGAGGACAATTCTTAACCAGATGTGCCTTAGATCCGCACCGAAAGCATTCTTTACTATTTCCCCAACATTCTCCTAAATGAGCTCTCCCACACTCAACACATGAATGATTTCGATCAGCTGGTACAAGTGCACGTACATGATTCTCGATCCTTGGTCTTTTCTGGACATTACCAAGCGATGCTGATGGTCTAAAACTTCTCTTATTCTCGTTCCTATTCTTCTCTCGATTTTCTCTTATAGTCTTCTTAACCTCTTCAGCGATCCGAGCTTTCTCCACCAGAATGGCGAAGTCCCTTTCTCTCTGCGGAGCTATCAACTCCCGCAACTCATCTCGTAGCCCATCTTCGAATCGAACACTCCTTTCATAATCAGTAGCCACGATCCCCTTGGCGTACTGACTAAGTCGCATGAATTCCGCTTCATACTCCGCTACCGACTTATTCCCTTGTACTAGATTTAGAAACGCTTTCCTTTGCGAGTCTAAATAACTGGCTCCTACGTACTTCCCTTCAAACTTGGCCTTAAAGTAATCCCAATCCAATCGATCCACCGATACACCTTGTTTGACAGTGAGCCACCAACGATAAGCTTCGTCACGAAGCAACGAAACAGCACCCTTCAGCTTTTCTTCGTTGGTACAGTCCAAATCGTCCATGATTCTCTCGACTGCTTCTAGCCAATACTCTGCTACGTTCGGAGCTACTCCAGATACCCCTCTAAAGATCTCACCTCGCTCAATCTAAGCCTTTCCGATCTCGACTTCCGAGTTCCATTTCCCCTACTAACTCCTGCTACTCGTTCTAGCACTCGTAACATGGCCCGCGATACTGCGTCATCTTCACTTATCTGATCTTGTTCCTCTGCGCCCACCGCTGGTGGCGGCACTTCACTTTCTCGACCCATGGCGGACCCTACCGCTCGATCTTTGCCAATCTACCTCTACCGCGTCCCCTAGAACTCATCTCTATCGTCGCGATTTAACTGGATTAAGGAGTTTTATGCATTAGTATTTGTTCCATCTGTTTAACCGCGAACAATTTTATGAAAAGAATTTCTAGAGGTAGTTCTTTCGATCACACAAAGTTTCATTCAAGTTCCTATTCTATTTCAAAATATCGCATTCATCCATAAGGACACATCCATTCATCAACAAGAACACATTCATCACTAGCGACACCTTCATTTCCCAATGAAGCCACATTCCTTCCTCAAGTGAGCACATTCTGGTGGTATCTACCACCCACATTCACTATCCGACATTCCTGCCTGCTTTACCCTGTGGTATTTTCGTCATTTTCCTAGAGGGTATTTTTGGTAATTTTGTAAATCGAGAAAACATCTTTCAAAATTAGATTTAGAGTTTAAAGGGGTAAATTTTGGAAATTTTAAAACTAAGGATTTTAAAGCATGTAAAGGCAAATCCCTTTCGGGTTTTAATAATTGGTTTAGCCTATGAACAAGTCCTCTTGGTTAAGGTGAACCGTAGCTACGCACTGCAGGATTCGAGTGGAGAGGAGGTGAGTCACGCGGATTTGCTTAAATACCAAGCTCCCACCGAATACCAATCCTAGACATGCGCACACAGGTTGCCACACCTTAACCCGTGACTTACTTCACAGTTTTGTTAATAGTCTTTACATCTTATGCATATGTTTGAGTAGACTAGTCCTAGGGTTCAACAGATCCTAGTTCACTAATCTACGAGCCCAACTAAGCCCATAATACCATAATAATACAAAGACTTCAAAAGTCCAAGTACTTACCCGATGGACTTGGGCCTGAGGTACAAAGCCATGCCGAATCACTGAAAATATTTCATAAAAACCCGTATTTTTGAAAAGCCCATTTTGAAACGTTTTTGGGCCCAAAACCTCAAAGCCGAGTTTTTGAACCGGGCTCGATATGCAAAATCAGTAACACCCCAAACCCGCCCACAAGCCCCCGACCGGATCTCGTATGTCACTACGGAAAAAGCGGATGAAAATTTGTTAACACTTAAAATAAAACTTTAGAATCTGTGATCTCTTGGAAACCATGTCCAATTAAAGACTATTAAATAATATAAGCTTGAAATGAAATATCCGAATTAAAACTTTATTATAAGTTATTATAATATAAATTCATTTGTAAAAAAAATACTTCTAAGTAAACATAAACTTCAACAATCATAAATAGAGTACTTTAAATCAAAAGTGGCCCTTATTACATCAAATAAATTAATCCAAGTACTTCAAATTAAAATGCTTGAAATAAAAATATTCAAAGCGGCTACTTCTGCATGAAAATCCGCTTCTGCATGGCCACCTTTGTATCTACTCCCACCCGGTCCATTAGTCACGACTCACCTGCGATGTTTAAAAAGTTGGGTGAGTCATACAGACTCAGTGTGTAATTAAACCACTGATATCCACCCACACGTTAGCCACAAATCAACCCAATTATAAAATGCATAAATATAATCATTTAAACATTACCACAATCTGGGCTTGGCCCACAATCAAATCATACTCAAGCACTGGGCTAGGCCCTTTTCTCATCAATCCATCGATCGGGCTTGGCCCATTTCCACGTATGTTCTCAAAACATACAAATCCACAAGTCATATTGGGCTTGGCCCATTTCCATATCAATTCATAACGAAACCATGCAATCATGATACCCAACCCAATCCTAAGGTCCATCCGCTACACACCCCATTATCCAAATTACCACACACTGGGGACTATCGGGTCACCCTCTCCTTTTCCCTCCATAAAGGCAACCAATGCCATCCACGATGTAGCGTATAGTCGACATCAAACCAAGATGGAGCACACAAAGAATCCATCAAGCCACGATATGGCATAGAGCCGATATCAATCAAGGTAACCACGCAAACTAAATCGCAAAGATCCACAACGCGACCTCGATCGGCGCCAATCCACGATGTAGCACAAAGTGACATCAACCACGTACTCAAGTACACCCGCACCTTCTTTCAAAACCCACCCATGCACATGTAACATAATATGATGTTGAGATGATGCATGTACATGATATTCACAATCATAGGCATGCTCACATAGTTAAAATCAATTATCACATATTAGCCAATTTGCTACTAACACTGTCGTCATCATACCCCTTTAGGGTATCCATTACACATATGGCACTCGCATTCATTAGTAAACATATAGCACAAATGTATATCATACAAATCCCTAAACAATGGTCTAACCACACACCTTATTACTTGGAGTTCTAGACTCGATCCTCGACGCTATCGTTTAGTGAGACTACGCTATTTGCCTAACGTTTTGTTATTGGCCCACACCGTGGCCAATCTCGCATGCAGCAAAACGGATCTCTTCTTGAACTTCGGGATGGGAGCTTTCCCTTGCCCACTTTGATCGCACTCGCATCCATCGACGATACTTAATCGTAACCACACGATTAATCACAAAGCAATCAAAATCTACAAATATCGAATCTAGATCACCTATTAACATCCTTACCAAATATCGAGATCCCGAAGGCTTTCCTTTGCTTCGCCGATTTGCCCTATAACCAAAGTCGAGTGGGTCAACACCTAAGTACTCAAAATAAGGCCCATGTCCGAATATTAATGAATCACTTACCCCTTACCTTACAACCGACTTGGTTTCCTACCAAATCCCGAGTCAAGCGATGGTTCACCTCTGATAATAACATGTTTCCAAACAAAAACCGAAATCAGTTCTTACCTTTGTAGAAGTCGACAGAGAACAGAGAGGGAAAGAAATAGGCATTCGGCTAAGCCTACTTACCTTTTCCAACGATTGAAAAAGGAACCCAAAGTGATCCACACCACACCTACTATTCGGCCAAGGTGACAACTAAATAGGGGAAGGGAATTTCGGCACACCAAGAGGGAGAGGGAGAGATTCGGCAAAAGACTTGAAGAATAATTCGGCACTCTACCCCCCCTATTTATAGAATTCGGCCACCTCCTACAAACACCCATGACCACTAATTCAAACCGATTTGAATTAGTCTACTACCTAAATTTTCTCTCCAACACTTATTCAAAATAAGTTGAATAAGTCCACACTTATCCCTCTTCTATTTATCACCTAGCTTATTCAAAATGAAATACTACAATAATTATCCTACACTTCTAAATAACTAAATAGATAAATAAACTAATAATAAAACTTCATCCAATATCACCACTTTAATAAAATAAAAAAACCAATCCAATAGCAAAATATTATCTCTAATTTAAACTAACTAAAATAATCCTATATTATCTAAAATAATAAAATAACAAAAGCCATCCCCTACCTATCAGTAAATTCAAAAATGATTAACCAAAGATTCGTCTAATCCTTATCTAAAAACTCCCATGTGCCATCCCAATTAGCAAAAAGCCAAAGAAGAAAAATAAAAAACCAATTGAAGCCTCCAAGGTTCGAACACAGAACCTTCTTTGTTGCACGCCCTCCTCCAACGCCTGTGCCACTCGGCCACATTGTATTTCATGACATAAGGCCCCAACATTTATTTTTAAACCCTTCTTATCTCAGCCCATAAACCGCATATGAAAAATAAAACGCCAAAATGCTGTTGCCCCCACTCGAACCAGCGCCCTTGCTCTCCTTGAGCGCCTAAGTGGCGCATGAGAGCCACTTCGCCATGATTGGACTTCCATGTCCACCAACCAGCCATTTATTTTTAAGGCCTACTTAGCCCAGTCCTTTGGTCGACGCAAAAATAAAACAAAAATTGCTGCCTTAGCACTCGAACCCTGCTCCTTTAGGCGTCCCCTTTCAAAGCTCTAGCGGCGCCTCCATGCCACTCCACCCAATCTGCTTTCTTGTGTCCTAAATTCCACCGATTTATTTTAAGGCCTTCTTGCCCTATTCCCCTTTTTACACTAAAAATCCAAAATTTTCCAAAGCCTTCCCCTTTCATCCGAGCATTCTTAAAACTCTAAAACACATCCAAAAACACCCAAAAACCTTCCAACACTGGAATTATACCCAAATTGCATAGCCCCTAAATCAGGGTGTTACAACTTTCCTCCTAAAGTCACTCTTGCTCACCCATTTGAAATAGTTTGAATAGGTCAACCTCCACCTTTCACTCACGGCCACCCTTTCAAATATTTGACCCATTCAACACTCCCCCCTTGAAGTGTCCTAGCCGAACTCCACCACCCAAGCTCCATTGACGCAAAAACAAAACTCCACAATGCTGACAATGTGACTTGAACTCCTTCCCTCTGCAGCTTCTCCCTTGTGACGCCAATTCAAGCACTCTTAGTGACGCATCCTTGCCAATTTACCAACTCTCTACTTGTGTTATCCACACACAATGAAATACCCTTAAGACATACCTCAACTAGCTCTCCCCTACAGTGCCTAAAAGTAAAGTTTTCACCAAGGCTCAGGCTTAACCCCAAGCCTTCTCGGTACCCCCAAACACACCAAATTAACACACAGAGCATAGCATACACACACAACACGCATTAAATGTAGAACCCCAAAATCCAGGATGTTACAATGTGATAGAAATGCTGACGATCCCCGCATCCGAGCTAGCTTTACTGACACTGTAAAATAGAGAAACAAATCACACTGTAAGCTTTCAAAAGCTTAGTAAGTTCGTAACATAATACATTCAACTTAATAGTTCAAATACAATGCACAACAAGAATTCATCACATAGATCAATTTCCAAACGCTTATACTATATCATTCATAGCCACTAATCTTGCTCAACCACTCATGAAGTCATACACAATCTCTTCAACCACAAAGGTTCAATACATACCTTAGCCAACACATAGTTACCCACCATCCAAGCTAATTTATGCTCGATATTGTATCTCGATCCAGCCTTCATTATTCATTAGATTTAATCGCACACTTAGTGCCCTATCTGTAGTCGAAAATAAATTAACTTCGCACACTTAGTGCCTCAAATCATAGCTGAAGCTTATATAACATCGCACACTTAGTGCCTCAATACAAAACCGAATGTAATTCGGAATTGCACACACAGTGCCAACTATGAAGCCAAAGCTTCTGTTATTTCGCACACACAGTGCTAATCAACTCTGTCTCAATTCAATTACGCACACTTAGTGCCTCATTACTCAATTTCATTCATTACATTTCTAATTCAATATCTATCATTCAATTCACATCACATGGAAAGTAAATTTACAACTTGTACTATGTCTGAACTTATCTCGGACGTCAAAATATCGAAACGGTCGATTAATCGAGCACTTTGTCTTTGTCTCGATCTCGATCCGAACCTCTCCTCTCTTGGTCTATATACATTCAAATTCAATCCATTCAATCACCAATTCACACAATTTAATCCAAACACACATATTTAGGGCATTTTACAAAATAGCCCTCACATTTTCACATTTCGACACTTTAGTCCCTAATTCACAAAATCACAAATACACATAATTTGCTTGTACCCATGCCTAGCCGAATTCTTACTATCTTCATATAAGTCTATACATTTCATTTATTTCACATTTTAGTCCCTCAATTTACACTTTTCTCAATTTAGCCCAAATTACACAAATTCACCAAAAATTCAAAGATAAAATATGTTAATCCCAACATCAAACTTTCATATTTCACCATCAACTATCACAAAGCTCAAGCATTCATCAATGGCTTATCTCAAAATCACCATCAATTTCTAAAATTTAGGCATGGGTTTGATAGTACACTAAGCAGCGATCACAAAAACGTAGAAATTATCAAAAACCGAACAAAAATCACATACCAATTGAAGCTTCACTTGACCGAACCCTAAATAGCCATGAGAGCTCTCTTTTTCTTCTTGATATTGGGCTATGGATGATGATAATAAGAGAGAATGGCTTTTGTTTTATTATAAATCTTTTAATAATTCATTTACTAAATTAGCCTTACTAAAAACATTTAGAATCCACTAACCTTAGGCATTTTTGTCCATCCAGTTTACCAAAGGGCTAATTACCACATAAGGACTTCTCATTTAATAAGCCATGCCAAATAGACACTTTAACAATCAGCACACAGCTTTTACACTTTATGCGATTAAGTCCTTTTCGCAAATTAAACACACAATCAATAAAATCTTCACACAGAAATTTCACACAGGCTAATTCACATACTATAAACACAGAGAATAATATTAAAATATTATTTCGACTTCAGATTTGTGATCTCGAAACCACTGTTCCGACTAGGGTCTAAACCGGGCTGTTACAGTTAGTTAAAGGATATTTATATTGTTATGAGTTGGTTGCTCATGTAGCATAGATATGCAATCTTATGTATTGATAACTCAGTTGATTGCAAACTAAGAACTCTCTGTATTTCTTCTTTTCTCTTGATCTTACTTATTGTTTTCATGCTCTTAATTGCTTAGTGCATAGTTGTTCGACATGAATTGAAGATGAAAATTGGGGATAAAAAAAGAGTTTAACTCCTAAAAGAAATAGTTTAACTTTTAACATCATGTACATTAATCATGAACATTAATCATTAAGCAGTTCGTAATCTCTAAATTTACATCCTGCTTCCCCAAACTGAAAATAAATGACAAAGCCCTCACAAGCCCTCACCAAGGGTGAAGTTAGAAAAAAAAAATTGATTGAAAAAAAATATAATTTCACCATTTTAATAGTCTATATCTTTATAATTTTTAAAGAATTAAATTATTTTTTTATCATTTTTAAAAGGCTAAAGTACAATTTTACAATTACCAATTTAAAATTTTATGAATTATAAAATAGCCTAAATAGAAATTTTTTTCATTTTAGGAGGGCCGGAGCCCCTGCCAGCCTCCTGACTTTACCACTGCCCTCACCGAACATAAATGAAAAGGTTTCTCTTATGCATACATAAACATAATATAGATTTAAAAGAATTATAACAAGTGGATCGATATCGAACGAATGTATAAAATTAAAGTTTATATATCTAATAGATTCGTATAGGCATCGTTAAAATTCTCTATTAAATTAAGTTTCATTACGGTGTCATTTTTTGTTACATGGATATCAAGTTAGTATCTTTTTAATTTTAAAATATCACACTAGTAAATTATCAAAAGAATTATAAAATATTAATAAATAGATCTAAATTTTTAAATTTAAAAGATCACTAAATTTCTAAAAATAAAAATATAAAAATTAAATTCCAAAGAAAATTAAAAAACTTTATATTATAAGCATTGATTTTTTATTCTATAATTTAATTAGAAAATAAATAATTGGAGGACTGAATTTGTAATATTCCATGGGCACCGATAGCTTTAGTATAGGGGAGGAAACGTGGCGGCCTATAGAGAAGTGGTGCATGGATCATGGATGTTGTGTCATGTCCCAATGAAACGTGGCTGAGTGGTAAGTTTCTGGGAATTGAACCCGATTGGGAAAGGTTGTTTTTTAATTGGATTTCTAGTTCTAGCAGCATCGCTGTCTTTCCTAGTGAATTAGTAGAGAACACGAAAGAACTAGTGTTGGTAACTGGTGACCGACTCCATACATTCTGCTAAGATGGGACAAGGCCAAGAACACAAGACTAGAGATGACCCCCAACTTGAGATTCAGGAAAGAGGGGAAATATTCTTCTTCTATAGGCCTAAAGTAAACAAGGAGGAAGTTCACAGTGTTGATGATGTGCAGTGCTTGTACATTGTATTGAGTCCAGAGTCCGGTGAGAGAGGTGTTGAAGAGAAGCAAGATCCCCACTCTGGCAAGGAAGGTGCCAAATCAAGATCAGGTGATCAACCTCAAACTGGCTCCTCCATGAGTAAAACTGAAGGTGGACAGGGGAGCCAGGTGAGATATATTAAGATTCCAATACCCGATAGTAGTCACTTTTACCACAATTTACTAACTAATTTGGAGTCAATCAAGTCGAAACGACGATGCAAAACTCTCTTTTTGCACTTGTTTATTCAGCTTATTTTATAGCTTGTTTAGTCGAAAACCTTTTCATAACTTTCTAGGAAGTAAATATCGAGGAGGAGCCATTGTTAAGGTTCATAGTTATGGGCAGAAAGAGACTTCCAGATCCAGGCAAGAAGTCCCAAACTTTCTGGGGTTTTGTTGAATTAGTGACCACAAAGGTGGAAGATGTAAAAGATGCTTTAAAAGGAGGTATGGTTTTTGCTTAATACACTGTCAATATCTAGATTTGCACAAGGTTGAAACTTGATGTGTTGCAGAGGAATATGATACATCATCAAGAGGTCACCGATATCAACCTCCTGCAAGAGCAGTGGGAGAAGGTGTTTACCGTATTGTGAGGCACAATTCAAGTAAGAACAAGATGCACACTCATTTGATATATAAACTTGAATTCCCACCACCAAAAGAAGAAGAGAATGAACCCCAAGAATCACTTAACATCGAGCCAGAAGGCTCCTTCTTGATACAAATCAAGAACCCATCACAAGCTAGCAATTCCCAGTTTAGGGGAGTTGGAAACAAACGAAAGGCAGCCTTCCCTGCTCACCTGCAAGGCCAGTTGGGGAAAACCCGATACCATCCGGCTGATCCACCCGACTTTTTGAACTACGAAGGATGTGAGTTTCTACTCATATCGGCATCCGATGATATCGATAAAGAACTGGGGTTGGAACTGGAGACTGAAGGGGAAGCAGATCCTTCTTGTTCAGATTTGGTGAGGACTTTTGGGGACACTGCATCTACTACTCCACTTTTCAAAGGAATCTGGTCTTGAACAATGGCGCTTTTGTTTTAAATGTCACTGTTGTAGCCTACTATGAAATGTTGCAGTTGGTTTGTTAAGGTAGTGTGCAATCTGCAATGGCATAGATCTGTCATTTTGTAAGTTAGGTTGTAACTATGTCTACAATATAAATGAAGTATATTCTAGCTGTTTAGAAGAAATGTCGAGAGTAAATGCTGGCATAAAAAGGAGGCAGCCGACCAGGCATTCTTTTACTTGGCCAAGTTTTAAGTTGCAGTCAGTGATTGAAAGCCATACATATGCTGGTTCGGTCCTTAATATATGAAAGCTATACTTGTGATTCAAACCCGAATTGAAATGATCGAAGTTGAAAAAGATCTGAATTTGATACATTGAAACAATTACAGCTTTGAGAGTAGAATATGAAATTTGTGCGACACTCAAATAAGTAATATTTTAAGAATCAAACATAATTAGGAACATGTTTAGTTTTTCTAATGGTTTCTGTATTTTTTATTTGAAGTATGTATTTCAAGTAATGAGTGGATAATAATTTGTTTTCCTTTGTGTATAATTCTGGACGGTGACGACTTCTCTTTTTGCATGAATGACACACTCGTTTCACTATTAAAATCAATCTCTTTTCAGGTTTTTCTTTGAAATTTTGTAATCCAAGAAGCAGAAAATGCTACTACAATTCAATCACAGATCACATTTCATTAATTCCCCATTTTACAAATCAAGTCCATTAATACTTCTCCTTGAAAACTTAATCTTTACAACTTCCTTGACCTTCTTTAAACTTGCTGCTACTGTTGATTAAAGTCTGTTAAAATGTCTATTGTTTCGTTGTCTCCCTATGCTATATATATGTATGCATTCGAAGTAACTTTTAGTATTAAGAGTAATTAAGGATTCACCCTGTAAATGCAAAATAGACCCACTTCCCTGGACCTAACTCTCCTACTGATCTTATAAACTCTTAATACACCTTTCCCAACTTGCCAAAGAATAAATGATTTCTAGACTCCTCCATGCAAGTACAAAAACTACAAGTGGCATCAATCCCCATGCCTCTACAAATCCAATCTATCCCTAGTTCGAAGACGATTCTAAGATAGCCATCCAAACAGTAAGGGAATGTTTCTATATATGCAATGGAAACCAAGGAAACATATTGTCGAAACCATTTTTTTGAGAACGGGGATCGATTTTGGTTTTGAAAATGAAAATAAAAAAGGGAGTCGTCACCGATCTTTATTAGGTGTGATCGGATCACCTTTGTTTTAATAAAACGTTTTGGTTTACTAAAACGGTGTTTTTGGTCTACGAAGTTTTGAGAAATCGGGTTCGGGAGTCGGTTACGTGCGAGGAAGGGTTAGCACCCTCGTCACGCCCAAACTTGGTACCTAATTGATTATTAATGTCCTAATGTCGAAAATTGGAAAAGATTTTAAAATACGAATCCTTTAGAAGATGTTTGGGTAATTCGAATTGGATACCGAAATTCCCTTGTTCAGAAAAGATGAAATACCACATCCAGCACGTTAGGACACGATGTTTCAACCCTCAATACCAAGATCATTTCATGATTTCCAAAATTTATTCATTGTAATTTTAAAAGGGTATTCCACTATTCGGACAAACCAAAAATCGAAACCCAGTACGATTGGGCACGATTCCTCGAATTTCCAAACATGAAATATTGCCTTACGGTCAAAATTTTAAAAGGATATTTAGTCATTCGGACGAACGAAAAATCGAAGCCCAGCACAATTGGGCACGATTCCTCGAACTTCTAAATACAAAATATCGATTGTTTTAAAACTTGATGTATCGAATAAAGGTTAATGTGACAAGTAATAATATGAAAATATGATGTTACATGCGTGACTGGATAAATGTGTTAATAAAATAATGTTATGAAATTCGAAAATAGAATGAGCAAGATGAAATATATATAACATAAATTTCGAGTAAACAAATAAAGAAATGTAATAATAAAAAGTAACAATACTATATTAATATGAACAATACATATAATACAAGTGATAAAAGAGAATAATAAAAATTATAATGATGAAAATAATAGTAATAATAAGAATAATAACAGTGAAGATAGTAACAAGTATAGAAATAGAAATATTAAATAATAATCAATAATAAAAATAGAAAAAATATAAACAATAGTAACAATAATAATAATAATAATAATAATAATAAAGTAGAAAATAATAATACATTAATAAGAAAATAATAATCTAATAACAATGATAGAAGATGTAATAAAAAATAATAGAAAAGGAATAAAACACAAAAAATATAATGAAAATAGTGATAATAAAGGTAATTACTAATAGCCATAATTATAATAATAATAATAGTAGTTATAATATAAATAATAATAAAAATAATAATAGTAAAAGTAATAATAGTAATAGTTTAAGAACAAAATAAAAATAAAAATAAATAATAATAGTAATAATAATGTAAAAAACCATTAATGAAAATAAATAACATTTAAAAGGAAATAAACAATTTAAAAGATATGATATTAAATATTAATTAAAGAAAAGAGAATAATTAGGAAACTCAATAAACGAATAATTAAATGAAAATAATTAATGGACTGTGTTGAAAACAGAATAAAAGTCAGGGGCTGGAATTGCAATAAATCAAGAAAAGGCGAATAAGGACCATAACGTAATGCGCATAAACCATCGGGGACCAAATGGGTGAATAACCCAACCCCTGATGCACAGCGTTTCAACTGGCCAAGGCGCAGATCGAATTAAAATGAAATAGAAATAACAGGGTCAAATCGCAAAAATAGAAAACATGAAATAGGACTTAATCCAATAACGCCGCAAAAAAAGGGGACCAAGCGTGCAATTATCCCTTTTAAGGGATATGTGCAACTTCCCTTAGGCCAAACGACGTCGTTTCGTTCAATATTAAAACACCCAAAATTTTTAACACATTTTAGCCCTACATTTTCTTTCGAAAACAAGCAGACAAGCAAATCCTCTCTTCCTCTCAACTCTTTCAATGACCGATTGGCCTTCCTCCGCCTTCGTCGCACCACCACCGCACCGGGTGGCCGACGACGCCGAAGGTGGACTATAATGCCCTGCTTTACGAGTCCGCATGAAGGCGAGCCTTAGCGCTACGAACCCCCGAGAGAGCGGAAGAAAAAGGTTGTCCCTTTCTCTTAGTCTGATTTCGAAGGTAAGGAAGAGACCTCCGGCGATGAGGCTACGGAACGATTCCGGTGAGGTCTTCCCTCCTTTCTTCTTGTTTTTTTTTTTATTAGTAAAGAGAAAAAAAGAAAAAGAAACTAACAAAATAAAATGATAGAAATAAAATGGAAATCAAAAACCAACTTTGTCTGTGTTTCAACTTTCTCTTTTTGTATTATCTTTTGTTCTTTTTTTTTTTTGAATCCCCCCTCTACATTGAGTTTTCTTCGGTTCTTTTATAACCGAGATTGAAGAAAAAGAAATATATAAAAATACAATAGGTTTCCCTTTTTTCTGCTATTGTTGTCTGTTTTATTTCATTTGCAGGAGTTGGTGGTGGCAGAAGCACGTGGGGGAGCGGCGCGATGTCGGAAGACCTAGGTAGACCTAGGTTTTTTGTTTTTTTTTTCTGTTTATTTTTGGGCTAGGGTAGATTGGGCTTGAGCTGGGTTTAATTGGCTATAATGGGTTTGATTGGGTCAAATGTTTTTGGGTTTGGTTGGGTCTGTTTGGATTATAAGCCCGGGCGAAATTGGGCTATGACACATATGTCAACATTGTTTTTCTTGCTTAACTCTGATACTCTCCCAGATTTCATATATATGCGACTAAATTTTAATTTATATGTGATATTTTTTCTCTATTTAAGTTTTTAATTATATTATTTAGATTTATATTTTATTTATAATGAATTTAAATGAATAATTGAAAAAAAAAGGAGTTTAAAGTTTATTTTTGAGAAGTTTTTATGGCGAGCTAACTCATGAGGCTCTCTAATTTCATCATATTTGCATTTTTTCCTGATGAAATTCAAGAGTGTCAATGGTTGAGGAATCAACAAGTTCTTCTAAAGACATATCTAAATATTGTGGTTGTTGAATTGGTGCACAAGATCGATAATATGGATCGAGTTGGGGTCTCATTCCATTGCCTAGATCAGAGTGATCTCTCCACCCACAATTTATGTCTTAGAGAATGAGTCGTATCATCCTTAAGGTGGTCCATGAGAACTTTGAACACTACTGAATTGTCTTGGATAATCGTCCTCCTAGACAGGACACGCATCTGTCGTATGGTTGGGCGCAACACATATGCCACATACCACGACATTGTATTTCTTGTGCCAATACAATGAACAATATTAGCAATATAACTAAGTTTACTTTCCATGGAAAATACATTTACCTTTTGTATTCTCATTGGGTAATCATGCATAAACTCAAACGATTGATAATTCATAGCCATAGCATAATACATTTGATCATTCATCGTTTCTTTAATTTTTCTCCTCTTTTTTTTCACAAGCAGTCTTCTTTACTTCTAGATCGTGCTCAAGCAGTTGGTACGTCCAGACCAGACCTGGTAAAAAAGAAAACACAAAATTAGTTAGTGTTGATCCCTAGCAACGGTGCTAAAATTTGATGGGTGTCAAATCCGTCAAAAATAAATTCCTACACCTAAACAAAATATAAATTTGAGTATAAAGAGTAGGATTCCACAGGGACTGAATATCTAAAATTATCATTCTTTTTTTACCAAGAGGCGTGGTAGGCACAACAGCCTACAACATCTGTGGACTTGTGCGAAAAATAAAATGGGGCTTTTTTTGTGAAAATAAAAATGGGGATTTAATCTAACTAAAAAAAAAGTCAAAGTTGCAGTAAAATAAATAGAACAAAATATGATTAAATAAACCGATAAGGCAACGTTTTAGCTTCAGGCACGATTTAGGCTCCAACTCCGAATTGATCCTAGACAATGAATTTTCTCCTTCAATTGCGCGGGTCGTTTAAATCTGATCATTACTTCCCTTGCCAAATCTAACCACTCACTCAATTAGTCACACCAATTTGTTGTTCAGTAGAACGATTACAATGATTACAGATCATATCGATTCTTCCAACTGTACACCCCACAACACTGAATCAACACATCCTTTTTAACTTGTTGCTATTACTATCTCCTAAACCAAAGAAATAAAGAATATTGAAATAGAAGATTTTAAATACAGTTTCGAGTCTCACGACTCCAAAAATTGAGTAAAAATTCAGCCTAAAACTAGATCAAACTAATTCATAAATTGAACAACAACCAAAGAAAAAGAAATAATTCAAAAGGTGAATTTCATTATTGAAAATAAAAAGTAACAAGAGTTGTTGGTTGCTATGTGCCTCCTTTAATTCTACTGTCTTAATGTATAATATATATATATATATATATATATATGATAATAAATAAAAGAAAGGTGGCTGTTAACGCCAACCCCTGTACTATTCACGCCTATATTAATAACCCTAATTAATAAATCCCTAAAAAAAGACAAATTTAAAAATACAAATTTTAATAATAATAATAATAATAAAATCTAAAAAAATTTCTCTTATACATCGATTTGAGTCCTCTTGTCAAATCTTTCGTACAATCTGTATATTTGCTTTTTCTCGATACATTGGACAATAATTATACCTACATAGAAATTGATCGATTAAGTGCCAAATTGGATAAAATTCATGTCTAAAGTTAATTAAAGTAAATAATAAAGATATGTCAATTAAGCTCATTATCAAAATTGAAAGATCTAACTAAATTTGTTTCACGACTTGATCCCAAAAAACGTCAAGAAGGTGCCAAAAAATGGCTTAAAAGTTTGACGCGAAAATCTGCCAAGAAATCTAGAAAATGTTGCTTTCTTTAATTAAGGGTGGTTTTGTATGTTCTCTATTATGTTATTTTTTCCCCATAAATAGACATTATTAGATTAAGACCTAGACATAACCACATTTAGTTTTATTTTATCTTTCGTTTCCTTTTCTCTATGAGTTGCTAAACTTCTTTTTCTAATCAAAGGGATTTCTAAGTTTTGATTCTAAAAGTTTGTGAGATCCAGTTTGTTCTTATATCTTTATTCTCTGGTATTCACATATCTTTCATTTTAATTATAGATATTTGGGTTTGTTGAATATTAGATCCGTATTTGATAATTTAGAATATTTTCATTTTCAATTAGAATTTAATTCTTTAATTGGTTCTAATATTTGTAATGAATAACATAGTTGTGTATGTTGAAATATGCAATTCATTGTTATGTGGATATGTGAACTAGTCTATATAAACTATGTTTTTGTGTTTGTTGGCTAGAGTTGGATCTCTTTCATTCTTAATGCTATTGATAAATTAAATCTTGAGCGATCATTATAATGTTATTTATCGATAAGGGAAACAATTAATGACATTCGTCTTGCTTATCGATAAGGTAAGAAGAGATTGGTTAGACACTTTCTAGTTTTAATACTCTATTTACTTTTAACCATTTTGAAGTTTCTACTAGTTAAGCAACCACCATCCATTCAACCAAATAATGTACTTTTATTGTATTGGAATTATAATTGGGTGTGAGAATGGTTGGTTAAAGAACCGAAGGAAAAGCAACACATCAAAATTAGCTTGACTTTTTATTTGTGCTCAATGTTCGATTTTATGAAGTTAAGGCATTATTTGAACCTTTCGGTTGTGAAACAATATGTAAGAGTTTTTAGCCAAAAACATTAAACAAAGGCACTTACGAAGATGCAACTTGTAATGCCCTAAAATTTCTTGAGTTCCCGTTGGTTTGCAACAATTCGTTGTGGCAAATTAAGTTCTTTTCAACACTTAATGAACTTACATTCGAGTAGTTTGTTATCTTTTTATTCAATTTATACACTTAGTAGTCTTATCCTTTGAATTCAATGAAAATGAGCTTTTTAGTGTGTTTTATGACATGCTAAGTCAATTTGGGCCTAAGGAAGAACTACATGTTGGTTAAGTATGCAAGACGATATTTAAGACCTACGAGTCAATAGACTGCCCCTGATGTTGCAACATTCAGAAGGGATGTCGTGACAACAATCTTCAAACGTCCTAGAGGAATATCCAACCATCAATGTCGCAACAACAAACCTCAAATCTAGAGGGGGAGTATTCATCCTTCAATGTCGTGACAATAGCCATAGGATGTCACGACACCCAACTTTGAAGCAAGAGAGGGGACATTTGATGTTTATTTTTGCAACAATGGCCATAGGATTTTGCGACACTGGTCTGACGAGGCCTCTTTATCAGCCAATGGTGTTTTTCATCCACACAACCATAATTAACATGTTTAACAGTAATTGACCCAATTTGGTCAATTAACAGTAACACTATAAATATTAGTTCTCAAAACTCAATTAGGGAGCTCTTTTAATTGTTGCAATTTTTTTTTCTTCTTAGAATAGGGTTTTAATTTGGTTTTCTATTCAAACAATTTTGGGTTTCAATTAAAGTTTAGTTTTCAGTTCTTTTTGTAATTCTACTTCATTTATTTTTGTTTATGCTTCAGTTGCATTACAATCAACATCCATTCAAAGGGTTTTAGAGATCAAAGCTTCAACAATTATTTGTGGATCTAGATTTCTTTTATCCCTTTTCTTACTTTTACATTTACTTTGAATGCGCAAAATTTGATTAGGGAAAATTGCATCTAGTATGGACATGAATAAGAACCCTAGGAAGATTGAAGAGCGAAATGGGAATGCTTAAGGGTTTAGGGTTTACCACAAATTAGTTGGCATAGGTTAAGTGAAATTAAACCCTTGGATTGACGACATTGGGAAGTAACTTAGGTAGATGAGTCTGAAAGAATAGTCTACTTATAACCAACTTAATTTATCCCAATTTAAGCTATCAGGTCGAAAGATAAGTTTTTTAGATCGATCAATTAATTTAGTTGTAGGCCGAAAGGTATTAACTAGGTTAATCGTTAGTTGATTTATTAAAAACCTGAATATGAAGTTAATCATGAACACAGATGAAGTTAATCTTCTATATGCTTAATTTGGTTAAAATTCGGATATTTTATTTTGGTGTTTACTCCTATGATCATTTATAAATCATCTTTTTATTATATGCATTTTCGTAATATAATTAGTACATAAGTAGTATTTAGACCAAGTAGTGTGTTAATTTTCAATTTAGTTTAGGCAAGTCTCTCTTGGGTACTATCCTCGAAATACTTCCCTATATTTCGTTGTAACACTTACTATATTACAATTTGACCTATATATTTGCAGATACCGTGCATAATTAAATATATTTAATTGCAAATTTGCAAGCCCCAACACACGCTAATTTCGAGGTAACTAATGTCGAAATTAGCAATATAATTAAATATATTTGCACGCTAATTGCACATTGCAAATTTGCTTCCGGGGAGGTTTCAGCATTAGATTAAATTGCTAATAAGCTAAGTAGGGAAACCGAAAGTGTTAGAAAAAAACCCAATTTGAAAATGATTTTCTTACACAGTGGAAAATTAAAATTTTGAAAACCGACCCGATTTGTGATATTTATAGTAATAAACCTTAACCGAATATGTGCCTGTGTTTTCTGATAAGTGGGTCCTTGATGTTTTTTGGCTTTCAACCAAACGATCTTCTCTGCTATTTTCATTGTAATGCCCCTCACCCGTATTCAATGCTGGAATTAGGTTACGGAGCATTACCGGACTTACGAAACAATTAAACAACTATTTAACATACAATTGCTCAATTCAATCATTAATCATTCAATCTCAACCAATTTATCCCTATTAAGAGCCTACGAGGCCTTAAACATGCTTTGGGAGTGGTTCGGGACTAAATCGATAACTCAGGAAATTTTTAACACTTAGCAATTTTTTCTTCAAATCAGGGGTCACACGCCTGTGTGGCCAGGCCGTGTGTCTCACATGGCCACCAGACATGCCCGTGTCACAGGCCATGTGAAAACAGAGGGTACATACTGACTTGGATCACATGGCCAACCACACGCCCGTGTGTCTAACCCGTGTGCCCTTCGAAGTGGCCACACACGTCCGTGTGCCAGGCCGTGTGTCAGGCCGTGCCAAACCTGTTGGGTATACTGACTTATGTAACATGGCCAAGTCACACGCCCGTGTACCAGGCCGTGTGTCAAGCCGTGCCAAACCTGTAGGGTATACTGACTTATGTAACATGGCCAAGTCACACGCCCGTATGCTAGGTCGTGTGCCAATTAGGGGGTATACTGACTTGTACCACACGGCCGTATGGAGCATACTGACTTCATTTCAATTTCAACACCAGGGGACACACGGCCGTGTACCATGACCGTGTGTCACACATGGCTGAGACACACGCCCGTGTCTCTGCCCGTGTGGACAAAAATAGGCTATTTACCAAGCCAATTTGCCACCCAAAATCTCATGTACCTAAACAACCCAAATGGCACCAATTCACAGCACAATATGCAATCCAAAACATCCAAACTAAGCCTAAATCTTACCATTTCAATACTAACCAATTCAAGGCACATAAGTATCACAATATACTAACTAAATTCATACCAATTCTTGTCTACTCAATCATCAAAATGACCATTATCAAAGATGCATTATTAGGTCTAATTTCACAAGCATACCAACTTTCTCAAATCATCAATTTGACATTCATAATACCAACTAGCAACAATGACCACAATTCTCATAATATAAGTCATTCTCATATGCATCCATGAACTTAACTATCAATAAATATGCATATATATAAGCACATAACCAAATTCTTCAAATTAAGCCAAATCTCATGGCTATAATTATAAGCCAAAACATATACATTTACAATGCCAATTCATTTGGCCAACTTCATTACCAAAACATAATCAACAAGACTCAAATACCTATACATGCCATATACTTAAAACGTAGTTTCAAAAGTACCAAAGAGTCAGTGGATAGTTGTAACAGTCCAGTTTAGACCCTAATCGAAATAGTGGTTTTGGGACAACAAATCCGAGTCAAAAAAAATATTTTAATATTATTTTCTGTGTCTGCATTATATGATTAAGTTTGTATGAAAGTTTCGTGAATTAATTTGTCCGTTTGTGTGCTTAATTTGACATAAGGACTTAATTGTGAAAGATGCAAAATTTGCATGCTATATGTTAAAAGCACTTATGTGTCATGTCTTTATAAATGTGAGGTCCTTATAATGCAATTGGACCATTGGAAATATGGATGGACATTAATGCCAAAGTTAGTAGAAATTATAATGAATTAATAAAGGTTAAAAATGTAAAATAGTAAATATGTTATAATTAAATAAAACAAAACATGAAAACTTGTGATTCATTCATCCATATTGCTGAAATATCAAAGAAAAAGAAAAGAAAGAAAGAAAGCTAGGTTTCGGCTACCTCTAAGCTAAATTAACGTATGTTTCGGTTTCAGTTTTTGATGATTTTTACATTTTTGTAATCGTTGCTTAGTGTTCTTCAAAACCCATGTTTCAATTTTGAGAATTGATGAATATTTTGAAATGTTCCATGGATGAACACATGAATTTTGCGATGTTTGAAGATGAATTATGAAAGATATGTGTTAGATTAACATAGTTTGTCTTTGGATTTTTGTTGAATTTGAGTAATTTGGACTAGATTGAGAAAATAATATTTTGAGGGACTAAAATGTGAAATAAATGAAATGTGAGGATTTGTATGAGCATGGGTAATATTCGGCCAAGCTTGGGTTGTATTGAAATATGTGTATTTTGTGATTTTGTGAAATAGGGACTAAAATGTCAAAATGTGAAAATGTGAGGGCTAATTTGTAAATTGCCCTAAATATGTGTTTTTGGATTGAATTGAATGATTTGGTGAATAAATGGATTAAATTTGAATATGTATAGATCAAGAACCGAAGAAAATGGATTTAGATCGTGGGAAATCAAAAGTAATTGAGTAGCCGAGTTTGTTTCTGTTTATCCGAATCCGAGGTAAGCCAATATACAAATAAATGTATTTACATTAATATATGTATGTTCATATGAAAATTTATAATGATGAATGTATATGAGATGATGAGTACATGAAATTCGAGATAGTATTGACATGATGTCAACATTCGAAAAAGTCCCGTACGAACCTAGGAATAGATAGGATTACATATGTCATGACATAGGTTTCTGATATGTGATATCGTGTAAGACCACGTCTGAGACGTTGGCATCGATTTGAGATTTACGTGTAAGACCATGTCTGGGACATTGGCATCGTATTAATTCATGTAAGACCCTATCTGGGACAGTGGCATCGATATCTGGTTACATGTAAGACCACGTCTGGGACGTTGGCATTGTACGACCATTCTGAGTATTTCGAACGGTTCAACGGGTAAATCCAAGAAATGAAAATCTACGTGAAATGTATAAACGAATCAGGTACGTTTGAATTGTACACTAAGCAAGTGTATGAAAGGTAAGTGTTTATATGAACTTACCTAGATGAGATATGTGAATAGATTTGATAAAGTAAAATGTGGTATGTGAATGAAAGAACTATAATCTAATGAAGTACAAGGTGATGCATATATGTTGGTAAGCAAATGGCTAACCAAATGAGCCATTGAGAATTATGAATGTGCAAATGAGCTATTAGTGATCTTATATTTGAGATGAATAATGAATGCTTATATGATAAGTTTATTTGTATATGGCTTACTAAGCTTTTGGAAGCTTACTTTGTGTGTGTTTGTTCTGTTTTATAGATCGTTAAAGCTACGAAAGGCTCGGGATCGTCGAGGATCGTCATCACACTACTCAATCCTGCTTTGGTACCTTTTGAAAGTGTAAATGCTTAAGTATGGCATGTATAGGCTAGTTACTTTGAAATATGTTTGGGATATATAAATAGCCATGTGATATGGCTAGTTAATGATATGTCATGAATAAGTAGATAAGTTATGTTATGTGTTTTGTTAATGGTTGAGCATATGGTTAAATTGAACTTTGTTTTGGTAATGAAAAGTTGGTATAATATTGATGGAGTGATGCCATAATGAATTGGTAAGTTTATAGGTGAATATTTCTTAGATATACTTGTGATTAGGTTGAGCTAAATGGCATATAATATGTTGTGATGAAATGTACTTGTATGAGTTGTTAAGATGACCATTTGACGAAATTTTTGGTTGCCAATTGTGTATGAAATAATGCTTGTATATGATTGTAGGGATAACCCAAGTGTGGGTGGCATTTTGGCCTTGAAAATGGCCTATAATTGCCCACACGGTTGAGCATACGGGCGTATAGCTCGACCGTGTCCCTCGTGGTTGCATTTCAAAATCAAGTCAGACTCGACCACGGGCTGGACACACGGGCGTGTGACTGTCCGTGTGGTGCAAGTCAGGCTCGACCACGGGTGAGGCATACGGGCGTGTCTCAAGCCGTGTGGTCAAGTCAGTATGTATGCCCTGTTTTGACACGGCTTAGACACACGGGCGTGTCTGAGGCCGTGGAAGGCACACGGCCTACCCACACGGGCGTGTGACCTCTGTAACTTAGAAAAAATTTTAAATTTCAGAGAATTTTCGTATGTGTTCAGTTTAGCCTCGGCCCCTTACTAAAGCATGATTAAGGTCTCGTAGACCTATTTAAGGGACACTTTGATGTGATTTGTTAAATTATGTTATGAAATGTCTGTAAAAGACTCTGATTTGTCCGGTAACGCCTTTAACCCTAGACCGGCGACGGTTACAGGTTAGGGGTGTTACAATAGTGCGATGAAGTCTCCGACAATCCGCGAATCTGAGCTAGCTTTGAAATCACTAAAAAACATGGAAAGACAACAAAGTAAGTTATATAGCTTAGAAAGCTTGTATGTTAATAATGAGCAACTATCATTATTCATTAATCATTCATATAATAGAAAACAATGTGCAACAAATCTATTAAATCTCAAGTCATCATATGATCATTCATATAACTTACTAAGGAACTCATCAATTTCATAGTTTTCAATACTCAATTCATTTTCGTACGTACCTGTACCATCCCGTACCAATATCATAATCAATTACATCCTTCTTTTACCCGTTGAACCATTCGGAATAGAAGTCGGATACTCGAGGTCTCAATCGATAAGTACCTATACCATGGCCCGTAGCCAAATCAAGGTAACTTATCCGAAATTCTGATATCATGGCCCGAAGCCAAATCAGTCGATATGCATGTCCCGAAGCCAAATTAGTTTATCTCGCACACACAGTGCTAAATCATGGCCCGAAGCCAACTCAAGTATACCTAATGACATGTCACTAGTATCCTAAACTATTCCTAAGGTTCAATCGGGATTTCAACTGTCGAATCTTCATTGAATCATTTTCGAACTCGTCCGTAATCATATAATAACAACTCATGCTATATCAAAGCATATAAAGTACATTTGAAATTAATTTATACATACGAACTTACCTCGGATGTTAAAACGGCGAATCGAGTCGATTAATCAATAACTTTCATTTTTCCCTGATCTAGATCTGGATTCCGCTTTTCTTGATCTAAATGTATTCAAAATTAACTTATTCAATCATCTATTCATTCAATTTAGTCCAAAACATACTTTAAAACACATTTACACTTTTGCCCCACATATTTCACATTTTTCACAATTTAGTCCTTATTGCATAAAATCACAAATTGGTGAAATTCCAATTATACCCATGCTAGTCGAATTACTATTATGCCCCTAGCAGCCCATATTTTTCATTTATTTCACATTTTAACCACTAACTTTACACATTTCTCAATTCAATCCCTATTTTGTATTTTCACTCAAAATCACTTAACAAAACTTGTTTAACTATCAACAACTAATCAAAATATATCATCAAACATCAAAACTTATACATATTCATCAATGGCATCATTCAAAATCTTTAACATTTTTGAAAATTAGTCCCTGGGCTAGTTAGTACTAGCTGCAACGATCTCAAAAACATAAAAATCATTAAAAACGGAACAAAAACCATACCTCAATTAGCTATTAAAGCTTGACCGAATGAAGAAGATAAAAATTGTGTTCTTTCACCCTAATTCTCGGTGGTGGAAGCTTAATAAAGATGATGATATTATGTTTGTTTGATTATAACTTAAGTTATTTTATAATTTACCAATTTAACCTTGTTAATAAATCATTAAAACAACATATATTATGTCCATAAAGGTCCACTCACACAAATAATGGTCTAGTTACCACATAAGGACCTTAACTTTAAGGTTCTATAGCTATTAGACACTTTTAGCTAATAGAACTCCACTTTTACACTTTACGCGATTTAGTCCTTTTTCTCAAACTGACCATTTAAACGATAAAATTTCTTCACGAAATTTTCACACATACATGCTATCATGCTGTAAACATTAAAATAATAATAAAATAAATATTTTGACCTCGGATTTATGGTTTCAAAACCACTGTTCCAATTTGACCAAAAACGGGATGTTACACTCATTCCATGAACTGCTTCAAGTGTGAGATTGAACCAATTAAACCAAAACATAGAACTAGAAAAAGTTTACTTTTGGGGGTGAAAACAAAAATTCTCTCTTCTTTAATAGAAACCGGTAAATTTTTTATTCTTGAAAAATATATTTAAAAATTGAAAATAAATTCTTTCTATTTTTCGGCAGAATAAAAATCTCTCAAAAGTTGTGTAAATAGCTCTACTAGTGCCATCCATTTATAAGAAGAGAAGGTAGAACCCTTGTTGTAACAGCCCGATTTAGGGCCTAGTCAGAATAGTGGTGCGAGACCACAAATCTGAGTTAGTAAATTGAGTTCTTAAGGATTATGACATGTTTGCATGATAGTATTAAAGTTCCATGTAGAAATTTTTTGAAATTGACATGGAATGATCAAATAGGACTAAATTGCAAAAGTTGCAAATTATGAGTTTCTAGAAGCTTTTTGTATGAAATAGCTTTAGAATATTAATTAGAAGTCCTTATATAGCAATTTGCCCAAATTATAATTTTTGGACAAAAATGGACATGAGTTAGTAAATTGTAAATTTTTAAAGAGAAGGGCATTTTGGTCATTTACCAATTAAATGATTAAAATAGGAAAAAGATGATAAAAATTTCATTCATCTTCTTCCTTGGTGCCAAAAATTTGAAGAACCCCATAGCTAGGGTTTGTTCATCTTTCAAGCTTCCTAGTAAGTTCATCTTAGCCCTGTTTTTAATATTCTTCGTATTTTTAAAGTTCTCGTATTATGATATAGCTATTTTTAGCTATAAAATGAGCTAAGATGCATGTTCAAAAATCTACCCAATAGTGACATGCTTGTAAAATTATATTTTATGGAAGTTTATGAGAGTTTGATGTTAGATAAACATCTTTTCCTTAGTGAATTTCATGAAAAATGATAGTATGGACTAATTTGTAATAGTTATGAAATTGGTCATACCTATTAGAAATAGTGAGAATTGATGATTGTTATAGTAGAGAAAATGAATCAGCTAAGCATGATGTTTAATAAAGTTAAATGAGAATCATTTTACGATCCTAGGGGCAAAAGTACAAATATGAGAAAGTTTAGGGGCAAAATAGTAATTTTGCCAAAGTATGAGTTAAGAGTCAATTTAGTCAATGTGAATATTAAATGATCTAATTATTACTATAGATCAAGAAAAATGAAGCCCGGATCGAAACCGAGGCAAGAACAAAGTTGAGGACTAAATTGCATATCTACACACATTTTGTATATTGAGGTAAGTTTGTATGTTTTCTAAGCTTTATGATTAATATCATTGAATTGCTTAGTATAATGTAGAATATATTTTAATTCCATGAGATTGTTTAATGCTATGTTAAACAAAGAAATCAATGAGATCAAGCATGAGAAAGTCCTGATTGAAGTTGAATTACTTAGGATACTCGATCTATCACATGAAATGAGAAAGTCCATATAAGACCAAGCCAAGGCATGGCATCAGCAATCAAGCAAGTTATCATGTAAGACCAAGACAAGTCTTGGCATTGAAGAGTTATTATGAGATGAAGACCCATATAAGCCCAAGCCAAGGCATGGCATTGGTGAGTCTCCAAGCAAAGTTATCATGTAAGTCCAAGACAAGTATTGGTATTGAAAAGCTATAAAGAGATAGAGATCCCATGTAAGTCCAAGCCAAGGCATGGCATTGGTGAGTAACAAGAAAGATTTCATGTAAGTCCAAGCCAAGGCTCGGCATTGACAAGTAAAGATACCAAGTAAGACCATGTCGAGACATGGCAATGGTAAGTTCCCAAGGGAACTCATAAGGAAGACTTCGTGTAAGCCCATGTCAAGACATGGCATCAATACCAAGTAAGAGATCCCATGTAAGACTATATCAAGGATATAGCATTGGCATCAAGACACATGTGTTTTGAGATTTAGTATCCTCTGTTATTCATAGTAATTCATCGGGCAAAAGAGTAAAGATTAAATGAGAAAGTAAGAAAGTTAAGTAAGTAAAGTTATTATCAAGTTATGCTAGTCAGAGTTAATTAAGAGTATTATTCATTATATGAATGATGAAGTTGAGATTATGCTTATCATAGTAAAGTATACTAATCTATGTGATCAAGTGATACAGTATCTTGTTACCGCATCTGAGCATGAGAATAGTAAGTACCATGAGATATGTAAGAATCGGTGAAGAGTAAGTAAGCTTAAATACTTGAGATTTCATAATTCCATTGTTTATGATGAATGGTTAATGTTAAGCAAATATATTGCTATGAGAATTACATGCAAACTTACTAAGCTAAATGCTTACGTCCTTTATTCTTTCTTTCCATGTAGTCCCGCCAAGCTAATCTCGTGGATCATCGTTACCGGAGCTTAGAGCACACTATCAACCGCTATTTTGGTATAGCCAAGTTGTTTATATTAAGTATGGCATGTATAGGAAACATTTCATTCTGAGTTATGTTTTAAAAATAGCCAAAGTGTTGGTTATCAAGCTTAGTATTCTTTTTGTATATGGCCAAAGAGATGAGTCATGAATGATTAAGTTTGTATGTTTTAATCTATCAATGAAGTATGCATCCTTGTTCATGTTAGATGTAATACTTGAGTTGCTGAATTGAGCATGAGTTTGGTCTTGATTTCGTGGTGGCAATTGGCTTGGTAAATAGCCTCTAAGTGCCCACACGGATGGACACACGGGCGTGTGTCTAGGCTGTGTGCACCATGCACCTTTGTATCTTAAGTCAGAATAGACCACGGGCTAATCCCAAGGCCGTTTGTTTAGACTGTGTGTGATACACGGTTAGAACATGGGCGTGTGCCCCGGCCGTTGAACAAGTCAGTATATCAAGGTATAGCACACGGTTTCAGTCCACGGGCGTGTCAAGACCGTGTGAGATTAGTCAGTGTCGACCACGGTTAGGAGACATGGGCGTGTCTTAGGGGTACACGGGCGTGCCCCAAGCCACATGGGCGTGTGACCCCTGTTTCGAGGAAAAGTTTCCGATTGTATTCCGAAAGTTCCAGGATATGTGTTTAAGGCCTCATAGGCCCATGATATGTACGTTTTGACTAAGAAAGAAGAGTTTCTATTTCGGAACAAAATTTTACAGCCCGTAAGTACATGTTTAAGTGAGTTCAAGCATGGTAATGTCTCGTATCCAGTCTTAGCCTTGGACTCGGGTATGGGGTGTTACACTTGTAGAATTGTAGAAGTTTATTTCAACTAGAAAAATAATATCCTAGTTTATCTAGGATATAGGGGGCAACAACTCTAGTCAATGATACTAGGGTTTTGCCATCCTACCTCCTTACATGAAGGGTTTTGGGCCTCTCTCACATCGGGTCTAATTACAAGTACTTCCTGAGCCTTTTTGACCCAGTACTCTATAATATGATCCAACCCAATTTAGTTTTTTTAATTTCCCAAAATAAACTTTAATATTCACATATTAAATAATTGTATCATCTCAATTTTACCCTAGTAAAATTTTGACGATTTTACCCCCGATAAAATTTCGAGAAAATTTGTTCAATATGTCACAACTCAACATGTTCACTATGACCGAATTGTTTATTTTCATTTTCGGGCTTCAAAATAGTCCAAAAATATAAACTCATTCTTCCATCAAATTTTAAGTAATCATAGGATTGCAAATTTCCATTTTCCTTTTTTTATTTCCTTTTTTGGAAACCTACATTCATTTCCAAATGATTCATTTCTCCATTTCGGAGAAAATCATAATCATTCCTGAATGTTTCTTATTTCTCTTTTATATTCATTTCGTTCATTTCTATTCAAACACGCAATTCATTTCTGGTTTTTCAACGAGCTAGCGAAGGGACCGGTTGGACATATGTAATTCAGGCTTAAATGATTTATAATCAAGTTTTGGCTTTTCACCTATTAATTATAAATTCATTTAGTCACAAAGTCATTCCACTATAGTATCGTGACTAAGCTCTCCCCAACGATATACCATTAAGAAAGCAACTACTCAATGCTCGCCTAATGACCTTGTCATAAGTGTGTTACCCTCATAGGATATCATTGATCTCTTTGGCATAATATTCATTTTGCCAATATGACCATATTTTATCTTATTGTAACCATTACATCTTCCTTCATGAAAAGTCAATCACTATCAAATAGTGATTAAGTCATCCATCACAAAGACGGACGACCCGTGGCCATATTTACTTTTCATCAACCATGTAATGCCAATGAGAGGATATCATTTACCCATGTTTTGGGCTATGAATTCCACTGTGAATGACGCTACATACTACAGAAGTCATACACCCAACGCACCAGCTTTCGGTTCCTTATCTATTTAAACTCGGACTTTTACTTACATCAAAGTGTACGAGTCATGCATACATAGTCTACTATCCACTCAGAATTTAGGTATGCCACACTATGAATGTCACAAGTGAATAAATCCATAAACGGATTCAAGATCTATTCTGTTAGGATCTTGTCCGATGTACTATCAGTCCAGTCAATCACATCTATGTTTCTATCTTCTAGGAGTCATCCACTTCGATGCCCAAGACAAGGTATCTCCCTAATTGGACTTGATAAATAACATATTAGTCTTTCAATCGGTTTGCTCATTTTCAATTAGACTAAGGACATGTTTAGGTTCATCTACTAATACAAGATGTCTTTCTGTATTACGTTCCGACCACGTAATATCGCTTAGTATTAGTTAAACATTTAGACAACCAATAAGCAACATTTACTCCATTTTGCTTTGCATGCAAAAACCATGTGAGGATGATTATACAAAGTATATTAATGTAATCAATGAATTTGTTTTATTAATTAATCTGTTCGAAAAATTTACAAGTGTGTATTGACGAAAATACTACATTTAGGGCACTAGATCCAACAAAAGGTTATAGATACGGCATTATCTTCTTTTTATTTTTTTCTCATATTGTTATTACTTACTAATTGACTAAAGTTTCGCTTGAATGTAGGATGACAGCCCTCTTTGGACAGACACCCTTCCACATGAGCTGGCTCAAACCTGGCATTACAATACATGTCATTAGCAACCCCCAGATTGAGATTAACTCGGTTCTATTAACATGGGTCTTAATTAACCTTTAATTTTTACAGTAGTGAAGTATTAGATCCAGTGACATTTTTTAGATGATTTGAATATCTATGCAGTACAGTTGCGTATGATAGGGTTTTAAATAAAGTGATTAAACTATTGTTCATCCCCTTTGCACTCAAAGGCAAAGCCAAAGTGATGGTCACTAAACTAACTATAATTACGACAAAGGCAAGTGCACCTATCGAACAATAGTATAGCTATGGTGAGTAGGGAATATCGTATCCATGAAAAACTAAAAGTACTAGTAATTATCGTTTTTCTATTATTTAGCTGATAAATTGAAGTGATTGTTTTTAATCTAATTTAACTACGAACGCAACAGAGAATGAAATGAGAAAAATAACCGAAGACAACCAATGAGAAAGAAAATACCCAGGAAGGAATCCATCTAGACTTCACCTATTATTTTGAATCTGAATTAAACGATTTATTCACATGTGTCTTGATCCGCAGAAATCCCTAAATTATGTTAATATCTTTTTTAAGAGTAAGAACAACTAACTCTAGGTTGATTAATTGAAATCTCTTTCTAATTAAAACCCCTATCGTCGCATTAACTCGATCTATGGATTCCCCTATTAGATTTGACTCTAATCCGGTAGATTTATGTCGTCATATTTATAGGATTCCATGCAACTCCACTCAATTATGCTAGATCTACTCTTAAACAGGGACTTTTTCTCCACTGAAATAAGCACATTAAACATGAATAAATATCCCAAAAATATTAAAACACGAAATAAGCATACATAATTGAGAACAAGAATCAAGTATTTATCATGTAAATCAGAAATCAAATAATAAGATTCATCATAGGTTTCATCTTCCCTAGGTATCTAGGGAATTTAGTTCATAATATGGAATAAAAACATCTCAAAGTTAGAAAAACCACAAGACATAAATAAATTCAATAAAACTTCGAAAAAAGTTAAAAGGAGATCTTCAATCTTGAAGGAGATCCGCTTTTGAGTTGGCTCTGATGGTGTTCTTCGAGTGATTTCTTCAATCTTCTCTCCGTTCCCCCTTAGATCATCTTCTAATTGATATTTATAGACTTTAGAATGCTCAGAAAGCCTAAAAATTGGGTTTTTCTGCGTTTTTAGGAAACAGGGAGCGATATCAACACGGGCTGGCACATGGGCTTATGGCCAGCCTGTGTGGATCACACGGGCGTGTGGCTAGCCCGTATGGAAATGCCCAGGCCGTGTGGATCCTGGAAATAGCTCTATTCGTCTGATTTTGGCTCATTTTTCACTCATTTCGCTCCCAAATGCTCTCCTAAGCATAGAAACATGAATTTAAAGGATTAAGAGCATCATATTCACTAATTTACATCAGTAATCATCCAAAAATGCATTAAGAATGGGATTAAAATATGTTATTTTTACAGCTTATCACAAAACCTAGTTAGAAAATTTACTACCAGAGACTATTACATCCTGGGAAGAATTTGTGCAGTTGTTCTTGTGCAAAACTATACCGGTGATCGCAGTTTTCCATACCTATGATGAACTGTTTAATTTTAAGCAAGATCCAATAGAAACATTAGGTCAAGCATGGGACAAAGTTAAAATAATTCTATGGACAGTACTTGGGGAAGTAGTGATATAGCAATACAATTACAACACTTTTATGGAGGTCTAGACCACTACAGTAAAGAGCAACTTGACATTATTGTACGAGGTAACATCTAGACTAAAAAAACCCATGAGATGGTCATTCTCTTTGAAAAAGTGAGCGGGAATGATCGTATTTAGGAAAGAACCAAGAAACTAAAATAAAAAAATGAAGTAGTGGTAATCAAGGAAGAAAACCAAATATAGACCCAAGAAGCAGTTGAAAGAACAATGGGTATTAGTAAGCATATGGAACAAGAGCTGACTAAAGATGGTTCAAATAGAGAAAGAGAACAGTTTGGTGACACTAAGAGTAGTGCATCAAATGAGGAAGATACGATGGAAAATGATCTTGTTGAGGACCTTGTGGGAAATGATCTAGGCTATGTTTATCGATTAGACTGGTGGAAACACTGCAAAGAAACGTTGGGTCCATTGGATGATTCACCTGATAAGATGATTCCATCAATAACCAAACCACCCACTCTGTAGTTGAAACCACTTCCTACACACTTGAAATACAAGTATCTAGGTAAGCACAACACCTATCCTATAATTATAGCCGCTCATCTGTCGGCAGAATGAGAAAGTGCATTGTTGGACGTTTTAAAAAAAATACAAAAAGACAATTGGATGAATGATTGCTGACATTAAAGGGATAAGTCCAACATTATGCCAACATAAGATACAGTTAAAGGAAGGAAAGAAACCAGTAGTCGATGTACAAAGGTGACTTAACCCGATAATAAAGGAGGTAGTGAAAAAAGAACTACTAAAATGGTTGGATGCTAGAATGGTTTACGCCATCTCCGATAGTGAATGGGTTAGTCCAACACAGTGTGTTCTGAAGAATGGTGGCTTAACGGTTGTGGCAAATGAGAGATGTAACACCCCTTACCCGTATTCAATGCCGGAATCGGGTATGAGGCATTACCAGACTTATCTCGCTTGAACATACAACTTTGAGCTATCAAATTTCATTCCAATTTAAAACCTTTCATTCACATGTCTAACGTTCTTGTTATGGACATACGAGACCTAAAACATACAAACGAAGGACCTCGAGATCAAACCAGAAACTTTTATAAACTTGGAAAAATTTTGCCTTAACAGGGCCACACGCCCGTGTGGACATGCTGTGTGGTCACGCACGCCCATGTCCCTAGCCCGTGTGGGATTTATTTCCATTTCAAACCTACAAGGGTTTTCACACGGTTGGACACACGCCCATGTTCTTGGCCCGTGTGCTTCACACGGCCGAGACACGCCCGTGTCCTTGCCCGTATGTAAAAATTTGGGTATTCTGTTTATGACGTCAGCAACCTCATAAGGGTCACACGACCTAGTCACACGCTCGTGTGTCTAGACTGTGGTCGACATTGACTTGAAACATTAACATGCAGGGGACACAGGGCCTAACCACACACCCGTGGGACTGACCGTGTGTCATACACGGCCTAGACACACGCCCTTGTGCCTACCCGTGTGGACAAGAACAAGGCTATTTGCCAAGCTCTTTTGGCCACCCTAACTCACACATCAAAAATCCATTCAACCATTCACTAAGCAACCTAATTGTGCAACATACACTTTTGAATAACCTCATCTTTTCATAAATTAGTAATAATGAGCCATTAACTATGGCCATATACAAGAGAATTCATCTATAAGGAGCCATCACAATTGGCCAAAATAACAAAACATCTCCACTAAGCCTAGCCCCTATACATGCCATATTCAAAAATGCTAAGTCTAACTATACCGAGATGAGCTGATAGTGTGGCTGATCTTCCAAATAACTTCGTATCCCGGACACGCCCTTTTTACACTATAAAACAAGGGAAAAAGGAAAGGGAGTAAGCTTTAAGCTTAGTAAGTTTACATGTAAACAAATAGCATCATAACACACACACATATATATATATCAATCAATGCTTTTCATTCCAAGCAAGAACAATCCACATTTCATAATCATGCTTACTCATTTCATCTCTTACCACATTTCAACCATATAACAAATATAATGCTCTCAATTATTAGCATATATCCCCTGCACTCATCACCACAACATCATATGAAACATATACTTAAACGATTTCTCAATGAATCATTCAGAATAATACCAACACTCGGTGGTTTCGCACACAGCCCACCATTAATCTATGATAGGGTGGTATCGCACATAGCCCACCAACAAGAATATTTACGGTGGTATCGCACTTAGCCCACCAAATGATAATATAAACGATGGTATCGCACACAGCCCATCGTGAGTAAGTATTAAGGTGGTATCGCACACAGCCCACCAATGATTATTACGAATAATATTCTACACTTACATATCTATTTCAAGGTTCTTACGGGAATTACTCATTTTCTATCGAATTCAATCCATCTCAATCATAAATGATCTCATTCATACAATACACCAATAAGTAACAACATAAGTATTCAAGATGTACCGTTTACACATAAACTTACCTCGATGCAAAATGTGTTAATCTACGGCTTAATCTGTAACCTTGCCTTTTCTCCGGTCAAGGTTGTTTCCGCGTTCTTCTTGATCTATAATAATAAAATTCACTCATTCAATCAATTTAAAACTCATGATACATCAAATTTTCTACTTAGGCAAAAATGACCATTTTGCCCCTATACTATGGCAAAATTATGATTTTGCCCCTAGGCTCGTATATCATTTTTCATCACATTTCCTCATTAAACAAGCCTAGCTGAACATTTATTTCTCTTACAACAACTCACAAAACCATTTATTTCATGCATTTATTACACATTTACAATCTTTACAACTAAGTTCCATTTAGGTGTTTTCATGGTAACACCTTTCACAAAAGTTGTTCCTTCACTCACTAACATTCATTTTCTTCCATAAAAACTCAACAAACAACATGAAAACTCTCATGGCATGTCCCTAAACTTTCAAAATTTTGGCAAATTAGTCCCCTCATTAGCTAGCTTAAGCTTTGGGGACTCCAAAAGTACAAAAATTATCAAGTAAAACCATCATAATCACTTACTTGTAAAGAAGATGAGTTGCTGAGATTTTCAAGCTTTCAAAACCCCCTCTTTGCTGGTATTTTCAGTGTAAAAATGGTGAAGATGATAGGTGTTATCATCTTACTTCTTATTTTATTTTAATTTATCAAATAAGTCACCAAAACCCCACCTAACCAATTGACCATGTCAATTCTTGTCCCTATGGCCGGCCACTACATTAAAAAAGGCCTAATTTCACATTAGAGACCTCCCATTAGAAATCTATATCTATTTAACACCTTTGACTTGTAAAACAATACTTTCGCACTTAACGCGATTTAGTCCTTTTTCACAATTAAGCATGAAATCGCCAAAATTAATGCACCAAAACATTCATACATCCATATAATTATGCTATAACACATAAAATAATATGAAAATAATTTTCCTCAACCTCGGATTAGTGGTCCCGAGACCACTGTTCCGACTAGCCCCAAAATCGGGCTGTTACAAGAGAAATGAGTTAATTCTAACTCAGAGAATGACAAGATGACAGGAGAATGACAGTGATCCCGAGACCACTGTTTCGACTAGCCCCAAAAACTGAATGATGCAACCAAAAAATATCACTTCCCACTTTCCTTCATTGATCAGATATTAGACAGATTGGCCAAAAAAGAATATTACTATTTCCTTGATAGGTACTTGGGATATCACTAGATTTCGGAGCATCAAGAAAAAAAAACTTTCACATGCCCATTTCGGACATATGCTTTCAGAAGAATGCCATCCAGGTTGTGTAATGCCCTAGATACCTTCATGAGATACATGCTAGTGATTACCGATATGATAGAAGATGGGTTGGATGCTTTTATGAATGATTTCTTGATATACGGAGATTCTTCACGGAATGCTTGAGCAACTTAGAAAGGGTTTTAGAAAGGTGTGAAGACAAAAATTTGGTCATTAATTTAGAGAAATGTCACTTTATGGTGAACGAGGGAATTGTCATAGGGCATCAAATCTCCAAAATGGGGTTGGAAGTAGACAAAGCAGAGAATTCAAGTCATTGAGAAATTTCCACATCCAATGACATTTCGTGAAGTCCAGAATTTTTTAGGTCATGCCGAATTTTACAAAAGGTTCATATAAGACTTCTCTCATATTGTAAAATCGTTGATGTAACATTTCGGTTTAGGGCCTAGTCAGGATAGTGGTGCGAGACCACAAATCTGAGGTATATGAATGATTTTTTTAGGTTTATGCTATGTATGCATGCTAGTGTGAAAGTTTCATGAAGCAATTTTGTGAAATTGTGGTTGAATTGTCCAAGAGGACTAAATTGCAAAAGTTGCAAAATGTGTGTTTCTAGAAGCTATATGTGTGAAATAGCTTTAGATTATTAATTAGAGGTCCTTAAATAGCAATTTATCCAATTTCAAATTTTTGGACAAATTTGGGCATGGATGAGTTAAAATAGAAAGTTTATCAAAAAGGGCATTTTGGTCATTTAACAATTAAGTGATTAAAATAGGAGAAAAGATGACAAAATTCATTCATCTTCTTCTCCAAGGCTACCAAAAATTCCAAAGAGCCATTGTTAGGGTTCTTCAAATTTTCAAGCTTGCTAGTAAGTGCATCTAGCCTCGTTTTTGATATCCTTTGTATTTTTGAAGTCCCGGTAGCATGAGTAAGCTATTTTTAGCTATTTGATGAGCTATGAAGGATGTTCAAAAATGTGGTCATGTATGACATGCATGTATTTTTTTGTTTTATGGAAGATTATGAAAGCTTGATGTAGTAGAAACATCTTTTGTTAAGTGATTTTCCATGAAAATGCATGTAGGGACTTGATTGTGAAAATCTTAAGTTTGGTCATACATGTGTGTTTTAGTGAGAATTGATGATAGCTTTAGTTGAATAAGTGGTTCGACTAAGCATGAAAGACTAGAAAGTTGAATAAAAAACACTTTACGAGCCTAGAGGCTAAATTATAAATATGAGAAAGTTTAGGGGCAAAATAGTAATTTTGCTAAAGTATGAGATGTTGGTCAATTTAGTCAATGTATGTATTGAATAAGCTGATTTATTCATTATAGATCAAGAAAGACGAAGCCCAGATCGAAACCGAGGCAAAAGCAAAGTGGTGGACTAAATTGCAAGTCTCAATACTTTTGAGTATCGAGGTAAGTCTATGCATAAACAATGCATTCATACTTACAAATTGTTAATGCTAGATAGTGTATAGCATGGTTGAGAATTATTGAGAACCTATGTGGTTCAAGTGAAATGGATGGATGAATGATTAAGTAAGTAGATTTGTGAATGTGTTGTGATAATGCAAAAAGGTGGGCTAAGTGCGATACCATCCTAATGCATATTGACGATGAGCTGGCTATGTGCGATGCTATCGTTAGGTATATTATCTAGTGGGCTATGTGCGAAACCACTATGAATACCTTGTTGTTAGGCTAAGTGTGATACTACCTTATCAATTGATTGTGGTGGGCTAAGTGCGAAACCACCGAGACATTCGCTGTGTGGATTAGCTGTGTGGATTAGCTGTGTGGATTAGTTGTGTGAATTAGCTGTGTGGATTAGCTGTGTGGATGTATTATCGAGAAATAATGATATGTTGTATATTGAGTAAATGTGATATTGAATGTAGGGGTGCATGTCAATGGTTATGAGTAAGTGACTCATGATGTGTTGGAATAAATGTGGTAAGGGATAGAAAGAGTAAGCATAGTTGTACATTATATGTTAGTATAATGCTAATTGTTGTTTAGCTTATACTATGTTGCTTAATTTTTTATGTGTAAACTTACTAAGCTCAAAGCTTACTCCTTTTCTTTTCCCTTGTCTTATAGAGTAAAAGTGTTGAATCGAGATACGAGGATCAATTGGAAGATCGCCCACACTATCAGCACACTTTGGTACATGAGACTTAATGTTTTGTATATGGCGTGTATAGGAGCTAGACAAGTTAGTGAATTTTTGGTGTAAATGGCTAAGATGTGTTGGCTTTTAGATGGATAGTGTATTTTGTATAATGCCATGGTTGTTGGCTATTACATTATATGAAAGAAAGATGTAGTTTTCTATGTGAGATTGCACTTCAATTTGAGTTGATTATGGATGTGTTGTATGAGTGCATGTTGTGTAAGCTATAAGGGTGAGAAGAGCTTAGCAAATAGCTTTGTTCTTGGCCATGTGGATAGACGCACGGGCGTGTGTCTAGGCCATGTGTGACACACGGTCAGCCCACGGGCGTGTACTTTGGCCGTGCGTCCCCTGCATGTTAGTATTTGAAGTCAGAATAGACCACGGACTAGTCACATGGGCGTGTGCCTAGGGCGTGTGGGATTAATCAGTGTTGGCCACGGGCTAGCCACACGGGCGTGTGTCTAGACTCTAGGCCGTGTTAAGGTAGTCAGTGTGCACCACGGGTGGTAAGCACGGGCGTGTGCCTTGGCCGTGGGGCATTGGCAGAATGCTGGGGTTTTAGGCACGGTTTGGGGACATGGGCGTGTGTGTCCATGCACGGGCGTGTCTAATCTTGCACGGGCGTGTGAGACCTGTATAAAAGAGAAAAATTTTAAGACTGGAAAAAGTTCCGGTTTAGTCTCGAGAGCCCTCGTGTGTATGAGTGATGCCTCGTAAGTCGAGAAAGAGGTTGTTGAGATAACTTCAGAGAGTAGTTACGACGAGCCTAAGTGGCGATCAAGTGGTTTGAGTTCGGTAACGCCTCGGGTTCAATTCCGGCGTAGAACCCGGGTAAGGGGTGTTACAGTTGACTCAACCCTTACAAATGGACACATCATTTGCATTTGACAAAGAGTGTGCTAAAGCATTTAAGGTTTTAAAGCAAAAACTAATCTCAGCTCTAATTATAATATGCCTGAACTAGACGAAACCCTTTGAAATCATGTGTGATACTAGTGACTATGCTGCTGAGACAATATTAGGATAAAATATTCCATGCCATTCATTATGCTAGTAAAAGATTGAATCCAATTTGATGCAATCACACTCCTATCGAAAAAGAGATGTTGGTAGGTGTGTTTGCTTGTGAAAAATTCCAACCTTATTGGTGAATCAAGTATATATTTACAATGACCCTTTAGCCTTGACGTATGTCATAAAGAAGAAAGAAACAATGGCTAGATTAATGAGGTGGGTACTGCTACTGCAAGAGTTTGACCTTTGGATTTTAGACAGGAAATGTAACACCCCTAACCATTCTCCATCGCTGGATTAGGGTTACAAAGTATTACGACAGTTAACGAATTTAATAATAATATAAAACAATTCGTATATGAATTTAAATATCAAATATTCATATCTAATCATTATTCATAGCATATATATGAATACAGGACATAAATCGAGCTTATATAACCCTAAAATCAGTTTGGAAACAAATAAGGACCAATCTGAAACAAAACAGAAAAATATGGAAAAAAATTGAAAATAAGGGTCACACGGTCGTGTGGCCAGACCGTATGGCTCAAAGGCATAGTCGTGTGGCCAAACTGTGTAACAACCTGAGTCCTTATAACTAAGGGTCACACAAATTTGTCGTAAGGCCATATAACTCTCTGACACCGTGTGGGCAATCCTGCACCAAAAATCAAATAGGCCACATGGCCTTGTGTGTAACACCCCTCACCCGTATTCAACACCGGAACAGGGTACGAGGCGTTACTAAACCTATACGCAATCAATCATGCAATTTCGAGACTTGACTTTCCTCTCCAATTTAAAACTTTTTATTACACCTCTTAAACAAGTCTTCGAGGCTTAAATCACACTTTAAGAACAGTTCGGGATCAAATCGAACTCTTTAAGAGATCCCTAAAAGTCTTAGAAAAAAATTCATTAAACAGTCCACACGCCCGTGTGGCATATCACATGCCCGTGTTCCACACTCGTGTGGAATTATTTTTTAATTCAAACCTACAGGGGTTTTCACACGGCCGGACACATGCCCATGTTCCTGGCCCGTGTCCCTCACACGGCCTCAACACGCCTGTGTCTTAGCCCGTGTGCCAAAACCTTGGCATTCTATTTCTGACATCATTACCCCACAAATGTCACACGGCCAAGGCACAAGCCCGTGTCCTTCGGCCGTGTGGCGAATTAAATTCCTAAATTTCAGGTGCAGACTTCACACGACCTGGGCACACGCCCGTGTGTCTACCCATGTGGACAAGAACAAGGTTAATTTCCAAGCTCTTTCTATCACCCTAGCTCATACAAGCATCATTCACATCAAACCTTCAACCTATTCATGCATACTTAAACTAAGTAAACCAATCATGCATCTTGCACATTCATGAATAACCTCATCTTTTCATAGATTAATAAGAAGGAGCCACCAACTATGGCCTTATACAAAAGAGTTCATCTTTGAATATGCCAACACATTTGGCCAAAACAATATGACATTCAACTAAGTCTAGTCCCTATACATGCCATACTCAAAATGCTAAGTCTAACTATACCAAGATGTGCTTATAGTGTGGGTGATCCTTTGCTTTTCTCTGTATCCCGAGCTGGCTCTTTGACACTATAAAACAAGAGAAAAGAGAAGGGAGTAAGCTTTAAGCTTAGTAAGTTTACATGTAAACAATAAGCATCATATCATATGCTAATCAACCAAAAACATTACATACTATGTAAGAACAATTTAGATTTTCATAATCATGCTTACTCATCTCAACTCTTACCACATCCCAACCATGTATCATATACATTGCTCACATTTATTTATACTTATGCCATGCACTTAACACCACAAAACCACATGAAATGTTTACTTAAACAAGTTTTTTGATGAACCCTTCGGAATAATACAAGATACCCGGTGGTTTCGCACACAGCCCACCATTAATCAATAATAGGGTGGTATCGCACACAACCCACCAACAATGATAATTACGGTGGTATCGCACATAACCTACCAAATGATAATATAAACGATGGTATCGCACACAGCCCATCGTGAATAGATAACAAGGTGGTATCGCACATAGCCCACCAAATGATAATATAAACGATGGTATCGCACACAGCCCATCAACAATTACACATTTACGAATATTTATCCGTGCCCATATTTCTATTCCGAGGTTCATTCGAGAATTACTCATTTTCAATCAATCTCACCAATAAGTATTTACATCCATATAATGCATCAATAGGTAACAACATATGTATTAAGAATGTATCGTTTACACATAAACTTACCTCGATGCAAAATATGTTAATTTGCGGCTTAATCCGTAACCTTGCCTTTTCCCCAGTCAAGGTTGTTTCCGCGTTCTTCTTGATCTAAAATAATAAAATTTACTCATTTGATCACTACACAAATCATGACACTTCAAAATTTCTACTTAGGCAAAAATGACCATTTTGTCCTTATACTTTGGCAAAATTATGATTTGCCCCTAGGCTCGTAAAATGAAATGTGTTCATTTTTCACACACTCAAGCCTAGCCGATTCATATTCCCTCTAATAGAAACTCAAAATTTCAATTATTTCATGCATTTACTACTTAATTTATAACCTTTACAAATAGGTCCCTTTTAGGTGTTTTCATGGAAACACCTTTCACAAAAGTTGTTCTTTAACCCTCTTACATTCATTTTCTTTCATAAAAGCTCACAAACAAAATAAACACTCTCATGGAAAATCCCTCATCTTTCAACCATTTTGCAAAATAGTCCCCTCATTAGCTAGCTTAAGCTTTAGGGGTTCCAAAAGTACAAAAATTATCAAATAAAACCACCAAAATCACTTACTTGTAAGGAGAAAAGCTTGCTGAAATTTTGAGCTCTCAAACCCTTATTTTTGCTGCTAATTTTCGGTGGAGAAGAAGAGTAGAAAAGATTATATTTTTCTTTTCTTTATCTTTCTCTTATTTTATTCATTAATCGCCTAACACCACCAAAACATTGACTAAAATAATCCTCTTGCCCCCCTATGGCCGGCTATGACCTTTAGAAAGGCCTAATTTCACTTTAAAAGACTCCAATTAAAATTCCACATCTAATTGGTACCTTAAGCTTGTAAACTAAGACTTTCACACTTTATGCGATTTAGTCCCTTTTCGCAATTAAGCATGAAATCACCAAAATTAATGCACCAAAATTTTCATACATCCATATAATCATGATATAACACATATAATAATATTAAAACTAATTTATCCGACCTTAAATTAGTGGTTCCGAAACTACTATTCCGACTAGCCCTAAAATCGGCCTGTTATATTGTGGGTTAACTGTGTGTGGCACACGACCGTGTTGCAAACCGTGTGCTCTTAAAATAACTTCAAAAACAAACCATTTCAACTACCATTTCCTAGGTTCCAAGCCACACCATTTCCATCCATTTTTACCTATTCAAAATACATTGAAACATGCCAAATATACTAAAAACATCCAACCTAAGTGCCTAACCAATATGCCCTCATTGGCACCACAATTCAAACATTAAACCATACACATTCATCAAGCACATTCACCTTCAAGTACGTAATATTCAAGTCATAACACTTTACCACAATTCAAACCAAGCTTTCAAGGCATGAATCAACTTGCTCATGTGCATATATTTAGACATAATTAAGCCAAAAGCACTAAATATGTACACATCCACAAACCTTACAAAACCAAAGTTTTAAACAACATCATTATAAGCAAATGAACTTAGAAACTCCTAGTACATGCCATTTATAACCCAAAACCAAAATGATCAAAACTTCTTCTGAGTTAATTAATGAATAGTGTGAGCTTTGACTCGAACTTCCAACCGACCGTAACTTCTAGTAATCGAAAAAGAAAGAATGCAACGGATGTAAGCAAATCAATGCTTACTAAGCTCGTATCAAAACTTAAACTTAAACTTACCGAATAGGAATCACTTTAAACAATTCATGCTTAATTTCAATAACTAGCTCATGAGTTCATGCATTTCCTATACACACCACAAATCTCACAAGTTAGTAAGTTCACAATATGAATATTGTAACCACATCATAACATGAAACATTTATAAGTAAATCATATAAAGCTCAATTCATCCATCATACGTTCATTTATCATTTCATCTTTCAATTCAATTATTCAAAACAAAAATCTCCATTCACATGTCTAATTCCATATAACCACTTCATATGTCCTTTTCATTTACACATTTAGCACCTGGTGAACCAAATGAAATAATATCGGATACGCGAGAATAACGCCCACACAAGCTGTAAAATGGGCCTGCTCACACGAGTTGTGGGTCTAGATGTTAGGCTACTCGATGCTACTCACACGAGTAGTGGAGAATCCGTAACAAATGCAGGACCTCAACCATCGGTAGGACATCTAAGACCAGCACCCAAAATAGTAAATACCCCTAATGACATTTCATTTGTATCTTAAGTATTCATGAGGTTTATATGGGCCACAATACACATTCAATTCATTTAAATTTATTCACTTTAAACCATTATAAGCACACATCCATATAGTTCTCACTTTTCATACATAATTATCAATTTAACTAATATGACAATTTAGTCCAATTCACTGATTACCATATATCAATCAATTAAATCATTCACAACATCTATAACAGTAAATAACCATAAAAAACAACCACTAACTAATTTAGTCAACATATGAACTTACCTAATAAAAAACTATTACAAATATCATGCCGAAAACTATTTCGCTAACTTCACTTTTTCATAATTTGTGTCCGGTTGATTTGTTTCTTGATCTAAATAATAGTTTTAACTCAATTAACCATTTAAAATAAATTAAAAAATTAAAATTTTGAATGACTCAAGAAATTACGTATAGGAAGAACTGTATGCATTCCGATAATGCACTGATCAATTAATCAGATGATGTGTGGAAGAAGAAGAAATAGACGGTATTTTGAAAAGATGTCACACGTCACCATGTAGGGTTCATTTTGGGGGGGAAATGGTATAGAAAATATTGCAATTGGAATTCTATTGGCTGACCATGATTAGAGATGCTTATGAGTTCGCACAAAGATGTGATAGATGTCAACGAACAGGGAACATCTCTAAATGGGATGAAATACCACAAACAGGGATCTTAAAAGTGGAAATCTTCGACATTTGGGCATAGACTTTATGTGACCATTGCACTATCAACCAATGAAACTAAATCGGTGGTATAATTTCTACGAAAAAAATATCTTCTCAAGATTTGGAACACCCAGAGCTCTCACCATTGATGAAGGATCTCATTTTTGTAGTGAGCAACTAGAATCTGCCTTACCTGAATATAGTGTTAGACACCGGATCACTACTGCATATCACCCACAAGCAAGTAGACAGGTAGAAGTGTCAAACCGAGAAGTGAAACAAATCTTGGAAAAGACTGTGAATCCAAACTAGAAAGACTGGGCGATAAGATTAGATGATGCATTATGGGCATATAGGACAACTTATAAAACCTTGTTAGGTATGTCCCCTTACCGATTAGTTTATGGGAAAAACTACAACCTGCCAATTGGTTTGGAGAAAAAAGCATAATAGGCTATAAATGAGCTAAACTTAGACCCCAACTTAGCTAAAAAAGCGAGATTGTTTTAGCTACATGAGTTGGAAGAATTCAGGTTTTTGGCCTACGAGAAAGCAAAATTATACAAGGAAAAAAGTAAGTTGCGGTATGATGCCATGATCAAGAAAAGGAATTTTTTACCAGGACAACAAGTACTACTCTTCAATTCTTGGCTGAAATTATTCCTAGGCAAGCTGCGATCACAATGGATAAGTTTGTATATAGTAAACCATACATTACCTCATAGTGCAGTAGAATTAATTACTAAGGACAAGAAAGCCTTCCTTATTAACGGGTAAAGAGTGAAACACTACTTTAGGGGCACGATAAAAAAGGTTTGTGAAAAATAGTATTTAGAGTGCAAAGTCATAGTGAAGGTAGATAACAAAACAGAGGATCGAGATAAGGAATGGAGATTAAACATGTATATGTAAAAAAATAGTTATTTCTATGTAGGTAACCCATATGGAAGATACATGACTATATCGAGCTGAACATGCAAGATGAGAATAACCCAACTACACCTTATTGTACCATTACGGAGAAAACGGGTAGTTCTAACTCTTATTTTTGAAAGTTATTTTGCTGTTGTGTTTTACTTGTTTTATTATTTTTTCGCTAAAATTTTTTGTTTTGTGTGCATGGTGCTTCAGCTTGCAACAATACAAGTGATTGGTTAGGAGCATATTAATAGGAATGGATTGTATGAAACTTGTAAATTTGGCATGATAGTGAAATATTTTAGGTTGTTAAATTTTAGTCTAGTTAGTTCACTTTATTATATTGTAAAATAGGTGAAAGTAATTAAGCATACCAAATTATGAATGATTGCATAGGAAAGTACGTATGTTTGTTTTGAACTGTAGGTAGTTATAATGTTATGACTTGCATGATTGAATCCATGAATGTCGAGATGTCTAAGGATGACCTAAGGCATTGTTTAGTGAAAACTAGTACCTAAAACCTAACCTTATGCATATGTACCTTAGTACCTATACTTGTGCCAAATCCAGTTTTTGATAAACCTTCATATGAAACCTTGAACCAAAAAGAAAACCTATTTATCCCTTGCTTGGTACCAAATGTAATGCATGAATTTAGATGTCGGGCCGTAAATGTTGAGGGTTAGTTAGATATATCAAGGAGGTTTCAGAAAAATTAGAGTGAAAAAGTAAGAAACGATAAATATAGTTGTTGGGAAATATGCCAATATTGTAGTAAACATGTAATTCTTTTCTCTGTATTTGAACGATGAATAAATAAATAAAGTTAATTTCACATTTCACTATTATGTCTTTTTGTGTTTATGTCTTTCATGTTTTGCATACATAACAAAATTGTGGCAAGCAAATACTAGCTCATTGATAGCGTAAGTTCAAAATGATGATAAGTGGCACTATAAGAACGTTTACATTGCGATAAAGACAACTTACTTCAATAGATAATCTAAACAAGTCTGTAATCCCGTAAAATAATCAAAGTGAGCATTTGATTCAAATACTTTGAAGGATTATTATGTAGTCTACAATTCCAATTAGGGAGATGGCTAGTCTTGGCTATCGGAGTAGTTGACTCCACGGGTATAGACATAGATGTATTCGTTGGAAGAATGATACATTAGACTAGACCAAGATGAATAAATTTTTAATCCATTTATAAATTAATTCACTTGTGACGTTCATGGTGTGATTTACCTAAATCCTGAGTTAGTCACTGACCATGCGTATGTAACTCATATGCTTTGATATAAGTGGAGGCTTATGCTCTAAAGATGACTGAGCCCATAGTCGGTATGTTGGGTACATGACTTGTGTATGGCATGGCTTTACTAGCAACAATGGAATTCATATCTCGATTAAAGAGTTAACAATATCCTCTTATTATCATTATATGAATTGATAAATATGGAACGTGGCCACGGGTTGCTTGTTCTCGAACAAATAATTTATCACAGTCATTTATTGACAATGATCATATTAATCATTAAGAAGACACAATGGTGACCATGAGATAAAATAGAATTGTATTGAGTGAACGGGTTTAAGTTAAAAGAATCAAGGATATCATATGAGGGTAACACACAAATGACGAGGTCATTGGACAAAGTAGTTGGGTAAAATGCTTTCGAAAAAGTATACAATAAGGAGTTTTCAATCATGGTACTTATTGTGGATTGACTCCATGATTAAGTAAATTGTGAATTATCAGAACAATGCTTCTGGACATAATTGCAATTACTAGAGCCTAATTGTATATGTCTAATTGATCCCTCTACTAGCTCAACAAAAACTTGATCGGACTGTATTTGAATTAGAAGAAAATTCTACGACTTTGAAAATAATTTAATTAAGTCGATTTATTCTATGTGGAATTAAATTAGGCATTCATGAGAATTATTCAACTAGAAAATTTGATTAATAAATTTTCTTGAAAAATTAATTTGGAAATTCTCAGTAATTTTTGGGAAAATTAATTTTGATCAAGAAAAATTAAATTAATCAAATTAATTAAAACTAATGTTATATTTTTGAAAATTAATTTTCAAGTCAGACAATTGGTCCAATGGGTAATTGAACTTTAAAATTGGACTTCAGATCGATAATTGGACTCGGGAACCAAAAACCAAGACTGATACACAAAACTGGTCGAACCGGGCTCGGTAAGTGAAACCAGGCCAACAGTCCAACAGGTGGTTGAACCGAACTAGTCGAGCCGTCATTGGCCCAGACCGAACCGACAATAGTTGAACTGGCTCGGGTGCCGTGAGGGTGTCGCACCTGCGATGGAACCATCGGACATGACGATGCCAGTGGCGGAGACGACGGCATTTTAGTGGCCTGCTGGTGGTCCTTCGATGGTTGAGAACTGGAAGAATTACACTTCTGCTGGGACTCTATCGGATAATTCGATTTCAGATTAACTATTCCAAAAATAATATTATTTTAATAGTTTTAATATTAAATTAAATTTAATACATATCTTAATAACATTTTATTAACTTAATATCAAAGTGATTATCTTAATATTAAAGCGATTAAGTTTAATCATAGTTGAATTCTTTAAACTCTCCCTATATAAAGAGAGTCATGGGTTATTATTTTTCACACACTTGAATTCAAGAGAAAGTTGTAAAGAGAAAATTCTATGAAAAAATTATTTCAAAAAATTTCTAGAATTATTTTTCTTATTTACAACTTGGCCTAAAAGTTTAATGAAATTGTGAAATTACACCACTGGTAATTTTGTGAAATTTTTTTTGACTCAAAGCGAGCCTACACTCGATAGACGTGAGCTTAAGGATAGCGGAGAAGACTATTTGATCGAAGTTTTCATACTAGACGAATATAAAAGGTACAATTTTGATTAAGTATTTATTACTTTAGATATCACAACCAAATTCTTATTTTTGGAAAAAAAAATTAAAACTTTGGTTTTTCCCTTAAATTTATTTTTCGCTACGTTTTTCAAACCCGATTTTCCAACAATAGTAAGTATAGGATCCTTGCAAAAAGTGCCTAAATGAAAAACAATGTGAGAACAAAAGTATTGTGACGGCTAAAAGCATAGAACGAGATAAAAGCTGTGTGAGTGAAAAAGAGTGAAATAAAGTGATCAAATAAAAATCACAAATACTTAGGAAATTTTCATTCATGTTGCACAAAACTCGCTAAGCTTATTGTACTTACAAATATCATACCCTGCCTTCACATATGGAGAGAAAAAGGAAGGTGAGAGAAGGGGATTTAAGGGGTTGAGCTGAAAATTATACTATGGGGTGCATAAGGAACAATATCATGTGTCAAACTATTTTTGTGCTTGAACCATTATGAAGCTCACAGTTCTTGAATTCAAAACCAATCTTAAGCCTGAAAACGTACAAGCCGAAAAGCCCTATGTGACTTAGGTAACTCTATTTATGGATGAAAACCATGTTGAGTGTATGAAATTGTAATTACTTACGTTCTTCTGACATAAATGTTATAGCTGTGTAGTTTGTTTTGATGGAATTATATGCTTAGTTATCTTTGGACCTATTTACTTTATAATTTAGTGACTCTCATTTCTGAAATTAAAAATTGTGATTATTTTGTATATCATGTTGAAATTGCATGTTTTAGCAAGCCTTCCTACTCTCTATGTTTCGAACTAACCATTTGTATGAAGCATGCTCAAGGGATTCCTTTCTTTTTTTATTTTTGCAGGTGATTGTCTTATTTGCTTGATGACAAGTAATGAGTTAAGTGTGGGAGAATTTGATCTACCACAATTCATTATGGAAAATTAAGCTCTATTCAATACTTAATGAGCTTACATTCGAGTAGTTTGTTATATTTTTATTTAATTTATAGACTTATTAGTTTTATCCTTTGAATTCAATAAAATGAGTTTTTTAGTGTGTTTTATGACCTGCTAGGCCAATTTGGGCCTAAGGAAGAACTTACATGTCGATTAAGTGTGTAGGACGACATTTTAGCCTACGAGTCAGTAGACTGCCCCGAATGTCACTACATTCAGAAGGGATGTTACAAAAATAAACTTCAAACCTCCTAGGGGAATATCCAGTCACCGGTGTCGCGGTAACAACCATTCAATGTCGCGACAAAAAACTTTGAATCTAGAAAAGGAATATTCAACCTTTAATGTCGCGACAACAACCATAGGATGTCGCGACACCCAAATTTGAAGCAAGAGAGGTGACATTTGATGTTTATTGTTGCGACAATGACCATAGGATTTCGCGACACCGATCTGATGAGGCCTCTTTATTAGCCAAGGGTGTTTTTCATCCAAACAACCATAATTAACATGTTTAACAGCAATTGACCTAATTTGGTCATTTAACAGTAACACTATAAATATTAGTGCTCAAAACTCAATTAGGGAGTTCTTTTGATTATTTCAATTTTCTTTCTTCTTAGAAATAGGGTATTAATTTGGTTTTCTATTCAAACAATTTTGGATTTCAATTAAAGTTTAGTTTTCAGTTCTTTTACAATTCTACTTCGTTTATTTTCATTTCTGTTTTAATTGCATTGCAATCAACATCCATTCAAAGGGTTTCAGATATCAAAGCTTCAACAATTATTTGTGGATTAATATTTCTCTTCTCCCTTTTCTTACTTTTACATTTACTTTGAATGCGCAAAATTCGACTAGGGAAAATTTCATCTAGTAGGGACATGAACTAAGAACCCTAGGAAGATTGATGAGTGGAATGGGAATGATTGACTAAGGGTTTAGGGTTTACCACAAATTAGTTGACACATGTTAAGTGAAATTAAACCCTAGGATTGACGATCTTAGGAAGTAACTTAAGTAAATAAGGTCGAAAGGATAGTCTACTTATAACCAACAAAATTTATCCCAATTTAAGCTATTAGGTCGAAAGATAAGTCCATTAAATCGACCAATTAATTTAGTTATAGGCCGAAAGGTATTAACTAGGTTAATCGTTAGCTAATTTGTTAAAAACTTGAATCTGAAGTTAATCATGAACATGGATGTAAGTTAATCTCATGCCTACTTAATTTAGTTGACATTTAGATATTTTATTTTGGTGTTTACTCTTATGCTCCTTGTAACAGCCCATTTTTCAGTGAAATCGAAACAGTGATTTCAGAACCACAGATCCAACCTAAAATACAATTTATTTTTATTTTATTATATGGTCCGTAATATGATAGACGTGACATGTGAAAATTTTGAAATGAAAATTTTATCGATTTAGTGCCTAATTACGAGAAGGACTAAATTGCATAAAATATGAAAGTTGAATTCTATTAGCTATAAGAATCAAATAGCTATGGAATTCAAAATTAGAGGTCCTTATATGGTAATTAGAACATTAAGAAAAGTATGTAGATTTTTCATGGTGACTCATCCATGAAATTATAGAAAAAGGTCAAGGACTAAATTGAAAATAGCAAAATTTAATTAATTAAAAGATAATAAAAAGAAAATATCATCTTATTATTGTCATCTTCAACCTAAAATTTTATGGAAACCCTAGGAGAGAAAAGGGAAACTTTCAAGGCTTAATTGGGTAAGTTCTATTGTCTCGTTTTTAATAATTTTTGTATTTTTGAAATCGGGATAGCTTAATCTCTCTATTTGAGGGATTAATTTGAAAAGTTATTAAGGTATGAAAATGGTTCATGGATGTATTATGCTGGAAATTAGAAATTTATGGTAGAAAATGAAAGATTATTGATAGATAAACAACTTTTACAAAGTGATTTTTGATGAAAACATGATTTAGGAACTAAAATGAAAAGTTGTAAAATTTGATGAAAAATTCTGAAATTTTATGAATACATGTGCTGGAAAATTTGTAATGGGGCTTTGGTTAGGCTTGGAATATGGAGTAATTTGCACAAGTTTCATTTTCCGGGCCTAGGGACAAAATCAAAATTTATGGAAAAATTAGAGACAAAATGATAATTTTGCCTAGGGCGTAAATTGAGTCCATTTAAATATGAAATGTATGAAATTAATAGTTAAATTCATTTATATAGATCCGAAAAACACAAATTCGAGGCTAGATCGAGGAAAAAAAAATTTAAGATTAGTAGATATTTACGCGAACAAGTGTCGAGGTAAGTTCGTATAACTTAATCGGACATGAAACTATGTTAATTTAATGTTGTGTTTGTATATAATGTGTTTTATGTTAATATGCTTTACTTGTATGCTATGATGGAAAATTTGTTACATGCTTGAAATGGTAATAAAGGGTTAGTCCCGATTGGATGTTGAATTTCGATGATTATATGCGCTTTCCCGAAATTAATAAGGTCCTGCATTTATTGCGAACGAGATTTAGCTCGGACGAATAATCCCATTGACCCTGTTATATAAATAATTTAGCCCGGATGGGTAATCTTAATATAATACCTCCCAAGTATGCATTAAGATTAGGGTTTAGCCTGGACTGGTAATCCTAATCGAGCTCCTCCGAGCTTACATTATATAAAGGATTTAGCCTGGACTGGTAATCCTGTTATACGATTTGTGGCTCGAGAGTGTGTTCTTTGGTTGAGTGCCCTAAAGGGTACCCTTGAATAAAAAATTGACGGATTACGGAACTATACACTTCAAGTGTACTACCTGAGCAACCATCGGAAATCAATGATTCAATGGACATGTATCCCTTGACTTGGCATGAAAATCTTGAGATGTAATGATAATGACTTGAAAGAACATTGCATGATTAGCTCATCTAATTTTACTTGACATGTTTGTAAGTGTTGTGACTAACATATTTGGTTGAAGGCATGTGCTTAGGAAATTTTGCTAATGGATGGAAAACATGATGTGTGCTTAAATTTAATAACAGGATTGGTAAGTTTAATTTCCGTTATATGAACTTACTAAGCATGTAATGCTTACTCCGTTTATTTTTCCCCTATTTTATAGTGCTCGGAAGCTCGCAAGGGTTGAAGATCATTGGAGCATCGTCACACTATCAACTAGTATTTTGAGTATGTTTAATTAAGTCATTTTGGGTATAATGGCATGTATAAGACAACTTGGCCAATAGTGGCTTGAAATGTTATTTTGTAACCTAGCCATTGGAATGGCTAGTAATGGTTCATTTTGGTATGACAAAGTAGATTATTATGATATATTCATATACATGTGCTATGTTAAAAATGCATGATCAATGTTGTGAATGCCTAAGATGTTCCAAGGTAAGTCTATAAACACTTATGCATGTAGTAAATTACGATAATTTTAGAGTTGATCAGATAAATTACGAGACGAGGGGTAAACGATAATTTTGCCACTTAAAGACTTATTGTCATTTGTCATATTTTAATATTATAATATTAGTGTTTAAATCATTATAAAGTGACGAGATGGTATTTAACCTTTTTTAAATTTAATTTATTATTGAAATGAATTTTGGACAACACCATTGATTTGTTTAACCTTTCACCCCTTTCTAAGTATTTTAAAATACCAAATAATTGGAGAAAAGAGGAAAAAAAGCCTCAATTTCTCTTACCAACCAACCATACTAAGGAAAATGAGAAGAAACTCGTCTTCCATCCTTTGCTCATCTCACCCAAATCCCCCTCAAACTCTTACCCCCTTTTTCATCCTTTTTCTTGCAAAATCATCTTACAAAAGCCTCATTTTAGTCATTTCTACCATCATATTCTTCACCTATAAATTAGAGTTTTATGCTTTAGAGTGAGAAAATTGGATAAGGTGAGAAGAGGGTTGGAATAGGTAATGATTTAAAGACTTTCATCTTATTCATACATATTTTCATATTTATATGAAATTGTTAAATAGTTGAACCATATTAATGACTATTTATTATTTCTCCTAAATGAATGTTTATATATATTCAATAAGAAGTGGAGATGAGAGCTCAAGCAAGAGAAATGAAAAGCTTGTTGGTTGAGGGAAAGAGGCCCTCTCTTGTTTTGAAAACTTTTGTTGATAAGATCTCATGGAAACATTTTTTATTAAAAAAAAAGTTTTGAATTAATATTGTTTATTAATTTGTAATTAATACTTAAATATAATTTTTAAATTAATTAATGCAGAAAAAATTCATTTATGAAAACATTTATTCTTTGCTTTGTTCATTGAAATATTTTTTGTTAAATAATGGAAAATGTTTTACTCAAAATCATTTAAATGTCCGAGAATATCACATTTTCTAAAAAGCTATATCATTTTTTAAAAATCATTAGTTTTCAGTGAAACAAATAAACCCTAAGTTATGTTTCGTTATCTCATAATACTAATTTAATTAGGGATTTAAATAATAAAATAGATAGTAAATTGTGTTGTGTTTATATATATATATATATATATATATTATAAAATACATAATTTACATGTACTATTTTCTATCATTGGTCATTATATTTTTATTTTATATACCCTGTTACTCATATATACATTTTTCGTTAAAAAAATTAAATCAACCAATGGCACGCTGCCACCTTTCAATTAAAATAAAAAATCTTAATTTTTTAAAAATATTAGAAAATAAGAAAACATTAAAAATAAAAATATGAAAAAAAAAACCCAAAAACCTTAAAACTTAGAAAATCATTAAACAAATAAAAAAAATTATAAGTACATGAAACTTAAAAAATGTTTAAAAAAAGTAAAATTTTTCATAATATTTTAAAAAAAATCATTTGTTTGGAAAATCTTAAAATTTTATCAAATTTTAAATAATTTATTATATTCTTTTCTAAAAATTTTAACTTTTTTTTTACATTTTAATGAATTTTTTGACATTTTAAAGGAATTTTGAGTTTTTTTGGTAAAATTTACCATAAAATTCTTTAAAAATTGGCTTAGTTGAACAGATGTAGTTAAACAACACCCCTAAACACGAATAAAAAGTTTTCTCATTATACGGCTCGAGAAAAAAATAATTAATAAAAAGTTATGTCTATGAATGAAATTAGAATGTAAAAAAGATCTATAAACAATAAATCAATTAGACTTTTCAGCTCATCTTTTTCTCTCGTTTTTTTTTTTTTTTGAGAAAAAGAAGAAAAAAGCATTTACACTCTTATAATTTAAGCCAAATAATTTTCAAAATGCTAAAAAAAAAAAATCCTCTTGTTGAGTGGTCTCTAACTACCTATTAAAAGAATTTTATGGTATTTTTATTAAAAAAGAATAATAATTCCTTAAAAATAAAAAAATCATTAAAAAGATAATAAAAAAACCTAAATTTTCAAAAATATCATAAAGTTTTAAGAATTTTTAGGAAGCCTAAAATTCCAAATAAACGTTTTTTTTTTTTTAATTTATGAAAAATTTTAAATTTTTTAAAAGTTTTGCGTACTTACAATTTTAATTTTTTATATTTTTTAAAAATAAATTATGATTTTTTAAAATTTTAAATAATTTTCAATTTTTTAAGACTTTATGAGTTTTTTAAAATTTTTAAATTTTTAACCTGTTACACAACGAAAAGTTATTGAACTTAGTTCTGCTTTCTTAGCACGTTACTATCTGCCGCTGCTGGCAAGTTCTTGTTCTCTTAGGTTAATTTTTTAGTTTTTATGGTTTCGTTGAAGGATTCTGACGGCGTTATTGTTATCAAAGGTTCTACTTTAATCATCGCCAATTGCCAATTTAATGATTGATTTGATTAAATGGAAAAAGATTTGGTTGCGTTGTCTTTAGATGACGAGGAAGAGGAAATTATACACATCCAAAAGGAATCTGATTCGGATACAGTAGAGGAGTATTTGTGTTTAACTAGGTGTTTTTTAACAGCAAATATTATTCACTTTCCTGTGATGAGGAGTACAATGGCAAATCTATGGCATCCGATAAAGGGGTTCAAAGATTGGATCCAGCGGAGAAAAGATTTTTATTTAGATTTTTCCACAGAATGGATCTGGAGAGGGTACTTAAGGGATCCCCGTAGACTTTTAATAATCATCTGCTAATACTGCATCAGTTGATGGATGGAGAGGACCCGTTGAACGTGCCATTAATCTATGTGAATTTTTTGGTACAAATTCATGAAGCTCCCTTAGGGTTTTTTTCTAAAGCGTTGGCAAGGCAGAATTGGGATTTTATTGGAAAAATTTTAAAGTATGATGGTTCAAATCTGGGGAAGGGAGTACGACATTATTTGAGAATAAGGGTTAAGTTGGATGTGAGAAAACCTCTGAAGAGAAAGAAGAAAATTTTATTTTCGTCAAGAATTTGCTCTTATGTCAACTTTAAATATGAACGATTGACTTTATTTGTTTCTTTTGTGGACGGTTAGGGCATAGTGATTCTTTTTGCCATTCTAAGATGGAGCTAGGATTTGAAGTCACTGAGATGGGATGGAATTTGTCAATACGAGCTCAATCCAGAAGAGCTCTCACAATGAATAGTGTGTGGCTACGAGATGATGGTGGAGAAATCCGATGAGGGAGTTCAATTGAAGGGCGTGAATTAGGGAGAGGCAATTGGGAAGTTACGAATAAAGAATGTTCCAAGAATTTTGTTGACCCCATTCTGGGGGTTAATTTGAAGAGGACTTTGAATTGGATTTCGAATGTGGAGGTAGGATCTTCTAAAATACACGAACAAACATATATAAAGCATGATGGCGAAGATGGTGTGATTGAAAGGGGAGATGGTAAAAAGAGGCCTAGAAGAGAGGATGATAGATCTTTGATTGAGGAGGAAACAGGCTCTCTAGGTCTTAGAAACAAGAGAGGACTGGAAAAAAAATCTTTTGGTATCGACGGCTGCCAAGGGGCAAGCCGACCAGTCGCAATAAAAATCATAAGTTTGAATGTCCGTGGATTGGGTAGTCCACGAACAATTAGAAGACTTCGGCATTTGTTGAAGATGTACAATCCTCAAATGGTCTTCTTTATGGAGACTAAAATTAATAAAATGCGAATAGAAGGTGTAAGAAGGAGATGTGGCTATTTGAATGGGATTGATGTTGCATCAGTTGGTTCAAGGGGTGGAGTGTGCCTAGCATGGAAGGAAGACATTGCAATTAGCCTCAAAAGCTATTCTGACTCTCATATCGATGTTGAAATTCAAGATAATGATAATGAAAAATTGTAGAGATTTACTGGATTTTATGGCTCACCATATGTGCATAATAGAGAGGTTTCGTGAAACTTACTGAGGAATTTAAGTCACGCACAAAGTTTACCATGGATGGTATGTGGCAATTTTAATGAAATTCTATATTCTTTTGAGAAAATAGGAGGTGTACCAAGAGATGAAAGGAGAATGACAGCTTTTAGTGATGCTTTAGTGGACTTTCAGTTGCTTGATGTTGGGTATAAGGGATTGTGGTTCACTTGGGAAAAAGGTAATCCGCCAGAGATGAATATTCATGAAAGATTAGACAGAAAAGTTGCGAACATGGAATGGCTTCATTTGTTCTCGTTTGCAGAACTTCAACATTTTCCGCATTCTTTTTCAGATCAGTGTCCCCTTTTTATTCAAACAAACACAAAAATGAACAACTTTCCTAGAAAGAAATCCCGTTTTGAGTCATGATGGGTTAAAGAGCATTCCTTTGAAGAAGAGGTTAAAAGATTATGGAGGTCCACTAATGGCGACATTATGCAAAAATTGAATGAGTTGCAACAGGGTTTGGTAAGATGGGCACACCTAGTGAAACACAGAAGAAAGAGTCGTAAGAAGGAATTGACAACAAATTTGAAAATTCTAATAGGAAGAGAAAGAACTAATGAGAATTTAGCAGAATTAATTGATGTAAAAATCCATTTAAACCTTGAAATTGATAAGGAGGAGATGTATTGGGAGCAAAGGGCCCGAGCTAATTGGTTAAAATTAGGAGACAAAAACATGGCTTTTTTTCGTAGTTATGCCTCACAAAGGAAAAAAAGGAATACTATTCGAAGTTTAACATCCGAAGATGAGAGAGAGACAAGTGATGAGGGGGATATGGAGAATATTGCTCGAAGTTACTTTCATAAGCTTTTCGAATCAAAGGGGTGTGGAAATTTTGATCATATCCTTTCAGGAATTGATAGATACGTCTCTGAGGAGGCAAATTCGAAGCTAATTGCAAAATTCAAAAAGGAGGAAATTGTGATTGCACTGAAGGATATGGGACCTATAAAGGCTTCTGGGGACGATGGATTTTCGGCTCTATTTTTCCAACAGTGTTGGCATATTGTTGAAGCGGATATTATCGACTTTTGTCTAGGCGTCTTGAACGAAGATATGTCTATAGATTCTATTAATGTCACGAATATTGTGTTAATTCCAAAAATATCTCATCCGATGAACCTTGGTAATTTTAGACCAATCAGTCTATGTAATGTTTTATATAAATTGATAGCGAAGATGACTGTAAATCGGTTCAAACACGTACTAGAAGACTGCATTGATAATGCTCCAAACGCCTTTGTTTTGGGCAGACTTATTTCAGATAACGTTCTTCTTGCTTATGAGATCTTGTATACGTTTCGACAAAAGAATGTAGGAAAGAAAGGGTTTATGGTACTAAAGCTAGACATGAGTAAGGCTTATGATAGGGTTAAATGGCCTTTTATTAAAGTAATGATGCTATAAATGGGGTTCCATATTTCGTGTTGAGATTATTATGAAATGCATTTCAACTGTCTCTTATTCTGTTATTGTAAACGGGAAAACAATGGCAAAATTTAAAACAACGACGAGTCTTCGACAAGGTAATCCTCTTAGTCCTTTTCTATTTTTGATTTGTAGTGAGGGTCTCTCATTGCGTATGAGGCTCGCTTTAAGGGAAGGTTTGATTAAGGGTGCTAAAGTTAGAAGAAATAGTCCTCCGATTTCACACTTATTATTTTCGGTGAAGCAAGTGAGAGGCAATTTTGAAGTCAATTTTGAGAGAATACGAGAATTGCTTGGGGCAGTGTGTGAATTATGAAAAATCCACTATTTTTATAGTTATAATACTTCTATAGTGATACGAGAAGTTATTTTTGATATTCTTGGGGTTAGACATTCGAATAATATGGAACGTTATCTTGGATTGCCTAATGTAGTGGGAAAAAATAAGAAAGCTTCTTTTCAGATTTTAAAAGATCGCATGAGGCAAAGGATTAAGAATTGGAGTGTGTGATTTCTCTCGCAAGGGGGAAAGGAGGTCTTTATAAAGGCGATTCTTCAAGCTATTACGACTTATTCTATGGCATGTTTCTTGTTGCCAAAATCTTTATGTGGTGATTTAGAAAATATAATAGCTTATTTTTTATGGCAAAAAGGTCATGGTAGAAGAGAGATTCATTGGTGTGGGTGGGATCGACTTTGTGAATTAAAGGAAAATGGGGGATTAGGATTTCGTAGCCTGACCAAGTTTAATGTTGCATGATTAGCAAAGCAAGGGTGGCGCATTATTAATCGTCCAAATTCATTATTATCGCGAGTCCTAAAAGCTAAGTATTTTCTGAATATTGATTTTTTAAACGATGAGTTAGGAAATCTACCTTCGTTTACCTGGAAGAGTGTGTGGGCTGCTAAGGGCTTGTTGAAGAGCGAAGAGTGTGTGGGATGCTAAGGGCTTGTTGAAGAGCGAATTGTGTTGGAGGGTTGGAACTGGGGAGAAAATTCCAATTTTGACTAATGCTTGGCTTTCGGGGACTACAAACAATAAAGTATCAACAAATACTTGTAACAGCGAGGTCAGGTTGGTTTTTGATTTAATTAATAAACAAATATGAGAATGGAAAATTGAGCTTATTAATTCTACCTTCTCAAGGGATGATGCAGATAGAATTTTGAAAATCCCCTTAGCCATGGAAGCACATGATGATATGATGGTGTGAGGGGAGAATCTTAAGGGGAATTTTCGGTGCGAAGTGCCTACAAACTATTACATGAGGGTAATATTGATCCTACTTATTTACAGACTGAAATGAAAAGCTTCTACAAAAAAACTATGGAACAGCAATATTCTAGCAAAAATTAAGATTTTCATTTGGAAAGTTTCTTGGAATTTCATCCTTAATCTAGCTAATTTATCCACTAAAAGACTGGTGACGGAGACTGCATGCCCAAGATGTGGAGAGGTTGCTGAGAATGTTGACCACCTGGTACCTGACTGTCCTCTTACAAGAGATGTCTGGATAAGTTTAAATCTCGAATGGATATTAACAGGAATCAACATGAACTGTTGAGAATGGCTTACCTGGGTATTCAAAAACTATACTGGGTCGCAGTGTCGCTTATTCTGCTACTCCTTGTAGGCGATTTGGACTGATAGAAATAAGGGGTTATTTGAGGGGAAGAGAAGTAGGGCTGTGATATTGATGCATGGGTTTCAAGATATGCCAAGGAAATTGACGAGTGTGAGAATAGTAAATGACTAAAGAAACCGTACCTGTTGAATGGTGTCCACCGAATGGGTTTGACATTAAAGTAAATTTTGATGCGACCTTTGATGAGGCACATGCCTTATCTGTAACACCCCATACCCGAGTCCGAGGCTTAGACCGGATACGAGACATTACTATGCTTGAACTTGCTTAATCATGACATTACGGGCTATAAAATTTTGTTCCGAAATTAAAACTTCTTATTCTTAAACAATCCGTACATTTCATGGGCCTACGAGGCCTTAAACTTGTACTGGTAAACTTTCGGAACCTTATCGAAAATTTTTTCTTTGAAATAGGGGCTACACGCCCGTGTAATATAAGACACGCCCGTGCATAGGCATACACGCCCATGTCCTCAGACCGTGCCCTTAAAACTCAGTATTCTGCCAATTTCCACACGGCCATAGCACGCCCGTGGTCCTAGCCCGTGTGAAAAACCTTAGCATTCTGACTTATAACACACGGCCATGGCACGCCCGTGGACTTAGACCGTGTACTACATCTTGATATACTGACTTATTTCACACGACCGGGCACACCCAGTTCTAACCGTGTGTCATGCACGGCCTAACACACGGCCGTGGGATTGGTCCGTGGCCTATTCTAACTTATAAGACTAAGGTGCGCTTTATACACGGCCTAGACACACGCCCGTGTGTCTAACCGTCTGAGCACTTAGGGGCTATTTACCAAGCCAATTGCCATCCCGAAATTAAGACCAAACTCAAGCTCAAGTCAAGAACTCAATTATTACATCTTTCATGAACAATATAACATGCTTCATTGATATTAATAACATACATTCTTAGTCAAACTTGGCCAATCACTTAGCCATTTACAAAAGAATAATAAACTTGACAGCCCATACTTTTGCCCCTTTCTAAGACATATACTCAAAATGAAATGTTTCTTATACATGCCATACTTAAAATCAACTTGGCTATACCAAAATGGCGATTGATAGTGTGCCACGAACTCCGACTTCAATGATTCACAGTTTAGCTTGGCAGGACTACATGAAAAGAAAGAATTAAAGACGTAAGCATTTAGCTTAGTAAGTTTGCATATAAAACACATATCAACATACTTGCTTAAATAAACCATTTGACATAATCAATGGTATCCTAATTTCAACTATAAAGCTTATTTGCTCATACTTGGTTCTTACATGCCTTGTAATACTTACTAGTCTCATACTTGTGAAGTAAACAAGATACTTGTATCACTTGATCAGCATACTTTAACATAATAATCATAATCTCTATTTTATCATTCATCATATGACTAATATTTGTCCCCACTTGATAATGATTTTGCTTACTAAACTTTCTTGTTATCTCTTGTGAGCTTATCTCATTTGCCCGATGAATTCCTATGAATAACCGAGAATACCAAATCTCTTACCATGAACTTGATGCTAAAGCCATATTTTGGATATGGTCTTACATGGGATATCTCATCTTGGTTTCAAGGCCATGTCTTGACATGGACTTATATGAAATCTTCCTCTTGATAACTTGTTCAATGCCAAGCTTAGGTCCTTGGACTTACATGATAACTTGTTCAATGCCAAGCTTGGGTCCTTGGACTTACATGATAAACTTGCTTGATTGCCGATGCTATGCCTCGGCTTGGTCTTATACGGACTTTCTCATACTTGATCTAATTAATTTCTTTGTTTAACATAACATTAAACATTTTCATAATAACATTATATATTATGCTAAGCAATTCAATGATATAAATCATAAAGCTTAGAAATCATACAAACTTACCTCAATATACAAAATGTAGCTAGGTACGCAATTTAGCCCTCGACCTTGTTCTTGCCTCGGTTTCGATCCGGGCTTCGTTTTTCTTGATTAGCAAGCTTGAAAAAAATGAAGAACCCTAGCTATGGAGTCTTCAAATTTTCTAAAGGGGAAGGAAGAAGATGAATGAAATTTTTATCATCTTTTTCTATTTTAATCACTTATTAGACAAATGACCAAAATGCCCTTCTCTTTAAAAATTTCTATTTTATTAACTCATGTCCATTTTTGTCCAAAATTTATAATTTGGGAAAATTGCTATTTAAGGACTTATAATTGCTATTCTAGAGCTATTTCATACAAAATGCTTCTAGAAACTCACATTTTACAACTTTTGCAATTTGGTCCTTTTTGACCATTCAACTTCAATTTAGCAAAATTGCTTCATGAAACTTTCACACTAACATGCAAACATGGCATGAACCTTAAAAACTCATAAATTCACCTCGGATTCATGGTCTCGCACCACTATTCCGACTAGGCCCTAAATCGGGCTGTTACATTATCAGCCTCAGGGGTGGTAGCGAGAAATTCTTCTAGAGAGATTCTTGCCTCTAAAACGATGTATACAGGGGAGTTGCTTCTCTGTTCGCAACAGAGGCACATACGTGTCTCCAAGAAATTTTGTTGGGGAAACAAAAAGGATTTTCATCAGTTGTTATTGAAGGGGATTCAGTTTCAATAATAAAGAAAAGTTAGTCAGATAGCGTGGACAGATCAAAGATAAGGGCGTTAATAAAAAGCATACAATGTCAAAAATGATTCTTCCATCAGATTTCATTCAAACATATACCTAGATCAGCAAATATAATGGCTCATGAATTAGCCAGAGAAGCCATAAGAAATGGGACACGGACTTACCTTCTCGGGGGACTACCTGAGCGAGACGCGGTGGATGATGGATCGTATAGAAGGAGAGAACCAGATTGAAGGTCAATTGTAGAAGATGTTTGGGTTTTAGGGAGAGAAAAAAGAAGTAAATGATGGTCTGTTGCTTTTTGGAAACTACATGGGGACTGGAACCGTCGGTATTTACAATGAATGATCTTGGGTGGGTGCCAGCTTTGAATCAGATTCGGGTGTTTATTGTTTTATTTTATTTTGTTTTGTTTTTTAGGTAGGCCTTGTTCATAGCTCGTTTGTTTTGCCTTTATTTGGGCTCTTGGTTTATGACCTGCCCATTTGGGGCAAATGACCAGAATATACCAAAATTTAAAAAAATTTACAGAAAAGGGCCGAAAAATTAATTATTTATCGGAAAGGGCTATTTTCCCCGAAAACGCGTCCACGTCAGCGCGTTTTCAGGGGATGAATCATAAAAGCGCATCCACGAGGGAGCGCTTTATGCCACATCAGCAAAAAATGCGTCCTTAAGGGCGCACTTTGCTGATGTGGCAAAAGCGCTCCCTCGTGGACGCTCTTTGCCTGCTTCAACAGTCAATTTTTTTTTTACCGTTGGGCCTCCAACGGTCAAAAAAAAACCTATAAATACCCCCAACCCTTTTATTTTTTTCACACATTAGTCCTTAATCATTTTTCTCTCAAATTCCTCTCAAATTCCTCTCAAATTTCTCTCAAATTCCTTTAAACTTCCTCTCAAATTTCACAATAGTCCTTTAATATTTACAAAAAAACCCTCTTTTAAAATTTTTTAAATATTTTTTTGATAAATTTAAAAATATTCGATCGTATTAGCAATGGCCGGAGAATTAATTCGTTTCGACGATAAACACATCTCCGTCGATCAAATGCAAATGGTAAGTTTTAATTTTAATTTTTCAATACTATTTAAAATTTTTAAGGTTTATGCAATTTTAATTAAATTTTATTTTATAATTTTTTAAACAGTCTGTAGATCGGGTGTTGCAATACTATATTCGCAATATGCCCGGTCCGCCATCGTCATTTATCGAGAACTACCTGCATGAAGCGGGTTTTTGGCACGTGGCCACGATAGGCCGGGGGTGCAAGTTGGACCCGAAGTTAATCAGTGCGTTGATAGAGAGGTGGAGACCCGAGACACACACTTTCCATCTTCCATTCGGAGTGTGTACCATCACTCTAGAAGACGTGCAATTGTAATTAGGATTGCCGGTGGATGGGTACGTAGTCACCGGGTCCGCAACTTCTGGCGATTGGGTCGCCGTATGCTACGAGCTTTTGGGTGCTATTCCGAATAACATTTACGGTAGTCGGATCGAGATGGGCTGGTTACGAGACACATTCCCGGAGCCGAATAATGATTCGACGAAAATAGAAAGAATACGGTATTCTCGGGCATACATTCTTGAGATGATTGGAGGGTATCGATGCTGGACTGTCACGAAACCTCAGACACACGAGATGGTCAATAAACTCGTTGATTTTAGAGCAAACGGTGAATTGAGTTGGGGTCTTCCGTGCTAGCAAAATTGTATCGGAGATGTGCGGCGACGCGGCGAATAAAGCGAAAAATCGGAGGTTGCCTATCACTACCGCAACCATGGGCACGGTTTCGATTTCCATTTTTACGTCCTCGAGTCGACCACCCATATACATTCCCACTCATAACGAGGTAAATTTAATATTAGATTTTACAATTATTACGTAGATTTAAAATATAATTGTATGCTAAAAATTTATTTATTTAGGTGGAACCATTCGGCGAGTTATGTTGGAATACCTACATCGCTTGAAGATATACGGCTTCTACTAGAGCAACGGTCGGAAGCACAAGTAAGTATTAAATTTTAATTAAATTTCGTAATAAAATAGTCGTTTCGTATTTCGTATTTAGTATTTAGTATATAACTAATATTTTTATCATGTTAATATAGTTTGAATGGACACCATACGAGGACCCGTCAATTCGGGCAGTAATTCTGGAGGAGTCCTTTCAAAATCCGAACATTTGGCATGTGAAGGTCCCATTGATCAACTATGCCACCGTGGAGATGCACCAATCAGATCGGGTTCTGCGTCAATTTGATTCCGACAACCAATTCCGTGGCACTGGGTGCTCGATGATGAGCACAAAGTCGACTTCTACGCGCTTGCATACGGATTGGCCAAGATTTTGGTCGGCGATATTGAAATGTGGGAGAATCGGTATGATTATATAACTACTCGAGAACCGATCATCGCTTCTGAGTTAGGCGTGCGTCTTGGAATACATGCCATGGTTTTGGATCCATGGCAAGTCAGATGTTATTGTCCGGAAGAGGAGAGGCGACGGCAACCGTGAACAACAAAGGAACGACGGGGCCTTTAAATCCAAGAAGAAGGGGTGATGAGACGGGACCATCAACAAAGACCGACACACGATCCATCCAAGGCCCATCAACAAACCCCACAATCCACGGGCCCAATACTCACCGACGACACCGACATCACGGCCTTTCGGGATTATGCCAAAAGTGCGTACCTAGTCCTTATATGTATCATAACCCTTATATGTTTCCTTTTCCCACCCCACGGCAGTTGGAATGCATGGCCCGGTTCGAGTTCGTTCCCGACTATCTGATCGCCACCGATCTTGAGGTCATCGTCGCATGAGGGATCGCATGAGGCGCCGTCGAGAGCTCTTCTTTTACCGCCTCCTTCGCCTTATGGGACTCGGGACACCTCCGCCATGGTTTATGCAAACACCTCCCGGTCGTTATTTTATCAAGGTGGGTCATCCTCCCAACACCCACAACTGCACCCCCGCCGGGAAACGGAATCCCCGCGCCGAGGTTCCACAACCCCACGAAGCTAGAAGAAGGAGGAATCCAAATACAGTAATCATCGACCAACCCCATGTGGCATCGATTCCGACCGGCACCAACATTGATTCCGACCGCCATTTTTTAATTTTTTTTGTAATTTAATTTTTATATCTTTAATAAAATAAAAGTTGTTTTTTTATTTTTTTTATTGTAATTTAATTTGTATATCTTTGTTAAAATAAAAGTTGTTTATTTTTTTATTGTAATTTAATTTTTATATCTTTAATAAAATAAAAGTTGTTTATTTTTTTATTGTAATTTAATTTTTATATCTTTGCTAAAATAAAATAAAAGTTGTTTATTTTATTTTTTGTAATTTAATTTTTATATCTTTAATAAAATAAAAGTTGTTTATTTTTTTATTGTAATTGATTTTTTTATCTTTAATAAAATAAAAGTTGTTTATTTTTTTATTGTAATTGATTTTTTTTATCTTTAATAAAATAAAAGTTGTTTTTTTTTGTAATTTATTTTTTTATTTTTAATAAAATGAAAGTTGTTTTTGAATATCCTAATTGTAATTTAATTTTTATATATTTAATAAAATAAAAAACACATACTTTACTTCTATCATGTCTTTAAATACATCTAAACAAAAATTATACAGACGAAAATGAGATATAACTTTTTATTCTTCCAAGAGACAAAAATGATAAGGAGACTATCAACTATTCCGTTTTGGACACGAGCGAGATGTATGGCATGGGTTCCTACACCATCTGCATAACTTCCGTTGGTTGGTCGTTTCTCGGATATCCATATTGTTGCGTATTCTAGTCGAGCAAGGTCGACCTTTTGGTTTGCGCCGCAGTTCTCTATCCGGTAATAGCTTATACGGAGCAAGCGATACAGACGACCACTTACGTTCATCTGGGACTGGTGGGAATATGTGTCTCCACACGTTGTACATGTTTTCTATTTTATACACTTCGTCGACATAGCTCATGGGATCCAGACGGAGATTCTGACAAGCCGCAAGTACATGATCTCATGGGTAACGAAGTGCATCAAATATCCCACAGTCGCAGGTCCTATTTCTCAAGTGTACACGATATTGCCCGCCAACAATACCTTGGTTCGGTCTGTCAAACTCCGTCACACGAAACCATAGGTTGTCGCGATCGTGACACACTGTGTGCATGGTGTTGGCCCGTGCCTTCCCATTGTTAATTTCTCGCAATACCTTCGCGTACCATACATGGCCTCCTTGTATTTGGCCTTTATAACTCGCTGCTCGCTTCGAAAATAGTGCCGCTAAACGAAAATATGTCTCTCGCACAACCGATGTTATCAGCAAATGACGCGTTCCTTTTAGAACAGAATTTATGCATTCGGCCAGGTTTGAGGTCATATGACCATATCGTAGGCCGCCGCCGTATGCTTGTGTCCACTGTTCGAAAGGAATATTGCGTAGGTAGTTTGCGCCTTCTTCGCTAACTGAGCGCAAACTCGCCAACATCTCGTGAAAACAGTCATTATTGATCTCGTACCCTGCCAATATAAGTTGATAGCGAATATTACATACCACTCTTCAATTAAGAATAAATTGAATATTACAAACAAAATTATATTAATAGATATTACATACCCATATTTGTCACTTGCCGTCGTTGACTTGTAGATTGATGTACCTGTGGTAGTTGGACGCAACATGCCTTAGGCAATATCGATGGTGTGTGCGATGCCATAGGCTTCCCTGTCATTCTATTGCGGCTAGTATTCCAGGGCTCTGATCCGATATAACGCATATATCAGGTTGGGGGCAGACATGCCTCCTTAACCTAGATAGAAAGAAATCCCAGTCATTAGCTGACTCCCCCGGTGTTATTGCAAATGCAATTGGAAGGATTCTCCCACTGCCATCCTGTGCCACAGCTAGCAATAGCCGATGCGTATATCTACCATACATAAAGGTACCGTCAATTTGTACCAATGGCTTGCAGTATATAAATGCGTCTCGGTATTGCTTAAATGTCCGTAATGCGACGCTGAACACTTGGCATCCATGGAGCAATCGATCGTTGTAGTACGCCGGTTCCGTTTCAAGTCCGTTATCTTTGCTCGACATATCTCTCCAAAGACTGACACCACTGCCACACTTCATTATATGAAGCGTCCCACCGACCGTGCAACTTTTCCAACGCCTTCTGCTTGGCTATCCAAGTCTTCCGGTAAGAGGGCGTGTACCCCAATTGGCTACGAATATTGCCAATTAAGGCTGGCACTGTAGTCTTGGGATCCGCCTTCACCATCGATATTATTAAGTCAGCCAACATCTCTGAATCCATCTTCAGATGATCTTGTGAAACACCTGTCAATGAAGTACGTTAAATAATGCAACATTACGTAATATTAGTATTATTCAAAAACCTTGAACACCTAGTGATACTGTACCGGCAAGACATGTATGTGGACCGTTGTACTTTTTGATCTCTCACAAGCCTGTCCTTTTCCTCAACTAGGCCATGATTTTCCATGAACATGTACCGTCTTGCACTGCACACTTGGCCTCGTACTTATCGAGTTTGGATTTAACCATGTTGTAGTTAACCCCGTTCTTGATGCTATATTATTTCAATACACCAAGAAAACTATCTTTGTTGGAAAACTCTTTACCAACTTCTAATTCGCCCGAATCCAACGACGAACTTGTACGGTCACGCCTTCTATGTGGTAGTTCAGGAAACTCCAATGCATCGTCTTGAGATAGATCAACATTATGCATGTGGGCTGGAGGCGAGTACGCCCTGAATCGCGGATCTTCTTCTTCTTCATCTGAACCGCCTTCAACATCAGTTGGAACAGGCTCCGGTTCAGAAAATAATACAACTTCTGCACCATCGGGGCCGAGCTCTCGAGGTGCATCCACATCGGACTCATCATCCAACCCACTATCATCTGCAACGAACGAGGGCCCCTCACCGGTGGATGTCGTGGGGAGTACATTATCCCATCTTAAACAACTTTCGTAACGTTCCCAATCATATATGGATTGCCAACAACTAGAAGTTGATGACGTTATATTTCTAGCATCGAACGTCGAAGGAAGGATATGCATGTCCCATCCACCAACCGAGTGTCGTGCAGGGGTTGTGTTTTCCATACTACCACCAAACACGGGCGCTTCGGTATTCGCCTCCCACTAACAGAGTGTCGGCTTGGGGTCGTGTATTCCCCTCGAACATCGTGTGACGTTGAAGTCGAAGGAAGATCACTTGGCGATGAAAATTGAACATATACCTCAAGATAGGGTGATCCACGCGGCAAGATGAGTCTCACCATTGCCTCCAAGCTCGAGGACCTTTGATGTCGAATGAGTCATATCTCACGGATCAACCGGCGCAAAATCTATACTTAATAGATCGAACTTTCAATGGCGTTGTTCCAAGATTTTACGCCTAATTCTTTTGTGAAGTTCTCACAAATCTATGTTCCTGTTAAAACCCGGGCCATTTGTGTTCTCCGATAAAAAAACAACACCATTTTCTGTGTCACAAACCTCACCATCGTAGTAAATAACAGCATTAATACGCTCACTCATCTTCGCTTTCTATTTTACTTTTGCCTCAATTTCATTATGCAACCCGAGAATGAAATTTGGTGATTTATAGTCTAAGGATTGCCGACTCATCAGTAGTAAAAGAGCGTCCACGTTGGAGCTTTTTTCAGTACTCTTGCTGACAGTGCATCCTGCTTGAAGTGTTTTGGGCACTATTTGTTCAGAAATGTCTTCTCAAAATTATATTGCCAGAGACTACTGTAGCAAAAGAGCGTCCACGTGGGAGCTTTTTTCAAGATTTGCGACGATGCATCCTGCTTGAAGCGTTTTGGCCACTATTTGTTCGAAACGTCTTCTCAAAATTATTTTGCCAGAGACTACTGTAGCAAAAGAGCGTCCACGTGGGAGCTTTTTTCAGTACTCTTGCTAACAGTGCATCCTGCTTGAAGCATTTTGGCCACTATTTGTTCAGAAACGTCTTTTCAAAATTATATTGCCAGATACTACTGTAAAAAAAAAATTCAAATAATTTTTATTTGAAATTATTCTAATTAATTAACCCTAAACTTAAAATTATTCAAATAAATTTAAAACCCTGAACTTAAAATTATTCTAATTAATTAACCCTAAAATCTAGTCTATTAATTTTCCCTTAGAAACCTTAAACCCTAAGACCCTAAAAAACCCTAAATTGCAGCCCTAAAACCCTAAAAACTCATACTCTAGCACTAAAAATATGATGCAAAACCCATCGGGGGTGAAGGGCAAAAACGCATCCACGAGGGAGCGCTTTTGCCATCATCAGCAAAGCGCCCTCAAGGACGCGCGCTTTTTGTCGATGTGGCACAAAGCGCTCCTCGTGGACGCCGCTTTTTCGATTCATCCCCAAAAACGCTACCGACGTGGACGCGCGTTTTGGGAAATGGCCCTTTCCGGTAAATAATTATTTTTTCAGCCCTTTTCCGTAATTTTTTTTAAAAATGGTATATTTAGGTCATTTTCCCGCCCATTTGGGTATATTTGTTTTCCTTTTCTTTTTTAATACCAGTCTGATTTTATCAACAAAAAAAATTAATTTTTCTAATTTTTTTAATATTTAAGATTTTTTTACTTTTATTGACACATGGCAACGTGTCATTAATTAATTTAATTTTTTTAATGGAAAACGTATAAATAAATAATGGGGTATAAAAGCCAACATTGGTTTTCAAAATAAGGGATTTAAATTTTTACTTCACAAAAAATGGACTTTCCAAGTTCTTGTCCTACTGTTTCGGCATCTGAAGATGTGGAAGACAAGGCCACAAAAAAGGTTCGATTTAGAAGTGGTTCTCCTACTTGTGAGGATCAGATGACAGGGGTGGAGTTTCAAGATCAACATACCGAGATGGTGAATCCTTCAATATTCCGTGCTTCGTTCAAGGAGATGTTGGTGGGATCAATGAAAAAGGGAGTGATGGATGCCCAAGAGAATGATGATGGTGATGTATGGTTGTACGAGGGAGAATTACGGTTGGAACAGAAGATGGCTTACCGTCGATTAGGTTCTCTAACCGAGTCCATCAACTCTTTCACAAAAGCATTTCTAGATCGGTTGTGGTGAAACTATTGGGCAGAAAGATCGGATTTCAAGCTTTGTTGCATAAAGTTTATAGCTTGTGAAAACTTTCGGGACCTATAAGGATTATCGATTTAGAGAATGATTATTTCTTGATAAAGTTGCAATCGGAAGATAATTATGTCAGGGCTCTTACTGAAGGTCCATGGGTAGTTTATGGACAGTATCTTACAATTCAACCATGGTTGAAATTATTTTCTACGGGACAACCTTTCCCTTCTAGTATCGTAGTTTGGATTCACTTTTCGGGTATTCCTGGTTTTATGTATAGGAAAAGCATAATTAAGACTGTCGAAACCATTTTTTTGTTTGGAAAACGGGCCGACTTTAAAAAGGAAAACGGAGTCGCCACCAATCTTTTTTGAAGTGTGATTGGGTCACCTTATAAAACATTTGGTTTACGAATTTTAAGAAAACCGGTCCGGGAGTCGGTTACGCACGAGGAAGGAAATATTGCCTTATTTAAGAAAACACGATCAAAATCTCTAAAGGATATTTGGACATTTGGACGAACGGAAAATCGAAACCCAGCACGATTGGGCACGATTCCTTGAACTTCCAAACACGAAACATTGCCTTGTTTAAAAAAAACATTTTTATTAGTTTGGGTAAAAAAGTGGTAACAGAAAAGCCAATGTGACCTTTAAAAAAACAAAATCGGTTTAAACGTAAAAATGGTCATACTTAGCGAATAATGATAATGTGAACTCGATGATAATAAAGAATGACAATAATAAAGGTAATAGGAAAAAAAATCTAAAATAAATAATAATAAAAAATAATAATGGGAAAAAAGTTTAAATTCGAAAATGAAATAATAAATACAGTAATAATGGGTTAAAAATAAAAATAATGCTAATAATTAAAATAATAATAATAGTACTAGTGAAAATAAAAATAGTATTAATAAAAAAAATAAATAACAGTAATGATAAATAAGTAATAATAATAATGAAAAAAAAGTTTAAAATAAAAATATAATATTGATAATAAAAATATAATAGGAAAAAATTTTAATAATAATAATATATGTAAAATAGTGGCAAAAATAAAGTTAAAAATTAATACTAGTGAATATAATAATAATAGCAAAGTAAATTATAAATAAAATACTAAAAATAGTAGTAGTAATATTTAAAAGAATAATTACAAATGAAAAATAATAATAATAATTATAGTAAAAAAAATTAATATCAATAATAAAATAATAGTAACTACATTGAAAATAATAGTAATAAAATAATAATAAAAAAGAAATTGAATAAACAACACAAAAGAAGATAATAATAAAGAAATAGAAATAATGAATAGAAATATTGAAAGTAATAATAATAATATTAATAACAATAGGAATTAAAATCAATAATAATAATAATAAAAGAAAATCACAAGAAAAATAAAAAAGGGCGAACTTAAACTAAAAATAAAAGTTTGGGGGGAATTATAAATAAAAAGAAAGAATCGGGCTAAGTTGCAATGCGCTAAAGATATGAGGGGGTGAAAAGGAAAATATCCCCTGCCCATAATGCGCTGCGTTTTACCTGAGGACCAAAATGAATCATCAAGAAAATTAATGAGGCGAATTTATGATTGAAAAAAGTAAATTAAAAGAAATAAAAATGCGGAAGGACTAGGTCTGTAAATATCCCATTTTTTTTAAAAAACGCACGGATCCCTTCCTTGGAGCGGGTCGGGTCGCGGGTTAGAGGCACAAAACGACGTCGTTTTGGCCTCTGAACCCAATGCTCAAAACGGCGCCGTTTCATGGGTATTATAAATACCAAAATTTCCTTCAAAAAATCATTCTTCCTCTTTTTTAAAAAAAAACTGAAATCACTCTCCTCTCTCCCTCTCTCCATGCGATTTTCGGTAGGCTATCCGGCGAAGTCCCGGCACCGTTACCGCCGCTCACCGCCGTCGCCGACCGCTGGTGGCCAAAAAATTAAAAAAGGGTATAAATATTTTTTTATCTTATTTCAAACACACACATATATATATATCTAGTTTCAAAAAAAGAACAAAAAAAATAAAATAAAAAGCAACAGTTTTCGAAAAGGAGAAGAAATAGAAAAAAAAAAGAAGAAAAAATAAACCTCTACGAACTGGTATTCTCTTTTTTATTTTGATTCTCTCTAAAAGTGTATATTCTCTTCTATATTCCAAAAAAATGTCCCCCCCCCCCCCTACATGTGCTATTTCGGCCTTTTTATTGCCGAATTTAAGAAAAAGAAAAACAAAAACAAAAATCTGTTATATTCTGTTGTGCTTCTCCTTCTTTTCTGCAGGTTTGGCGACGTGGAGCGGCGCAAGGTACCAAGACGTGAGACGTGCGGCATCGAGGAGGCTGCTGGCGGCGCGAGGGAGCCTCCTAGGGTTTTGCTCACATGGCGGTTGTTCTGGACCTTAACAAGCCTTTAATCTCAAAAATTAAAGTGGACGGGCGCTTGGAATATGAATCACTTCCAAATGCATGCTTTTCTTGCGGTCATTACGGTTATACGAAAGAGTCCTGTAATATTTTCCACGGGGGGTTTATTCTGGAGGAGATATAAGAGCGTCTACTTCCAATGTGCAACCGCAAGTGTAAAGAGAGAACCATGAAGTTGTTGAGAAATATGGTCATTGAATGCTAGTTGACCAATGTCCAATGAGAGCTGATCGGAAAATCGGGAATGGTAATGGTGGTAAGGAAACAACTAATTTTAATGGATCTATTTTGATGAATTAATCAATTTGAGGGATAATGGTTTGAATGATAGTCATGCAGTGGAACCCGTTAATTCTGCTAGTTTAAAGGGTAAGGGACTGACAATTTATGACAACCTTTTAGGAGGAGAGAAATCCAATGTGGACTGTGTCATCTTGCAAGGAAATAGGCCGGATCGGTTGGGCTTGAATAATAATCCTAGGAAGAGTACAGATCACTCTAGCAGCGTGTCCAAAAATGTTAATGGGCCTACGATGAGTCATGGACGAGTGAGGGAATTGGGTCAGAATCTCCAAGGCCTGGTTGTTTCTCCTGACAATGAGTCTTGTCCTCAATTGGGGGTGCTAGGCTTGTCGACAACTGTTAACCTTTCACAGTTGGTGGTAAAGCAAGGGTCTGAGGGTACTAATTTTTTTATGGAAAAACTAATGAAATCTACACTTAACATTTTGAAACATTAAGTGGTAGCTTTTGTTGAGAATAAACACTCGAATCTTTCCACTAATACAATGTTAGTTTTTGGTTCGTCGACGGCAGCAAATGTTCTCGCTTCTGTGCGCATCAGTCCATCAGAGGGGAGTTTCAAACATGTCAAAAAACCTCTTAACATTCTTTGGGGCAAAAGGGGTAAGTTCAAAGTACAGGGCCAGCCCATGTTCCTTTACCGGAAGCTATGAATAAAATAGCTGAGACACTTGGGGTAGATGATTCTTTGTCTACGAATGGCATGGTTGATAGTGTTTCAACTGGAACTGATAGTATGGATATAGCATCCGTTTGAGGTCAGTTTGGTTCAGTTTAAAATCTTCTCTTTTTTATGATTTTACCAAGTTTCTTTGTTTAGAACTGTCAAGGCTATGCAAACCCAAAATTTTTAAGGGTTGTCAAACACTATTTCAACAAATATGATGTTGACATAGCTTCTTTTCTTGAGTCAAGGGTGAGTGCTGTTAAAGCGGATAGGATTATTTCTAATCTTGATTTTGATTTCTCTTATAGAGTTGAATCTTGGGGATACTCCGGTGGTATTTGGATAGTTTGGAAAATTTGTCTTGAAGTTCAAATTCTTCAATATGACTCTCAATTTGTTCACTGTAGAGTTAGGAAGAAGGTGGGGGTTCAGGCCTTGTTTGTTACCTTTGTTTATAAGAGCCCAGATAAATAGAAGCGTTTGGTTTTGTGGAATCTCTTAAATAGTATTGGTCAATCTGTCAATGGCCCTTGGATGTTGACAGGAGATTTTAATGCTTTTCTATCACCGGATGAGAAGAGAGGTGGTCGTTCGGCTATTTCTGGTTGTAAATTATTTCAGGATTTTATTCAGTTGTATGCATTAAGGGATCTTGGATTCAAGGGACCTCAATTCACATGGCATAGAAGGTCTATCTTTGAAAGACTTGGTAGGGCGATCGATAATTTTGAATGGTTCTGGCTTTTTTTAGCTACTGTGGTGTACTATCTTCCTCGGTTGAAGTCAAACCATAGGCCACTTTTAACTTCTAAAGAGTCGACCATGATGCCTAGATCGATTAGCCCTTCAGCTTTTTTTCTTCATTGGTTTCCCACCCTTCCTTTAATCTACTTATCCAAGAAAGGTGGAAATAAGGAACAGACTTATCAGCTTCTTTATACTCCCTTGCTTCAGACCAGGGGCGAAGCCAGAACAATTTTTTAGGGGGGTCGGATAAAATTTTAATTTTTTATAGTTTATATCTTTATAATTTGTAAAGAATTAAATCGAATTTTTATAATTTTAGGGGGGGCCAAAGTGCAATTTTATCTTTACTAATTTAAAATTTTTAAAAATTTCTAAGGGCCGAAATAGCAATTTTACATTTTAGGGGGGGCCGGGGCCCATGCCAGCCCCCCTGGCTACGCCTCTGCTTCAGACCTTAGGAGATGGAACAGAGATGTTTACGGTCATATTAGGAAACAAAAATGAGATATTGCTCGTCGTATTGGGAATATCCAAACGGCGTTAGATAGGAGGTGTTCGAAATTCCTTTTGGATATGGAGTTGGATTTGAGTATTAAGTATGAAAAGACCCTTGATGAAGAAGAATCACTATGGAGGCAAAAATCAAGAGTGGACTGGTTTCAACAAGGTGATCGTAACACGAAATTCTTCCATAATAAAACATTAAGGAGGAGAAATTCCAATAGAATTTCAACTTTAAAAGTTAATGAGGATTGGCGTTTTGTTGACAGTATCCTTTAAAGTGAAGTTGTTTCTTTCTTTAGTTCCTTCTATTCTTTTAATGATGATAAGTATGCTACTTTTCCCTTACATAGGGCCTTTCCTGTGATTGATTCGATTAACTTGGAATTTTTGGGTAAGGATGTTTCTAAGGATGAATTTAGATGTGCTCTGTTCAGTATGGGTCCGTTGCAGGCTCCTGGACCGGATGGTTTCCATACTTTTTTCTATCAAAATCAGTGGGAGACTATTGGTCAAGATATTTGCTCTTAGGTTAGGGGAATCTTTGGTGGTAAATACATTGATCAAGCTATCAACTGTACTCTCTTGGTGCTTATTCCGAAAGTGCAGAGCCCAGAAACTCTATCACAATTTTGCCCCATCAGGTTATGTAATGTTTTATATAAGCTGCTTTCGAAGATCATTGCCAATAGATTTAAGACTATTTTTCCTATGCTCAATGCGCAAACCCAAGTAAGCTTTGTAGCAGGGAGGTATATTACGGATAACATAGTAATTGCTCAAAAAATAATACATTCAATGAGGATAAAAAAAGGAAAAAAAAGGGGTGGATGGCCATAAAGGTTAATCTAGAGAAGGCATATGACAAACTCAGGTGGTATTTCATTGAGGATACGTTGTTTGATGCAGGTATTCCTTCTTCACTTTCTTGGATTATTATGGATTGTGTTTCTTCTATTTCGATGCAAATAATTTGGAACGGGGGTCTTTCTAAAGAGTTTGTTTCGAAGAGAGGTATTCAATAAGGTTGCCCCTTTTCCCCTTATTTGTTTGTCTTCTGTATGGAAAGATTGAGCCAAATGATTCATAAGAAGGTTAAGGAGAATACTTGGATGCCAAGTTTAATTGTCAAGAATGGGCAGCTATTTCACACATTTTCTTTGCTGATGATTTATTCCATTTCGCAGAAGCAAATGTGTCTCAAGCTCGTATGATTAGGGAGGTTATGGATATTTTTTGTAGTGCGTCAGGTCACAAAGTTAATTCTAAAAAGACAAAGGTGTTTTTCTTAAAAAACATTAATGTTTCTGTAGTTGATGATATTTGTAGGGTTCTTGGCTATGCTAAAACGGATGATTTGGGAACCTACTTGGGAATGCCACTATTTCATTGTAGGGTGACATCAAGTACTTTCAATTTTGTGGTGGATAAATTTCGGTGAAAGCTTGATAATCGGGATGCTAAAATGTTATCTTTGGTAGGAAGGGTGACGCTTGTAATAACTCATTTTTAGTGGTGTCGGAAACGGTGGTTTCGAGACCACGACTCCGACAAGTAAGTTAATATTTTAATATTTATTTAATGTCTATAGGGTTGATTTAAAGTAGTATTAAATTTTCATTAAGAAATTTTGAAGTTTAATTGGCTAATTAGGTAAAAAAAAGACTAAATTGAAAAATGTATAAAAGTTGAGTTATTTTAGTTAAAAGGACTAAATGGCTATGGAAGGGATAGGTAATGAATTTAGATGGTAATTATGCCATAATTAAGTTAGTGGATAGTTATGGAAAAGGTTTAATTGAAATTTTTAATTAATAACAAGGGTAAGATGGTAAATTAGTAAATAAACATAAAATTAATTAAGTTAAAATATTTTTCTTCTTCATTTGATTGTTTCAAAACCGATTAGCCATTAGAAAGGGGGAGAAGCTTTCGGTCATGGTCTTTCACCTTGCATGGTATGTATTCAAGCCCCATTTTTATTGATTTTTATGTTTTTGAGCTCGTTTTAGCTTAAACTACTTAGCCCAATGGGTTAATTTGCAAAATTGTTAAAGGTTGAGAGACTTCCATAGTTGAGTTTGAATGTGTTTTGATGTTAGTTGATAGATTATTAATCTTGGTTGTTAAACAAACTTGTTTTGTTAAATAGTTTTTGATGAATTTGAGATTAGGGATTAAATTGTTGAAAGTGTAAAAATCCATTGGTTTTAATGTGAAATGTTGGTAATTATGGGCTATTCAAGATCCCTAGTAGAATCAGTTAACATGGGTTTAGGTTAAAATGGTTAAATTTTAAGTTACGAGCTTAAGGACTAATTTGTGAAAAGTTAAAATGAGAGGGTAACTTTGTAATTTCATGATAATATGAATTATAGATTGTATTGAATACTTGAGGTTAATTGAAGTACTTAATTGAATGAAACTATTTATTTAGATCAAGATAAACAACAACCGGACTTAAATAGAGGAAAGGTTAAAGCTTTAGACTAGAATTCAACTTTGTTATTGCAACCATAGTTGTCGAGCCAAATTTGTATAAATTATAATATTATTAATGATGGTTTGATTGATTATCGGTCATGTTGTGCTAGTTATAAACTGACTTGAAAATGGATATATACCGATGCTTTGAGTAATTGACGGACAAATAATCTCATTTAAACCTTAAGGTTTTTTAGGATACGAATGGCATGTCATTAGGGGTTTCATGTTTCGGGTGCTGGTCTTGAATACCTTACGATGGTTAAGGTCCTACATTTGTTGCAGATTCTTCATAGCTCGTGTAAGCAGCATCGTGTGTAACACCCTTTACCTGTATTCGACGTCAGAACAGGGTACGAGGCATTACTGGACTTATACGCAAGCAATCATACAAAACTGAGATATGGATTTTCATCCAAATTTAAAACTTTTTAAACACATTCATATTGTCCCTAAAACGAGCCTACGAGGCCCAAAACATACATTAGGAGTGGTTCGGGACTAAACCGAGAACTTTGAAAACTTTCGGGAAACTTAGAAAATTTTTCATGAAAAAGGGTCCACACGCCCGTGTGGGTGAAGGGACATACCCGTGTGGCATATCACATGCCCGTGCTTCAGGCCGTGTCCATCTTAGGGGACATTCTATTTATGACGTCATCAACCAAATAAGGTCACACGATCAAGGCACACGCCCGTGTCCTTAGGCCGTGTGGCGAATTAAATTTTGAAAATCAAATGCAGACTTCACACGGCCTGGGTACATGCCCATGTCTTATGGCCGTGTCTTTCACACAGTCGAGACACACGGCCGTGTCTCGTGCCCGTGTGTTTACTACTGGGCATTACGTTTCTCAAATTTAAGGTGCAGGGGACACACGGCCAGAATACACGTCCTTGGGGCAAGCCGTGTGTCACACACGGCCTAGACACATGCCTGTGTGTCTACCCGTGTGGACAACTTTGAGGCTATTTTTCAAGCCATTTGTCACCCTCAATAACACATGCACACTTACACATCTCAATGACATCCAACATAGCATAAATAAGCACTTAAACACTCATAAACATGGCTCATACATGGCAACACATCATCATTAGACCATCAATAACCATAGGCCATATCATAATAACATTGGCACATGCATGCATATATGAATAGGTTTACAACCCAATAATCAATATGAGCCACATCTCATGGCCTTATACAAAATGAATCAATTATCATCATAAGCCAACACTTTTGGTTAAACCAATATGACATATAACAAAAAGACCAAGTCCCTATACATGCCATACTCAAAATGTTGAGACTAACTATACCCAAAAGTTCCAATTGATAGTGTGATCGAGTCTCTGACGTCCTTCGATCCCCGAGCTAGCTTGGCGATACTATAAGAAAATAGAAAAGAAAGGGCAGTAAGCATAAAGCTTAGTAAGTTTGCATGTAAATAATTAACAACATTAACCATGCATTATTGTACACATAACATAATATAATTTATCACAATGTCATCAAGTATCATAGATACATTTTAAATCGTGTCATTTACGTAATGTACAATAAAACTCGTGACCATGATTTATTCATTCACTTCTTACCAAGGTCTCATCGATTTATAAACTCAATATTTATGAGCTTTGTGTACATACATGTACCCTTTTAACATGATCATACCTTGTCATTTCGTTGACATAATCTTTGGATTACCCGTTGAACCACTTGGAATACTAAAGGGTACTCGGGAATCACATACACAAAGAATCATACCAATGTCATATCCCAGATATGGTCTTACGTGGGATCACATATCGATGCCTATAGCCCAGCTATGGTATTACACAATTCTTATATCGATGTCATGTCCCAGACATGGTCATACACGAAATCTCATAACGATTGTAACACCCCTTACCCGTATTCATTGCCGGAACAGGGTACGAGGCATTACTAGACTTATACACATACAATCGTTCAATACTGAGACCTGACTTTCCACTCCAAATTAAAAACTTTTTATATCGCCTCTTAGACAAGCCTACGAGGCTTAAATCACACTTTAAGAATGGTTTGAGATCAAATCGAACTCTTTAAGAGATCCCTAAAAGACTTAGAAAAATTTTCATTAAACAGTCCACACGCCCGTGTGGAGGAAGGGACACGCCTGTGTGGCATATCGCATGTTCGTGTTCCACGCCCGTGTGGATTTATTTCTCAATTCGAACCTACAGGAGATTTCACACGGCCGGACACACGCCTGTGTCCTTGGCCCGTATCCCTTACACGGCCTCGACACGCCCGTGTCTTAGCCCGTGTGCCAAAAACCTTGACATTCTGTTTCTAACGTTATCACCCCATAAATGTCACACGGCCTAGGCACACGCCCGTGTCCTTCGACCGTGTAGCGAATTAAATTCCTAATTTCAGGTGCAGACTTCACACGACATAAGCACACGCCCATGTCCACGGCCGTGCCTTTCACACGCTGAGACACACGGCCGTGTCTCTGCCCGTGTGTTTACTACTGAGCATACTGACTTGTAAACCTAGCATGCAAGGGGACACACGGCCTAACCACACGCCCATGAGATTGACCGTGTGTCACACACGGCCTAGACACACGCCCGTGTGTCTACCCGTGTGGATAAGAACAAGGCTATTTGCCAAGCTCTTTCTATCACCCCAACTCATACAAGCATAAGTCACATTTGAACATCAACTCAATCGTGCATAATTAAACCAAGTAAATCAATATGCTACTTGCACAATCATGAATAACTTCATCTTTTCATAGATTAATAATAAAGAGCCATCAACTATGGCCTTATACAAAAGAGTTCATCCTTGAATGAGCCAACACATTTGGCCAAAACAACATGACATTCACTAAGTCTAGTCCCTATACATGCCATACTCAAAATGCTAAGTCTAAATATACCAAGATGCGCTGATAGTGTGGGTGATCTTCTGATTATCTTCGTATCTCGAGCTGGCTCTTTGGCACTATAAAACAAGAGAAAAGAAAGGGAGTAAGCTTTAAGCTTAGTAAGTCTACATGTAAACAATAAGCATCATACCATATGCTAATCAACCAAAAACATTACATACTATGTAAGAACAATTCACATTTTCATAATTATACTTATTCATCTCAACTCTTACCACATCCCAAACATATATCATATACATTACTCACATTTACTTGCACATATGCCCTGCACTTATCACCACAAAGTCACATGAAATTTACACTTAAACAAGTTTCTCGATGAACCCTTCGGAATGATACAAGATAATCGGTGGTTTCGCACACAGCCCATCATTAATCATTAATAAGGTGGTAGCGCACACAACCCACCAATAATGATAATTACGGTGGTATCGCACATAGCCGATCAAAAATGATAATTACGGTGGTATCGCACATAGCCCACCAAAATAATAACAAATACGATGGTATTGCACATAGCCCATCATTAATAAATAACAAGGTGGCAATGCACACAGCCCACCACTAATTACGTATTTACAGATATTTGTCCGTACCCACATTTCTATTTCGAGGTTCATTCGAGAATTACTCATTTTCTATCATTTTCAATCAATCTCACCAATAAGTATTTACATCTATACAATGCATCAATAGGTAACAACATATGTATTAAGGATGTATCGTTTACACATAAACTTACTTAGGTGCAAAATATGTTAATTTGCGGCTTAATCTGTAACCTTGCCTTTTCCCCGGTCAAGTTTGTTTCCGCGTTCTTCTTGATATATAATAATAAAATTTACTCATTTAACCACTACATAATTCATGACACTTCAAAATTTCTACTTAGGCAAAAATGACCGTTTTGCCCTAATTGCAATTTTGCCCCTAGGCTCGTAAATCATTTTTCATCAAATTTCCTCATTAAACAAGCCTAGCTGAACATTTATTACTCTTATAACAACTCACAATACCAATCATTTCATGCATTTACTACTATATTTATAACCTTTACAAATAGGTCCTTTTAGGTGTTTTCATGGAAACACCTTTCACAAAAGTTGTTTATTTAACAAACACAATTCATTTTCTTCCCTAAAAACTCAGCAAGCAACACAAGCACTCACATGAAAAATCCCTAAACTTTCAACCATTTTGCAAAATAGTCTCCTCATTAGCTAGCTTAAGCTTTAGGGGTTTCAAAAGTACAAAAATTATCAAGAAATACCTCTAAAATCACTTACTTGTAAGAGAATAGCTTGGCTAAAGTTTGAGCTTTAAAAACCATTATTCTTGCTTCAATTTTCGGTGGAAGAAGAAATGGAAATAGTAAAATATGATATATTCTTTATTTAGTATTATTTTATTCATTTAGTCACCTAATATCACTAAATTTTTGACCAATTTAATGCTCTTGTCTCCCTTGGCTGGCCATCACTTTTAGGAAGGTCTAATTGCACTTTAAGGACCTCCAATTTAATATTCCATAGCTATTAGACACCTCTAGCTTGTAAAATGAAACTTTCGCACTTTATGCGATTTAGTCCCTCTCGCAATTAAGCATACAATCGCTAAAATTAGAGCACCAAAATTTTCATTAATCCTTATAATCATGCTATAACACATAAAATAATATTAAAAATAATTTTCTTCAACCTCGGATTAGTGGTCCCGAAACCACTGTTTCGGCTAGCCCCAAAACCGGGCTGTTACAACTCTTCCCCCTTTAGAGATTTTCGTCCCCGAAAATCTTACCGATAAAAAAGTTTGGGTACTGATCTCTCATAGTTTCTTCCGGTTCCTATGTAGCCTCTTCTACTCTGTGTTTTTGCCATAACACTTTCACTAAGGCTATACTTTTATTCCTCAACTGTTTAACCTCTTGAGCCAAAATCTTAATTGGTTCCTCTTCATAAGTCATGTCCGGTCGTATCTCAATCTCGATCGAAGGGATCACATGCAAAGGATCGAAACAATACCGTCGCAACATCGACACATAAAACACGTTTTGTATTCTCTCTAACTCCGCCGACAAAGCCAACCGGTAAGCTACTGGCCCAATCCTTTAAATAACCTCATAGGCCCTATGAATCGTGGACTCAATTTGCCCTTTCGACCAAATCTTAATATTTTCTTCCACGGGGATAATTTCAGGAATACTTTATCGCCCACCTGAAACTCGATTTCTTTCATTTTTAAATCCGCATATGACTTTTGTCGATCTGAAGCAGCTTTCAGACTATCATTGATCACTTTCACTTTCTCCTTGGTTTCTTTAACTAGATCAACCCCGTGAATTTACTTCTCACTAAGCTCTGTCCAATACAAGAGAGTCTGACACTTGCGACCATATAAAGCTTCATACGGTGCCATCCGTATACTCAACTGATAACTGTTGTTGTAGGCAAACTCAACCAAAGGTAGATATTTTTCCCAACTACCTTCGAACTCTAAAACACAGCATCGGAGCATATCCTCAAGAACTTGAATCACTCTTTCAGATTGGCCATCGGTTTGTGGATGGAACGCAGTACTAAAATTCAATTTCGTACCCAAGGCTTCCTGCAACTTCTTCCAAAACCTCGAAGTAAACCTTGGATCTCTATCCGAGATAATGGATATAGGCAGCCCATGTAATCTCACAACCTCAGCAATATGCAGTTCAGCTAACTTGTCAAGTGAGTAATCCACACGCACCGATATAAAGTGAGTCGATTTCGATAATCTATCAACATTAACCCACACAACATCTTTCTTTTTTGGAGTCATAGGTAACCCTGTTACAAAATCCATCGTGATTCGATCTCACTTCCACTCGGAAACCATCACTGGTTGAAGTAATCCCGAAGGTACTTGATGCTCAGCTTTCACTTATTGACAGATCAAACACTTTGTAACAAACTCAGAGATATCTCTTTTCATACCCGGCCATCAATACAACTTCTTCAAATCATTGTACATTTTTGTGCTGCCCAGATGTACTGAAAAACAACCATTGTGTGCTTCACGTAAAATTTTTCGGATCAACTCATCATCCTTAGGTACACAAACTCTATCATGAAACATCAAACAATCATCTGAACCAACCCGAAAATCAGAGTCATTTTTCGATTCGCACTGAGCTCTCTTAACTTGCATCTCACTATCATTTTTTGAGCTTCACATATCTGTTGAAGAAATAAAGGTCTAGCCCTCAACTCGGCCAATATAGCATATCATCGGACAATGCTAAGCTCGTACTCAAAGTATACAGGGATTTTCTACTCAAGGCATCTGCAACCACATTTCTACTCAAGGCATCTGCAACCACATTCACTTTCTCTGGGTGGTAATCGATTACTAGTTCATAATCCTTTAGTAATTCGAGCCACCGCCGTTGTCGCAAATTCAAATCCTTTTGGTTCATCAGGTACTTCAAACTTTTGTAATCAGTAAAGATTCGACACTTTTCACCATACAAATAACGACGCCAAATCTTCAAAGCAAAAACGATCGCAACCAACTCCAAATCGCGAGTCGAATAATTCTTTTCATGCGGTTTTAGCTGTCTCGAGGCATAAGCTACTACCTTTCCCTCTTGCATCAGCACACAGTCAAGACCATTTAATGACGCATCACTGTAGACTACAAGCTCTTTTCCCGACTCAGGTTGTACTAAAACCGGTGCTTCAGTCAACAAAGCTTTCAGTTTCTCAAAACTCTGTTGGCACTTCTCGGTCCATTCAAACTTAACATCTTTATGTAACAGTCTCGTCATCGGTGTAGCAATCATGGAGAACCCTTTAACGAACCATCTGTAGTACCCCGCTAAACCTAAAAAGCTCCTAATCTCTGACATATTCCTCGGCGGTTTCCACTCCACAATAGTCGAGATCTTGTTCGGATCAACTCTAATGCCGTCACCCGACACAATGTGTCCTAGGAATCCGACCTCTCGGAGCCAAAACTCACTCTTACTAAACTTAACATATAACTGCTTATCTCTTAGAGTCTGCAAAACAGTTCTCAGGTGCTCTGTATGTTCACTCTCATCCCGAGAATAAATCAATATGTCATCGATAAAAACAACTATAAACTTATCCAAATACGGTCGGAAGATACGGTTCATTAAATCCATAAAGATCGCATGAGCATTCGTTAAGCCAAATGGCATGACAAGGAACTCATAATGGCCATACCTCGTCCGAAATGCAGTTTTCGGCACATCTTGCTCCTTAACCCTCAACTGGTAATAGCCAGACCTCAGGTCTATCTTAGAAAACACCGTAGCTCCCTTTAATTGGTCGAACAAATCATCAGTCCTTGGAAAAGGATACTTATTCTTTATTGTCACATTGTTAAGTTGTCTGTAGTCTATACACAATCTCATCGACCCATCTTTCTTTTTTACAAAAAAAATCGAAGCACCCCACGATGAATAGCTCGGTCTTGCAAAATCCTTATCCGTTAACTCTTGCAACTGAACCTTCAAATCTTTCAACTCTAATGGCGCCATCCTATACAGGGCAACCGAAATAGGTGCTGTACCCGGAACTAACTCAATACCAAACTCAACCTCTCTAACTGGAGGCAATCCGGGTAACTCTTCCGGGAACACGTCCGGATACTCGCACACCACATGCACTGATTCAATCTTTACCTCTGACTCTTGAGTATTTAACACAAAGGCGAGATAGGACTCATACCCTTTTCTCATGTATTTCTCAGCTACCATAGACGGAATCACTACAGACATATTATCCAATTTACCTGATTCAACCCGAATGACATCTCTATTTACACATCTCAATTCAATAAACTTACTACCACAGTTTACTAAAACATTATGAGTAGTCAACCAATCCATGCCAAGAATTAGATCAAATTCATCAAACGGCAACAGCATGAGATTAACCGGAAAATAATGACCTCTAATTGTCAAGGGACAATTTCTACACACTTTGTCAACTAGCACATGTTTTCCTAACGGGTTTGACACTTTTATCACAAATTTCGTAGACTCAATAATCATACTCATGCTAGATGCCAATTTCATGCAAATATAAGAATGGGTAGACCTCGGATCAATCAAAGCAACAACTGAGATATCATGAAGAGAAAAAGTACCCGTTATTACATCTGGAGATGATGCCTCTTCGCGAGCACGAATGGCATAAGTCCTTGCAGGTGCTCTACCCTCTGATCTCATCGCAGAATCTCTAGCTGCACCTCTACTACTAGTCCCACTCCTCGGGTTCCTTTGTGGTCTACCTCTCGAAGGTACATTGCTTGCTCTTACTTCTTGTTTTCTATCATTCTCATCCCTCTCTGGACTGTTCCGAATGAAATGGTCAGGTGAACCACACTTGTAGCAAGTTCGATTATTTCCCCAACACTCTCCAGTATGTTGTCTACCACAATTTAGACACTCCGATTTATTTGACTTTGTATTGCCCACGCTTGCCATCGAGGTGGCCTGAACTCTCGAGCCCGAATATGTATTACCTCAATCTCAGTGTGAATACCCAACTGAAGCAGTCATCCGAGGGTTCATTTTCTTGGACCTCTTTGATTGAGCTTGAAACGATTTACTCATCGGTCTCTTCCTTGCATCTCGGGCCTAAATCATAGCTTTTCTCTTTTCTTTATTCAACTCTTCAGCCTTGCAAGCCCTATCAACCAACACCACAAATTCTTTCAATTCCAAGATCCCAACTAGTAATCTGATATCCTTATCCAGCCCATCTTCGAACCTCTTACATAAAATAGCTTCCGTAGACACACACTCTTGTGCATACTTACTGAGCCTAACAAATTCGCGTTCGTACTCTGCCACAGTCATCTTGCCTTGATTCAATTCAAGAAACTCCTTCCGTTTTTAGTCAACAAATCGCTGACTTATGTACTTCTTTCGAAACTCTTTTAGGAAGAAGTCCCATGTCACTCTCTCTCGTGGTACTACGGATGTCAGCGTTTTCTACCAACGATATGCCGAGTCCCTCAGCAATGACACAGCACATTTTAGGCTCTCCTCAAACGTGCAAGAGAGTTCATCAAATACCCGCATAGAGTTCTCAAGCCAGAACTCCGCTCTCTCAGTGTCATCATCTATGTTGGCTCTAAATTCCTCGGCCCCTTGTTTTCGAATCTTATCGACCGGGAGTTTGGTCATTCTCACCAAATCTATACCTTTAGGAGCCACGGAGACTGACTGAGGTATAGGTGGAGGTGGAGGTGGAGGAGGTTGAGCATTAGGATTTGCTCGTACAAATTCGGTGTATCAGTTACTCATCATGTAGAGAAAGGTTTTTCGAGCCTCTTCTCATTGACACAAAGTCTCGGGTCTACTTTCTACAGGCGCAGCCCCTTGCGCGGGAGCCGGTGCATTACTAGCAGCGTCATCAGCAGTAGCTCGGTCGGGATCCATTTACTATATGAAAACACAGTTTAAAAATTGTCAGGAGTCACCACACTATCAATATACGTTTATGGCATCTATAGCTAGACTCTTGCATACGCTACGGTAGTCCGAGAACCGACTAAACCATAACTCTGATACCACTAAATGTAACACCCCTTACCCGTATTCATTGCCAGAACAGGGTACGAGGCATTACTAGACTTATACACATACAATCGTTCAATACTGAGACCTGACTTTCCACTCTAAATTAAAAACTTGTTTATATCACCTCTTAGACAAGCCTACGAGGCTTAAATCACACTTTAAGAATGGTTTGAGATCAAATCGAACTCTTTAAGAGATCCATAAAAGACTTAGAAAAATTTTCATTAAACAGTCCACACGCCCGTGTGGAGGAAGGGACACGCCCGTGTGGCATATAGCATGCCCGTGTTCCACGCCCGTGTGGATTTATTTCTCAATTCGAACCTACAGGGGTTTTCACACGGCCGGACACACGCCTGTGTCCCTGGCCCGTGTCCCTCGCACGGCCTTGACACGCCCGTGTCTTAACCTGTGTACCAAAAACCTTGGTATTCTGTTTCTGACGTCATCACCCCATAAATGTCACACGGCCTAGGCACACGTCCGTGTCCTTCGACCGTGTGGCGAATTAAATTCCTAATTTTAGGTGCAGACTTCACACGGCCTGGACACACGCCTATGTCTACGGTCGTGCCTTTTACACGACTGAGACACACGGTCGTGTCTCTGCCCGTGTATTTACTACTGAGCATACTGACTTGTAAACCTAGCATATAAGGGGACACACGGCCTAACCACACGCCCATGAGGTTGATCGTGTGTCACACACGGCCTAGACACACACCCGTGTGTCTACCCGTGTGGATAAGAATAAGGCTATTTGCCAAGCTCTTTCTATCACCCCAACTCATACAAGCATAAGTCACATTCGAACATCAACTCAATCGTGCATAATTAAACCAAGTAAATCAATATGCTACTTGCACAATCATGAATAACTTCATCTTTTCATAGATTAATAATAAAGAGCCATCAACTATGGCCTTATACAAAAGAGTTCATCCTTGAATGAGCCAACACATTTGGCCAAAACAACATGACATTTCACTAAGTCTAGTCCCTATACATGTCATACTCAAAATGCTAAGTCTAAATATACCAAGATGCGCTGATAGTGTGGGTGATCTTCTAATTATCTTCGTATCCCGAGCTGTCTCTTTGACACTATAAAACAAGGGAAAAGAAAGGGAGTAAGCTTTAAGCTTAGTAAGTCTACATGTAAACAATAAGCATCATACCATATGCTAATCAACCAAAAATATTACATACTATGTAAGAACAATTCACATTTTCATAATTATGCTTACTCATCTCAACTCTTACCACATCCCAACCATATATCATATACATTACTCATATTTACTTGTACATATGCCCTGCACTTATCACCACAAAGCCACATGAAATTTACACTTAAACAAGTTTCTCGATGAACCCTTCGAAATGATACAAGATAACCGGTGGTTTCGCACACAGCCCACCATTAATCATTAATAAGGTGGTATCGCACATAGCCCACCAAAAATGATAATTATGGTGGTATCGCACATAGCCCAACAAAATAATAAAAAATACGATGGTATCGCACATAGCCCATCATTAATAAATAACAAGGTGGCAACGCACACAGCCCACCACTAATTACGTATTTACAGATATTTGTCCGTACCCACATTTCTATTCCGAGGTTCATTCGAGAATTACTCATTTTCTATCATTTTCAATCAATCTCACCAATAAGTATTTACATCCATACAATGCATCAATAGGTAACAACATATGTATTAAGGATGTATCGTTTACACATAAACTTACCTCGATACAAAATATGTTAATTTGCGGCTTAATCCGTAACCTTGCCTTTTCCCCGGTCAAGGTTGTTTCCACGTTCTTCTTGATCTATAATAATAAAATTTACTCATTTAATCACTACATAATTCATGACACTTCAAAATTTCTACTTAGGCAAAAATGACCGTTTTGCCCTAATTACAATTTTACCCCTAGGCTCGTAAATCATTTTTCATCAAATTTCCTCAGTAAATAAGCCTAGCTGAACATTTATTACTCTTATAAAAACTCACAATACCAATCATTTCATGCATTTACTACTAAATTTATAACATTTACAAATAGGTCCTTTTAGGTGTTTTCATGGAAACACATTTCACAAAAGTTGTTTATTTAACAACCACAATTCATTTTCTTTCCTAAAAACTCAGCAAGCAACACAAGCACTCACATGGCAAATCCCTAAACTTTCAACCATTTTGCAAAATAGTTCCCTCATTAGCTAGCTTAAGCTTTAGGGGTTCCAAAAGTACAAAAATTATCATGAAAGACCTCTAAAATCACTTAATTGTAAGAGAATAGCTTGGTTGAAGTTTGAGCTTTAAAAACCCTTATTCTTGGTTCAATTTTCGGTGGAAGAAGAAATGGAAATAGTAAAAGATGATATCTTCTTTATTTAGTCTTATTTTATTCATTTAGTCACCTAATATCACCAAATTTTTTACCAATTTAATGCTCTTGTCTCCCTTGGCCGGCCATCACTTTTAAGAAGGTGTAATTGCACTTTAAGGACCTTCAATTTAATATTCCATAGCTATCAGACACCTCTAGCTTGTAAAATGAAACTTTCGCACTTTATGCGATTTCGTCATTTTCGCAATTAAGCATACAATCGCTAAAATTAGAGCACCAAAATTTTCATTCATCCTTATAATCATGCTATAACACATAAAATAATATTAAAAATAATTTTCTTCAACATCGGATTAGTGGTCCCGAAACCACTGTTCCGATTAGCCCCGAAATCGGGCTGTTACAACGATGCCATATCCCAGATACGGTTTTACACATAAACTCATAACCCTAATGTCATGACATTTGTATCCTAACTATTCCTAAGGTTCAACCGGGATTTTGAGGTATCAAATCTTCGTCGAATCGTCATCAAGTCAACATTAATCAAATCCATAAAGACAATTTCACAATTCATTCAATATTAAAGTATTAAATACCTAATAATGAAATGCTGTATTATTTACACACGAACTTACCTCGGTACCAAAATATGGCTAACTATTCGATTTAGTCCACAATCTTGTTCTTCCCTCGGTTTAGGTCCGGACTCCATTTTTCTTGACCTATAATAGCAAATTTAGCTCATTTAATTATCACATTATTCAAATCAGTCCAAAAACCATACTTTGGAAAAATTACAGTTTTGCCCTTAAACTTTTACATATTTACAAATTTGCCCCTAGGCTCGAAAAATGAAATCTATTTAATTTCTTCGATTCCCAAGCCTAGTCGAACCTCTTTTATACTTTTAGCAGTCCACATTTTTCATTTAATCACACTTTTACACACATTTTGAAATCTTTTTACAAATAGGTCCTTTTGTCAATTTTCACCAAAAATCACCTAGAAAAAGTTGTTTATCTAACATTAAACTTGCATAATCTAACATGAAACATCAAAATACATGCATGTCACACATGGGTAATTTTTTAAACATGAACCCTAGCTCAAATAAATTGTAGAAATAGCTAGATCGGTTGATAACAACTTTAAAAATGTAAAGAACATTAAAAACGGGGCTAAGATGCATTTACAATCAAGCTTGGAAGTTGAAGAAACCCTAGCTATGGTGACCTTAGAAATTTCGGCTAAGCATGAGGAAGATGGACATGATTTTTGACTTTATTTCCCTTTTAATTCTTTTATTAACCAAATGACAAAAATGCCATTTTTACTAAACTTTCAAATTTTACCTATTCATGCCCATTTTTGTCCATAAAAATAGAAATTGGTCAAATTTCTATTTAATTAAAAATCCATGGCAATTTCATGCTCAAAGCTTCTAGAACATATATTTTGCAACTTATTCAATTTAGTCATAATTATCAAAATGGACACTTTATGCATAAAATTTCTTCATGAAATTTTCACACAATTATGAAATCATGCCATAGACATAAAAATACTCATAAAATAATTATTTCTACTTTGAATTTGTGGTCTCGAAACCACTATTTTGACTAGGCCCAAAATCGAGATGTTACATCGTGTAGCTACCATTCCGACCCACAGCTCGTGTGAACAGGCCCATTTCACAGCTCGTGTGAGCATTATTGGAAAAGAAATGTTACAGTTATATGGGAAGGCACACTATGTGTGAGCATTCCTAAGTATCCGATGTAATTCTAGATGGTTCAACGGGTAAGTAAAGGTAATTGGCAAGGCATGTGTTTAAATGGATAATTGCTCATAAACTTATGAAAGGTAAATTTGGATGAATGCAAATGAATTGAAGGGAACTATATGATTATGTGATGTATGTTATGTTCATAAGATTCATTTGTGAAATGGTTGATTTTCTATATGCATTATACATGAGCCTACTAATTTGTGAGTTTGGTGATGCTTATAGGATTGTATTAAGCTTATGAGTATGGTAAAAATGTTATGCATATTTTTTAAATTGAGCTTAAGAATGGTAAGTTATGTTTGAGTGAGCTTACTAAGCACTAGTTGCTTACGTAGTTATTTTCCTTTGTTTCATAGATTATCAGAAGCTCGATCGGTTGGAAGCTTGTCGAAGATCTATCACACTATCCAACAACCACTTCGGTAGTTTTTGAGTTATTTTGGCCAAAGTTATAAATGGCATGTATAGGACCTTTTTATAATGAATGTCTTTGAATATGTTAGTGAACAATTTGGTATGAATATGTTTTTGGAGTATGTATTTTGTATGTTAGACTTATAATGCTTAGGCAAGTTTAAGTCTTTTGGTCACTTTTAAGTACTTGTAATATATGGTCCTTTTGGTATGTTTGTGGTGCAATGTGAATGGTTAAATTGATGTCTTTATGTAGTTATATTGAATAGGTTTTGTGTTTGAAATGTGGCATTATATCCTTTTTTTGATTGAAGTTGTTTTGGTATAAATGTGGTGCCTTTGAATGGCATATTGGTTAGGTGAAATAGGTTGATTGAATTGGTATGTTTATATTTGTTTGAAAGGTGTTTAGGTCTTTTGAATGTATGCACAAATGGAATGGTTGATTGGGTATGTATTGGTCTTGAAATGGCTTGATTATAAGGTCAAATTATGGAGCACATGGCTTGGGACACGGGTTGTCACACAGCCTTATGTATCAAGTCAATGAGTTACACGGTCTAGCACACAGCCTATGACACGGCCGTGTGACCTAACTCAGTGAGTTACACAGTTTAAGACATGGGCTGGGACACGACCGTGTGTCCCTTTGTTCAAGTATCACACGGTCTGGGTTATGCCACACAGCCTGGCCATAGGGCCATGTGACCCCTATTTTCAAAAAGTTTAACTTTTTCTCATATTTTCTGATTTGTTTCGATTTAGTTTCAGATCGTTTCCAAACAGATTTTAGGGCATTGAAGGCCCGATTTAAGGCCCTAATGTATATGTTTGATAGGGTTGTAATGAGTTTTAGGTAATTTTGTTAAATGAAATTATTGATATGTTTTGATATTAATTGTTCAGATTTGTACGGTAATGCTCCATAACCTTAATTCGACGACAAAAATGAGTTAGGGGTGTTACAACACTTGCATGGTCTATCCTACTTTCTATCCCTAATTACTTTATGCAGACAATTAAAATTCCCATTAGTATTTGCACTAAAATTGAAAAGATTACTCGAGGTTTCATTTGGGGTAAGGATGCAGGTGGTCATAAACCATCTTTGGTTAATTGGTTTGATTGTTGTCAACCATTATCTAATGAGGGTCTTAGTCTCCGTTGTCTTAAAGTGCAGAATGACTCTTTCCTTCTAAAGCTAGGGTTCAATTTTCTCACAAATAAGCAAGCATTGTGGGTTCAGCTTCTCCGTGCTAAATATAAAGTCAAAGACATGTGCCCGGTGGACATATCGAGGGTGAAACACCCCAAACCCGGCCCACGAGCCCAGACCGGTTCTGGTATGTTCCTCGAGTAGAATGTTTCAAATTCATGTTTATTACTTTGGAAAATTTGGGTGGTTTTATAAAAAAAAATACCGAGTTGTTTTGGAGTTAATCTTTAATTCGAAAATTGTTTGTGTTTAGGTGTCTAAACATTTAAAATTTGTTTTTAAGAAAAGTTGCTTAAACTTTAAATTGATAAAATTTGTATCATACTAAATAATTAAAATGCATGCATAAACAGTTTCATACTAGTGGCCTTATTACATCAAAGAAAACCCAAATAAATCCAAAATACTTGAAAATAGAAAGTCCAAGATAAAATAAATTTTGAGTGAGCATGGCCACCATCGAGCTCCCGCCGACCCGGTCCATCACCGAAGCGTCACTGAAAAATATCCCACAACGGGTGAGTCAAACAGACTCGGTGTGTGACAACCAACACTAAGTCCCAACGATTCGGCATAGCGGATCATACATATACATATAGCAATTAAATATAATGATTCAATCCCGAACCCAAACCTATATAACCATCCGCTACACATCACCCGTACCAACCATCACACCGTGGGGACTACTAAGTCGACCCGCCATCCGCTACACATCATCATCGGGCGTCGCAGCACGACTAGCTCATCGCCCTTATAATTTTGTGGCGTAGCCACCGATATAATAATTTTGTGACATAAGTCACCACATTCGAATATTGTGACATGAGTCACCATATTCGGATTATGTGACCGAAGTCACCACATTCGAGATATTGTGGTATAAACCACCAGATCACTTCCCCTTTCCATATAACCCATATGCCCCATGTCATACAAATCATGCAATTATCATGGCTTAGGCCTTATTTCACATTCTTATCAATGTTCACATATGTGCCACAACAGATATTCATAATATCATAACTACAATGAGTAGTAAGTTAACGTGCACTCGAGTACTTTGTACCATTGCATGGTACCCTTAGCCACATCTTACTTATTCTTACTAACACATTCAATAAAACATAACCATAAATCTATTAAGGCTTAGTGCGGGGTACACACCTGGTTTACTTAACGCTTCCACTGAAATCCCAAAAATCTCGATCTAACGCTTTAGATCTCAAATTCCTACATTCGGCCAACCCTTAGTATTTTAGCAAAAGCCTATTCGGCTATAAAGTCAATTCCCGAAGGATTATTGTAACCAAAAATCCTTACCTTGCCGATTTGATTACTAGTCAAATCCCGAAACTGTCACTTGCTCCTTGGGTAGTCGAAATCCCTGCCTACTAACTGTCAGAATCGGCTTATGCATAAACCTATGGAAAATGGCCCTTGGCCGAATACTACATATCACTTACCTTGATCATTTCAAATCTCGAAAGATTCTTTCTTGAAATCGGCTACAAGAGAAATCCTGGAAGACCCTTCAAAGTTTCGGCCAAAGAATTCTAATAGGATTAGTGCTTTGATTTCGGCCACAAGAAAAAGAAATAAAACGATGATGGTAGAATCCTTACCCTTAATATTGAAATCGGCAACACCTTTACCTGAACCCACAGGGCTATCCGGCTAAGAAGACTTACTTTCGGCTTTTGATTGAATAGTAAGGAGTTATGCATTCGGTTTGACGGACAGTAGGGAGATTCGGCTTCAACAAGAATTAAAAGGAAGAGTATGGGACTTAGGGAGAATCGGTTATGATGAGTTTTGAGAGAGAGATATTCGGCCTCTGACGAAAAGAAAAAGAGAATGTAATTTGAGAAGTTTCGGCTTATGGAAGTGAGTAGCAGAAAGGAAGAAAAGAAAACGAACACAAGTAAATTTCTTTGGGATTTTCGGCACACGTGGCAAGATGAGAAAAAGTATGAATTTCAGCACACCCTTCCTACTATACCAAAGCCGAAAATACCATCCTCCAATGCCCCATATTCGGCCAACTCTTCCTCCCATATCAACTCCTTCTTTTTCTCCTAAAATTTCTCTTCTTTACCCATTCAAAAAAATAATTTGAATAATCAACAATTATCCTTTGCCCCTAGCCGAAATTTAAAAAGAATTTAATCACATCTAAAGCTCCTCCCTCAGTCTCCCAATGCCGTCCATTACTACTCCCTATTGTCGCAAAATAAAAGCCTTTTATTTGCTTCCCTTGCAGCTCGAACCTAGCCCCTTGCCCACTGCATATGGCGTCACTTACAGAGGCTTTAAGTGGCGCCTCCAAGCCACTTTAACAAGCTGATTTTTGTGTTGTGTTTTCCCTACAATTTCTCTTAGGGCCTCCTCTGTCTAGCTTTCTCTTTTAAGCTTAAAATCAAATAATTTCTAAGGCATTTTCCTACATTCTAAGGTTCTCAAAAATTCATAAAACACATTTATCACACACATAGACATAATTTCACATTTATTTAAGCACAAATGCATAAACCCAAAAATCCAGGATATTACAGTTCTACCCCCCTTAAAATAATTTCGACCTCAAAATTTCCTGGCTAAAATAAGTGAGGGTATTGCTGTCGCATTGCTTCTTCTGGCTCCCACGAAGCTTCCTCCGATCCATGATTGCGCCATAATACTTTAACTAGAGGAACTGATTTCCTCCGTAGCACTTTCACATCTCGTTCCAAAATCTGAATCGGCTCTTCCTCGTAGGACAAATCTGGTCTTAGCTCCACCTCCTCAACTAGAACTACATGAGATGGATCCGATCGATAGCGACGTAGCATAGAAACATGGAATACATCGTGCATTTGCTTCAACTCCGGAGGCAACTCTAACTGGTATGCCACTGGTTCAACTCGCTTCAATACCCGATAAGGTCCTATAAACCTTGGACTTAATTTCCCTTTTGCGACCAAATCTCATAACCTTCTTCCAAGGCGATACCTTAAGAAACATTTGATCTCCCACATCAAATTCTATCTCCTTTCACTTAAGATCTGCATACGACTTACATGCATCGCCGACGCTTCCTTTAACTGCGTCTGAATTACTTCAACCTTTTCCTCGGATTCTGCCACAATCTCTGGGCCCAAAACTCGACGTTCTCCCAATTCTGTCCAACACGTAAGAGTGCGACACTTCCGTTCATACAGCGCTTCATACGGTGCCATCCGAATACTGGCTTGATAGCTGTTATTATATGCAAATTCTGCTAAAGGCAAATATTCTTCCCAACTTCCTCTGAAGTCTATCACACAGCCCATTAACATATCCTCTAACACTTGGATCACTCGCTCAGATTGACCGTCTGATTGTGGATGAAATGCCGTACTGAAGTCTAATCTGGTGCCCAAAGCTTGATGTAGTGCTTTCCAAAACCGAGACGTAAACCTTGGATCCCTATCCGAGATAATCGATACCGGCACTCCATGCAACCTCACAATCTCCGCCACATACAACTTCGCCAACTTCGGCAAAGAATAATCAACCCAAGACCGAATGAAATGCGCAGACTTTGTCAATCGATCCACTATCACCCATACCGAGTCCTTCTTAGTAGGCGTGAGGGGAAGCCCACTAACGGTTCATGGTGATTCTCTCCCACTTCCATCGCGGAATCTTTATCGGTGAAGCAATCCTGACGAACTCGGTGTTCAAATTTAACTTGTCGACACGTCAAGCACTTCCTACAAATTCGGTAACTTCCCTTTTAAGACCGTGCCACCAAAATCGTTCTCTTAGATCCTCAGACAACTTGGTACCTCCAGGATGCATAGCATAAGGGTCGCTATGCGATTCTGAAGAATTCTCTGCCTTAACTCCTTGTTCTTAGGCATACAGACCTTACCCTTGAAACACAATACTCCCTCGTCATTAATACCATAGTCTTCCAACTCTCCACTCTGCACTTGTTGCAACTTAACACTTAGATCATCATCTGCCAGCTGTCCTTCTTTCACCTCATTCAACCATGACGGCTTAACTTGCAATTCTGCCAGCAAACTTCCATCATCATACAAGCTAAGATGTGCAAACATCGCCCTCAGATCCGACACTACTTTCCGACTTAGGGCATCTGCCACTACATTTGCCTTGCCCGGGTGATACTCTATAGAACAATCGTAGTCTTTCAATAACTCCACCCACCTTCGCTGTCTCAAGTTCAGCTCCTTCTGAGTCAACAGATACTTAAGACTCTTGTGGTCCGTGTAGATCACTGACTTTTCTCCATATAAATAATGCCTCCATACCTTAAGAGCAAAGACCACTGCTGTAATGGCCTAAATTCAAGGTTATCGGAACAATGGTTTCGCAACCATAAATCCGATTTAAAGAGAAATTTATTTTAATATATTTGCATAAATATTTATATGATAGGAAATATTTTTATAAATATTTATAAAATGTTAGTAATGTGGTATTAAAATTTCGTTAGAAAATTTTAACGTCTGGGTAGGTAATTAAATGAAAAAGACTAAATTGAAAAATGTGTAAAAGTTTAATTATAGATTAAAAGAAAGTATAAAGGACCAAAATGGCAATTATGCCATTTTGTAAAGTTGAGGCGGTGTATTGTATAAAAATCTGAGATTTTTATAAAGATAATTATTATTATAAATTAATAATAAGATATATTATAAAAAGGAAAGGAGAAAAGAAACAAAAGCATAAAACAAAAAGAAGAACAGAGAGCAAACGTGAAGGAAAGGAAGAAGAAGAGAAAAGAAAGAAAAAAAGGGAAAATTGAAAATTTGAAGCTTGGAGTTTAATTTGGTAAGTTAATTTAGTCCTTTTTCTTTTAATTTTGATGCTTTATAAGTTTTAGAACAAAGTTTTGATGAATTTAAGTTGAAGTTTTTGAAGTTTTAGAGTTTTTGAATATAGCATATGATGAACAAAATGATGAATTAGTGGTTTAATTGAAAGAATTTGAAGTTAGAATTTGATAAAGGACTTAATTGCAAAACAAGCTATAAGAAAACAGTTTTGGGACAGCAGCAGTAGAGTAAGTTTGAAAATTCACCAAAAATCGTATAAGTGGAATTAGAAGTTGATTGAGATATGAAATTAAAGCTTATTGAGTCTATTTTCATATGAAAGAAACAGGGAAAGAAAAGAAATTCTGTATTTTGAGATATTTATATTTTTGTAAGACTGGTTCAGAATGAATTCGGGTTCCCCTGTTTTTCCTTTAGAAAATCATCAAAAATTGAAGAAAAATAATTATGGGATTAAATTTATATGTTTAGAATCCTGAATAAGTCTATTTTCAATAGAAATAAACTATAACATCATCTGAATCCTGTATGAAGAGATAATTAATTTTTAGTGAAGAAGGGTCAGAACTGTCAAACAGCAGAACAGGGGTGACTTTAAAGAATAAACTGTACTTATTGGCTAAACCAAAAATTCTGAAACTTTTATGGGAAGAAGATATGTGAGTCTAGTTTCAGGGAAAATTAACGGTTCTTAATTTGGAGTTCTGTAGTTCGAGAAATAAATAATTTAGTGACTATGACTCAAGTAGACAGATTTGAACAAACTAAGAATAATAATAGAATTATAGAAAATGCTACATGAGAACATGAAATGTATTGAATTGATGATTGAATTTATTTATTTAGATCCGGAAAACTCAAATACGAAGCTAGATCGAGGAAAGGAAAAAGTCCCGGATTAGTAGATTTTATAAACGAACTAGTATCGAGGTAAGTTCATGTAACTTGAATTATATTCTTAAATGCTTGAAATGTATGTTATTGATGTGAATATAATTTGAATGTTCATTGCATGAAAATTTATGAAACATTGATATATTTGATAAAAAGGGGAAGAAATCCCGGTTGAATGAAAGGAAAATTCGATGGATCTCTGAAAAGGAATTGACGGTAAAAGGATCTAGCCCGACGGGTGATCCTATCTGGTATAGCCCTCCCAAGAATATGTGTAAAATGGATTTAGCTTGACGGGTAATCCGAATTAGGTCTCAATTTAGCCTGGACTGGTAATTCGGATCCAAGCTCATTAGAGTAATTGTCGTTGCGGGATTTAGCCTCGGATGGTAATCCCGACAATACTCTATGAGTTTATATTACTGTGATTTAGCTCGACTGTAATCCCATTGTAAGGATGAGGTTCGCGAGAGTGTGCTCTCTCAAATGGAAATGTGCGCACATGAACATGAATTGACGGATCGAATTTGTACACTAAAGTGTACCCAAAAATCCATCGAAATTCCGAGAAATTCAACGGGACAAATATGGAAAAATAACAAAGAAATGGAAATCATGGTATTGATGAGCTCATCAATCATGGTATAAATTATTGATTCATGGAAATTATTAGGCTAACTTGAATGTTGAGTTTGTGCATGATAGGGTAATAACGTATTGAATGGATATATGAATGTTTATTATATTGTATTGAAAATATTAGGTAAGTATAATTCTTGTTACATGGGCTTACTAAGCACAAAGTGCTTATCCTGTTTCTTTTTTTCCCTGTTTTGTAGTGTTAAGAGCTCGGAGGTCGGATTCAGTCGGAGACATATCACACTATCAACCTCAAGATTTCGGTATATAAAGAAACTTTATTTTGGAAAACAATGGCATGTATAAGCTAATAAAGTAGATGTTAATATGAAATGAATGTAAGGTTAGCCATTGGTATGGCTAATAAATCTTGTTTTGGTATGTGTTAAAGTTATCTTATAATATGCATGAATTTATTATTAAAAAAAAAAATTCAGAAACTCCGGTAATGTCTCGTACTCTATTCTGATATCGAATACGGGTAGGGGGTGTTACAACTGCCGCCAATTCCAAATCATGCATCGGGTAGTTAACCTCGTGTGGCCTTAATTGTCGAGACGCATAAGCGACTACCTTCCCGTCTTGCATCAGGACACATCCTAATCCTGTGTGAGAAGCATCACAGTACACCACAAAGTCCTTCCCCGCCTCAGCTTGAATTAAAACTGGAGCTTCAAAAAAACTCTTAAGCTTCTCAAAGCTCTCCTGTTGCTTATCTCTGTCCATACGAAAGGTACTTCCTTTCTCAACAACTTCATCAACGGTGCGGCTATTGACGAGAACCCTTCTACGAACCTTCTGTAGTAGCCTGCCAATCCCAAGAAACTGCGAACCTCTGCCACCGACTTAGGTGGTTTCTAATCTAGCACTGCCTCAATCTTCCTAGGATCCACTCTTATACCTTCTGCAGACACTACATGCCCTAAGAATGCGACTTCCTTCAGCCAAAATTCGCACTTGCTGAATTTGGCATAAAGCTTCTTCTCCCTTAATACTTGCAACACAACCCGGAGATGCTCATCATGTTCCTCCTCAGACTTGGAGTATACTAGGATATCGTCTATGAAAACAACGACGAACCTATCCAAGTAAGGTTGAAAAACCCGGTTCATCATATCCATGAACGCGGCTGGGGCATTCGTCAATCCGAACGGCATTACTAAGAACTCATAATGCCCGTATCTTGTCCGGAAAGCCATCTTATGGATATCCACCTCCTTGACCTTAAGCTGATGATACCCAGACCTTAGATCTATCTTCGAAAACACCGCGGCTCCCTTAAGCTGATCGAACAAGTCGTCTATCCTTGGCAACGGGTACTTGTTCTTGATGGCCAGCTTATTCAACTGACGATAATCTATGCACATACGCATAGTTCCATCCTTCTTCTTCACAAACAAGACCGGTGCTCCCCATGGAGACACACTGGGTCGGATAAACCCATGATCAAGCAACTCTTGGATTTGAGCCTTGAGCTTAACCAATTCCTTTGGTGCCATTCTATACGGAGCGATAGATACTTGGGCGCTGCTCTGTGCAACAAGTCAATTTCAACTCCACCTCCCTATCGTGGGTATTCTGTAATTCCTCCGGAAAGACATCCACAAATTCCTTCTATCGTTCTAACCCCTTCCACACTTGTTTCATTAGTGTCCAAGGCACTCAACCACATCGGAAAAAAAGCGGACATCCTTTCCTTACCATCTTCTCCGCCTTAAGAGCGGATACTACATTCGACAAATAGTTCCGTCTTTCGCCCATCACCACAACTTCCTTATCGTCGGGAGTTCTCAACGACATGCGTTTAGCGGCACAATCCATATTCGCATCGGTACTTCACTTACCAATCCATGCCTAAGATTAGATCAAATTCCCGAAGGGTAGTTTCACTAAGTCAATCTGAACCTGCGTCCCCGAACTTCTAAAGGCACTTCCTTAAAGAGTTTATCTACTATCACGATGCGCCCTAAAGGACTAAGTACACCATCTTCCTAGGTGCAGTCTCAAAGTTCACATGCAAAGTTTCAATACTTTACTAGCAACATAGGAATGAGTTGACCCTATGTCTATCAAAGCAATAAAGGGTAACTCAAAATAAGAAACGCGTGCAGTTATAATATCGTGTGCATCGCCGTCTTCCTCCGACTTAACTGCATATACCGATCCCCGTTGTCTAGCCTCGATGATACCAACACCTCTACACGGTGTTCTACGTCCCTCTTCGGTACCATTTCTCTCGCCATTCGGACCATGACCCACCGAGGTCTGCTGTCCCCTCTTCCACTGATTAGAACCTTGACCTGTTGGTCGCCCCCGCCTATTTTTATAGGATGAGTCCTTAATCATGTGGTCCTTGGACCCACATTTGAAACATCCCCTGTCTTCTTCCAACACTCTCTTAGGTGCCTCTTCCCACACTGATCACAAGTACGACATCGCCTCTCCTGTCACAACTTGCGACCTCGCGGCCCATCAACTCTAGGCCTCTTCTGCGCATTCCCGGATGACCACGACGACCCAAAACCTCTTTTTGCCTATTTCGGTCGGTGATACGCCTCACGAGTCCTTAATTCCTTCGGCTACTTTAGCCTTCTCTACTAACACGGCAAATTCCCGCTCCTGCTGCGGAGCTATCAACAACCTCAGGTCATCCCTCAATCTGTCCTCAAACCAGACACATCGTTCATGCTCCGTAGCCACGATACCTCGAGCATACCGGCTCAACCTTAAGAATTCACCTCGCGTACTCGCTACTGAACTTGTTCCCTTGAACCACCCCGAAATGCCTTCCTCTCTGTGCATCAAGATAACTAGTTCCAACATACTTCTTCTCGTACGCCACTTTAACATACTCCCAAGTGAGATCCTCACCGTGTGGCACCATTTCGAATCGTGAGCCACCATTGATATGCCTCATCGCGAAGTAGCGACACCATTCCTTTCGCCTTTCTCCTCGGCGGTCGGATCCGGCTCATCCATAATTCGTTCCGTCGCCTCCGGTCAATACTCACCGGTAGTGTTGGGTGCCACACGGTCATACGCCACGGAATACCTCGGCTCCATTGGCTCGAAGTCGCTCGGTGCAGATTTTCGAGCTCCCATACCTCCACCGCTCCAACCACCATCTCAAGAACTTGCGGCATTGCTGCGAGCATCGCATCATCCCCGTCGATCTTGCTGCTCAACACCAACAAACCGGTGGTGGTGGGGTGGTGGTACCTCATTTTCGGACCCTTGTCCGGACTCTAACGGTTCCGATACGGTCATTCTACCTCTACCACGTCCTCGCACATTACGACCAGCGCCCCTAGACTCATTTCTACGATCGCGCTTTAATGCTTTTAAGGAATTTTATGCATTAGTCTTTGTTCCACTGATTATCCGCGAAGAAATTTTATGAAAAGAAGTTTAATAGCAGCTTCTTTCGATCATTTCAAAGTTTTCGTTCGAGTGTTTTCTATCCTAATTCGTAGAAACACAATCATTCAAGTGAGTACCCTCTGCACACATTCACTATTCAAACATTTTAAATCTGTCTCCTATCCTGTGGGTATTTTTGTCATTTCTCTTACAGGGGTATTTTGGTAATAAATTGGGGTCAATTTGAAAATTTTGTAAATCAGGGGTAATTTCGTAAATTTTCCAATTCAAGGTATCTTAATGTTTTGCAAAATAGGAGTTTCTAGTATTTTGGAAAAATATCTTAGTAAAAGTCAAAGGTAGTATGGTAGTTTAAAATTTTCAAACCAAGGGCATTTTAGTAATTTTACAACCAGGGGTACTTAGGTAATTTTGTAAGTCGAAAATATTTTGGAGAATTTTTTTTTTTCAAAATAGTTTTTCCACAATTCAAAGGGGTAATTTGGTGATTTTTAAAACTAGGGTTTTTATAAAAATACGGCTAGTACCTTTCGGGTTTTATTTATTGAGTTTATCCCGTGAATAAGTCCTCTTGGTTAGGGTGAACCGTGGCTACGCACCAGGTAGGATTTGAGCGAAGAGGAGGTGAGTCACGAGTACTGCTTAAATACCAGGCTCTACCTGAATCCAATCCTAGACATGCGCACAATGGTTACCACACCCTAACTCGGCGACTTAGTCACAGGGTTGTTCAATTAGGCCTTAAAGTTTTATGTAATTGTTGGGGTATACTAGTCCTAGGGTTCAAGAACTTACAATATACTAGTCTACGTTCCCGTTATACAGTAAATCACACAATAGTTAGGGGTACTTACCTGGTGGACTTCGGGTCGGAGACTTAGGTGCCATGCCAGAAAACCTGTTCATTTCACAAAAATTTTCACAAAACTTATTTGGGCTCTATTTTGAAAACGTTATGGGCTTTAAACCCAAGGCCGAGAGTTTAAAACTGGGCTCTGATACCAAACTGAAACACCCCAAACCCGGCCCACGAGCCCAGACCGGTTCTGGTATGTTCCTCGAGTAGAACGTTTCAAATTCATGTTTATTACTTTGGAAAATTTGGGTGGTTTTATAAAAAAAAAATGCCGAGTTGTTTTGGAGTTAATCTTTAATTCGAAAATTGTTTGTGTTTAGGTGTCTAAACATTTAAAATTTGTTTTTAAGAAAAGTTGCTTAAACTTTAAATTGATAAAATTTGTATCATACTAAATAATTAAAATGCATGCATAAACAGTTTCATACTAGTGGCCTTATTACATCAAAGAAAACCCGAAATAAATCCAAAATACTTGAAAATAGAAAGTCCAAGATAAAATAAATTTTGAGCTGAGCATGGCCACCACTGAGCTCCTGCCGACCCGGTCCATCACTGAGCGTCACTTGAAAAATATCCCACAACAGGGTGAGTCAAACAGACTCAGTGTGTGACAACCAACACTAAGTCCCAACGATTCAGGCATAGCAGATCATACATATACATATAGCAATTAAATATAATGATGCAATCCTGAACCCAAACCTATATAACCATCCGCTACACATCACCCGTACCAACCATCACACCGTGGGGACTACTAAGTCGACCTACCATCCGCTACACATCATCGAAGGCAGTCGCTGCAGACGACTAGCTCATCGCCCTTATAATTTTGTGGCGTAGCCACCAGATAATAATTTTGTGACATAAGTCACCACATTCGAATATTGTGACATGAGTCACCATATTCGGATTATGTGACCAAAGTCACCACATTCGAATATATTGTGGTATAAACCACCGGATCACTTCCCTTTCCATATAACCCATATGCCCCATGTCATACAAATCATGCAATTATCATGGCTTAGGCCTTATTTCACATTCTTATCAATGTTCACATATGTGCCACAACAGATATTCATAATATCATAACTACAGTAGTAGTAAGTTAACGTACATGAGTACTTTTTACCATTGCATGGTACCCTTAGCCACATCTTACTTATTCTTACTAACACATTCAATAAAACATAACCATAAATCTATTAAGGCTTAGTGCGGGGTACACACCTGGTTTACTTAACGCTTCCACTGAAATCCCGAAAATCCCGATCTAACGCTTTAGATCTCAAATTCCTACATTCGGCCAACCCTTAGTATTTTAGCAAAAGCCTATTCGGCTATAAAGTCAATTCCCGAAGGATTATTGTAACCAAAAATCCTTACCTTGCCGATTTGATTACTAGTCAAATCCAGAAATCATCACTTGCTCCTTGGGTAGTCGAAATCCTCGCCTACTAATCTGTCGAGAATCGAACTTATGCATAAACCTATGGAAAATGGCCCTTGGCCGAATACTACATATCACTTACCTTGATCACTTCAAATCTCGAAAGATTCTTTCTTGAAATCGGCTACAAGAGAAATCCCGGAAGACCCTTCAAAGTTTCGGCCAAAGAATTCTAATGGGATTAGTGCTTTGATTTCGGCCACAAGAAAAAGAAATAAAACGATGATGGTAGAATCCTTACCCTTAATATTGAAATCGGCAACACCTTTACCTGAACCCACAGGGCTATCCGGCTAAGAAGACTTACTTTCGGCTTTTGATTGAATAGTAAGGAGTTATGGATTCGGTTTGACGGACAGTAGGGAGATTCGGCTTCAACAAGAATTAAAAGGAAGAGTATGGGACTTAGGGAGAATCGATTATGATAAGTTTTGAGAGAGAGATATTCACCTCCTCTTAAAAGAAAAAGAGAATGTAATTTGAGAAGTTTACGACATGGAAGTGAGTAGCAGAAAGGAAGAAAAGAAAACGAACACAAGTAGATTTCTTTGGGATTTTCGGCACACATGACTAGATGAGAAAAGAATGAATTTCTAGCACACCCTTCCTACTATACCAAAGCCAAAAATACCATCCTCCAATGCCCCATATTCGCCCAACTCTTCCTCCCATATCAACTCCTTCTTTTTCTCCTACAATTTCTCTTCTTTACCCATTCAAAAAAATAATTTGAATAATCAACAATTATCCTTTGCCCCTAGCTGAAATTTAAAAAGAATTTAATCACATCTAAAGCTCCTCCCTCAGTCTCCCAATGCCGTCCATTACTACTCCCTATTGCCGCAAAATAAAAGCCTTTCATTTGCTTCCCTTGCAGCTCGAACCTAGCCCCTTGCCCACTGCATATGGCGTCACTTACAGAGGCTTTAAGTGGCGCCTCCAAGCCACTTTAACAAGCTGATTTTTGTGTTGTGTTTTCCCTACAATTTCTCTTAGGGCCTCCTCTGCCTAGCTTTCTCTTTTAAGCTTAAAATCGAATAATTTCTAAGGCATTTTCCTACATTCTAAGGTTCTCAAAAATTCATAAAACACATTTATCACACACATAGACATAATTTCACATTTATTTAAGCACAAATGCATAAACCCAAAAATCCAGGATATTACAGAGGGGTTCGTGTTCCTTTGTTTGGAGGTTCCTTTCGAAGGTATGGCCTCTCTTGCACCAAAGTTTTGCTTGGTTTGTTGGTGATGGTAGACCAATCGTGGTATGGACGAATAATTGGGTTCCAAAAATTGGTTCTTTTATTAACTTTTGTCGTAATATGGATCTCATTAATATGGATACTACCCTTTGGGAGGTTACGTTAGTTGACGATAGTTGGGATTGGAATTTTTGGCATTGTATGGTAGATAGAAATGTTGTTCCTTATATTTCAGGTATCATACCTCCGAATCCTTCTATTGGGCAAGACGAACTAATTTCCAAATGGTCTACTAACGGTGAGTTTACTGTCAAATCGACATATAAACACCTGATGCAGAACTGTTTGAGACCTGTAGACAGCAAATGGAAATTATCTTGGTCTTTTGAGGACCTTCAACACGTTAGACAATTCTTCTGGTTAGTTTTTAAGGAACAATTGCTAACGAATGCCGAAAGATTCATAAGAGGTATGGTTGGCAATCCTTCTTGCTTAATTTGTGGTAATTCTGAAGAATCTATCATCCATGTTTTGCGAGACTGTAACAAGGCTCGTGCTCTGTGGAAACAACTTATCATTGAAAGATGTTTAATGCAATTTTTTCCATCCCGTTATTAGACTAGATCACTTTAAATTTAAGGAATGATCTTGATTTAGTCTATACTGAGGTAGAGTGGCAATCTCTATTTGGTATAATTTGTTGGAATATGTGGAAACAGAGGAATATGTGGATTATCCAAGGGGTGGATGTTGATTTAAAGCATATTCTTATCTCTTCATGGAGTTGGGCGAGTTCTATCAAGCATTGTCTTGTTTCATCTGTTGGATCTTCTAGGAGTCTTAGCCGTTGCAGTAATTGGAAACCTCCTCCGTCGGGGTTTGTTAAACGGATAGGGTGAAATCCTCGAGTTTAGGATTTCCATCAACTGCTGTTGTGGCATTAGAGGTGTGGGCAAAATATTGGAAGATGTAGTGTCGAGCAGACGGAACTTTGGGCGATTTATGATGCCCTTGTGTTGTCTTAGGATGCTAAATGGGATATTATTATTGTTGAAACGGATTATGCCCAAGCCCTTGTAGCAATCTCGGACAAATCTTGTGGTAAATCGAACAGGGATTTAGTGATAAAAATAAAGGAACTTTGTAGTAGAAAGTGGCAGGTGATTTTACAGAAGGTCCCAAGAGAAGCTAATGTTACAACTCACATATAGGTTGGTGCAATGCAAAAGATCTCATATGGTTCTATCAGGTTCAAGGAAATCCCAACAGAAATCATTGAGCAAGTTTAGTTTGATGGCAACCCAATTTGTAGTACAACTACTTTATCTTTGTAATTGATTTATAAAAATGGGGTATAGAGAATAATAGTACACATTGAGAACCAAAAATAAAGTATAATAGCCAAATTAATAAAAAAATGTACAAATACCAAAGTGATAATTTAACAACAGTACAGTTGCTTTATTTTTCAAACTAATATTTTTAGCCACGTCGTCTCCTATTTCGAACAAAAAGAAAGAGTTTGGGCGGGTTGAAGTTCCCTTCTCAATTCCCGTTCTATTTCTCCATTGACCTCTATCTCCTGACAATCACCATTGAAGCGAAACCAAAGCGTATCTCTTTTCGTCTCTGAATCTCATCAGTCAGCAACTGAACAAGAAAACTTACAATTAACTTCTGCTGTCTACAGCTACTAGTCTACTACCTAGGTACTTAATTTGTTCGTTAATAATATGAATTAATCTGTCAAACCCTAGAAATTCTAACTCCTCACCGTCTTTGCTAATCGTTTAGAACAGCACTATAGGCAGCTCATAGTCATCCACGATGCCGTAGTGCTAGGAACTGCTCTCAACGAACGCATCCTCAGCTCTCTTCTTTCTGTTCATCGACTCAAGGTCTTCTTTTTTCTTTTTCTTCCCATTTACCTGCTGCTATAATATATTTCCTATCTTCTTTTCTTCGTTTTTCTTTTAAGTAATTGATTTCTGATCCTAGATCTTGATGGATACATCTTAGATTTGTGTACGGATCTGTTGGATATCGTTGCCATTGATTAAGGCAAACACCACGTCTATGCCTCTCTTTCTTTTTCTCTCCCCCCCCCCCCCACCTCCTTTTTCTGCACCATTCCTTATCGAGGTGCCTTTGATTAAGGCATGGATCTGTTACATTTTAACGAGGTTGCTGCAAATAGGATCTGTTTCCCCTAAAATTTTCAATCCTCCTGTAAACAGTAGCTGCAACGATGCAATTATACTGAAATAAATCAGTTTAATCTAATCAAGGGATGCCAACTACTGACATCCCCTGTCAAATGTGAAAAATTCTCATGATCCTGCTTGTATAGTTGATCATTGAAACTCGAATTTTGACTATTCTTTTTTTTGAGTAAAATCTCTTTATCGTCTAACTATCCCCAATTGCTTGCACTATGTAACTCTTGAAAATGTTTGTGCTAAGGTAAAGTGAGTCTTCTAGATAAGCTTGGTTTTCCTAAATGCTTTACTTGAGAAAGGAAATGCAACTTGTTTATCCTATAACGTTGATTTCAAAGCAGAAAGTGTCTTTTGTTTCGCTCTTTTTGGAAAATTACAAAATGGTGCTAGATATTTATTATATTACTTTTGTTGTTTGTTCATTTCATTTGGTGCTGTTCATCATGCATTTAGGTTCTGCATATGGATAGGAACGAGTACTATGGAGGAGAGCCTACATCACTCAACCTGATTCAGGTTCCATTTTCTGCATAGTCCAAAGGCCCAGCTAATCTATTGATTTGTTTTCCTTTTTCTATTTATTGATTAATGCCTTTAAATTATTTGTTGGCAGCTCTGGAAGGCAAAGTTAGTGGTGTAACATCTGAAGGTGAAACTGCCAGGTGTAAGAAAGTTGTTTGGGACCCTTCCCACTTGTGAAAGAAGGAATTACTGTACTACTTTTTTCTTTACCTTAGCATTTTCTCAATTGGAAGCAATATAACTCATGATCTTATGGAGTTTTTCTCCTTCTTTCATTTTAAAGAATGCTGAAGAAACAACTCTTTCTCAACAGGTTCACTTGCAGATTATCCTGCCACAAAAGCAGTTGGGTCATAAATCAGACATGTAAGTTCACTTTGGAATTTTTCTTAATAGGAAGCTTTATTAAAGTAAGATATAAGGGGCTCTCAATGATTACCATATATGAATTTTGCGATTTGATTAAATAGAACTATATCTGGTACCTTTCTTGTTCCTGGTATCCTGTATTATGGGATAGAGTCCTTCCTACATATTCTTGGAACAGCTAAAGAGAACGTTTGATTCTATTCTTCATTGATTTCAGTTTATAGTTTATGTTGCTGCAAGAGGCATGCATTTGGGTTTTTCAAGACATATTTTCTCTTCATTTTTTTCCTGGCCGTTTGGGGTGTATTTTGACCTAAATTTCTTTCCATGTCAAATTGACACTACTTGTCACTTAACAGTACTGCGCTCAATTTGTGAAATTTTACTGTTCTTTTGACTTTACAGTGTAATTGTATGATGGAAATGCAAGAGAGCCCACGAACACCCGTAGTCATGGCGCAGCTTTCTTGGTTTTTTGGCATAGCCACGATCGTAAAGCTTCTACTAATCCCATCCTACCACAGCACAGACCTGGAAGTCCATCGCCACTGGCTGGCCATTACCCACTCTCTTCCTCTCAGCCAATGGTACACTGATGAGACGAGTGAGTGGACCCTTGATTACCCTCCCTTCTTTGCCTACTTGGAACGCTTTCTTTCCATGTTTGCCCATCTAATTGACCCACAGATTGTTCATCTCCATCATGGCCTCAATTACAAAGCCAATTCTGCCATCTATTTCCAGAGGATGTCAGTAATTGTCTCAGATTTGTTTCTCTTATATGGGGTTTACAGATCAACTCTAGCTCTGGCATCTCTGAAGCGGAATTTGATATGGTTATTGGTGATTTGGTCTCCGGGACTCCTTATTGTGGACCATCTGCATTTTCAGTACAATGGGTTTTTGTTTGGCTGGTTGTTGTTATCACTCTCATTTTTGGCACAAGGAAGAGATGTGATGGGTGGCTTTCTGTTTGCTGTGTTATTGTGTTTTAAGCATTTATTTGCGGTGGCAGCCCCTGTTTATTTTGTATACTTGCTAAGGCATTATTGTAGAGGTGGGCTGGTTCGGGGTTTTGCTCGGCTTTCAGTTATGGGGGCTATTGTTGTGGCAGTTTTTGCAGCAGCATATGGGCCATTTGTGTATCATGGACAGGTAGGTCATCCTTTGATTTACTTTTATGTGTTCTGGCTTATTCTGCAGCGAGTTTCTCTTTTAACTATATGATTTGCCCTTAGTTTTGGGTTTTTAACCACTGGCCCTCAATCTTTCCATCTTGTCCTGGTTGCTGTTGTACCTTCTTCTCATTCATTTAGAAGTACATATTTTTACGCAAATTTTATGGTTTCACTATTAGTCATGCTGAAATTGCGAATGTCTATAGCCATTAGTTTCCTTGACCTGTTATATATAGTGCTAAGTATTCTCCAAATACCTTGCAGATACAACAAGTCATCCGCCGGATGTTTCCTTTTGGCAGGGGACTTTGCCATGCTTATTGGGCTCCAAACTTTTGGGTTTTCTATATAATGTTAGATAAAGGGATTGCTTTCTTGTTGAGGAAATTTGGCTTCAATATTCCGGCACCAGTAGCTTCATTCACTGGTGGACTAGTTGGCGATGCATCACCATTTGCCATATTACCTCGGGTAAGAAGGCTACTGAGTTTTTTTCTTTTCCAAAAAGGAGAAAAAGAAAAAGAAGGCTACTGAGTAAATATCATAGATTGATCTTATAGCCCTCTCCCCTTACCAATCCCCTACGCTTATCCCTTTGGTAATCATGTCATCTCAGAACTGGGGAAAGGCATTGGCTGTGAGTAGGATTGTTAGATATAAACAAGGATGCTTGATATTTAACAGTTGATGAAATGCTATTTCCTTTTTGTCTGTGGTAAATGTACTGATTAATCTGTCTTATATTGGATCTCCATGAAATGACAGGTAACACCCCTGACAACCTTCATTATGGTCCTGCTTGCCTTATCGCCTTGTCTTTTTAGAACTTGGAAGGATCCCAGGCCAAGGTTGATTGTCAGATCAGTCGCATATGCATACACTTGTGGGTTTTTATTTGGGTGGCATGTTCATGAGAAAGCATCACTACACTTTTCCATCCCCCTTGCTATTGTTGCTGTGGAAAGTTTGGAGGACGCAAAGCATTACTTCTTGCTATCTATAGGTAATGCTTCTCCTCTGTTATCTCTTTGTTGACTTTTGAACTTGTATAGATATCACAACTCAAAAGAATTTCAGCATTGTCAAGGGTACAGGGCACACTGAGGCACTAGAACCCTCTTATTGCCTGACTCAAGGTGTAAAAGTTGTGCTCAAGTGCAATATACAGACTTGTGTTTTTGTGTGTATATACTTATGATATATAATAAGCTCTAAAAGAGGGGTCTAGTTTATCTACGAAACATGCAATTCTTTTGTTGGTTAATATGTGTGATTTACTTAGTGTCGATGTCTGTTATTGAATACTAAAATATTGGGAAGTAGATGGTTTGATACTAGCCCTTTATTAGTTAAAGTACATCTAATGAAAGAAGTTAAAAATAAAAGAAACAAGAGAGAACTTAATGAGGTGGGCTATTTTTATGCCTTTTGCCTTATTAAAAGTGCGCTTAGGCAAATCACTTGCCTGAATGTGTCTCGCCCAAAAGGGTTTGTGGAGCATTTGTTGTTAAGCGCCACCCATTTTGTACCATGGATGAATGAATATGCTTCTGTGGTTTCAGCTGTTACCTAGTTTATTATAGTTACTTTACTGCTTTCGTGCACATTTTGTGATGAGTTTTATCATTTGTTGGATAACTTTGAAATGAATTTGTATATTAAAACTGTCGATAAAACTGATTAAGCAGAAGGCAGTCGTACATTATAAGACCGATGGTGAAAAATGTTGGCATGCGTGGGTTTTCCGTGTCAATTTCAGTTTAATGCATAAAGAAAAACTAACATGGATATTGTTGTGTACATGAAATGCAGTGTCATGCTACTCACTCTTTCCCCTACTATACGAAGCCCAAGAATACCCAATAAAAGTATTGCTGTTGCTGCTACACACAATCCTGATGTGGTTCAGTTTTAGTGCACAATACTCGGGCAGTTTGCGGGGGGATAAGAAGGGTGGTGAGAAACAAGGGTTTGAGGTGGGGTGGGTTACAAAGAGTTACCTGATAGGTGGGGTGGTGGTAGAGATATGGGGTCAGTTTTTGCATCCTTACCTTTTTGGTGATAAGCTTCCCTTTGTACCACTTATGTTGATCTCAATGTATTGTGCAATAGGGATTTTGTACTCTTGGATCTGGCAACTGAAATCGATCTTAATCTCCTGACTTCACTTTCTTTTGAGTCTACATTATTTTTCTATTTTTCACTCGAAATATATACATAGACAAGACCATTGTTGGACTGGTTAATTGTGCTCGCAATTCTAATAGCTTCCCCGGTTAAATTAGAGAAATATGTTGTTTTTTTTTTTCAAATATGTAGGTATGCTGTTTTTTTTAATTAATATTTTTAACATGGTTAGATAATTATAATTTCATCCATGAGTCTCAAGTTTGATTTTCTTATAAGCATTTTAAATGTATTTTTTTTTTTCATATTGTTTTGAGTTTTTTTTTAATTAACGTTTATAATTAATAAATATATTGTTTTTAAGTTTTTTTTTATATTTTTAATTAATAATTATTTTATTTATAAAATTAAATAATTATTGCAAATGTAATTATTTTTAGTAAATATAATTTTTATGTGTAATATTTATTTTTCAATCCATATCATGATTGTAGTAAATTGACATGTTATATATTTTTGCATGCATATTTGAAATATTTATTTGAAATATTTCATATATAAACATAATGATATTTGAAATATTTCACATATAAAAATATTTGAAATATCATACCCACAATGTAGATGAAAAAATAATGATGTTTGAAATAATTATTTGATTTTATAATATTAGAAATCATCATACTCAAAATATAGGTGAAAAAAAAAGATATTTGACATATAAATATTATATATAAAGAAAAATATATCTAAAGAGTTAGTTGATGTTTTTAAAATACTTACATATTTATTATTTGATTTTATAAATAAAAGAGTTACTAATTAAAAATAAAAAAAACTTGAAAACAATATATTTATTAATTATAAATATTAATTAAAAAAACTTGAAACAACATGAAATAAAAAATACACACTAAAGGATAAAATCACAATTATCTAACCATCTAACCAAAAGAGCTAATGTGTTATATTAATTAAAAATAAAAAAACTTGAAACAAAAAAATACAAATGAGAGCAGGAGAGGAATCGAACCTGAGACTCAAGGACAAAAATATTAACATTTAAGCATCTAACCAAAAAAGCCAAGTTAGCAATTTTTTAATAAAAACGTGTCTTATAAAATGCGTTTTCACTTTTCCTCTCCAAAAACAACGTATCCCGATAAATATAGGAAAAACGGCATACTTACTTAAATATTAAAAAAAAAAAACATATTTCTTTTATATAGCCTGCTCTTAATTTTCATTGTTATTTTTATTTTTTTTGTTTTTATATTTTAATTATTAAAATAAATTTTCGTAAAGGAATTTTTTTTATAGAATTAATTATAATCCCTTTTCAACTATTAAATAGGACGATACACATGCTTCAACGTACTCGAATCTACATTTCTTTTATATTGATAACAATGTTAATATTAACTGAACTAAAACTCAATTAGCAAACTTTTTAAAATTTAAATTTAAGAAATAGGTAAAATTTTAATTTTAATTTATATGTAATATATGTATATTGATATTAATTATACAGGGGTCGTGAAAAATATTGTTGTTTTAGAAGTGGAAGAAATTTTGTTTTATTTGAATTTTAACTAAATATTTGTTTTAATGTAAATCCAAAGAATAAGTAATATCCTATTTACGAAAAAATGGCTATTTTTAAAAAAGAATTTAAGAGATAAAAATAAAAAATATGAGTTGCAAATAAGATATACAAAAAGAAAGAAAACAAATTTAGTAGTATTAAATGGTTCTTATATTTGACTTTAGTAGATAGATTCAGTTGAAATTTAGCTAAATGGACAACACTGTGAAGAGTGATTTTCTTTTCATTTTCTATATGATTTGCAGCTATTTATATTAATTTTGCTAAACATTTTTATTTTTATTGTAAGGGTCAAATCTTGTTCAGGCCCAATTAACCAAAATACAAAACTAAAATAAAATAATAGTTAAAATTTAACAGTCCAGTCCATTAAAACTAAAATAAATACAAAAAACCAATAAATAAAAAGAGTCCAAAGTCTTAAAAGTCCAAATTACAGAATAAAATAGCAGGCCCAATACTATCCAATTTACAAACCAACCCAAACACTAACCCTAGGCCCAAATGGCCCAAAACCTAAACCAAATCAGAAAAATAAGAAAACCCTAGCTAGGGTGCGCCGCATGCCTCCAACGCCGCTCCTCCACATCGCCGCCACGTACGGCCTCCGTACCTGCAAAGGACAAACAATATCACAACAAAGAAAACAAAAATATATTGTATTTATTTTATTTATTTTTTTCTTCAACATTCGGCTATAAAAATCGATAAAAACATTTGTATTTTTTTTACACACGATATCAATAGAAAAGAAAAACAAAAAACGGTTGATCGGAAAACAAAAGAAAAGGTTCTCCGAAGGTGATTTTTTTTTTCTATTTTTGATTTTTTTATTTTCATTTCGCTTTTAGTCTCTAAAAAGATAAACAAAAAAGGAGAGAGGTCTTACCTCGTTGGTGGCCGGAATGGAGGAAACCGAAAGGTTTTTCGGTCTTTCTTTGATCTTCGAAGGCTCCTTTAGCCAGTTTAGGGGTCGATCGGTGTTACAAGGGTCAAAACGGTCAAAAAAGGGGGCACTTTTGGGAGTTCCAGCCACCGTGTACCGTGGCCGGCGGTGGCGGACTGGTGGTGGTCCGGTGATCGGAAATCGCAAAGAGGGGAGAGAGTTTAAAAAAAAAGTTTTAGTTTTTTTTAAATGAAAGAGTTAAAAAAAATTTGGCTTATAAAGCCTTCCCATACGACGCCGTTTTGAGTATTATTTTCGGAGGCCAAAACGACGTCGTTTTGCCTCCGACCCGATTGCCTGACCCGCTCCAAGCTAGGATCCGCGTGTTTTTTTAATGGAAGGGCTAATTGCACTTTTAGTCCTTCCACTTTTTTATTATTTTACAATCGAGTTTTTATTTTTTTTAAATTTTTGCCCCATAACTTATTGCGATTTCAGTTCGGTCCCCATTTGAACGACGTTGTTTTGGAGAAGGAAAAATTGCCCTTTGGACCCCTCCTTGTTATTCGCGTGTTCGGATAGGTCCTTTCCTTTTTATTTTATTTTTTTAGATTTGCCCCAAACGTTTGTTTTAAGTTCAATTTAGTTTTTTTTTATTTCTTTTGTTATTTTTGCTATTAAATTTATTATTATTATTATTATTATTATTACTTTTATTGTTACTAGTATTATTATTTTTATTTTTATCACTATTATCATTATTATTATTATTATTATTACTATTATTTATTTTTTTTACTATTATTATTCGTTTATTATTATTATTACTAATATTATTATTATTATTTTTAAACTGTTTTACCTAATATTCATTCATTTATTTGTTTGTTCATTATTAAATTTTTAATTAAATTTTTTTAATTTTCATTTATTTACTTACTCGTTATTTTTCATAATTATTTTATTTTATTTATTTATTTTGTTTTTTATTATTTATCTTATTTTTATTTTTGCTCTTATTATTGTCATTTACATTAATGCATTTATTATTAGCCTGTTATGCATATTAGTACCATAATTCATTTTTTACATTTTACTATAAAATCGTGTTACATTAATCTTTGTTTGATACATAAAATTTTTTTATTAAGCAATTTTTTTTGTAATTCGAGATTCGAGAAATCGTACCTAATTTCTTCGGGTTTCATTTTTCTCAAATCGAAACCTAAAGAACCGATTATCTTTTTTTTTTAAAATCAAAGCGTATAAGTTGAATAAAAAACTTATTCTCGGGAATTCAAAAATGTTGTGTCCTAACTCACTGGATGTGACATTTTGTTATCTCGAGGTAAGGATTTCTAAAAATAAAGGCAATATTCTGTATTTGGAATTTTGAGAAATTATGCCCTAACTTACTGGGTTCCGATTTTTCATTTGACCCAAATCACCGAATATCCTTCTTAAACTTAAGTGCATGAGTTTTAAAAGTCAAAAGACAAGCTTAGTTTCAAGGATTTGAAATGTCGTATCCTAACTCACTGGGCGTGACATTTTACTTCTTCGAAATAATAGGGTCTTAGCATCCAATTTAATTTATTCAAGTTTTCTTTTAAACAAAGAGGATCTGATAAACCGTAATAGTAACATATTTTATCTCCACATTTAGCATGCTTTTGGATGATTTATCCCTTGAATTATGGAATTTAGTGCTCTTAATCCTTTGATTTCATGTTTTATACTCAGGAGAGCATAGGAGGATGAAAAGAACGGAAAACGGGCTTAAAACAGGCCAAATGGGCCAAAGTAGGAAATCGACACGGCCTGGGCCCAAAGCACACGACCGTGCCCCCTTAGCAGGCTCGAATACGGCCTGAAGTCGATTCACACGGGCGTGCCCCTGCCGTGACAAAGAGGAATTTTATTCGGATTAGGGTACTTAGAGGCAAAGAAAGCCATTCCAAAAGCCTATATAAACACCCTAAATGCCAACCTTTAGGGGCGTCCCAGCTAGGCCAAGGAGCCGAGCAGCCGTAGAGTCGAATCGTGGGATTTACTCAAGAAAGCCGCTTGATTCATCTCAAGAAGCCGAAATCATACTCAAGACGGCGGGATCTCTCCTTCAATTCCTTCAGGGGGTTTTAGGGTTTTCTTATGTTTTGTTTTATCTTTTCTTCTGAGATGTATTCTTTTATTATTATGAACTAAACCCTCAGATACCTGAGGGGGATGAAACCTAAGACGGATCTTGTTATTGTTTTCTGAACTATATGATAAATACTTGATTTGTTCTTAATTATGTGTTCTTAATTCTTGCTTTGATATTTTAGGGTATCGATTCAAGTATTGATGTGCTTAGGCAGTGGAGCAAAAGTCCCTGTCTAAGAGTAGATCTAGCATAGTTAGGCGGAGTTGATCGCAACCCTAGACATAGGATGACGAAAATCTGCCGGATTAGGGTCAAACCTAATATGGGAGTCCATAGATCGAGTTAATGCAACTCTAAGGGTTTTAATTAGAAAGAGATTTCAATTAATCAACCTAGGGTTAGACGTTAGTAGCCTCAACGGAGGTATTAATATACATTAGGGAATCCTACGGATCAAGTCAAGTGAATAAATCGTCTGGTTCAGAGTTAGATAATAAGTGAAGTCTAGGTGGATTTTTCCTTGGGTATTGTCTTAATCAATTGGTTTTTCCCACAAGTATTTCCCCAATTCGTTCTCTTTGTCTTAGCGTCTTTAGCTTAGTAATTAGTTAATTTTAGATTAAACAATAATTCACTTCAATTCTTAGGCTAAATAATAGAAAGAAAGTTAGTATTAGTACTTTTGGTTCCTTTGGGTTCGACATTCCGGTCTTGCCACTAAACTATACTACTGTTTGATAGGTGCGCTTGCCTCAATCGTTGTCACAGTTAGTTTCTAGGCTAGATCATTCATTATATAAAATTTAAGACTCTAACATAACGATCAAGTTTTTGGCGCCGTTGCCGGGGAACCAAAATATTAAGAATGCTCAATTTTTATTACTTTAGCCATTTTATTTATTTACAATTTATTTTATTTTTATTTTAACTTTGCTAATTTTTCTCTTTCTTTGTTCCTTGCAGGTACCTCTAGTTTATGACTAGAAGGAACCCGACAGGACCCTTAATTTACGACAGTGATATTGAAGGAACCGTTCGCAGAAATCGTAGAGAAATAAGGCGAATCTTAACTTACATAGAAGAAGAGCAAGAAGACGAGAACAATACTACCAAAGAGATGGCTGAGAATAATCCGCTACCTCCAGAGGTGGCCGAAAATCATGCTCCTCGTACTATGTATGATTATGCTAAGCCTAGTTTAGTTGGTACTGAATCAAGTATTGTTAGACCTACTATTGCTGCAAATAATTTTGAATTGAAACCTAACACAATTCAAATGATACAGCAATTTGTTCAGTTTGATGGTTTGCAGGATGAAGATCCAAACAATCACTTGGCGAATTTCCTAGAATTTTGCGATACTTTCAAAATAAATGGTGTTTCTGATGATGCCATTCGTCTTCGGTTATTTCCCTTTTCTTTGAGGAATAAAGCCAAACAGTGGTTGAATTCTCTTCCACGAGGATCAATTACTACATGGGAGCAAATGACCAAAAAATTTTTATTAAAATATTTTTCACCATAAAAACGGCTAAGTTAAGGAATGATATCTCTTCTTTTGTGCAGATGGATTTAGAGACACTTTATGATGCATGGGAGAGATACAAAGATCTATTGAGAAGGTGCCCACTCCATGGATTACCCTTGTGGCTACAGGTCCAAACCTTTTACAATGGTGTAAACCCTTAAACCAGACAGTTAATTGATTCAGCCACCGGCGGAAGTCTAAATAACAAAACTCCTGAAGTGGCCTACGAGTTTATAGAAGAGATGTCACTGAACAACTATCAGTGGCAAGTCACAAGGACAAGGCCAACAAAAACAGCCAGAGTTTTCAACCTCGACGCAGTAACCATGCTATCAAATCAGGTAGAACTTTTAAATAAAAAGATTGATGGTTTATGTAATTCTTTGCAGATACATCCAGTTATGCAGTGCGATATGAATGGAGGAGGGATGAACAACACAGAATACCCACCTTGCAACCCGAGCGCTGAAAACGAGCAAGTTCACTATATGGGTAATAATTCTAGACCTCAAAATAACCCTTATAGTTATACTTATAATCCAGGTTGGAGGAACCACCCCAATTTCTCGTGGGATAGTCAAAAAAACCAAAGACAACAATTCTACCCACAAGAAAAGAAGCCAAACCTTAAAGAGATGCTGGCAAAATTTATAGAAGTGTCAGAAACTCGTTTTCAAAATACCGAAACGATATTGAACAATCAGCAAGTATCGATTCAAGAGCTTAAGGATCAAATTGGACAACTAACTAAGCTAATTCTGAAAGGCGACCAGAAAGTTTACCGAAGGAACAAGAGCAGGTGCAGGCAATTACACTAAGAAGTGGAAAGGAGTTAGTTGAAACAAAGAAAAAGATACCAAACGAAATTGATAAGGCAAAAGATGAGGAAGTTGAGAATGCAACACCGGTCCGTGAAGAATGTAAACCACCAATCCTATATCCAACAAAGTTGAAGAAAGACCGATTAGATGCACAATACGGTAAATTTCTTGAACTTTTTAAACAATTACATATTAACTTACCTTTTGTTGAAGCTATTTCGCAGATGCCGACGTACGCAAAATTCATAAAAGAGCTTCTAACAAATAAAAGGAAGTTTGAAGAGATATCAACAGTGGAACTCAACGAAGAATGTTCAGCCATCCTCCAAAACAAGCTACCAACCAAATTGAAAGATCTAGGAAGTTTCACTATTCCCTGTTTAATTGGTAGTTTGAACATAGAGAAAGCACTAGCTGATCTAGGTGCCAGCATTAATTTAATGCCTTACAAAATGTTTAAGCAACTTGGTCTTGGGAACCTAAACCCACTAGGATGAGTATTCAGTTAATTGACAGATCATTAAATATCCTAGGGAATTATCGAAGATATTCGGTAAAAGTTGATAAATTTATTTTCCTGTTGATTTTGTTGTGCTTGACATGGATGAGGACGTTGAGGTGCCTTTAATTTTGGGACGGCCATTTTTAGCTCTGCTGTAATGTATTATTGATGTAGGTGATGGTAAACTTGCACTAAGGGTAGGCGATGAGAAAATTATTTTTCAAATTTACGATGCTATGCGATATTCTAGAGAACAAGATGATTCCTATAATTTTATTGATGCCACTGATCATATTATTCAAGATTCAATTCATAGAAATCATACATAACGACACGATGGAACTGTGTCTTACCAAAGATGAGGGGGTAGATGATGATATCGATGAGTTGAATTCTAATACATCTTCCTCTAGACAAACGAAAGAAGAGGGCATTGAAATCAACAACGAACTAAAACAAAAACCCTCTATTGATGAGCCGTCCAAATTAGAATTAAAACAGTTGCCAAAACACTTAGAATATGCATTCCTCAGGGATAACTCTATGCTACCAGTAATTATCTCTTCAGAACTGGAACCTAAAGAGAAAGACGAGTTGCTACAGGTACTAAGGGAACATAAAAGAGCCATAGCTTGAAAAACCTCTAACATTAAAGGAATAAGCCCATTGTTTTACACCCACAAAATTTTAATGGAGGATGAGTATAAACCATGTGTGCAACCTCAAAGAAGATTGAATCCTAACGTGAAAGAAGTTGTTAAAGCTGGGGTAATTAAACTTCTAGATGCCGGAATAATTTGTCCTATTTCTGATAGCACTTGGGTAAGTCCTGTGCAGGTTGTTCCAAAGAAATGAGGCATGACTGTTGTAGCCAACGAAAAGAATGAATTGATTCCTACCAGAATAGTCACAGGTTGGAGAGTCTGTATTGACTATAGAAAGTTGAACGACGCCACCAGAAAAGATCACTTCCTGTTGCCATTTATTGATCAGATGTTAGAAAGATTATCTGGGCATATGTACTACTGCTTCCTAGACGGACTCTCCGGCTACTTCCAAATCCCGATAGCCCCTGAGGATCAAGAAAAGACAACATTTCCATGCCCATACGGTACGTTTACTTATCGTAGAATGCCTTTTGGATTATGTAGTGCTTCTGCTACTTTTCAGTGATGCATGCTAGCTATCTTTGACGAACTTGTAGAAGACATTATGGAGGTATTTATGGATGACTTTTCAGTATTCAGTAATTCTTTCCATCTTTTCCTTAAAAATTTAAAATGAGTTCTAATGAGATGTGAGGAAACAAACCTTGTTTTAAATTGGGGAAAATGTCACTTTATGGTTCGAGAAGGGATTGTGTTAGGACATAAAATTTCTAGTAAAGGAATTGAGGTAGACAAAGCAAAGGTCAAAACCATAGAAAAATTGCCTCCTCCTAGTTCAGTTAAGGCTATTAGAAGCTTTTTAGGACATGCTGGATTTTATAGAAGATTTATTAAGGACTTTTCTAAAATAGCTAAGCCTTTAACAAAATTACTAGAAAAAGATGTACCTTTCAATTTTGATCAGGAATGTTTAGATGCTTTTAAAATCCTCAAAGATAAATTAATAAATGCTCCAATTATAATTGCACCTGATTGGAATTTACCCTTTGAACTAATGTGTGATGCGAGTGATTTTGCAAGAGGTGCGCTTTGGGACAAATGAAGAGACAAGCACTTTCAGCGATCTATTACGCTAGCAAGACATTAACTAATTGCAAGAAAATTACACCACCATAGAAAAAGAATTGCTAGCTTTGTTTTTTCCATTGGTAAAATTAGACAATATTTGATACTATCTAAAGTTGTCGTTTACAACGACCATTCAGGCTCTTCGTTATCTTTTGACTAAATCCGATGCAAAACCTCGACTAATAAGATGGATTTTACTCTTACAGGAATTTGATTTGGAAATCCAGGATAAGAAAGGAGCTAAAAATCTTGCAGCAGATCATCTTTCTAGGCTTGAAAATCCACATATCAAAGAACTCGATGAGAGTGAGATAAACGACTCGTTCCCTGAAGAACAACTCTTCTCTATAACCAACTCCGAGGTACCTTGGTTTGCAGATATTGCGAATTATTTAGTCATTAACATCTTACCAAAAAGGTTAACACATCATCAAAAGAAGCGATTCTTTACCGATGTGAAAAACTATTTTTGGGAGGACCCATTTCTTTTCTGTATATGTGCAGATCAAGTAATTTGGAGATGTGTTACAAAGGCAGAAGCAAGTAAAATCCTAGAACATTACCACTCAGGACCTTCGGGAGGACATTACAGTGGGATTAAGACAGCACATAAAACGCTCGAATCAGGTTTTTATTGGCCAACTCTGTTCAAAGACGCCAACATGTATGTTTCCTCATGTGATAAATGCCAAAGAACATGTAATATTTCTAAACGCGATGAAATGCCTCAAACATATATACTATCATGTGAAATATTCGATATATGGGGTATTGACTTTATGGGTCTATTTCCTAGTTCATTTGGAAATAAATACATCTTAGTAGCAGTAGATTACATGTCAAAATGGGTGGAAGCTCAAGCTTTACCTACTAACGATGCTAGAGTTGTAGTGAGGTTTCTTAAGAAACTTTTCTCTCGCTTTGGAACACCCAGAGCAATTATTAGTGATAGGGGTACTCACTTTTGTAATACTCAATTTGATAAAGTCTTAAAAAAATATGGAGTACACCACAGGACAACTACCCCTTATCACCCTCAAACCAGTGGGTAAGTGGAAGTAGCGAATCGAGAGCTTAAACGTATCCTAGAGAAAACAGTTGAATCAAATAGGAAAGATTGGGCATTAAAAGTAGATGATGCTTTATGGGCCTATAGAACAGCGTTTAAAACTCCCCTAGGAACATCCTCTTACAAACTTGTCTACAGAAAAAGTTGTCATCTACCATTTGAGTTAGAGCACAAAGCTTTTTGGGCTATAAAATTCTTAAATTACGATCTTAAAACCGGAGGTGAGAAGAGGATGATGCAGATGAACGAGCTAGACGAATGGCGAGCTAATGCCTATGAAAACTCACGATTATATAAGGAGGCAACAAAACGACGCCATGATGCTCGTTTAAAGCAATCAAAGCAATTCGAAGTAGGAGACTTAGTCCTGGTATACAATTCAAGGCTCAAACTATTTCCTGGAAAGCTAAAATCGAGGTGGTCAGGTCCATTCGCGATCAAAACTATTTTTCCTTACGGCATAGTCGAGGTAACTCATCCAACTCATGGCACATTCAAGGTAAATGGTCAGCGACTAAAAATTTATAATGGTGAAGATTTTAGGGATATAAGAGAGGAGCTTCGGCTCCGTGAACCTTCATTTAGAAATGAAAATAGGGTAAGTCTAGCTTAAGACTTTACACGAGCGCTTCCCGGGAGGCAACCCGAGCACTAACTTCACTAATGTTATATTTTCGATTTTTAGCACCCAACTACAAACTAACCAATTCAGTAAAGCGCAGGTTTCCCTACCACACGGCCTTGCACACGGTCGTGGCTGTGGCTGTGGCCGTGTGGACACCACGAATGGGTACATGGGTGTGGCAGAGACCATACAGAAATAGGACAAAAATTTTCCCCAAGACACGGGCTCCGATTAAACAACACGGCCGTGGTCGAAACTGTCCAGAGAACACGTGCTACGATAAAAACATACGCCCGTGCGGTTCGATCGTGGTCGATACTGATTAATTGTCGCACGCCCGTGCATACAAATCGTGGTGAACACTGAGTAACCGAAACGGGCATAAGCTACGCCTGTGCCCTAGAACCATGGACAACATTGACTTACAAAGCACGGGCGTATGACCAATAACACGGGCGTGTGACACAACATAAACACGCCCAAATTTCAAATTCTCGAAAAACACGAGATGAATAAAGGGAACACGGGCGTGGCTCCTGACCGTGTTCCCCTCCTCCTATTTAAAGCAGCCAAAGCCTGTCTCCCCTAAAATTTTCCCCAAACCACCAAAACCCTAGCCCTTTCTCTCCAAAACCACTACCCCATTCCGGCCACCAGCAAAATCCTCTCCTCCCTTGACTTTCCCTATCCCTTATCTCTTTCTCTCCTTCACATACACATAGAAAAACTAGCCCACGCCCGTGCCGACGGAATACGCGCCTGTCCAAAAACACAACACAACCGTGTTCCCCCATCTATTTACAGCACACGCCCGTGCATCACCCCTCAACGCCCGTGCTCCACGCCGCTTCTCTCCAAAAACTACACCGATCACCTCTCCGTTTTACATTTCCCTCCATTTAACTATTTTCTAATTTCTAGTTATTTTATTTTATTTTATTTGTTTAATATTAGTTATATTCACTATTAGATTGATTTATTCATTTAATCCTTGTTTGAATAATAACGATTAATATTCATGCAAAATATTAGATATTCTTAACATGATTTTTTGTCCTTGTCATATTTTTGATATTGTTATATGTCTTGGCTGGAAATATTACTTGAATCGTTGAATATCCATTATTTTCAGGACCATAATGTCATCGTCCTGAGGCAAGAAAATCGCAGTCCTTAGTTCCAAAAAACGAAAGGGACCCGGTTCGTCATCAGCCAGTGCATCCGTGGAAGTGCGCCACCCATTCTTACAATTTCCTCCAGGATCCCAGGAGGACCTTTTTAAGATACTTCGCGCGCGACCCCTTGGCACAGGGAGGTGTATTGATTGGGCCGCTTTGGAGCATGTCCAACTAGCCGACGACGTTTGGGCTCTCCTGACTACAGATCATTGGGACCAATTCTTCAATATCATCGAGCCCACATATCTAGAGCTCACTTTGGAGCTCTGTTCCACGTTCCACCTTTAGACGATGATGAAGCACCACGATGACCCTGGTACGATCCAATTCTGTCTCGGAGGCATTGTACAAGAACTGAATGTACCGCAATTCGGGGTCGCATTGGGACTCTATACCGACGAATTTATGGAGGAGAATGATCTCGCGAATCTCCATCGCCATATCCATAACACCCCCACGAGATGTTAGTACAACATAGCCCCTAACAACGCCACTTATGACCCCAGTCGCTCCAAGGCGACGGCTCTCGCCCCATCCCTGAGGTACATACACGCTATTTTAGCTCATACACTGACAGGTAGGTGAGAGAGCACCGGCGTCCTCAACACTCACAACGCCTACTTCCTATGGTGCATGGAAAATGGGCACGTTTTTGACCTAGCCTATTTCATAGCTCGTTCCATTCAACATCAGATGGAGCAACATAGGAAAGGGGTCATATCTATTGGTCCATACATCACACGCTTGGCTCGATATTTTGGGCTCCTCAACACCGTCCCTCAGACCTCCTCACTCACACTGATAGGTCAGATGTCCCCACAGGGCATCCAGACGATGCTACACATGAGGATGATCCAACATCGATGTGGGACCGATCCTCCTGAATATCGACTAGCACCTCCCACCGACGAGGAGGATCCTGCGAACATTACTGACGATGTCCCCCACCATAGGAAGTACCACGACCGAGCCAGCGACCAGTTCATGCGGCTGCGTCACTCTCAGACATCTCTGCACACCTCACTCAATTCGAGCATTACTGTACTCAGCAATTCAATGACACCGCTCGATGATTCGACGGTATTGAGGCGACTCTTCAGCAAATTTGTCATCACTTCCACATATCGCCGCCCCACCACCTCGCGATCCAACCGATGATGAGGACTTTTGAGACCTTTTTATTTTTAGATCTATCTTTATTTTTATTTTTATTATTTTTATTTTTGCTTTTATTTGATTTTATGTAACCTTTTATTATAATTTGCTAGTTCACATCTTTACCTTCTATTTTGCTCAAAACTTTTATTAGTATAAGTCTAATTTCTTTTATCTCCGACTGTCTAATTTTCGAGTAAATATAAAAACGAAACCCCCTAAAAAATTATTGATGACTATGCAGTTCTAAAAAATTCAAGGTGCTACTAAGGAACTGGAATATTTTCACATATCTTCACCTCTGTTTAGTTCATCCACTCCATCCCTACAAGCTTTACTCTCAAGGAATCCATCCAAAAATTCAGAGAGTTTCACTTCTATCCCTATCTTTTGATTTTCTACTATATTGTTCTTTGTACATTGAGGGCAACGTACATATTAAGTGTGGGGGGTGAATCTTAAAAGTGCCTAACTTTTTGCATTATTCTCAAATCCCTGAATTATATCTTGTTCCTAAATAATTTTATCATATTACTGTTAAAATGAAATTTCCTTTGATTTATGATTTTTATTGATATGTTTTGGATTAAGTCATTGATAATTGTGCAGTGATGATTTAAACTGTAGGAAACTAGAGAATCAAGCAGGATAAGTCTATTTTTCAGAAGTAAAAATTTTGTTAGGTTGTCTACCGAATTTAATTATTACTTTGAAGTTTGAAATTTACAAGGTTGATATCAAAAAGCCCATAATTTTTGTGAGATTTTGAGCCTTTTAGAGCATACATTCCTTTTCGTGCTCACTTTAATGATTATGAGTGTGTCAACATTGATTTGTTATTCTAGAACTTGCTTCGATTATACATGTCGAGACCACACCTTTGATTTGATATACTAAGATGATAAAGGCACCTAGGATTTAACCCACTTACTCCATAAAAAGCCTACCCTCACAATTAACCTTTAGTGAACCCCTTTGATCCTAACAACCCTTTTATTGACTCACCCATTAATATTAACCCAAAACCAACTTTGTATTTGTTATCACCATTTCTCTTGACTACCCCTATATCGAGATTTGATTTGATCGGTTACTTAACTATTCCAGTTATTAAATTCTATCTTATTATTATTATACTTGATTTGTTATTAAAAAAAAACGAAGTATATTCATTATTAGTTCTATGTTATTTGAGCTCAAACTGTTAATTTCATTATCTTTAGAAGAAGCTCAGGTTATTAGTATTAAGTTTCTGTGATGTAATTATTTAGTATTAGTACAACTTTTTAGTTAGGTAATTTGTCAATTCAGTCTCGATACTAACCCTCTAATTCAAGCCTTTATCCACACCTTTAACCCAAGCCCCGTTACAACCCATAAAAGACCTTTTAATTTGTGTATCATATCATTTTACAGTGGTGGAGATTTGATTTTCATGCAAGCCTATGGGATTAACTTTTCATGTTCGACTTCTGAGTGCTTATTTTTGAACCTTAAACACTTCGAGTGATTTGAGTGAATCTTTAGTGAGGATGTCAATTTTTGTCGATTTTGAATTAAAGGTAATTATTTAGGTAAAGGGAAACACCTATTTTTTTCGTACTATAAAAACTATGACTTTGATTGTTTGAATCTTTAGGAACCTTCCGGTTAAATTATCAATGTATGAATTATCTATGAATTATGATGAAACATTATTGATGAAGGTTATGAATTGAGGAAATTCGTTTTAATTGCAAGTTGAGAATTTTGCTTGAGGACAAGCAAAAGCTTAAGTGTGGGGGTATTTGATAAACCGCAATAGTAACATATTTTATCTCCACATTTAGCATGCTTTTGGATGATTTATCCCTTGAATTATGGAATTTGGTGCTCTTAATCCTTTGATTTCATGTTTTATACTCAGGAGAGCATAGGAGGATGAAAAGAACAGAAAACGGGCTTAAAACGGGCCAAATGGGCCAAAGTAGGAAATCGACATGGCCTGGGCCCAAAGCACACGGCCGTGCCCCCTTAGCAGGCTTGAACATGGCCTGAAGTCGATTCACACGGGCGTGCCACACGGGCGTGCCCCTTCCGTGACAAAGAGGAATTTTATTCGGATTAGGGTACTTAGAGGCAAAGAAAGCCATTCCAAAAGCCTATATAAACACCCTAAATGCCAACCTTTAGGGGGGCGTCCAGCTAGGCCAAGGAGCCGAGCCAGAGAGGTCAAAATCGTGGGATTTACTCGAAGAAAGCCAGTTGATTCATCTCAAGAAGCTGAAATCATACTCAAGACGGCGGATCTCTCCTTCAATTCATTCAGGGGGTTTTAGGGTTTTCTTATGTTTTGTTTTATCTTTTCTTCTGAGATGTATTCTTTTATTATTATGAACTAAACCCTCGAGATACAGGGGATGAAACCTAAGACGGATCTTGTTATTGTTTTCTCGAACTATATGATAAATACTTGATTTGTTCTTAATTATGTGTTCTTAATTCTTGCTTTGATATTTCAGTGTATCGATTCAAGTATTGATGTGCTTAGGCGATGGAGAAAAGTTCTGTCTAAGAGTAGATCTAGCATAGTTAGGCGGAGTTGATCGCAACCCTAGACATAGGATGACGAAAAATCACTGGATTAGGGTCAAACCTAATATGAGAGTCCATAGATCGAGTTAATACAATTCTAGGGGTTTTAATTAGAAAGAGATTTCAATTCATCAACCTAGGGTTAGACGTTAGTAGCCTCGACGGAGGTATTAATATACATTAGGGAATCCTATGGATCAAGTTAAGTGAATAAATCGTCTGGTTCAGAGTTAGATAACAAGTGAAGTCTAGGTGGATTCTTCCTTGGGTATTGTCTTAATCAATTGGTTTTTCCCACAAGTATTTCCCCAATTCGTTCTCTTTGTCTTAGCGTCTTTAGCTTAGTAATTAGTTAATTTTAGATTAAACAATAATTCACTTCAATTCTTAGGCTAAATAATAGAAAAAAAGTTAGTATTAGTACTTTTGGTTCCTTTGGGTTCGACATTCCGGTCTTGCCACTAAACTATACTACTGTTCGATAGGTACGCTTGCCTCAATCGTTGTCACAGTTAGTTTCTAGGTTAGATCATTTATTATATAAATTTTAAGACTCTGACATAACGATCAGGATCGTATTTTTAAAATCTTTTCAAATTTTCGACATTAAGACGTTAATCAATCAATTCGGTACCAATTTTGGGCATTACGAGGGTGCTAATCCTTTCTCGTGCATAACCGACTCTCGAACCCGTTTTCTCGAATTTTGTAGGCCAAAATCATTTTTTTAATAAATCAAAATGTTTTAATGATCAATCTCAAGGTGATCCGATCACACCTCGAGAAAAGGATTGGTGGCGACTCTATTTTTGTTTCTAAAGTCGACTCTTGTTTCCTTGTTTTTAAAAAAAATAGTTTCGACAGCTTGGCGACTCCACTGGGGACCGAAAGAGAGTCAAGCCGTAAAATTGATTATATTCTGTCTTGTTGTCGAAAATTAAAAATTTGATTTGAAAAACTACGATCCTTTTATTGCATTTGTCTGTGTTATTTCATATGATTACTGTGGTTTGAGTCTCGTAGAATATTTTCGCATCATATTGCATAGTGACCGTTTGGTCTTACTCTCTTAAGTGGGAGCGAGAAGCTACTCCTTCGTGAGGTTTTCACCTCCATGCAGGATAGTGGATCGCTTTCGGGATACATCCGTACCTATGTCTTCGTGAGATTTTCATCTCCGTGCAGCCATAGGGAAATGTATTCCCCTGAACTGAACTCGGTCCGTATGAGCCTATAATGGGTGAGGATCGAGGAATGCTGGTTCGAGTACCTTAACTTTAGAACCAAACCGAATGTAGAAGATCCTAGGAGCCCACCCTAGATAGTACTGCGAGAAACTCTAGCGGTTACCCAGATAGGTGCTTGATTCTCTTTTATTTACTTTGAGTTTTGTTTTTGTACATTGTACTGACTTATTGTGTTTTTGCTATGTTTGCATGTCATTTCATATTCGAAAAAGTGTCGATTCGAGTTCGATTACTAAATTAGAAAGCTTGTCATGGAGAACGAATTTCTTGATAAAGTGGAAGATAATGCTGCTATTCGTATGTGGTCAGAGAAAACATAATTAGAGAAAGGAGATAGTCTAGCCAAGGGGTACACGTCAGAATTATGGGACTACACCCGTATCAGTGTGATGCAAAATAACTTTCAAGAATTAAAAGAGATATGATATCAGTGGAATGATGAAACTAAGCAGTTGTTCTACTATAATTATGGGGATTTGCCGTATCTACTAAACATCAAGGTAGACGAACATTTGTTCCGGGCCCTCGCTTAGTATTGGAACCCTGCATACAGTTGCTTTACCTTTGGAAGGGTCGATTTAGTGCCCACTGTGGAAGAATATACAGCCTTACTGCGTTGTCCAAAGGTTCAAGTCAATAAAGCTTATTCCAGAGCCGCTTATGTCCCGACCTTTTAGAAGAAATTGATGAACATTACAGGATTGAGCGAACAGTGGATTACAGCTAGGATCAAGCAAAAAGGCGAATGTAAGTGCATCCCATGGAAGAATTTGAGAGATTTGATTCTAGCGCATCCTGATACGAAGAAGAGAGTCGATGTGTTTGCTTTGAGCATCTACGAATTAATGATCTTTCCTAGGGCATTAGGGTACGTAGATGAGGCGGTCTCGGATCTCTTGGATCGACTTGATAAAGGGGTCACACCTGTTCCTGCAATCTTGGCCGAGACATTTAGATCTTTGAATGCATGTAGGAGGTCTGGTGAGGGCAGATTTATAGGGTGCGCACAATTGTTATTAGCTTGGTTCCACAGTCATTTTTGGAAAGTGGATAAGTTTTCTTATCGGGTTTTCTCTGGGAATTACTCCCCATTAAAGGAGATAGTGGCCACGCCAAGAAGGGATGACATATCAGAGGAAAATTGGGTAGTGCTCATCCAAAATCTCCAGGAAGAAGACATCGAGGGGAGAGCTCCTTGGTTGATTCCTGACAAAATTCTTTACCAATGTGGGAGTTTTGACTGGGTCCCTTTGCTTGGGATTTGGGGAGCCGTTGAGTATGCTCCTTTGCTCGTATTGAGGCAATACAGATCAAGACAGTTCATACCGGTAATGCATGGGCTAGCTTAATGTGAGTTTTCGTACAGGGGAGATAACTACAAGAAAAGGGTAAAGGAGATTTCTAACGCTTGGAATCAGACTCGTCGAATGAAAAGGCTGGCCGTAGGTTCAATGACGACTCCCGAGTACAGTGGATGGTGGAGTAAAAGAATTAATGATAATATCCCCAGGCCGAATTTAGAAGGCGTTCGACCGATGGAAGAGTACTTACAAGTGATCCCGTTAGAATTAGAAATGTAACAGCCCAATGACGACCCTAATCAGAACGGTGGTTTCGGGACCACGAATCTGAATTAGAAAAATATTTTTTATTATTAATTTGATATCTATGTTATGTGGTCAAGCATGTGTTAAAATATTATATATTAATTTGTGTGTTTGGGTGACTAATTTAAGTGAAAGGATTAAATAGTTAAAGTAGTAAAAGTAGCCTTTATTAAGTTGGATGGTTTAATTGATTTGTTTCTTGCATGTATGGACTTGCATGTCAAATTACCCTAAAGAAAAATGATAGTGGACGGCAATCATGATAGGAAATTATTAATGTATATTTTATAATAATAATAATATGTAATAATAATTTAATAAGGTGATATCATTAAAATAAAGAAAACAAAAAGGAAAATATCATCATCTTCCTTTCTCATCACCGAAACTTGAAGAAAAGAGAGGGGTTTGAGCTCTCAAACATTCAGCCTATGCATGTTCAAATAAGGTGAGAAATTGAAGTTAGTTTTTGTTAATTTTAGCATTTTTGAGTTTGTTACCATGAAATCTAACTAACTCATACCCGAAATTTTGATTTGGTGGTATAATTTAAATGTTGCCATGAAAGGAAATTTGAGATTTGTATGGTCAATGATAGAATAGGTGATAAGCATGTTAGATTAACTAGATTTTTCTTGAAACTTTGATGGAGCTTAGCATAAGGGTGAGTTTATAAAAAAAGAAAATCTTGGAAAGGACTAAATAGCAAAATAAATTGAAGAAAGGAGCTAGTAGAGGGACTAAGAGTATTCGGCTCTTAATTGGTGTAGTTAAATTCATGCTATTTTGTATTTTGAGCTTCAAGGACTAAGTTGTAAATATTATAAATGTTGGGGGTACAATAGTAAATTGCGAAATCAAGTATTTATGGATTAAATTAAATGGAAATGTAATTAAATGAGCTTATTTGGAATTGTTTTAGACCAAGAACAAAAAGAAACCGGAGTGGATCGGGGAAAAGCTAAATTAAACGAATACCCGGGACACTCAAATTCATCGACTTCCGATGTAAGTTTTAAGAAATTGGAAAGAATTGAAATTTAGCCTATATTGATATACATGTGTTAAATGTCGTTAAGTATGTTTTATTTCATATGGCCGAAGGTATAATGAATTCTTTTTTAGTATGGATGGGTTGAAAGTACATTGGTTAGTATATGATTTGATACAAGTATTGATACTTGATTTGAATATGTTTATATGTAAAGAAATTAGGGTAAATAATAATGTTCGAATATTGAATATGTATTTTTATGTGTATTAGTGATTGCCGAATGTGATGGTGTTGAGATGGAGGAATGAATTATGATTAACATGTGTTTTTAAATGGTGTATAGATGATAATGATAGTGAAATTATGTGTTTATATGATTGAGGAAATGATCGGCTAAGGGCGCTATGTGTACGAATTCTATTACCGAGCACTGTGTGTGCGAAATCGGTCGATTGGCACGAAATGTGCGGAAAATAAGCAATGGCACTAAGTGTGCGATACATTGCAAGTAACGGCACTAAGTGTGCGATACGTTACGTAAAGATTTGTACTAAGTGTGCTCCTTATCTAAGCAATGGCACTAAGTGCGCGATACATTGCAAGTAATGGCACTAAGTGTGCGATACATTGCAAGTAATGGCACTAAGTGTGCGATACGTTACGTAAAGATTTGTCCTACGTGGGCGGGTGGTTAAATTGGCTAGAGACCTTGATAATTGAATGAAAGGAATCGAGAAATGGTATACAATACAGGTAAGTAATATATGACAAATGAATAAATTAGTACTATCGAGGTGAGTTATTCTTGTATATGAAATTATAGAAATGTAACATAATTATTTATTTTTGAGCTTGATTCGAAATGGATTATGGCGTGTGAATGTCCAGTTCGAGATCTATTAGAAATGGTGAATTAGTGAATGGTAACAAGATATGCTTATTTGTGTTTATGGAGTAGTTAATGATCATGTTGGTTGATTAAAATTTTATATTGATTATTGTATATTTTTCTAATGCTTAAAACTTACTAAGCTATAATAGCTTACTTGGTGTGTTTGATGCATTGTTCATTAGATCTTGAAGTTGAAGCTCAAGCTCGGAGATCGTCGTCGAAGTCAATCACATTATCATCTCTTTTGGTACCTTTCTGTTTTCGAACCCAAGGTCCATGGCATGTATAGGCTGAATTACTTGTTGAAATGCTTTAAATGGAGCAAATGTGAATGTATAAGGATGCCATGCGAAAATGGCTATCTTATTATGTTTGGGTTGACTAGTTTATGCATGATGTAATGTATATGTTTATGCTTTATAGGTCTTGATTATAATGCTTAAATATGTACGGTTTTGTGGTAAGCATTTTGGTAATTTTATACCTTGATAAAATATATATACGTAGCATGTACGAATGCATGTGTATGATTTTGAATAATGCATATAGTATATTAAAGTAATTGAATGAATATATGTACAATTGTTTGCATGTACCGTATGTCAATTTTATAATAAAAAAAATCAAATATTTGGCTATAATTTGATCTAGTTTGGAGTCTAAGTTTTATATTGAATGTTAAGGTATATGCGGTTATGAGAAATGAGTGTTAAGGTGTGTTTATGATGTTATATATGTATATAATGGTCATTGCTGAATGGGATGAGCAATTATGTGATAAATGCGTTGGTTGATATTTATATTTATGATATACTCTAATGTGGAATAAATATATCGGTCAATGGTATAATCTTAGGTAGTAATGAAATGAGAAATGTACTAAATCGAAAGTGATGCATACGTTCTAAAAAGGGTATATGATTGAATACAAGGTTGATTATAGAAATGAAGTAAATTAACAATTACCATATGCCTGTTCAGTCTTTGATTTTGAATGATCCAAAGAATAGTGGGTTACTAGTTGTTAATGATATTATTTGTGAAATGTAAGTTAATGTTTTGATATTAGACGAGACATACATGTTTATCTTTGATAGTATGAATTAGTATACATTATTAAAGTTGTAACTTTTATAAAAGTGCATTGATTTGTGTTGGGTCGAGTAATACCTCGTAACCCTAATCCGGCGATGGATACGGGTTAGGGGTGTTACAAGAAATCATAAAGCAAGACTTCAAGAGGAGAAATTTGGAACTTGAAAAGAAGATAGAACAATTGGAGGAAGAAAAGATACATTTAAGGTTATATTCTAATGTTCAAAAGCTAGAGGCCGAGAAATTAAGGAAGGGAAAGAATAAAGCCGAGGAAGACTTCGATAATTTGAAGACGAATTACAAGAAATTGCGTCTATCGATGAGAATCGCCGGATTGGGAAAAACGTCAGAGCAATGGCGATAAGAGATCCAAGAAGAAAGAACCAAAGCTGATCGGTGGGAGAGAAAATTCCAGGAGGCTCAGGCACAGAAATAGGCCATAGAAAGGAGTTTGTTAGAAACCCAAAATGACAAAAGAGAATTAAAGGCTAGAGTGACAGAACTTGAAAAATTACTTCATCAGCATAGAAATCGTAATTCTGCGGTTGAGTTGAGGGCAAGTTTGAACAAGATTGAAGAAATGAAAGGAAAGATTGAAGAACCAGAGTCTACATTACAAAACTGTGAGCTCCGGGTAGAGCTTCTTGAGGTAAGTGAGGAACGTTGGAAGGAACAGCTTCACCATTCTCAGAATCAAGTTAGGAACAGAGATTACATTATGGGCGAGGCCGTGGCTCAGATTCGGGAGGTAGCCGATCATTTACAGACCTTGGCAATCCAGGCTGACATGTTAAGCGTGAAGTATGAGCTGGAATCAGATCGAGGTCAAGAGTTAGCTTCGTTGCTTAGGAAAGTTAAAACTTTGAGCATTAGGGCAAATCCATATTTTTAATCCGTTTTATGTAAAGAATTTTGTTTTCTAGTAAAGTTTTCTAAATATAATTGAATCAGAATCGACGCCTTTTTGCATTCATTTCATGCATTCGCATTACATCACATCATGTGCATTTAAATTTCATGGAAAAACCCTAATTGGTTAAAGTCATTTCAGAGTTAATCTGGAAACCAACAAAAACTTACCAACTAAACATCATTACGGTACCCGAGCAAAGACAAAAGACATGGATCAAAGATTGGAAAGACTTGAACAACTCCAAAAGGAGATGCAAGATCAACTACAATTGCAAATGCAAGAGCATCTGGCTAAAATCCAGCAAGACATGATGGACCGAATGTTGGAGTCCCAAAGAAATATGATGACTCAGTTGACCCAACTGTTGGCTGAAGGAATAGATAAAGGAAAGGGCCCCATGGTTAATGCTGGAGAAGATAATGAGGAACCTCTCTATCTTCCGGGTTTTACTCCAACAAATACACAGACACAACCTGAGGTGTACCCTCGAAGAACATTCGGCACGATTAAGCCTCAACAATTTCAGGATGGTGTTTCGGTACCAATAAACTTTCAAGCTGGATCAGGTTCTAACCGAGGGTATAACCCAACTAATCCTGTTATCCCTGACCTTGATGAAGTGGCAGAAAAGGAAAAGGCAATGACAGAATTGTCAAAGCAGTTAGAGGATCGATGTAAATGGCTGGAGGAAAAATTCAGGGCCATGGAAGACACTGATAGTCAGCATGGAATCGATGCTAAGGATCTGAGTTTGGTCCCAGATCTAGTGCTTCCCCACAAGTTCAAAATGCCAGAATTCGAAAAGTACAATGGGACCAGTTGCCCTGAAGCTCACATCACCATGTTTTGCAGACGGATGACCGGGTATGTTAACAACGATCAACTACTAATACATTGCTTCCATGACAGTCTGGTGGGAGCAGCATCCAAATGGTACAACCAATTGAGCCGTACTAGGATTGGTTCCTGGAGGGACTTGGCACAAGCATTCATGAAGCAGTATAGTCATGTGACAGACATGACTCTTGATAGAATTACTTTACAGAACATGGAGAAGAAACCGAGTGAGAGTTTCAAACAATATGCACAGAGATGGAGGGAAATTGCCATACAAGTTCAGCCGCCGCTCCTAGAAAAAGAAACTACGATGCTCTTTATCAACACCCTAAAAGCCCCGTTCATCACTCACATGATAGGAAGCGCTACAAAAAGTTTTTCAGACATAGTGATGACCGGTGAAATGATCGATAATGCGATAAGGAGTGGAAAGATAGATGCAGGAGAGAGTAACAAAAGGTCAACCTCGAGGAAAAAGGAAAATGAGGTGAGCAACACGAGTACATATAACAAGGGTTACTCAAAATCTATTACGGTAAATCAGCCAAGAACGATGGCTACCAGTCAACAAGGTTTATCAAGGCAGGAGTCCGGCACAAAGTAAAACACTGAGAAGCTCCAATTTACACCAATCCCAATGACATACAGGGAGTTGTATCAAAGCTTATTTGACGCACACGTGGTATCCCCTTTTTACCTAAAACCATTACAGCCTCTATACCCCAAATGGTACGATGCAAACGCTCAATGTGACTACCATGCAGGAATTTCGGGGCATTCAATAGAAAACTGCACTGCCTTTAAGAAAGTAGTTGAAAGACTTATTAAAATGGGCATTGTGAAATTTGATGATACACCTAGTGCCGAAAATTTGCTACCCAATCACACTGATAATGGGGTAAATGCGATAGATGGAAAGGTAGGGAAAAGAATCAAGACTGATATTGCAGAAGTAAAAACTCTTTTGAGATGGGTCTGGATGGAGATTGTAAAAAGAGGGTTGAGCATTTCGGATCCTGAAGAGAGTTGTGAAAACACGAGGAACTACTGTGAGTTCCATCATGAAGAAGGGCACAAGATACAAGAATGCGTAGAATTTAGAGCCTTGGTGCAAGGTCTGATGGACAATAAAGAGATAGAGTTCTGTGAAGAAGTTAAAGAAGAAGGAAGCATATGTGCGTCAGAATCAACAATGAAGGTCCCAAAAGTCAACCATCCTGTGGTCATCATTTCGCGACCTAAAAGCAACGAAGCTGGAGTACAGATGACACCAAAGATCATAATTCAAAAACCGGCGGTCTTCTCTTATCAGGATAGCAAAAGGGTCCCCTAGAATTATGATTGCAACATGACAATCCTGGGAAAGGAGAACTCATCCAGTGCTTCAAAAGAGGATCAAGATGTAGGTTCTCATACGTGTAGTGGAAGGTGTTACGATTTGATAAATGCCTGAGCAAAACCCGTAAAAGGAAAGACCCTAATGGTGGAGCAAAAGAAGGAAAAAGCAGTTAGACCTGAGCCACTTTTTAATGAGCCAGTAAAAGAGGAGGAAGTTAAGGAATTCCTGAAGTTTTTGAAGCACAGGGAGTATAGTGTTGTGGAACAGTTGCATAAACAACTAGCTCGCATATCTGTACTAGCTTTACTCTTGAGTTTGGAGGTACACCGAAATGCATTGATGAAAGTGCTAAACGAGACGTACGTGGCCAATGATATCTCTGTCAATAAACTGGATCGGTTGGTTAATAACATAAGTACCGATAACTTCATCTTTTTCAACGATGATGAAATACCACCAGGGGGTATGGGATCCACTAAAGCTCTGCACATTACTACCAGATGAAAATGGTACACATTGGCAGGGGTTATGATCGACAATGGATCGACACTGAACGTATTGCCCCTATCCACACTTAATAGGTTACCTGTGGATAGCTCACACATGAAGGTATGCCAGAATATAGTGAGGACGTTTGATGGCACAGAAAGGAGGGTCATGGGAAGAATCGAAATACCTCTGTTGATTGGCCCAACTACCTATGAGGTGGACTTCCTAGTAATGGATATCAAGCCCTCCTACAATTGCTTATTGGGAAGACCTTAGATACATTCGGCAGGGGCAGTGCCTTCGTCACTACATCAGAAGTTAAAGCTAGTATCAGAAGGTCCGCTAGTGACGATAAATGCCGAAGAAGATATTATTGCGATCGTAACTAGTGATGCACCGTACTTGGAGGCAAATAATGAGGCAATTTAATGTTCTTTCTGGTCTTTGGAGTTTGCGAATGCAACATTCAATATTGAGGGGAACCGGATTCCAGTGCCAAAAATATCTAAGACTACCAGGATGGGATTACAACTGATGATAGGAAAGAGAGCCTTACCCGGAAAAGGACTAGGGAGACATCTTCAGGGAAGAGTTGAGGCTCCAATGCTGAAGGACAAGCATGACCGCTTCGGCTTAGAGTACAAGCCAGATGCGAGACAAAGAAGGAAGGAACTGGAAAAGAGGCAAGAAAGAAGAAGGGCACGCGTGAGTGGGGAAAAAATCAAATGGGAACCAATGATATTCCCCCACATATCCAAAACTTTTGTATCGGGAGGGATTATTCATCCCGAGCGAAGGGCGCCAAGGAAAGAAAGTGTTGAAGAAATGTTGGGAAATGTTCACATCAATGCCATACATGAAGAAACCACTAAAGGGGAGACCTTGTCAGATATCCGCCCTTATGAACCTGGGAGTGTTCTGAACAATTGGACTGCAGAAGAAATTCCTGTAGTTTTTAGAGCTTACACAGAATAATGTTCAAAAGACACTTGTTGCTTTAAGCCTAGAAGCAATAAGAGTTCCTTTGTGAAATAGGCTTATGTCCAAACATCATTATGAAATACATATTTGATATCATTTTGAGTAAATATTCTCCCATTCTTTTAGATTCTTTCATTCTTTCTATACAAGTAATTATGTTAGATTCTTTCATTCCTTGGACCTTTCTTCCAAATCGTTCTTTCATCTCATTCATAATCATACCATACAAATAATTATTCTTGAATTCATTCGTTCTTTATATTTTCCTTTGTACCTACAACATGTTCTCGGATATCAACGACATGAGTAACGCTGCTAAGGAATTAGAACCTCCTTTTGAGCAAGACATGTGTTTAGAGGGATCCCAAGACTTTGAATATGACATAGATTGTGGCTTATCTCCGGACTTGTTAAGAATGGTAAAACAAGAGGAAAAACAAATTCTGTCTCATGAAGAGACAGTAAAGATTGTGACCTTGGAAGAAGGAAAGGTAGTGAAAATTGAAACGTGCATAACCGAAGAAACGAAGCGAGACCTCATTGAGTTACTTCAGGAATTCAAAGATATCTTCGCGTGGTCATACCAAGATATGCCCGAGTTAAGCACTGACATTGTTGTACACCGCCTCCCCATAAAAGAAGATTGCAGGCCAGTTTAGCAAAAGCTCCGGAGAATGAGGCCTGACATTGTGCTAAAAATAAAAGAGGAAGTCAAAAAGCAGTTTGATGCCGGATTCTTGCGAGAATTCAAATACTCGAATGGGTAGCCAACATTGTGCTCATCCCAAGAAAGATGGGAAGGTACGAATGTGTGTAGATTATAGAAACTTAAATAAGGCCAGCCCGAAAGACAATTTCCCCTTGCCTCACATTGATACTCTAGTAGACAATACGGCAGGCTATTCGCTGTTTTCCTTCATGGATGGCTTCTCGGGATACAATCAGATAAAAATGCATCCTGAAGACATGGAAAAGACTACCTTCATAACCTTGTGGGGTACATTTTGTTATAAGGTGATGCCATTTGGGCTGAAAAATGTAGGAGCGACATATCAAAGGGCCATGGTGACCTTGTTCCATGATATGATGCACAAAGAAATCGAAGTTTATGTCGATGATATGATCGCAAAGTCCCGAACAGAAATGAAACATATCCAAGTTTTGAGGAAGTTATTCTTGAGACTGAGGAAATTCTAATTAAAGCTCAATCCAACAAAATGTACTTTTGGAGCTAGATCGGGAAAATTGTTGGGCTTCATAGTCAGCGAGAAGGGAATTGAGATTGACTCAGACAAGGTCCGGGCTATACAAGAATTGCCTCCGCTGCGCACTCAAAAAGAAGTTTGAGGTTTCCTTGGAAGGTTAAATTACATTGCTTGGTTCATTTCACAATTAATTGAGAAATGTGATCCCATATTTCGTCTTCTTAAGAAACACAATCCAGGCGTGTGGGATGATGAATGCCAGAAAGCTTTTGATAAGGTTAAACAATACTTGTCAAGTCCTCCAGTATTGTCACCTCCATGCCCAGATAGGCCATTAATACTATATTTGACAGTGTTTAATAACTCTATGGGATGTGTGCTGGGTCAACACGATGATTCGGGAAGAAGAGAAAAGGCGGTATACTACCTCAGTAAGAAATTCACTGAATGTGAAATAAGATATTCGCCAATTGAGAAGTTGTGTTGTGCTTTGATTTGGACAACTCGGAGGTTGAGACAATACATGCTGTACCATACGACCTGGCTAATCTCGAAGTTGGACCCTCTAAAATATATGATGGAGTCAACTGTTTTGAATGGAATGATGGCTAGATGGCAAATTCTGCTATCTAAATTTGACATAGTTTATGTGAGCCAAAAAGCTGTAAAAGGAAGCGCAGTAGCAGATTTTCTGGCCAGTAGAACTCTAGAAGATTATGAGCCTCTGAACTTTGACTTCCCCAATGAAGAACTAATGTATGTGGCAGCTACTGAAGAAGACGCTACAAAAGATTACCTTTGGAAATTGAACTTTGATGGAGCATCAAATGCTGTAGGTAATGGAATTGGGGCAGTCTTGGTATCCCCAAATGGAAATCATTATCCATTCACATGCAAACTAGATTTTGATTGTACAAATAATATGGCAGAATATGAAGCATGTATCATGGGACTCCGTGCAGCCATAGAACGCAAAATTAGAGTGCTGGAAGTATATGGAGATTTTGCACTGGTGATCTACCAACTGAGAGGTGAATGGGAGACAAGAGACCCCAAATTGATCAATTATTGAAGGATAGTTCTGGGATTAATTGAGGAGTTTGATGATATTACTTTCAATAATATCTCGCGAGACGAAAACCAGATGGCAGATGCTTTGGCTACTTTGGCTTCCATGATCAAAGTGAGCAAACAAGAGGATGTAAAATCCATTCAAATGAGTATTTACGAGGCCCCAGCTCATTGTTACAACGTGGAGGAAGAAGAAAAAGATGATCACCCCTAGTACCACGATATATTACGATACGTGAGAAATCATGAATACCCTGATCAGGCAATCGAGAATGATAAAAGGACGTTAAGAAGACTAGCCTGTGACTATGTCTTAGACGGGGAGATCCTGTACAAAAGAAGAAAGGATCAGGTACTATTGAGATGTGTGGATGCTGTTGAAGCTAAGAAAATTTTAGAAGAAGTCCACGAGGGTGTTTGTGGAACACATGCTAATGGTTTCACAATTGGTAGACAAATTATGAGATTCGGTTACTATTGGTCTACCATGGAGGGAGACTGCATCAATTATGCTAAGAGATGTCACAAATGCCAAATTTATGGAGACAAAATTCATGTACCTCCTTCGCCTTTGCATGTTATAACTTCCCCATGGCCTTTCTCTATGTGGGGCATGGATGTTATTGGGTCGGTCTCACCAAAAGCTTCAAATGGGCATCGATTCATCTTTGTAGTCATCGACTATTTCACCAAGTGGGTAGAGGCTGCTTCATATGCCAATGTTACTAAGTCGGCAGTCAGTAGATTCCTAAAAAAGGAAATCATATGTCGATATAGAATGCCTGAGAGGATCATATCTGACAATGCATTAAACTTGAACAACAGCACGATAGCGGAGTCTGCAGTCAATTCAAAATCAGACACCACAATTCATCACCGTATCGTCCAAAAATGAATGGTGCAGTGGAAGCATCCAATAAAAACATTAAGAAGATCATGGGGAAAATGGCTGAAACTTATAAAGATTGGCATGAGAAGTTACCATTTTCTCTTTATGCTTATCGAACGTCTATCAGAACTTCCACTGGGGCAACGCCATTCTCATTGGTTTATAGAATGGAGGTGGTTTTACCCATTGAAGTAGAGATACCTTCCCTTCGAGTTTTGCCAGAGCTAAAGTTAGATGAAGCAGAATGGATCTAGTCTCGATATGATCAGTTGAACTTGATTGAGGAAAAGAGGCTAAGGGCTATTCGCCAGGGTCAGATGTACCAAAAACGAATGATGCGAGCTTATGACAAAATGGTTCGCCCAAGAGAATTTCACGAGGGAGACCTGGTATTGAAAAATATCATCCTCATACAAAAGGATTTCAGAGGGAAATGGATGCCAAATTGGGAAGGACCTTATGTGGTAAAAAAGGCTTTCTCCGAAGGAGCACTGATTCTGACCGAAATGGATGGGAAAAACTTGTCCAATCCTGTAAATTCGAATTCAGTCAAGAAGTACTATACTTAAAGAAGAAAAGATGCCAAAGTGAAAACCCGCAAAGGGCACTTTGAGACCTTCTTTTAAAAAAAATAAAAAAAATGGAGAGGCCAAGGGGAAAACCCGCAAAGGGCGCCTTGAGACCAAAGGGGTTTTGAGTCGAAAACCCGAAAAGGGCGGCTCAAATTGGATCAAAGATGGGGCATGCGGTGATCTTGCTATACTTGAATTAACGAAGAGAGCGTATGCAACATCTTGGGGCATTGACAAAGTACTCTAGATCTCCTAAACACATATTGAACTTAAAATGGTCTTCAGAAAATTCGTACAGAGAAGCTCATGCAGCGATATCTGGGGCACCTATTTTTCCCCTCACTATTTTGTATTCTAGCAATGTTTGCTTTCTTTAATTAACTCATTCTTTTCAGATTTTGTTCTTGATAAATTTCAGTTTTGTCCATCATTATGATCATTTTCAAGCATTTTGCATTTAAGTAACGATTAATGGACTAATAATACTTTAACAAAAGGAGTTTTGCATATTACTCTAGAAACTTCTAACTAGTACGAGAACCTGAAACATGACTATTATTTAGAACTCACCAAGCCTAAGGGTTGGAAATATTTGAGAAAGAAGAATCCAAATCGTGACTATTTTTTCGGATTTTCTGTCAAGATATTGGCTAAACAAGAAGACGGGATATTACGTCAGTGATACAACCTTGAAGAACAACGAGCAATGACAACCCAGACATTAAAAAAGGGATCATTCTCATGACATTCTGCATTCATGCAAATATCATCCATAACACATCTAGTTAGGAGCATTCGATTCATTCTGATCATTGCATCCTAATCATTATGCATAAGCATAGGTCCATAAAATCGATTCTGCAGGTTATGTCCCCCAGAGGACGGTGTAGCAAGATCGGTGAATCCACAAGTCCTATACCTCTGAAGTTGCAGTAGGTCGGATCAAACCTATCATGGCGAATCTTATCTCCCTGAAGTTGCGATGGAGCGATTGAAGCCATTAACCTTATCTCCACTGAAGTTGCGGTGGAGCAAGTTGAAGATAACGAATCTTATTCCCCTGAGTTGCGGTGGAGCAGTTAAAGCTACGAGTTACAAATCCTATACCTCTGAAGTTGCCGTAGGTTGGATCAAATTTACCAAAACCAAACCTTATCTCCCTGAAGTTGCGGTGGAGCGATTGAAGCCATTAACCTTATCTCCCTGAAGTTGCAGTGGAGCAAGTTGAAGATAGCGAATCTTATTCCCCGAAGTTGCGGTGGAGCAGATTAAAGCTACGAGTTACAAATCCTATACCTCTGAAGTTGCGATGAGGTTGGATCAAATTTACAAAAACCAAACCTTATCTCCTTGAAGTCGCGATGAAAGCGGTGAAGATAGCAAATCTTATCTCCCTGAAGTTACGGCGGAGCAGATTGAAGCTACAAGTCTAATCTCCTTGAATTGGATCGAAGCGCTAGTTCCTATGCCCCTGAAGATGCAGTGGGATGGAATGAAGCTACTCGAAGAAGAAAAGCACCAAAAGAAGTCAAGATTCGGCGAGACCGGGCAAAATTGGCCCTTTTTAAAGTCTTTGCTTCATTCTCATTACACGACAACGAGTAAAGAGGGGCAGCTGTAAGGGCCAAATTTTGCTCGGGCCCAGTTAACCAAAATACAAAACCAAAATAAAATAATAGTCCAAATTTAACAGTCCAGTCCATTAAAACCAAAATAAATAAAAAAAAAACAATAAATAAAAAGAGTCCAAAGTCTTAAAAGTCCAAATTACAAAATAAAATAGCAGGCCCAATACTACCCAATTTACAAACCAACCCAAACACTAACCCTAGGCCTAAATGGCCCAAAACCTAAACCAAATCAGAAAAATAAGAAAACCCTAGTTAGGGTGCGCCGCATGCCTCCAACGCCGCTCCTCCACATCGCCGCCACGTACGGCCTCCGTACCTATAAAGGATAAACAACAGCACAGCAAAGAAAACAAAAATATATTGTATTTATTTATTTATTTATTTTTCTTCAACATTCGGCTATAAAAACTGATAAAAACATTTGTATTTTTTTTACACACGATATCAATAGAAAAGAAAAACAAAAAACGATTAATCGGAAAACAAAAGAAAATGTTCTCCGAAGGTGATTTTTTTTCTATTTTTGATTTTTTTTATTTTCGTTTCGCTTTTAGTCTCTAAAAAGATAAACAAAAAAGGAGAGATGTCTTACCTCGCTGGTGGCCGGAAGGGAGAAAACCGAAAGGTTTTTCGGTCTTTCTTTGATCTTCGAAGGCTCCTTTAGCCAGTTTAGGGGTCGATCGGTGTTACAAGGGTCAAAACAGTCAAAAAAAGGGGGCACTTTTAGGAGTTCCGCCACTGTGTGTGCGTGGCCGTGGTGGCGATGCTGGTGGTGGTCCTGACCTAAATCGCAAAGAGAGGAGAGAGTTTAAAAAAAAAAGTTTCAATTTTTTTTAAATGAAGGGGTTAAACGTTTTTTTCTAAAAAATTTGGCTTATAAAGCCTTCCAATACGGCGCCGTTTTGAGTATTATTTTCGGAGGCCAAAACGACGCTATTTTGCCTCCGACCCGATTGCTTGACCCGCTCCAAGCTAGGATCCGCGTGCTTTTTTAATGGAAGGGCTAATTGCACTTTTAGCCCTTCCGCTTTTTTATTACTTTACAATCGAGTTTTTATTTTTTTTAAATTTTTGCCCCATAACTTATTGCGATTTCAGTTCGGTCCCCATTTGAATGACGTCGTTTTGGAGGAGAAGGAAAAATTGCCCTTTGGACCCCTCCTTGTTATTCGCGTGTTCGGATAGGTCCTTTCCTTTTTATTTTTTTTCAGATTTGCCCCAAATGTTTGTTTTAAGTTCAATTTAGTTTTTTTTCTAATTTCTTTTGTTATTTTTGCTATTAAATTAATTATTAATTATTAATATTAATATTAATATTATTATTATTATTATTACTATTACTATTACTTTTATTGTTACTAGTATTATTATTTTTATTTTTATCACGATTATCATTATTATTATTATTATTACTATTATTTATTTATTTATTTTACTATTATTCTTCGTTTATTATTATTATTATTATTATTATTATTATTATTATTTTTAAACTGTTTTACCTAATATTCATTCATTTATTTGTTTGTTCATTATTAAATTTTTAATTAAATTTTTTTAATTTTCATTTATTTACTTACTCGTTATTTTTCATAATTAGTTTGTTTTATTTTATTTATTAATTTTTTTTTGTTTTTTATTATTTATCTTATTTTTATTTTTGCTCTTATTATTGTCATTTACATTAATGCATTTATTATTAGCATGTTATGCATATTAGTACCATAATTCATTTTTTACATTTTACTATAAAATCGTGTTACATTAATCTTTGTCCGATACATAATTTTTTTTTATTAAGCAATTTTTTTTGTAATTCGAGATTCGAGAAATCGTACCCTAACTTATTGGGTTTCGATTTTTCTCGTCGAGCATAAAGAACCGATTATCTTTTTTTAAAAATCAAAGCGTATAAGTTGAATAAAAAACTTATTCTCGGGAATTCAAAAATGTTGTGCCCTAACTCACTGGATGTGGCATTTTGTTATCTCGAGGTAAGGATTTCTAAAAACAAAGGCAATATTCTGTATTTGGAATTTTGAGAAATTGTGCCCTAACTTACTGGGTTCCGATTTTTCATTTGACCCAAATCACCGAATATCCTTCTTAAAATTAAGTGCATGAGTTTTAAAAGTCAAAAGACAAGCTTAGTTTCGAGAATTTGAAATGTCGTATCCTAACTCACTGGGCGTGACATTTTACTTCTTCGAAATAAGAGGGTCTTAGCATCCAATTTAATTTATTCAAGTTTTCTTTTAAACAAAGAGGATCGTATTTTTAAAATCTTTTCAAATTCTCGATATTAAGACGTTAATCAATCAATTCGGTACCAATTTTGGGCGTTATGAGGGTGCTAATCCTTCCTCGTGCGTAACCGACTCCCGAACCCGTTTTCTCGAATTTTGTAGGCCAAAATCATTGTTTTAATAAATTAAAATGTTTTAATGATCAATCTCAAGGTGATCCGATCACACCTCGAAAAAAGGATTGGTGGCGACTCCATTTTTGTTTTTAAAGTCGACTCTTGTTTCCTTGTTTTTTTTTTTCAAAAAAATAGTTTCGACATTTATTATTTAAATAAAAAACTGAGAAATAATTGGTAAGTTTTTGTATTAAAAATTTTTTTTTTCTTTATAAAAAAAGTAAAATACTTAATAAACATATTAATTTATTAATATTATTTTAAAAATAGTATTTGTGTATTTTTTTTCCCAACTGAATAGTGTCTCTTTATTTACAACTTTACTAGTTTCTATGTAATTTTACATGTTTAATTTTAAACTAATTTTTAAATAATGTATTTTTAATTATTTTTGTCTATCATCGATAATAATAAATTTTCTTAATTTTTAAATAATATATAAATTTGAAACTATATAAGAAAATATCTATGATGTTAATTTAAAAAAAAAGTAAAACAATATGTAGTAATTATAATAATAGTTCATTAATAAACACATTTAATAATAGTGATTAAAAAATAATTGTTGAAATTTAATTTTCTTTAAAAAAAATTTCACCTGCACCAAATAAATGACAGATACATAAAAAAGGAAACAATTTTAAGTGTGTTTGCCTCACATTGTATAAATTTATAAAAAAAATTTAAAAAATGATATCATGATATTATATTACCTCATCATCAAAGCGATAAGTAAGATGCTTAGAGAACTCTATTTTACATCAATAAATTTAGCACAATTTTAAAAATAAAATAAAATAAAATTACAACTATAATTATCACATTTTTTTCTATATTTTATGCTTAGAGATCTGTTCAAGTAATAATTTTATTTTAGAATTAGTACAACTTTTTTAACTAATAATTCTAAATTAAACTATAATTATTTTTAAAGTTAACTTGGTAATAGGATGAAAAATAAGGGATACTCTTGTTGGTTCAATTTTTTTTTTAAACTCGTACTTTTATATATATTATAAATAAATAATATAGATCAAAAAGGAAAGATGATGATGTGTAAGTCATGATATTGGTTGATGGATGAATAGTGTTAAACAACATCAAAATTAGAATTTGTAGTAAACATAGACTAAAATTTGGTATAGAAGAGTGAAAAGTATAGCAGCAATGGCCTGTTGGGAAAGTGAAATGGTGTTCGGCTTTTGTGGGTCAACAAGCCTGCTGTTGGTGGTTGAAGGAGAATAAAGGAATGCCATTGATATGAACTCTTCTTTCTCTCCTCTATAGATTGGCCTTCCCATTACATGCTTCAATTGTCCACCACTTTGTGCCTGTGAATAACCACAACACAAGATGAACTTTATTGGGAATTCCCCTATATTATCATGGGATTACACCCACATTTATACCTCTCATTGCATTTAAACTAAACAAGTAATGATAGATTCTTCTCTTTTTCATATTAATGAGAAATTTAGTTTAGGAACATATCAGACCCTACGCTTTTCCTAAAATATATTATATGCATGTTTTAAGAATTGTGGAGGGCTAGAAATAAAATTTAAAAAAATTTAATAAAACCCGAACCGTGTCATGGATTTTAAATCGATATTTTTTTTAAGTCGATTTTTTCTTTTTGAAAAGTGTATGCGAAATAGATTTTTTCTTTTAAACAGTGGGTATGAAGCGATTATGTTATGATAATTGCTTGTCTCGACTTGCCTCACTCCACTCCATTATATAAAATTATCATTTTATTATTGTATATATATAACTATTAAAAGGGTAAAAATATAATAATGTAGTATAGAAAAATTCGCATATTTTATGTTTAAATACTTAACTTTAAAAATATTAAAAATAAGTAGCAAAAATTAAATTAAAAGGGAATTGGGTGGAGCGAGGATGAATGCATCCAACATTCATGAGGGTGGTAATGGATTTCAAGATTATACATTCATAGTAGAGTGGGACAGATGATGGAGCAAAGTATGCCAACTATGGAACGGTGGTAGATTTAGCAACATTCATCACGCCCGCTCCATTTCTATTCCTAGTTAGAATTAAAAAAATTATATTAAAATGATTTAAATTAAATTTTTAATTTTTGAGAAAATAAAAATTGTGGTATATTTTGTTTAACAAATAGATTAAAAGCAAATAAATTGAATTACTAATCAATGAGAACGACTAAAGTTTTAGTTCTAACATTTAACCAAAGGCGAGGCACTCCCCTGGCCATGGCCTTGTTATTGTTGGTTAGTGGTGTTGATGAATTGGGTTAGATCGGGTTTGGATTAAGTTTAAGTATAGTATTAACATAATTTATATTTATTTAAATTTAGCTCGACTCGAAATATGAGTTTAAAATTTTTATCTAAGATTACCTATATTTGTAAATGGTTAATCCAAATCTATTTTTAACTTATCCATATTATTTAAAAAAATTAAAAGTTTTTATATTATGTTTAATTTAAAATTTAATAATTATATATTTTTATTTATTAAAATTTTATATATAATCAACTTAACTTTTTTTAAATATTTACAGTATGATATTATGTATTGCTATAGATTTCAAATTTTTGTAGTATAAATTATATAAAATAATAAAAAAAAAAGAATCAAATTGGAGACCTTGATGTGTGGTTTGAAGAAGTGTGTAAAAAATGAGTAAATCAGCATGCAAGACTGCATCTGTATATTGAATTAGCAGTGTGCAAGTGGAATCGAGGGGTTTGAAACCAAAGCTGAAAGCAATGTTTAAAATAAAATACCTGAGTTTGATCCCCAACTGTAACGACCAAGGCATGTTTATGAGGGCAAAACGACACCCAACCTTTCTTGGAATACACATGAAACTCGGAGGATCCATCACAGATATGCAAGCACAATGTATGCGAATAATCCATCCCTCCTATCAACATTTTCATCAAATCGTATCGTAAACAGCTACGCCATTTCTCCGCTGAAACATTCCCACCATGTTTGTAAACATAACATGCCCACCCATTCCCATCTTCCCCTTCCATCTTTTCCTTTTCGCAACGTCCTGTTTTTTCTTGGTAAATTTCCCGGAAAACAATCAGAATTTTCTCCGCCACTTTTTCCATTTCAGCCACTAGAGTTTCCATTTTCTCACTGAAGGTATTAAAAAACTGTTAGTTATTAGAAACTGCCCGAAGGCAAGCGAAATATAAAGTTGAAATGAGTTTCACCTGAAATTTGAATATCCAACAGGCCAAATTCCCTCCATTGCCAGTTCCAGGGCTTTAGCTTTACACCACACAAACTCTTCACTCACTTCACCTTCATCTTCCTCGTGAACTTCCTCAAACCCGTATAGTTTCTCCGGCGACCTAGTCACTGCCGTCCGTTTCTGGGGTGGAAGTTGAAAAATCCCGGCAGCGGCTGTCAGTGCTGATCGGATAGATTCCACTGGAATCCCATAATTCACTAACTGAAAGCATCCGATTGTAGCTATGGAATCCAGAATCTTGGGCAGAGTTTCAGTTTGCATGGAATTCAAAGCCTGGAAATCAATCTTGGGGGGGTTGTCAATGAACTTCTGCCTAGGGAAAACCTTGTCTGGCAAAATTAAATCAGGGACGCGCATAGAATGTTGGAGGAATTCAGAGAGAACCTCATCATTGGTGACGCAGGAGCGGCGGGGACTGGCGACGGGAGAAGGCGGCGGAGCAGGGAAATCAAAGGGATTTTCCGGCACGGATTGAGGTGAGAGGGCCATAGAGCTGATGAATGATGAAGAGCTTACGTTGTCAGCTTTGTTTATGGTAAAGAAAAAGTTGAGATGGAAACACAATGATGGCTTGTCATGGGACTTTGGAGAGAATCATCACTCACTTTTTTTCTTTAGCTTTCACTTTAGTTTTAAATCATCAATTTGATAGCTAGCAAGGAATTTGGCTTTTTACACATTGAATCAAACTCTTTTTTGGATATTTATTCAAATTAATAATTTTCACCAATCAAACAGATAAATTATCCACACTTATATGTGAATGATTACATATGTAATAGTATACAAGTTACTTCATTCCATTTTACCAAGTTACACTTTCCCGTTTTACACTGAATGCTCTGTTTCCAAGTTCAAAGTTTTGCTGCTGTCTGCGCTTTACTTTTTACCTTTTTAAAGGGTAAACTACAATCATGGTCACATTTAATCACCACCTTAAATAAGATAATTGTGTGAATTAGTTATTGCCGTTAATCTTTTTTCTTTTAACGGATTGTTAATGTGGCATATTAGCACATTGAGTGACTGACACATGGCATTTTTGTTGTTGACTTTTGACTAACATTTAGGGACCTCCCTATAATTAGTCTAAAACTTTTACCCCTAAACTTTATAGAAATATCCCTAAACTTTAATCAAAAGTCAACAAAAATATGTCACATGTCAATCACTCTATGGGCTAATGTGCCACATCAACAATCCATTAAAAGAAAACGAAAATTTTAACAGTAGTGACTAATTCGCATAATTATCTTATTTAGAATGTCTAAATTGAGAAAATTTTTTTTAGAGGAGTTAAAATAGGACAGACCTTATTTTAAAGTGACTATAGATGTAATTTATCCTTTTTAAATTAAATGCAATAAGGGAAATTACTTAAAACGTTTTTTTTAATAAAAATATTTTATTATTATTATTATTATTATTATTATTATTATTATTATTATTATATGAAATATTTTAATAAAACAACTAAAATTATAATATCTTTACATTCAACTCACACTTAAAAAAAGTTTATCTATAATCACTTTACTATTTCATCAATAATTCAATTGTTGATTAATTTTTGTATAAGTATAATTTTAATATTATATATTTTTACCTACATTAGTGTTACAAAATTTAGTGTATATATCAATTATTATTCCATTAGATTATGGTTTATATTTGGTACTTGCATTTGACACCTTTTTCTAATTTGGTACTTAAATTTTTTTTGGTCCAATTTGGTACCCAAACTTGACACTTTTCCTAATTTGGTATGAAACACCCCACACCCGGCCCACGAGCTTGAACCGGATCTGGTATGTTCCTTAAATAAATCGGTTTTCAATGTTCTAAATGACTTAGAGAAAATTTGTGTAATTTTAAAAAAATTGTTTTGGGTTGGGCTTAATTTGAAACCTATTTAATAAATTCTGGAAATCCAACTTAAATAAGGTGACAAAATAATTTTTGGGTTTATTATTTTAAAAGAAATAAATTTACTTATCTTTAATCAAACATAATTTGTATCATATTTAAATAAAAATAAACAGAATAAAGAAAATCCAACCTGGGCCTTATGGCCTTATTACATCATTCAAACCCAAAATAAAGTACTAAAATTTCATAAAGTCCAAATTCCAAATAATTTCTTCAAGCGATGCATGGCCACCTTTAGCTCCTGCCGACCCAGGTCCATTCTTGCTCATCACACGAAAAATAATTCCCCAACGGGTGAGTCAACAGACTCAATGTGTACATAGTACTAATTTCCAACAAATCGAGCATACAAGTCATATCAATATCATGTTCATACAAAATAAAGGATGATGCAACCCAAATCCAAACCTATTTGTCCATCCGCTACACACCACCCGTACCAACTTTGTACACACACGGGGGACTACTAAGTCGACCCTCCATCCGCTACACACCATCGAAGCGCGTCATTGCGATCGACGTGCTCATCGCCCACTTATGTTGTGTCATTAGACATCAGTATTCACTTTGGATGTAACCGGTTACCACTTTTCACTTTATGTGACCGTAGTCACCACTTTACGTGGTGGTGAGACCGTAGTCATCACCTTCACTTTCTTCCTCCACAAATATCCCGAATGCCCCAATTATTTCATAACATATTTCACATACTTAATTTTCATTCATGTTACTAATCACATGTTCAAAATATATCACATTCACAATCCTATCAAAAGTAGGAAACGTGCACAGGTACTCCTTACCACATTTGTGGTGCTTAGCCACATTCACATCTTTATTACATATTTATATATTTAATGATTGCCATGCAATTTATTGAAAGTTAGTAAGAGTACACACCTTTTTCGCTTAATAGTTTCCGTGAATTCCCGTAGAGCGATCTACCGATCTAGATCTTTCACTCCTATATTCGGCCATTAATTAAAACATATAAATAAACCTATTTGGTCTTAAAACCAAATCCTACTAGAAGTAGAATTACTTACCTAGTTGCCGAATTGATTTAATCAAGTCCCAACAGTTGCTAGAATTCCTCTTCCTTGAAATCGGCTAATACTAGGTATGTAACCATGTCGATTTTCGGTTTTTGAAATAATGGAAAACACTTAAACAAATTATGCCTTGGCCGAATATCCCTTACCTTATGATGGGATTCCAAATCAAGAGGATTCCTTTATAAGCTGTTGAAATCCTATAACTCCGTGTTAGATTAGATCTAACTTTGAAAACGTGAATCATAATCTTTAACCACATATTTATATTTATAATCCTTACCTTAGATCCTTAGATTTCCCGAAAGATCCCCTTTTGATGTTGTGGATGGTTGCCCTCTTTCTTAGAATCCACAAAGATTCAAATTTAGCAATGAAAACGGAGAAGAAAATAGAAGAAAAAGAGGGATTTTTGCTTAATGAAAATTCGGCGAGAGGGGTTTTGCCTAGGGAGAATTTCTGAGAGAGAGGAAGAGGAGCAAATGTTGATGAGTAGCCCTCCTGTCCTCTCCTTTATAGCCAAAGTTATCACCTAGGAGTCCTTTACTTGGCCACCACTCCTCTTTTTGATAATATTATCTCTTTTATTTAAAAGATAAAAGCCTTTAATCCATCAATTATCTCCTCAATTATCTCATTAGAAAATAATCCTTTATTTATCTCTTATTGTTCACATATTTATGTGAATAAAACTCCTTTATTTATCTCTTATTATTCACATATTTATGTGAATAAAACTCCTTTATTCTCTCTCTTATTATTCACATATTTATGTGAATAAAACTCCTTTATTTCTCTCATATATCCAAGTTTCCCGAAAATGTTCAAGTTTCCATTTTTGGATCATTTCCAAAAATGTTTAGGTTTCCAAAATGTCTAAGTTTCCAAAAATGTCCATTTCCATTTCCATTTTCATTTCCATCTCCATTTTCATTTCCATTTTCATTTTCATTTCCATTTTCATTTTCATTTCCATTTTCATTCATTTCTAGGTTTCCAAAAGTATCAAAAATTTATTCATAATACTTAAGACTTGTCATTTCATACAATTGATCTCAAAAATGCATAGGCCCTTCCTAGGATGTTACAGCTTCTACCCCTTAAATAAAATTTCGTCCTCGAAATTTCCTAACTAAACAGATTGAGGTATTCTTTGTCGCATTGTCTCTTCTAGCTCCCACGAAGCTTCTTCCGATCCATGATTGCGCCATAACACCTTGACTAAAGGCACCGACTTCTTTCGTAGTGCTTTCACGTCACGTTCCAAGATCCGAATCGGCTCCTCCTCGTAGGATAGATCCGCCTTAACTCCACTTCTTCAACAGTACCACATGAGACGGATCCGATCGATAGCGGCGTAGCATGGACACATGAAATACGTCGTGCATTTGATGCAACTCGGTGGCAACTCCAATTGGTATGCCACTGGCCCAACTAAACGCTTGATGACTTGATAGGGCCCTATAAACCTTGGGCTTAGCTTCCTTTGCGGCCGAACCGCATAACCTTCTTCCAAGGTGAGACCTTTAGAAACACTTGGTCTCCTACTTCAAACTCAATTTCTTTCCTCTTAAGGTCTGCGTGCGACTTCTGTCTATCATCGAAGCTTCTTTCAACCGTGCGAATTAATTCCACCTTCTCCCGGTTTCGCCACTAACTCGGACCCAAAACGCGCGCGTTCTCTAACTCGGTCCAACAAGTTGGTGTTCTACATTTCCTTCCATACAATGCTTCGTATGGTGCCATCCGAATGCTTGCACGATAGCTGTTGTTGTAGGCGAACTCACCTAGAGGCAAGTAATCTTCCCAACTTCCTCGGAAATCCATCACACACCCTCTTAGCATATCTTCCAACACTTGTATAACCTGCTCGCATCGCCCGTCGATTGTGGATGAAAAGCCGTAGTGAAGTCTAGCTTAGTGCCTAATGCTTGATGAAGTGCTTTCCAAAATCGAGACGTAAACCTTGGGTCTCTATCGAGATGATCGACATCGGTACCCGTGTAGCCTCACGATCTCCGCCACATATAACTTGGCTAACTTTTGAAGGGAATAGTCGATCCTCACAGGGATAAAATGTGCGGACTTGGTCAAACGGTCCACTATCACCCATACTGAGTCCTTCTTAGTGGGCGTAAGGGAAGCCCACTAACTAAGTCCATGGTAATTCTTTCCCACTTCCATTGGGGAATCTCAATTGGTTGAAGCAATCTGATGGGACTTGGTGTTCAACCTTTACTTGCGACATGTCAAACATTTCCCCACAAATTCGAGTCACCTCTCGTTTGGTCCGACCACCAAAATTGTTCCCTTAGATCTCTATACGACTTGATGCCTCCGGGATGCATAGCATAAGGACTACCATGCGCTTCCCGAAGAATCCTTTGTCTCAACTCCTTATCCCTCGGCATACAAACCTTTTCCTTGTAGCACATACTCCTTCATCATTGACGCCATAATCCTTTAATCCTCCTTGCAGTACTTGCTGTAACTTAGTACTTAAGTCCTTATCCACCAACTGTCCCTCTTTCACCTCCTTGACCCGGGTTGGCTTGACTTGTAACTCGCCAACAAAGCTTCCGTCTTCATACAAACTTAAGTGAGCGAACAAAGCCCTTAAATCCGACACAACCTTCCTACTTAGGGCGTCGGCTACCACATTCGCCTTGCCGGATGGTATTCTATCGAACACCATAATCTTTCAATAACTCCACCCACCTTCGTTGCCTCAAGTTCAACTCCTTCGAGTCAACAAATACTTAAGGCTTTTGTGGTCCGTGTAAATTCTGACCTTTCTCCATAAAGGTAGTGCCTCCAAACTTTGAGGGCGAAAACCACCGCCGCGAGTTCCAAGTCATGAGTTGGGTAGTTCACCTCATGCGGCCTTAATCTGTCGAGATGCATAAGCGACTACCTTTCCTTCTTGCATTAGCACACGACCTAACCACAGTGTGCGAAGCATCACAATATACTACGAAGTCCTTACCGCCTCATTGAATTAACACCGAGCTTACGCAAGACCTTTTTTAAGCTTTTCAAAGCTCTCCGTTGCTTATCCGTCCACACAAACGGTACTTCCTTCCTTAGTAACTTTGTCAAAGGTGCGGCTATTGACGAGAATCCTTCCACGAACCTTCAGTAATAGCTTTGCCAAGCCTAAGAAACTTCGATTTCACCACCGACCTAGGTGATTTCCAATCCAACACCGCTTGATCTTCCTAGGATCCACTCTTATTCCTTCATGGATACCACATGTCCTAGGAACGCCACTTCATTGAGCCAAAATTCGCACTTGCTGAATTTGGCATAAAGCTTCTTTTCCTTAACACTTCTAACACAACTCGGAGATGCTCATCGTGTGCTCCTCCTCCGTCTTGGAATACACCAAAATGTCGCCGATGAACACCACGACGAATCTATCCAAGTAGGGTTAGAAAACCCTATTCATCATATCCATGAACGCGCGGCGGTGCGTTACAACAACAAACGGCATCACCACAAATTCAAAATGACCGTACCTTGTCCTAAAAGCGGTCTTATGAATATCGACCTCCTTCACTTTCGGTTGATGATACCCCGACCTTAAGTCGATCTTTGAGAACACAAATGCCCCTTTCGGTTGGTCGAACAAGTCATCTATCATTGGCAAAGGATACTTGTTCTTGATGGTCGGTTTGTTCAATCGACGATAATCTATGCACATCCGCATAGTTCCATCCTTCTTCTTCACAAAGAGAACCTGGTGCTCCCCACGGAGACACACTGGGTCGAATGAACCCACGATCCAACAACTCTTGGATTTGAGCCTTGAGCTCCACTAACTCCTTTGGTGCCATTCGGTGGGGAGCGATTGACACAGGAGCATTCACGGTAGCAAATCTATTCCAAATTCCACTTCTCTATCCGGGGGTATTCCGGCAACTCCTCCCGAAATACATCCTCAAAATCCCTTACTTGTTCTAACTCCTTGACACCTTCCTCTTCTCCTCTTAACGCACTCACGAAGGCTAAGAATGCCTTACATCCTTTCTTAACCATTTTCTCGGCCTTGATCAAGGTCGAAAACTACGTTAGACAAGTAGTTCCTCCTTTCTCCGATCATCACTACTACCTCATCTTCCGGGTTCTTAGTTCCATACGTTTAGCCGCACAATCCAACACTACTCGATGCTCTACTAGCCAATCCATTCCAAGTATAAGCTCAAACTCTCAAGGGGTAATTCCATTAAGTCGGCCAGAAAGTTCGCTCCCCCGAATCTCTAGGGGTACATTCCGAAAGATCCTATCTATCCTCACCGTTTGGCCTAAAGGGGCTTACTACGATTATCCGCCTATCGAAAGTTCGAGTCTAGGCCTAGTGTTTCAACCACACTACATGCAACATAGGAATGAGTTGAGCCCACATCAATAAGAGCAAAATAGGGTTTGTCATGAATAAAGAACGTCTGGGCTATAACATCCGCGTCTCCCTCTTCCTCCGGCGAACCGAACGCGTAAACCAAACCCGGTTGCCTTGCTTGGCGTTAGCCGCACCTCGGCCACAGCTCCACGGCCTCGCCACTACCTCTGTTGGCGACCCACGACCTCTTTGAGGTCGCTGTGTCCGCCTCTACCGGCTGGTTAGCATTACGAGTCACTTTGTTGGCTCTCATCTAATAGCTTGGGGCAATCCTTAATCATATGGTCCTTGGACCCACACTTGAGACATCGTCCCGCCTTTTTCCAATACTCTCCCCGTGCTTCCTTCCACAATGTTCACAAGGGCGAAATTGCCACCAGCCGTGCACTGTTGACTTTGTGGCTCATCCAACTCTAGGCCTCTTGTGGCCTTTTCGGATATTTGAAAACCTCTTTTGGGCTTATTTCTGCCCACACCGCTTGGTGGCGTCCTTAATTCCTCGACCACTTTAGCCTTTTCCACCAAGGCGGAGAATTCCGCTCTGATGCGGTGCTATCAAAAGTCTCAAATCGTCCCTAAGTCCGTCCTCAAACGAACACGAGCGTTCATGCTCGATCGCCACTACTCCTCGGGCATATCGGCTCAACCTCAAGAATTCCGCTTCATATTCGGTGACAGACTTACTTCCTTGTACCAACCCCGAAAAAGCCTTCCTTTGCTCATCTATATACCGGTTCCCACATACTTCTTCTCTCAAATGCTTCCTTAGCATATTCCCGTGTCGAGATCTTCCGCCGTGGCACCGTCGTCGAATCGGTTAACCACCATTGATACGCTTCATCGCGTAAAATGTGCCGTCATCCCTTTCAACTTCTCCTCGGGGTCAAGTCGAGCTCATCCATGATGCGCTCGATTGCTTCAACGATGCTCGGTATCTTGGGTGCCACTCCGATACTCCTCTAAACATTTCACTCCATTAGCACGGAGCCGCTCGAGCACGGACTTACGATTTCTGAATTGTTTCTGCACCACCACCAATTCCAAAACTCGCGGCACAACTGCGACCGCGGCATCTTCCTCATGCGAGCTGCTTTGCTCAAACATTGACAAACCGGGGTGATGGTGGTGGTGGTATCTCATTGTCGAACCTTGTCCCGATCTAACGATCATCCTTCCTCTACCTCTTCCACGGCGACCACGTCGTCCTCTTGAGCTCATTATCGACAAGATCCGATTAAGGAATTTTATGTATTAGTATTCTTGTTTCACTTATTACCCGATGATATCTTATGAAGAAGAGTTTAAGAGTGGTTCTTTCGTATTCATACATGCATACTGATCTTGCATTCATTCATTCATCCATCAACAAATATGAACTTTCGTTCATTCAAAGAAACGTTGTAATTCTTGTTGTTGTTTTCGTTATTTTGCTTTTCCACTACCCGGGGCATTTTCGTAATTTTATCCTACAGGTATTTTCGTAAATTTTCAAAAATCGTGAGTAAATTTGAAAAAATTTATTAAGTTAGGGATATTTTCCAAGATTGTAAAACATTGAGGGTTCCTTTGAGAGTTACACTTTTCAAAGCAATGATATTGTAAAAATTTTGGAAATCGAGTGTCGTTTTGGTAATTTTGTAAGTTAGAGCAATTTTGTAATTTTCCAAAATCAAGATAGTTTGATATTTTACAAATTAGGGTTTTTGAACATTTGATAAAGTAATGAAATTTTGTTAAAACTATGGGTGGTTTGGTCATTTTATAAACCAAGGGTATTTTTTTTTTTATAAAAGAAAAAGCAGCTAAGTCCCTTTCGGTTTTATTCTTTGTGTTTAGCCTATGACCGAGCCCTCTTGGTCGTGGTGAACCAAAGCTACGCACCAGTGCAGGATTCGAATGAAGAGGAGGTGAGTCACGCGGATCGCTTAAATACCAAGCTCTCACCGACCTTTCTAGACATGCGCATGCAGGGTTGCCACACCACCGAGCCTTCGAGTTAGGGCGAACCGAAGCTACGCACTGGGTAGGATACCTACGAAGAGGAGGTGAGTCACTAGGGATTGCTTAAATACTGTGCTCTTCCTGATCCAATCCTAGACATGCGTCTGTGGGGTTGCCACACCCTAGCTTAATAACTTAGTCATAGGTTTGTTAAGTTCATTAAGTCTTATGAGTTTCAAGTGTTTGAGTAGTCTAATCCTAGGGTTCAAGTTCCTATCACACTATTCTACGTTCCATGCCTTTTCTACCCTTTTACAATTCATAATTCACATAATCACACAGATGGTTAAAGGTACTTACACAGTGGATCAATCGAGAGACTTAGGTGCCATGCCATAAAACTCCGCTTATTTCAAAGAAATTCATTTGGGCTCGAATTGAAAACGTTTTGGCCTTGAGCCCACAGTGCCGAGAGTTTTAAAATCGGGCTCGATACCAATCGAAACACCCCACACCCTACCACGAGCTTGAACCGGATCTGGTATGTTCCTTAAATAAATCGGTTTTCAATGTTCTAAATGACTTAGAGAAAATTTGTGTAATTTTAAAAAAATTGTTTTGGGTTGGGCTTAATTTGAAACCTATTTAATAAATTCGAAATCCAACTTAAATAAGGTGACAAAATAATTTTTGGGTTTATTATTTTAAAAGAAATAAATTTACTTATCTTTAATCAAACATAATTTGTATCATATTTAAATAAAAATAAACAGGAATAAAGAAAATCCAACTGGGCCTTATGGCCTTATTACATCATTCAAACCCAAAATAAAGTACTAAAATTTCATAAAGTCCAAATTCCAAATAATTTCTTCAAGCGATGCATGGCCACCTTTAGCTCCTGCCGACCCAGGTCCATTCTTGCTCATCACCTGAAAAATAATTCCCCAACGGGTGAGTCAACAGACTCAATGTGTACATAGTACTAATTTCCAACAAATCGTGCATACAAGTCATATCAATATCATGTTCATACAAAATAAAGGATGATGCAACCCAAATCCAAACCTATTTGTCCATCCGCTACACACCACCCGTACCAACTTTCGCACACCGCGGGGACTACTAAGTCGACCCTCCATCCGCTACACACCATCGAAGGCGATCATTTGCGATCGACGTGCTCATCGCCCACTTATGTTGTGTCATTAGACATCAGTATTCACTTTGGATGTAACCGGTTACCACTTTTCACTTTATGTGACCGTAGTCACCACTTTACGTTGGTGAGACCGTAGTCATCACCTTCACTTTCTTCCTCCACAAATATCCCGAATGCCCCAATTATTTCATAACATATTTCACATACTTAATTTTCATTCATGTTACTAATCACATGTTCAAAATATATCACATTCACAATCCTATCAAAAGTAGGAAACGTGCACAGGTACTCCTTACCACATTTGTGGTGCTTAGCCACATTCACATACTGTTACATATTTATATATTTAATGATTGCCATGCAATTTATTGAAAGTTAGTAAGAGTACACACCTTTTTCGCTTAATAGTTTCCGTGAATTCGTAGAGCGATCTACCGATCTAGATCTTTCACTCCTATATTCGGCCATTAATTAAAACATATAAATAAACCTATTTGGTCTTAAAACCAAATCCTACTAGAAGTAGAATTACTTACCTAGTTGCCGAATTGATTTAATCAAGTCCCAACAGTTGCTAGAATTCCTCTTCCTTGAAATCGGCTAATACTAGGTATGTAACCATGTCGATTTTCGGTTTTTGAAATAATGGAAAACACTTAAACAAATTATGCCTTGGCCGAATATCCCTTACCTTATGATGGGATTCCAAATCAAAGAGGATTCCTTTATAAGCCTGTTGAAATCCTATAACTCCGTGTTAGATTAGATCTAACTTTGAAAACGTGAATCATAATCTTTAACCACATATTTATATTTATAATCCTTACCTTAGATCCTTAGATTTCCGAAAGATCCCCTTTTGATGTTGTGGATGATTGCCCTCTTTCTTAGAATCCACAAAGATTCAAATTTTAGCAATGAGAACGGAGAAGAAAATAGAAGAAAAAGAGAGGGATTTTTGCTTAATGAAAATTCGGCGAGAGAGGGGTTTTGCCTAGGGAGAATTTCTTGTGAGAGAGGAAGAGGGAGCAAATGTTGATGAGTAGCCCTCCTGTCCTCCTTTTATAGCCAAAGTTATCACCCTAGGAGTCCTTTACTTGGCCACCACTCCTCTTTTTGATAATATTATCTCTTTTATTTAAAAGATAAAAGCCTTTAATCCATCAATTATCTCCTCAATTATCTCATTAGAAAATAATCCTTTATTTATCTCTTATTGTTCACATATTTATGTGAATAAAACTCCTTTATTTATCTCTTATTATTCACATATTTATGTGAATAAAACTCCTTTATTTCTCTCTTATTATTCACATATTTATGTGAATAAAACTCCTTTATTTCTCTCATATATCCAAGTTTCCCGAAATGTTCAAGTTTCCATTTTTGGATCATTTCCAAAAATGTTTAGGTTTCCAAAAATGTCTAAGTTTCCAAAAATGTCCATTTCCATTTCCATTTTCATTTCCATCTCCATTTTCATTTCCATTTTCATTTTCATTTCCATTTTCATTTTCATTTCCATTTTCATTCATTTCTAGGTTTCCAAAAGTATCAAAAATTTATTCATAATACTTAAGACTTGTCATTTCATACAATTGATCTGAAAAATGCATAGGCCCTTCCTAGGATGTTACATGGTACCTAAACTTGACACTTTTTCTTAAGTTGGTACTTAAACTTTTTGGGGATTCAATTTGGTACATGAACTTAACTCTTTTTCCTAATTTGGTACCTAATTTTTTTTTTTCGATTTGGTACTTGTCAAACGTTTTACAAATTACTCCAATATACTAACAGTGTTATTCTTTTATGAGGCAGCAAAAATAATTAATGTATAACGGACATGTGACAAATGATATGATATTTTTTTTTGTATTTTATATGTTCAATTAATTTTAGTTTTATTTAATTATTTAATTATTTTTAATTAAAAATAATAAATTTCTTTTAATTTGGGGTTTTGAAAAATCTTTTTTTTCTTATTTAGTATCATTTCATTAAGCATAGCTCGATACTTATTTTTTTTAACATGAATTTCCTCTAATAATGACAATATATTTGTAGCATAAAAAAAAAAATTGTAACATCGTTAGTAGTTTGCGTAATTTATATAACGTTTAATAAATTTAGGTACTAAATTGAACCTAAAAAAAGCTTAGGTACCAAATTAGGAAAAATTGTCAAGTTCAGGTACCAAATTGGGCCCAAAAAAGTTTAGGTATCAAATTAAGAAAAAGTGTCAAGTTCAAATACCAAATTAGACAAAAAAAAATTTAGGTGCTAAATTAAAAAATATTCAAGTTTAGATACCAAATATTATTTTAAACCTTAGATTATTAACGGAGTAAAAATACTTTATAAGCTTATTTAGGATGAAATGATGTCTTTAGAATATTGTATAATAATAAAATAATATATAACACTTAATCCTGGACTTGTATATAGGGATATTTTCAAGGTAGTTAGTATTGCATATGTATGAACACATTTTTTTTTTTTTACTGAAACTTTGATATGGGTTTGTTTTAGACTAATATTTCGAATTTATCGATATTTTTAAAATATTTAATATATGTATATAAAAATATTTAAAAATAAAAAAATAAAGAGATTAAATAAATTTTAAATTTCAAATATTTATTAATAAACTCCTCTCTTAATAAATATACACAATAACTAAGAAAAATATAACATCACATACATTAAACAACAAGATTATCCCATATATGTAAATTTACATTTTTTCCAACTTTATTCATGCATTAGTCTATATACATTGTTTTGGATAGAACAACTAAAATTGTGCGAAAAGCTCCAATGTAATCGGTTCAAGCTTAAATTTTCATTGATAAGGAAAAGAAAATTGCATATTTTGCTTGTTTATTACTAGAACGATGTGCACTGATTGATATGTCTAAAACTGTTGTAGAATTGACTATCTTGATTTTTTTACTCCATTTGCAATTGATATAATAATTATCCAATATAATTAATAATAATATTTAATGCACCATCAGTGCATTAATTTTATATACTATCAGTGAATAATAACATGACACATCATCATTGGATAAATAAAAAATATTTTAAGACTTATAAATAAATACTAATGACTTTATTTAAACATAATTAAATATTAATTATAATTATGATATATTTCTCAGGTTTTGTGTTTTGGGTTTCGGGTAAGAGTTTAGAGTTTAGACTTTATATTAGGTTTCAAATTTAGGGTTTATATTGAGTTTCGCATTTTGAATTTTGTGTTTAAGGTTTATGTTTAAATAAAGTTATAAATATTTATTTATAAATCCTTAAGTACTTTTTATTTCATCAACGGTGAGGTATCCTATTGTTATTCACAAAGGGTGCATGAAACTCATGCAATGATGGTATATAAAATATTCACCCCATATATTAATATAAAAATATATTTTTTTTAAGATTCACCAAATATATATAAAAAGGATGTTTTCATATTAGATCCCACTATATTCTACACTCAATTTCATTTTTTAATATTCACCTTAGACATTGTTTGGTATGATGGAAAGTGATCACTTTTTTAGAAATTTAATTAGTTGAAAAGTGATTCTAATGTTTGGTATTTTAAATTTTATTTACTTTTCTTGGAATCTAACTTTCTCTGGGAAGTTATTTTCCCATGAACAATGAAAATATGATTCTCATGATAAAAGGTGAGAAAATCACTTTCCCATGTAGATTGGAAAGTTGAAAAAATATCAAGACAAAATTAACCCTATATGTATTAGTTTAGGGTATTAGTCTATTAATAAATGTAACAACCTGTTTTCAGTGGTTTCGGAACCACAATTTCAACTAGTCAGTTAGTATTTTATTATTTATTTAATATTTATAGGGTTATTATAGAGTTATATTAAAATTTGGTTAGAAAATTTTGACGTTTGGATAGTTAATTAAGTAAAAAGGACTAAATCATAAAGGTTACAAAAATTAATCATTATAGGTTTATTTGTATTAAATGGTTATAAAAGTATTAAATGAAGATTTTAAAATGCAATTAGACCTTATTTAGTTATTGCAGACGGTTAATGGGTGGAAAATATATAATTATATGTTTAAAATGTTTTAATTTAGAAGAATTATATGTTATAATATTAATAAAAGATTAAAAACAAAAGGTAAATAATCATCATCGTCTTCATTTCTTTTTTTAATCGAACCATCATGAAAGCTTGAGGGAAGAATCGATCAAGCTTTAAATCTCCTTGTATGGTGTAAATTCAAGCCCGTTTTTAGTAATTTTTATGTTTTTGAGAACATTGTAGCTTGATCTAGTTAACCCAAGGACTAATTTGTAAAATTGTTAAATGTTTTGAGATATGCCATTGATGAACTTATGATATTTTTGAAGTTTGATGATAGATTATTAAGCTTCATAGTTAAATAGGACTATTTTGTAAAATGATTTTTGGTTAATTTTAAGTTAAATGACTAAATTGATAAAATATTAAATTGGGCATGAAATTCTTGTGAAATTTTAATAAACATGGGCTGTAATGGTATAAGGAAACATTCGGCTAGCATGAAGTTGGTGTAATTGTGATAAATTTGAAAGTTTCGGCTTTAGGGACTAAATTGAATAAAAGGTAAAAGTTTAGGGTAAAAGTGTAAAATGTTGATTAAGGGTCAAATATGTGAATTTAAGTACTTTATGGTATTTGAATTGGTTAATTGAACAAAAAAATTATATTTAGATCAAGAAATAGATCAATTAGTTGATAATCGCGGGAAAGGACATGTAACACCCCTAACCCGTATCCGTCGCCGGAACAGGGTTACGAAGCATTACCGAAACATTCAGAAACATTTATAGATAATTCATGTAAATTACATTCATTTACCGAGATTTATTCATATCATCCCTTAAATGGACCCTCGAGGCCCAATACGAGCATTGAAATCGAATCGGGACTTAATCGGAACCTCTAAGAATTTTTCGCGAAATTTCAATTTTTTTTTCAAGTTACAGGGCTCACACGCCCGTGTGGTCCAAGGGACACGCCCGTGTTGCAGGCCGTGTCTTAACCCGTGTAACTCTCTGACTTGTGCACACGGCCACGCCACACGCCCGTGTGGTTAATTAATTCAATTCGAAATTAGGTGTAGGTTTCACACGACCAAGACACACACCCGCGTTCTAGGCCGTGTAGCACACACGGCTGAGACACACACCCATGTCTCTACCCGTGTGATCAATTCTGAGCATTCTGTTTCTCAAAATTTAAGGTGCAGGGGACACACGACCTAACTACACGCCCATATACCAGGCCGTGTGTCACACACGGTCTAGACACACGCCCGTGTGGACAAAATAAAGCCATTTCTAGCTTCATTTTTCACCCAAAATCACACCAAAGGCCTGCACTTAAAACTGACAGCCAATACCAACCATTTCAAGCATTTAAATTAAGCAAACTCCATCATTCAACAAGGCATATCATTACATGCATATGTGTTTATAAACTTACCTTGGATTAACTTAGGCTTTAACATCATTTGATCACATGTACTTAACATAACACATATGAATATATCATAATAGCCTACTTAATCATATCTAAATAAGCCATTACTAGCCATTCCAATGGCTAGGTTACAAAACATCATTTTCAAGCCACTATTGGCCAAGTTGTCCTATACATGCCATTATACCAAAATGATTTTACTAAGTATACCCAAAATAAATAGTTGATAGTGTGACAATGCTCCAATGATCTCCATCATTCGCGAGCTTCCGAGCACTATAAAACAGGGGAAAATAAAACGGAGTAAGCATTACATGCTTTGTAAGTTCGTATAACGGAAACTAAACTTACCAATACCGTTTATTAAAACTAAGCATACAATATCATGTTTTCCATCCATTAGCAAACTTGCCTAAACACATGCATTCAATCAAACATGTTAGTCACCAAAATCTTCATATCAATCAAGTAAACATAGATGAGCTCATCAAGCAATATTCTTTCAAGTCATTATCATTTCATCTCAAAATTCTCATACCAGGTCAAGAGTTGTGTCCGTTGAATTATTGAAATTCCGATGGATGCTCAAGTAGTACACTCGAGGTGTACGATTCAATGATTCGTCAATTCTTATTCAAGGGTACCCATTAGGGCACTTAACCAAGGAACACACTCTCGAGCCACATATCATATAACAGGATTACCAGTCCAGGCTAAATCCTTTATATAACGTATGCTCAGGGGAGCTCGATTAGGATTACCAGTCCAGGCTAAACCCTAATCATAACGTATACTCGAGAGGTATTGTATCAGGATTACCCGTCCGGGCTAAATCCTTTCTATAATGAGGTCAATAGGATTACTCGTCCGAGCTAAATCCCGTCCGCAACAAATGCAGGACCTCATCTATTTCGGGAAAGCATATATATTCATCGGAATTCAATATTCAATCGGGACTTAACCCTTTTTTCACCATTCAAGCATGTATTAAATTTTCCATTATAGCATTCAAGTAATGCATATCAATATAAATTACATTACATACAAACACAACATTTAATTAACATAATTACATGCTCGATTAAGTTACACAAACTTACCTCGACACTTGTTCGCGTAAGTAATCTACTAATCCGAAACCTTTTCTTTTCCTCGATCTAACCTCGAATGTGAGTTGTCTGGATCTTTTTAAGCTTGGAAAGTTTTCCTCCTCTCTCCTAGGGTTTCCATAGAAATTTTGGGGAAGAAGACATGAAAATAAGATGATACTTTCTTTTTAATTAATTATCATCTTTTAATTTTTGTGATTTCCAATTTAGTCCCTCATCTTTTCTAATTTTTCCATGGATGAGTCACCCAAAATGTAACACCCCTCACTCGTATTCAACGCCGGAATAGGGTTACGGAGAATTACAAGACATACAATACATTTATACATATTTTTCTCATACATTCAATCATTACATACAATCATCATTCAATCTCAATCAAATTGTCCCTAATACGAGCCTACGAGGCCCTAAACATGCTCTGAAAGTGGTTCAGGACTAAACCGATAACTCAAGTAACTTTCCCGAAACTTTGAAATTTTTTATTAAAATAGGGGACACACACCCGTGTGGCCAGGCCGTGTGTCTCACACGGCCACCAGACACGCCCGTGTCACAGGCCGTGTGGACATTCGAAATGGGAGCACATGGCCGTGTCCCAGCCCGTGTCCTACCTCTTGTAACTCTCTAACTTGGGTCACACGACCAACACACACGCCCATGTGGCTAGCCCGTATGCCCTAAAAATGGCCATACACGCCCGTGTGCCAGGCCATGTGCTAGGTTGTGCTAAACCTGTACAGTATACTAACTTATGCCACACGGCCAAGTCACACGCCCGTGTGTGAGACCGTGTGGAGTATACTGAATTGATTTTAATTTCGACACCAAAGGACACACGGCCGTGTAACATAACCATGTGTCACACATGGCTGAGACACACGTCCGTGTCTCTGCCTGTGTAGACAAAAATAGGCTATTTACCAAGCCAATTTGCCACCCCAAACTTAGGCACACCTACACAACCATATGGCACAAAACATAGCATCAATAGGCATATAATTCAACTCCAAACCAAGCATGATTTATACCATTTCTAACACCAACTAATACAAAACATAATACCACGTTATGCCAACTAAATTCATACCATTCCATATATTCTCAAATCATCAAAATGACCATTAAAAAATATGCATTATTGGCCTAATTTCACAAGCATACTAATATCCACAATTCAACCATTTGGACACCTATAACACCTATAACCATCAAGCATCACCCAACCATCATACCATTCATATCACAAAGCATAAACACATATATCAATACATGATTCAACCATACCAAAATAACCCCAAATAAACCATTACTCAAGGCTATATATATACAAACCATAACATGTAAATTTACAAGCCAATTCAATTGACCAAAATCATTATCAAGTCATAACCAAAATGACCAAAGTCCCTATACATGCCATATACTTAAAATACCAAGTTCATAGGTATCGAGTGAAAGGTGGATAGTGTGAAATGATCTCCGACGATCTTCTAATACGAGCTAGCTTTGATAACACTACAAAACATGGGAAAAATGAACAAAGTAAGCTTTATAGCTTAGTAAGCTCGTATGAAATAAACTCAACTAATCATAAATACACAAATCATCAATTTGAACTTATTAGCTTGTAATTCATAAATACTAACAAACCTTCCACATGCTTAATCATATGCTTATATGCAAACTTCATAACTTCTTCGATTTTAAGCTCGTATGATTCATATACATACCTGAACCAATTCGTAACAAACTCATACCTAAACGGAATGATGTCGAATACCCGAATTCTCACACACTAAGTGCCAATACATAACTTAAGCTATTTTAATCTCGCACACTAAGTGCCATACATAGTCGAAGCTATCTTGAATCGCACACTAAGTGCCATACATAGCCGAAGCTATCTTGAATCGCACACTAAGTGCAATACATAACCGAATTATCGTCAAACATGACTGTAGTCTCATATATACAATTTATGCAATATCAAAGCATTTAAAGCATAATTAAAACAATGCTTATTACATACGAACTTACCTCGGATATGAAAATGACGACACGGTCGACTAATCCGATATCTTGTTCTTTCCTCGATCTATGTCTGTATTATGCTTTTCTTGATCTATATAATATCAAATTTAACTCATTTAATCATCCATTTATTCAATTTAGTCCAATTTATACATTAGAGCTATTTTACACATTTGCCCCAAATTTTCACATTCACAATTTAGTCCTTATTTCATAAAATCACAAATTAATGAAATTAAAAATAAACCCATGCTAGTCGGATTACCATTATGCCCCTAGCAGCCCATATTTTCCATTTATTTCACATTTTCACCACAAATTTTCACATTTCCACAAATAAATCCCTATTTTGCATTTTTACTCAAAATCACTTAACAAAACTTGTATAATTCATATCAAATATTCATAATCTATCATCAAACGTCAAAAAACACATATATTCATCAATGTCATCATTCAAAATCTTTAACATTTTTGAAAAATAGTCCCTGGGCTAGCTAGTACTAGTTGCAACGATCTCAAAAACATAAAAATCATTAAAAACCGAGTCAAAATCACTTACCAATTGAGCTACCAAGTGATCGAACCCTAAAACAACTTCTATGGCTTCTTCTTCTTTGTATTTTCGGTGGAAATGAAGAATATGAAAGCTTTTTCTTTTGTTTTACTAATTTTATCATAATTAATAACTAATTTACTATATTAACCTTAATATATAAACATATAAATCACTTAATGGTTGTCCATAATTGTCCAGTCACCTTTCAAAGGGTTTAATTACCATTTAAGGCCACCATATTTAAAAACCAAAGCTATTTAACACCTTAAACTAATAGAACATGCATTTTACACTTTACGTGATTTGGTCCTTTTTATCAAATTAAACATTCAAACGATAAAATTTTTTAACGAAATTTTCACACAATCACTCAATCATACTATAATCATTAAAATAATAATAAAATAAATATTTTGACATCAGATTTGTGGTCCCGAAACCACTATTCTGATTTGACTAAAAACGGGCTGTTACACAAAAAATCTACATACTTTTCTTTAATGGTCTATTACCATATAAGTACCTCTAGTTTTGAATTCCATAGCTATTTAATCCTTATAGCCACTAGAATTCAACTTTTGCATTTTATGAGATTTAGTCCTTCTTGTAGTTAAACACTTAATCGATAAAATTTTCGTATCAAAATTTTCACACGACATATCTATCATAATATGGACCATATAATAAAATAAAAATAAACTTTATTTTTGGATCAGATTTGTGGTCTCGAAGCCACTGTCCCAATTTCACTGAAAAATGGGCTGTTACAGGACAAATCGTCGAGTGTTGATAGCTATTGTATTTTGGTAAGTTCATATTACGTTTATTATGTTTGTTAATGTCTTAATTAATTATGTGTTTGATTATATGAATTTGAATGATGCTATGATCTATTGAATGGTAATGATTTCGGTCAAACAGGATAAGCTCGAGCGAACTTAGTGAATAGTTAGTATACAAATGACATGTCATTAGGGTGTATCAGACACTAGTTGCCGGTGATTACAATATCAGGTACTTTATACCGGTGTTACAGTATCAGGCACTCCGTGACAGTGTTAAATTTATCAGGTACTATGTACCGGTGATGGATACCATACCAATGACTTGAGATCCTACATATGTTGTGGATTCTCTGAATCTTGAGTGAGCAGCATCGTGTATCAGTTAATGTCCTTTCGTTAGCTTGTGTGAGCATTACCCTCTCACGTATTTGAAGCCAATTTACTATTGTTCTCTGGAAAAAACAGTTAACTATTGAAAAAGAAAGGGAATGAGATGATATAATGAATTATATTTGTTTCATTATATCTTGGTATGTGATTCTTAACATAATATGAATTATTCAGGTTTAGTTACTTCATATTGTTGGAATGATGAAACAAGACAAAGGAATGTTTATTCTATATTATGTATGATTTATAAGTTAAATTGACAGGTATGTGATGTTTTATTTTATGAACTTACTAAGCTTTATATAAGCTTACTCTATTTGGTTTTCTTCTTTGTAGATTGTCGGGCTTTTGCTGTCAATTGGAACATCATTGGAGATCAAACTATCCGACAACTCTTTCGGTAGTTATTTGTTTATTTTGGTCCGGTTATAAGTGGCATGTAAATAGGATTCCAGTATGTTTATTTTTTAGGTAACTTGGTGATGTCTTGTGTCATTTGGGATGTAATTTTTTTATTTGGTATTTTGGTATCTTGAAATGGTATCTTATCACTTGATGCCTTTATTGATGAGTTGTTGAAATGGTGATACGGAATGAACGGAGGAAGCAAAAGAAGGATCAAATTCAAGTTGTCTGACTCGAAAAGGAAAGATTTGGATCTGATCTGAAAAAAAGAAATAAACAAATTTAGTAATAAAGAAGTCGAAAATAGTAAAAGTAGAAATTTGAGAACAAATAAAAAATAAAAATAATAATATAAAAATAAATAAATAGACAAAATTAAAGTGAAAGATGGATTGAATAAACCGCTGGTTATGATGGATAGAATGATAAATGTCCAATTGAACCCTTTGAGATATAAATCCTAACAAACTTAATTAATGCCTCTAATCAACCATCCAATAAATAATTATTGGCAAATTGAAGGGTGAAGAATGGATTCCCACGACTCCTTGAAGAAAATCGAGAAGAAAACTACTTCTAAAAACCACAAGAAACAATTCTTGCACAAGAAACAAACTCCCAGAGTTGAAAACTTTATTAATGAAAACAATTGTCTCCTTAATGAACAATGAAGAAGCCTTTATATAGGCTAGCTAAGTACATCCAAATAAAACTCTAAAGTATACTAAAACTCTAATTAATCTAAACAAGAAGTAGTTTTAAACAAAACTTTCTTGTTAACATAAAACTCCTAAATAACTTAAAATACTTATAATTATAAAAAATTTGTAATAAAAAAATAAAAAAAAAGATAGTAAATACAATATTGGGCTCGTGTATAATAAAAATTAAGCCTAGGACCCGAACCCAATATGAAACTCCTAAGCTTATGGGATTGATTAAGGTAATTGTAATGAAACGCCTAAGCTTGTTAAAATTCTCTACATGGGCTTGTCATCATAGATTGAGAGTTTAGGCCCACAAACAAAATTAATCCCTTCTAATTCATCGTTGCTCCAAAATCCATCGTCTTGAAGCTTCAACTCTTCTTCTCAAATTTTTTTTGTGATAAAGTCTTAAACGAATAAGTTGAAGTTTGACTTTAGCTGCTTGGATTTAGATATCGTGATTGGGACTTGAGGGAAACTAATCCCGTCTCTATTATGACCTTTGAATTGGACTGAGCTGTTCGTATCAAATGGTCATAATGGTTTGGTAATTTATGAACTTGTGATGGAGTATGTTTACATTTGAAAGTTTAGTACAAATGGATGATTTTGGCATAAGGTATTTGGGACTTGGTTAATGGTTGAATAATATTAACATGTTGATTATATTTTGTGTTTGAATGATTGTTGTTTATGCTTGAATTTTGGTGCCATTGAGGGCATATTGGTTAGACACATAGGCTGAATGTGAATTGGCATATTTTGGTACATTTTGAGTAGGTTTATGTGATGGTAAATGCATGACTTGGAGTCTAAGAAATTGTGGGTGATTTGACTTGTGTTTGAAGGAATTTTGGGCACACACGATTTGTGACATGATCTGCCACATGGCCGTGTATCTTACACGGTTGCATGACACGACCATGTAGCCTCTTTGATTTTGGTGCAGGTTTGTCCACACGACTTCAGAGAGTTACACGACCTGGCAACACGACCATGTGACCTTGAGTTACTCAGGCACAAGTTGTTACACGGTTTGGCCACACGTCCATGTTTTTGAACCACACGGGCTGAGCTCTGTCACACAGCCGTGTAATCCCTGTTTTCACTTTTTACTCAAACTTTTGAAAAGTTTCATTTTAATCCAAAATTGTTCCCAATTTGTTTTAAATGTTTCGTAAGCTTGAATTAAGTCTCATTCTGATTGAATAACATGGAAAAATGATTGCAAATGGATTATTTGGTTATCTTTTATTAAATTGTGAACGATGTCTGTTACACCCCTAAGCCTTTCCCGTCGTCGGATTAGGGTCATGGGCATTACTAACTATTCAAAACAAATAACCAATTATAATTAAACATGTAAGCTATCCATTAACATTATAATATACATGGGCAGGTCATGACAATCTAATACTTTCATACTAGAATCATATACATTCGAATCATAAATCATGCTATGCATTACTAAACTTGGTCTTCCACTGTCTACACTCTTATCACTATTTATCATTGCTAAACTTGGTCTTCCACTTTCTACACTCTTATCACTATTTATCCCCTCTTGAATGCTAGAAGTTGGTTATACACAAGGCTATTCCAATTATTAGCATCAGGGTATAGGTCAATACTCCGACTATTTATTTTCTTCATCTTCGATGATGTTAGTAGAAGGCACTTAATTTAGGTTTGCTAAGCCACTCCAATTAAGAGTAAAAGTTACTATTACAACCCTTATTTTGAGTCTACAAGACCCTAAAAATAGTTTAAAACAGGTAGGGACTAATTTGGAATAATTTTGGAAGTTTAGGGACATTTTTAAAAATTCCCAAAAATAGGAGACACACGGCCGTGTGGAATGCCCCAACCCATGTGACTCTCCAAGTTGGGACACACGGCCGTGTCCCAGCCTGTGTCCTTGCCCGTGTAACTCACTGCCTTAAGACACACGGCCGTGTCTCAGCTCGTGTCTCTACCCGTGTAACTCACTGACTTGGGTCACACGTGTAACACCCCAAACCCGGCCTAGACGTTATGACCGGATCTAGTGTGTCACATCAGGTGTTGTTTGAAAACTTTGTGTTCGATGGAAAATGTATCTACGAGTCAAAACTCTCTACCGATTAAAAATCCCGATTTTCGTTGCTTATTAACAAAACGAGTTTTAGTTGAAATCACTCCTTTTCAGAAATATTATTTTGCATCTATTAATTTGCTTTTGAAACCTTGTCTGTTACGGAAGGTTGGTTTAAAATATTGAGGAAACATGATATTTTAAAAATAGTAGTTATTGTTTTAAAACCCTTGTTTAATAACTTAGCAGTTTGTAGAGAAATACCAAATAAAAGTTAAAACAATTCCAATGGCCTTATTACAAAAATTATTATCCGAAAAATTTAAGTAAAGTAAACTAAAATAAATTAGCTAAATTAACCCCAAAACATACAAGGCGTGTGGCCACCTCCGAGTCCCTTGCAGCTCCAAATCCTCTAAGGCTGGGGATTACCTGCACAGTTAAAGAGAAAGGGTGAGTTACGAGAACTCAGTGTGTAATCCCCTTACTACACCCACAGTTTGGGCCCAAGCCCATGCAGTATCAGTCCGGGCCTAAGCCCCAAAATCATGTTAATGCAAACAAAATGCAGCCCAACCCAGTCCAACCATCACACCACCCGTACCAACCCTACACACCGTGTGGGGACCAAGTAGACCCACCCAGCCCTACACACCAATAACGCAGTCGAGCTGCTAATATCAACGCAGCAAAAGCCGCGATGCTGATATATCGTGGCTGAGCCACTAAAATCAATATATCGTGGCAGAGCCATTGAATCAGTATAACGTGGCATAGCCACCAGTACAGTACTTCCTCCAAATACATAACCCAACCCAATGCAACATGTCGTGACATATTAAATCAATGCATGCAATAAATTACCATCATAATCAATTAAACAGATTACACATACAACACTAGATCTACCACTAGGGGTATAATGGTCATTTGATCGGTTTGGGGTAAAATGGTAATTTACCCCTCGGGGGTATTCCAATAGTTTCACCCAACGAGGGCATTTTGGTAATTTTACCCACCAAGGGTATTTCAGTAATTTTTACCTGCCGAGGGTATTTCAGTAATTCTACCCATTAAGGATAATTCGGTAATTTACTCATTTATGGACTTTCCGGAAGCCAATTGTCGCCTCGAGCGACACCGGCTCCCTTTTTGGTCATTTCCGGTGCAATTGGGCCTAATATCCGGTTTCGGCCCAAACGGGCCCACACACTAGTGTGGCCCATTCAGCTCGTTTTTGGTCTCGGTTCTGCGGGCTTCGCAGTCGCATCAATCATCCGGCACTTACCGGGGATTTCGCCCCTGTGGGCCCATTAGCCCACTGGGTCCATTTGGCCCACCACGGCCCAACAAGGCCCGTTACGGCCTAAGCCGGCAAAAAAGATCGTGACACTCCCAAAGGCCTATCATCAGCGTTCGTGGCTCGGTTTATCACTACGAGCACTCGCACGCTCGAGTGATCTCATTTGCTGATATTCCGGCTATTCGGTATTTCGACTTTTAGCCGATTCATAGATCATAGCATTAGCAGATTAAACGGAGGTGTGAGATTACACACCTTGATTACGAGTTGTGATTTCCACTGCTTCCAAGACACCTATGATAATGATTGGCCATTAGTTAGTTTTCACCCTTGATAAACCAAAATATAGAAATACTTTATCTATTGTCTTCACTTACTAGAGAACGACAGACTCCTTGCTATGGGAGAGTATTCGGCTTACACCTCCTGATTAAAGAACCGAGTCCCTAGCGAAAAGAACGTGTTAGAAACGTTGTTTCAAGACGAAAAGAGAAACGGCCTTTCGACCCCAAAGAACTCAAAATGATAAAGAGAAAACTACCACCCCTGTTCGGCCATGGCCACAACTTACCAACAAACGGAAGAGATTCTGAAGCAGTTTGAACCAACAAGAAGAAAGTATTCATACCCTAGAGGATTCGGCCTACACAAAAAGTCAAAGCTTACTACTTGATTAGCTTTGCAAGGCCAAGAGAAAAACAGGAGAAAGGGAAAGGTTAGGTGTTCGGCTAAAGAGAAATCGAAAAGAGAAAGTGAATGTTCAGCTTACAAGATTCGGCCGGCAAAAGGAAAACCACTCTTCAAGAAGAAATGTATTCGGCTTAAGGAGAAATCGGAAATAGAGAAGTGTGGCTACGGCTTAGAGGTAAAGTAAAGAAATGGACATTTAGGAAGAAGAAAAATGAGAAGAAGAAAGGAAAGAGGATGAAAGAAAAGTCTTACTAATTCGACACTTAGCAGAAAAATGAAGGAGGAAGAAAAATGAGAGCAAAGTGAAATCGGAAAAAGTCAGAGAAGGTAGAAAATGACCCAAAATGTTGGTGAAAATAAAACCCAAAATGCAAAACTCTCAAAGGAAGACCAAAGAAATTCGGCACACTCTCCCCTCTCCAAACCGAAAATGCACACTCACATGCCCAACCTTAGCCAAAATTCTGATAAACCGTAAAAGTAACATATTTTAATCCCACATTTAGCATGCTTTTGGATGAATTATCCCTTATTTTATGTCATTTGGTGCTCTTAATCCTTTGTTTTCAAGTTTTATACTTAGGAAAGCACCGGTGGATGAAAAGAACAAGAAACGGGCTTAAAACGAGCCAAATGGGCCACATCACGAAATCGAAATGGCCTGGGCCCAAGACCACACCACACTGCGTGCCTCATCAACAGAGACTCCACATGGCACCGCCTCACGATTTACACTCCAAGCGTGTGCCATGGCCGTGCCCTTGCTGTGACAAAGAGAAATTTCACTCGGATTAGGATACTTAGGGGCAAAGAAACACATTCCAAAGCCTATATAAACACCCTAAGTATAACCTAAAAAGGAGAGCCCAAGGCTGTTGTCAAGGGGCGTCTTGCTAGGCCAAAGGAGGCAGATTTGTGGAGGTTTACTTGAAGATAGCCAGTTGATCCATCTCAAGAAGCCGGAATCATACTCAAGACAGAAGATCTCTCCTTCAATTCCTTCATGGGGTTTTAGGGATTTCTTATTTTTTGTTTTATCTTTTCTTCTGAGATGTTTTCTTTTATTGTTATGAACTAAACCCTCAGATACCTGAGGGGGATGAAACCTAAGATGAATCTTGTTATCGTTTGCTGAACTATATGATAAATATTTGACTTGTTCTTAATTATGTGTTCTTAATTCTTGTGTTGATATTTTCGGGATATTGATTCAAGTTTGATGTGCTTAGGTGGAGGAGCAAAAGTCCCTGCCTAAGAGTAGATCTAGCATAGTTAAGCGGAGTTGATCGCGCGCCTAGAGATAGGGTGACGAGATTTTGCCGGATTAGGGTGAAACCTAATATGGGATTCCATAGATCGAGTTAATGCAATTCTAGGGGTTTTAATTAGAAAGAGATTTCAATTAATCAACCTAGGGTTAGACGTTATTCACTTCGAGAGAGGGTTTAATATACATTAGGAAATCTTATGGATCAAGTCAAATGAATAAATCGTCTGGTTCAGAGTTAGATAACAAGTGAAGTCTAAGTGGATTCTTCCTTGGGTATTGTCTTTATCAATTGGCTTTTCCCAGAAGTATTTTACCCAAATTCATTCTTCTTTTTCTTAGAGTATTTAGTTTAATAATTAGTTAATTTAGATTAAACAACAAATTCCCTTTATTTTAGGCTAGATAATAAAAAGAAAGTTAGTATTAGTACTTTTAGTTCCTTTGGGTTCGACATTCCTGGTCTTGCCTTAACTATACTCTTGTTCGATAGGTGCGCTTGCCTCAAATCGTTGTCATAGTTAGTTTCCAGGTTCGATCATTCTCATTATAAATTTTAAGACTTTGACATCGCATAAACACAACGATCAAATTCCCTATCACCACTTCCCCACATTCGGCCAACACTAGCACACTCCTCCATCCCTTGATTCTCTCCACTCTTTCCTCCTATCTTTGCTCTCCTTCATCCATTTGAACTATTTGACCAAGTCTCCAACTCCCTTGAAGAGTTTGATCCAACTCGCTTCCTCCACTCACCTGCCACAAAATAAAAGCTTCCATTTTGTAAACTGAGGGATTCGAACCCCTTCCCTCCTTGCTCTCTCATTGACGCCACAGCCACCTTGCCACATGCCCAACTTGTGTCTCCTAAATGCACATAATTATACTTAAGCCCTACTGCCAACAGCCCTCTTCACTAAAGAGCCAAAAACTAAAATTTTTCCAAGGCTCAAACTCGAACCCAGGCCTCCCTAGAACCCCAAATACACTCAATTAACCAGCTGAGCAAGCACAACATGAAAACATGCAAAAATTACAACCCCTAATTTTTTGGGACGTTACAACTCTACCCCCTTTAAAGAAATTTCGGCCTCAAAATTTACCTAATCAGAAGGGATGAGGGTACTGCTGTCGCATCGCCTCCTCAGGCTCCCACGTGGCTTCTTCTGAACCGTGATTACGCCACAGCACCTTGACTAACGGAATAGATTTCCTTCTCAGCACCTTAACATCATGATCCAAGATCTGCACCGGTTCTTCTTCAAATGTCAGATCAGGTCTTACCTCGATCTCCTCCACCGAAACTATATGAGAGGGATCAGAACGGTAGCGCCTCAGCATAGAAACGTGGAATACATTATGTATACGATCTAACTCAGGAGGCAGTTCCAGCTGGTATGCGACCGGTCCCACACGCTTTACTATCCGGTATGGTCCGATAAATCTAGGGCTCAGCTTGCCCTTCTGCCCAAATCTCAGAATCTTCTTCCAAGGTGAGACTTTCAAAAAGAAAAAATCTCCCACCGAGTGCTCAATCTCTTTGCGCTTTAAATCAGCGTATGACTTCTGCCTATCAGATGCTTCTTTTAACAGACCCCAGATCAATTTCACTTTCTCCTCAGTTTCAGAAACCAGCTCTGGACCCAACAGTCGCCGCTCACCCAACTCTATCCAGCAAGTAGGGGTACGACACCTACGACCATATAACGCTTCGTACGGTGCCATCTGAATACTAGATTGGTAGCTATTGTTATAAGCAAATTCTGCCAATGGTAAATAGTCTTCCCAACTACCTTTGAAATCAATCACACAGCTCCTTAACATGTCTTCCAAAATCTGAATTACTCTCTCCGAATGACCATCAGACTGCGGATGGAACGTTGTGCTGAAATCCAACCTCGTACCCAAAGCTTCATGTAACACTCTCCAGAATCGAGATGTGAATCTAGGGTCTCTGTCCGAAATGATAGACACTAGTACCCCATGTAACCTTACAATCTCTGCCACATACAACTTTGCCAACTTTTGCAACGAGTAATCGGTGCGAACCGGTATGAAGTGGGCCGATTTAGTCAGCCGATCAACAATTACCCATACCGAATCTTTCTTAGTAGGCGTCAGGGGTAACCCACTAAAAAAATCCATGGTTATCCTCTCCCACTTCTAGAGTGGAATTTTAATAGGTTGCAGCAGTCCCGAAGGTAGTTGATGCTCAGCCTTTACTTGTTGGCATGTCAAACACTTACTTACAAAATCAGTAACCTCACGCTTAAGCCCTGGCCACCAGTACAGTTCACGTAGATCTCGGTAAAGCTTGTTTCCACCAGGATGCATAGCGTATGGGCTACTATACACCTCCCGCAGAATCAACTTCCTTAACTCAGAGTCCCTCGATACACAAACTCTTCCACGGAAGCATAATACTCATTCACTATTCAGCCCAAAATCCTCAGTCTCTCCCTTCTTCACCTGTTGGAACCGAGGAACCAACGACTCATCCAGCATCTGTTTCTCTTTAATTTGAACTACCCACGTCGGTGTAACTTGAAGTTCAGCCAACAGACTCCCATCCTCAAACAGGTTGAGACGAGCGAACATTGCTCTTAAATCAGACACAACCTTACGGCTCAATGCATCTTCTACCACGTTAGCTTTTCCCGGATGGTACTCAATCGAGCAATCGTAATCCTTAAGAAACTCTATCCATCTTTGTTGCCTAAGGTTCACCTCCTTCTGGGTAATGAGGTACTTGAGACTTTTATGGTCGGTATAAACTATCGACTTCTTCCTGTACAAGTAGTGTCTCCAAATCTTTAGTGCGAATACCACCGCAGCTAATTCCAGGTCATGAGTAGGATAATTCACCTCGTGTGGCCTAAGCTGACGAGATGCATAAGCCACCACTTTACCCTCTTGCATCAGCACACAACCCAAACCCGTGTGCGACGCATCACAGTAAACAACGAATTCCTTTCCAGCCTCTGGCTGAATTAGAACCGAGGCTTCAGTTAGAATCTTCTTCAGTTTCTCAAAACTCTCCTGCTGTTTATCAGCCCAAACAAACGGTACTCCTTTACGCAAAGAACTTAGTTAGGGAGTGCGAGCAATCGGTGAGAACCCCTCAACGAACCGTCTCAGAATACCCGGCGGACCCGTAAAACTTGAATCTCAGATACCGACTTTGGTGGTTTCCAATCTAATACAACCTTAACTTTCCGGGGATCAACCCTAATTTCCTCGACAGACACGACATGACCCAAAAATGTCACCTCTCGCAGCCAAAACTCGCACTTGCTGAATTTGGCATAAAGCTGCCTTTCTTTCAATATTTGCAGGACAACCAAAAGATGGGCATCATGCTCCTCCTCAGTTCGCGAATACACCAGAATATCGTCTATAAACACCACCACGAACCGGTCTAAGTAGGGCTGGAAGACTCAGTTCATCATATCCATGAAAGCCGCTGGTGCATTCGTTAGCCCAAACAGCATGACCAAAAACTTGTAGTGTCCATAACAAGTTCGGAATGCAGTCTTGTACACATCTACCTCCTTAACCCTTAATTGATGGTATCCCGATCTAAGATCTATCTTGGAGAAAACTGCGGCTCCTCGTAGCTGATCAAACAGATCGTCTATTCTTGGTAAATGGTACTTGTTCTTAATCGTCAATTTATTCAATTAACGATAATTGATACACATGCGCATTGAACTATCCTTTTTCTTTATGAACAGTACCGGTGCTCCCCACGGTGACACACTCGGTCGTATGAATCCTCGATCCAGTAGCTCTTGGATCTGGGCCTTTAATTCTACTAGCTCATTCGGTGCCATCCTATAAGGGGCGATGGACACCGGAGTCGTTCCCGGTAGGAGCTCAATGCCGAATTCGACCTCACGGCTTGGTGGCAACCCCGGAAGCTCTTCAGGAAATATATCCGAAAACTCCTTTACTGTCTTGACATCTCCAACAGACAAACCCTTAGTATCAGATGTGCTGACATAGGCTAGAAACACCTCGCAACCTTTACGAACCAGCTTCTCGGCCCTTAACGCTGAGATTACATTGGATAGATAATCCCTTCGCTCCCCTATCACAATCACCTCCTCATCCCCTGAAGTCCTTAATACCATACGCTTAGCAGCGCAATCAAAATTTGCACGGTGTTTCACTAACCAGTCCATGCCCAAAATGAGATCGAACTTGCCAAACGGCAGTTCCATCAAATCCGCCGGAAAGACAACCCCTTGAACCTCTAGGGGCACATCTCTAAATAGTTTATTCACCCTAACCGACTGTCCTAGTGGACTAATCACCGATGATTCCCTATCGCTAAGTTCAAATCAGATACCCAATGTTCCCGACACAGTACATGCAACATACGAGTGTGTAGATCTAATGTCAATTAAAGCTGTAAATGGCACGTCATGAATGAGAAACGTACCAGTTATGACGTCAGGTGCGTCGCCATCCTCTCGACGCCGAGAGCAAAGAAACAACCCCCGCGGTCGTCTCACTTCAGTACCAGCACACTCTACCCGGTGCTCCTCGACCTCGCCCAAACCCATTTCCCCTCGAGCTGGACCACGGCCTCTCAGTGGCTGTTAACCACCTCTCCCTGACTGAACATGTCCCTAACCCGCAGCTTGCATCTGACTCGGCCTCTGCGTACAGTCTCTAACCCTGTGATCCCTAGACCCACATCTGAAGCACGCCCCAGTTCTCTTCCAACATTCACCCTGATGGGATAACCCGCACACAGCACAAGGTTGAGGTCTGCCAGCAACAATCGAAACTCCAGTTCAGATCGACCCATCAAATCTAAGCCTTTTCCTAGGCCCACCTGAAGAACTTGAAGGCCTGAAATTCCTCTTACTTTTGCCCCTATCCTGCTCATGGTTCTGACGCTCTGAGCGTTTCACATCCTCAGCAATCTTAGCCTTCTCAACCAGTGGCAAAAGTCTCTTTCCTCTCGGGGGCTATCGGTACCATGAACTCATCCCGAAGACTATCCTCAAACCACACGCAGTGCTTATATTCAGTCGCGACTATGCCTCGAGCGTACCGGCTCAAACGCAGGAACTCTGCCTCATACTCCGCTACGGACTTATTCCCCTGGACCGGATTCAAAAATTCCTTTCTACGGGCGTCCACGTAACTTGCCCCGACATATTTTCCCTGGAAGGCCGCCTTAAAGAAATCCCATGTCACACGGTCAGCCTGCGTGCCTTCCCTTACTGTAAGCCACCATTGGTATGCCTCATCTCACAGTAAAGACACTGCTCCTTTCAGCTTTTGTTCCACTGTGCAGTCAAGGTCATCCATGATTTGCTCAACCGCCTCCAACCAATATTCTGCTACGTTTGGGGCTACGCCAGAGATGCCCCTGAAGATTTCTGCCCCGTTTGACCGGAGTCGCTCAGAAATTGACCCTCGGGCCACTGACCCAGTACTTGCTCCAGCCACCATTTCCAGAACCCGTAGCATCGCTTAGGACAAAGCATCATCCCCTCCGGCTCAATCATGAGACCCCGTTTCAGTCACTGGTGATGCCGGTGCTTCCCTTTCAAGCATATGTCCTGATGCTGAGGACCCAACCCTAGCACCTCGGCCTCTACCACGACCACGTGTACCCCTTCCGCGACCTCTTGAACTCATATCGTTGTAGCGTACTTATCTGATTAAATTTTTTATGAATTAGCTTATAGTTCATTAACAGATATCTTATGAAAAGAAGTAACTAGAGTTGTTCTCGCAAATCGTATTTTCTACAATTTTAGTCTCCAATAGTCTCGGTTCTACTGCTAAGTAATTTTAGTATGCTACTTAGTAGTTTCTTAGTACATACATTCTAGCAAATAAGGTATAGAGTAAAGAAACTTACAGATTTGGTACCGGAGACTCGGTGTGCCACATGTCCAGTAATATCACTACTTTTTAAACCAAAATCTAAACAGATTTGGGAAAATTTTCAAAACCCATTCCACGGCCGAGTTTTGCAACCTGGCTCTGATACCACTAAATGTAACACCCCACACCCGGCCTAGACGTTATGACCGAATCTAGCGTGTCACATCAGGTGTTGTTTGAAAACTTTGTGTTCGATGGAAAATGTATCTACGAGTCAAAACTCTCTACCAGTTAAAAATCTCGATTTTCGTTGCTTATTAACGAAACGAGTTTTAGTTGAAATCACTCCTTTTCAGAAATATTATTTTGCATCTATTAATTTTCTTTTGAAACCTTGTCTGTTACGGAAGGTCGGTTTAAACTGTTGAGGAAACATGATATTTTAAAAATAGTAGTTATTATTTTAAAACCCGTGTTTAATAACTTAGCAGTTTGTAGAGAAATACCAAATAAAAGTTAAAACAATGTTAATGCAAACAAAATGCAGCCCATGCAGTATCAGTCTGAGCCTAAGCCCCAAAATCATGTTAATACAAACAAAATGCAGCCCAACTCAGTCCAACCGTCACACCACCCTTACCAACCCTATAGACCATGTGGGGACCAAGTCGACCCACCCAGCCCTACACACCAATAACGCAATCAGTCACTAATATCAACGCAAAGAAAGTCGCCAAGAATGATATACATGGATGAGCCACTAAAATCAATATATCGTGGCAGAGCCACTGAATAAGTATAACGTGGCATAGCCACCAGTACAGTACTTCCTCCAAATACATAACCCAACCCAATGCAACATGTCGTGACATATTAAATCAATGCATGCAATAAATTACCATCATAATCAATTAAACAGATTACACATACAACACTAGATCTACAACTAGGGGTATAATGGTCATTTGATCGGTTGGGGGTAAAGCGGTAATTTACCCCTCGGGGGTATTCCAATAGTTTCACCCAATGAGGGCATTTCGGTAATTTTACCCACTAAGGGTATTTCAGTAATTTTTACCTGCTGAGGGTATTTCAATAATTCTATCCATTAAGGGTAATTCGGTAATTTACTCATTTACGACCTTTCCAAAAGCCAACTGTCGCCTCGAGCGACACCGGCTCCCTTTTTGGTCATTTTCGGTGCAATTGGGCCTAATATCCAGTTTCGGCCCAAATGGGCCCACACACTCGTGTGGCCCATTCAGCTCGTTTTCAGTCTCGGTTCTGTGAACTTCGCAGTCGCATCAATCATCCGACACTTACCGGGGATTTCGCCCCTATGGGCCCATTAGCCCACTGGGCCCATTTGGCCCACCACGGCCCAACAAGGCCCATTACGACCTAAGCCCGCGAAAAAGATCGTGACACTCCCAAAGGCCTATCGTCAACGTTCGTGGCTCGGTTTATCACTACAAGCATTCGTACGCTCGAGTGATCTCAGTTGCCGATATTCCGGCTATTCGGTATTTCGGCTTTTAGCCGATTCATAGATCATAGCATTAGCAGATTAAACGGAGGTGTGAGATTACACACCTTGATTACGAGTTGTGATTTCCACTACTTCCAAGACACCTATGATAACGATTGGCCATTAGTTAGTTTTCACCCTTGATAAACCAAAATATAGAAATACTTTATCTATTGTCTTCACTTACCAGAGAACGACAGACTCCTTGCTATGGGAGAGTATTCGGCTTACACCTCTTGATTAAAGAACTCAGTCCCTAGCGAAAAGAACGTGTTAGAAATGTTGTTTCAAGACGACAAGAGAAATGGCCTTTCGGCCCCAAAGAACTCAAAATGATAAAGAGAAAGCTACCACCCCTATTCGGCCATGGCCACAACTTACCAACAAACGGAAGAGATTTCGAAGCAGTTTGAACCAACAAGAAGAAAGTATTCGTACCTTAGAGGATTTGGCCTACACAAAAAGTCAAAGCTTACTACTTGATTAGCTTTGCAAGGCCAAGAGAAAAACGGCAGAAAGGGAAAGGTTGGGTGTTCGGCTAAAAAGAAACCGAAAAGAGAAAGTGAATGTTCTGAAACACAAGATTCAGTAAGCAAAAGGAGAACCACTCTTCAAGAAGAAACGTATCCGGCTTAAGGAGAAATCGGAAAGAGAGAAGTGTGGCTACGGCTTAGAGGTAAAGAAAAGAAATGGACGTTTAGGAAGAAGAGAAATGAGAAGAAGAAAGGAAAGAGGATGAAAGAAATGGCTTACTAATTTGGCACTTAGCAGAAAAATGAAGGAGGAAGAAAAATGAGAGCAAGGTGAAATCGGCAAAAGTCAGAGAAGGGAGAAAATGACCTGAAATGTTGGTGAAAATAAAACTCAAAATGCAAAACTCTCAAAGGAAGACCAAAGAAATTTGGCACACTCTCCCCTCTCCAAACCGAAAATGGACACTCACATGCCCAACCATAGCCAAAATTCCCTATCACCACTTCCTCACATTCGGCCAACACTAGCACACTCCTCCATCCCTTGATTCTCTCCAATCTTTCCTCCTATCTTTTCTCTCCTTCATCCATTTGAACTATTTGACCAAGTCTCCAACTCCCCTTGAAGAGTTTGATCTGAACTCTTCTTCCTCCACTCACCTGCCACAAAATAAAAGCTTCTATTTTGTAAACTGAGGGATTCGAACCCCTTCCCTCCTTGCTCTCTCATTGACGCTACAGCCACCTTGCCACATGCCTAACTTGTGTCTCCTAAATGCACATAATTATACTTAAGCCCTACTGCCAACAGCCCTCTCCACTAAAGAGCCAAAAACTAAAATTTTTCAAAGGCTCAGACTCGAACCCAGGCCTCCCTAGAACCCCCAAATACACTCAATTAACCAGCTGAGCAAGAACAACATGAAAACATGCAAAAATTAAAACCCCTAATTTTTTGGGACGTTACAACACGCCTGTGTGTGTTACCCGTGTGTGACACATGGCCGTGTGCTAGGCCATGTGCACCCAAAAGTACCTTAAAACTCAAGTTTACCATTTCAAACTTGTTTGGACACTAAGAAACTCAATTACCAATCATTTAACCTATTCAAAACATGATTAAACATGTACAAAATATTCCAAATCCATCACCTATTATGCCTAACCAATGTACCCTCATTGGTACCATATTTTATATGTTCAAACATTTCAACAATGCATCAACCATTCAAGACTTTCATTTATACCAAATTTTCCAATATTGAACTAACATCTAGCTACTTAGGATATCAAGCTTTAAAACTAAAAACACATACCAAAGACTAACTTCAACCACAACCATATATACATATAAACATAATTTATGAAACACCCCAAACCCGGCCCACGAGCCCAGACCGGTTCTGGTATGTTCCTCGAGTAGAACGTTTCAAATTCATGTTTATTACTTTGGAAAATTTGGGTGGTTTTATAAAAAAAAATGCCGAGTTGTTTTGGAGTTAATCTTTAATTCGAAAATTGTTTGTGTTTAGGTGTCTAAACATTTAAACTTTATTTTTAAGAAAGGTTGCTTAAACTTTAAATTGATAAAATTCGTATCATACTAAATAATTAAAATGCATGCATAAATGATTTCATACTAGTGGCCTTATTACATCAAAGAAAACCCAAATAAATCCAAAATACTTGAAAATAGAAAGTCCAAGATAAAATAAATTTTGAGTGAGCATGGCCACCATCGAGCTCCTGCCGACCCGGTCCATCACCGAAGGTCACCAAAAATATCCCACAACGGGTGAGTCAAATGCAGACTCGGTGTGTGACAACCAACACTAAGTCCCAACGATTTAGGCATATCATACCATATCATACATATATAACAGATAGAGATAATGATGCAAACCCGATCCCAAACCTAGATAGCCATCCTCTACACATCACCCGTACCAACCATCACACCATGGGGACTACTAAGTCGACCCTCCATCCGCTACACATCATCGGCTGCGCGATCACGCATTTACGACTAGCACATCGCCTCTTATAAATTCGTGGCATAGCCACCGATAATATGTTTTGTGACATAAGTCACCACATTCGCATTATGTGACCGAAGTCACCACATTCAGATATTGTGGTATAAACCACCAGATCACTTCCCCTTTCCATATAACCCATATGCCCCATGTCATACAAATATGCATAAACCATGCCATATTCCTCATTCACATTCTTATAGTTTCACATATGTGCCATAACAGATCATATTATACTCATGGTAGGAGTGGGTAAACGTACCTGAGCACTTTGTACCTTTGCATGGTACCTTAGCCATATCTTTCACATTCTTATTAACACATGCATTAAAACAATACCATAAATCTATTAAGAGATAGTGTGGGGTACACACCTGGTTTACTTAATGAATTCACTGAAATCCTGAAAAGTCTATCGAGTCGGATTGTACTCCTCCCTAAACAATTAAAGTCAGAATCGACCCATTACTAGCATTTAATATGGCCTTGGCCGAATGTGGACACTTCCTTACCTTGTGGATCTAAATCTTGAAATCGCTGTCTGTCTATGAAGATGTCGAAATACCTACATGATCTATGTTAGATCTGATTCCAATATTTTAATAAATGGCCTTCGCCTAATATTTCACTTTACTTACCTTAGATCCGAAATCCCAATGATCTCCCTAGAAGTCGACTACAATGGAAATCCCAAAACTCACCTTCCAAGTTTCGGCCAAAGAAAATAAAAGAGATCGGTCTCCTAACGCTGCCTTAATCGAAGGTATAGAAAATTAAATGACAAAGAACTTCTTACCCACTTAGTCGAATATCCTTGCTTGACAATCGGCTATGGCTAAGAAGACTTACTTTCTTTTTTTGATTGAATAGTAAGGAGTTATGGATTCGGGCTTTGACTGACAGTAGGGAGATTCGGCATCAACAAGAATTAAAAGGAAGAGTATGGGATTTAGGGAGAATCAGTTATGATGATTTTTGAGAGAGAGATATTCGGCCTCTGACGAAAATAAAAAGAGAATGTAATTTGAGAAGTTTCGGCTTATGGAAGTGAGAAGCGAAAGGAAGAAAAGAAAAAAGCGAACACAAGTAGATTTCTTTGGGATTTTCGGCACACATGACAAGATGAGAAAAGAATGATTTTCGCACACCCTTCCTACTATACCAAAGCCGAAAATACCATCCTCCAATGCCCCATATTCGGCCAACTCTTCCTCCCATATCAACTCCTTCTTTTTCTCCTAAAATTTCTCTTCTTTACCCATTCAAAAAAATAATTTGAATAATCAACAATTATCCTTTGCCCCTAGCCGAAATTTAAAAAGAATTTAATCACATCTAAAGCTCCTCCCTCAGTCTCCCAATGCCGTCCATTACTGTTCCCTATTGCTGCAAAATAAAAGCCTTTTATTTGCTTCCCTTACAGCTCGAACCTAGCCCATTGCCCACTGCATATGGCGTCACTTACAGAGGCTTTAAGTGGCGCCTCCAAGCCACTTTAACAAGCTGATTTTATGTCCAATCTCCCCTATAAATTTTCTTAAGGCCTATCAAGCTTAGCTCCACTTCAAGACTTAAAATCTGATAATTTCTAAGACAATCACCTACACTCTAAAGTTCCCAAAATTCATAAAAACACATTCAAAACACTCATAGGCATACTAGCACATGCAAAAATGCACAAGCCCTAAATCCCGGATATTACAATTTAACTAAGAAACCAAAATATCATCATTATAAACATATCAACAAGGACTCCCTAGGTACATGCCATTACAAAATAAGATATCACCACACTTGAGCTCGGGATTTGTTAATTGATGCTGAGTCGACGATAAGTGGAACAGTACCTAGCCTGCACATGGAAAACAAAACCGCACGCTGCGTATAACTCAGTGGTATTTCTATAATCCAAATAATATAAACTTGATATAAGTAGTTAAAATGCAAAATGCAACAAGCAAGCTATGTACATGTGTTTCAAATCAATAATATAATTTTTTTCATTCCTTATTCACATCTATTAAGATTTTCACATGTTCAAACACATATTAATGGCATTTCATACAGCATTTGCATATTATAACTCATGCAATGTGGAACGGTGGAAATGTGCAAGTGTACACAATCGTAACAAGTAATAAAGTGACAAGTAAATGTCGAGTATCGTACCCACAGGGACTGTAAAAGAATTATTTATGAAAATGATTTTTAACACTTTGGTGAAGGAAAAATATTTTGTTTAGAAAAATGATTAAAAAGTAGAAAACAAAGTAAAATAAAATAAAATAAAATAGAGTTCTAATGCACGATTTCAAAGCTGATTTTAATCAAGATGATAAAATTGTGTTGGATTAATTACATTTCTTACCTTAGAATTATTAAACCTATGCTTATACTTGTTACGAATAAATTCACGGCAAATCGGTAATTTGCTAACTTATGAACATATTTACAAATAAAAAATCCATTCATCTCTCGTACATATTTCTATGTTCATTCGACCGATTAAACAGATTTATAAAGGTAAACATGTTATTGCACATACATACTTATTAAATTAAAAAATCTTTCGCATATTCCTATGTCGATTCAAACGATTAATTCAACCTAATAAGCATATAAAAGACTTTGTGAGGTAACAAAGTGTCATTACCTTGAAACAATTTAATCACAACAATCTTGCAAGTTATGCAAGGCATATGTATCGCCAAATACAATGCTAATTTAATCTTCAGCTACCTTAGAAGAATTAAACATGCACTCGATTAAGCATCTTGTCCATTAATTACAATTTCAATGCGTTTAAATAATTAATTCTTTAGTTATCTAAACAATTATAATGCCAGAATAACTTAGGAATGATTTTACTTAATCAAGCATTTTACCGAGGCCTATAACATCATAAACACAATTTTAATAATTTAAGATGACGAAATGCAATCAACCCAACACGATTTAAATCCAAGCTAAGCTGATTAAATTAACCATTCCAATAGCATGAATATTCATAAACATGTTTTTCAAAACAACAACGAAAATTAAAGAGATAGGGAACAAGAAGCAAATCCGGTGTTTCTCCGTGGCTTGACTGATTGCTCCGTTCTTCGTCCTCCGTTGTCCTCGGCTATCAAGGTGGCTTATGAACACTCTAATTGCTGCTCAATGATGGCTGAAGAAGACCTCTTTCCCAAGAGGATAAATCGGCACTTGAACAAAGGGAAAATGGAAAATGAAAAGTTGAGAGAAAGTGAGAGAGGAGAAGAGAGAATAAGATGTGAATGAGAATTGAGGGATGCTTTGAATGATCAGCCAAGGGGGGTTTTTATAGCTGAATGTGGCAGCTGAAATTTGCTAAAAATAGCAGCCAAAGAGCCATACCTTGGCTGGCCACCTATGTGGCAAAGTTGATGGCTTCAACTTTGCTAAATATGGCTTGGGGCAAATCTACAAAGCCACTAATTGTGGAGGGGGTTGAATGCAACTTTGACAAGTCTTCAAGGGCCTCTTTGCAAGCTTAATTAATCAGCTAATAAGCTGATTTGGGTCAGCATATGGACGTTTTGGGCTGCCCAATTCTTTGATCGGTTCGGTTCAATCGATTTGGTTCAACTGGTGCGGTTCAACTGGGCCCTTTTTCCATAATTAATTAAGATTAATTTATTTAGCCCAAATTAATTTGGGAATAAAATAAAATTAATTAATTTATGATTTAATACACATATTTGGACCGTCTTAGGCTGGAAATTATTTCACCTTGTTACTTCGAATTGCTTCTCGGTTTTGTTCTTCGAGCAATGTCTGCCGAGCCAATTTTCGCCTTTTATGCGAATCTGTCGAAAATAGTCAAAATAACTCAAAATTAATTATAAAATTAATTAAAATTCATCATGTTCATATTTTTAACACAATTTAATTATTTTATAATATTTAATTATTTTTCGATAAGAATTTAACCGAAATAGCATGATTTTAAGTTAAAAAGGGCATGTAAAAACACGTAAATTTTCGTGTTTCCACACCCCAAACTTAATTCATTGCTCGTCCCGAGTAATACACAAATTTGAAAAGGATTTTCTCGGAAACACTTTTGAAAAACTCATTCAGAACAACATTCTTCCCCAAATCATGAAATCAACATACTCATGCTCAAAAACAAGAAATTTGATAATTATGCTACTTAAGTATATATATCGTTCAAATTAATCTCAACAATTACTACAATAGCAAAATTAGACTAAATGTTTCTTAATAAAGACATGTTAATCCCTACCAATTTGATTTTAACCCCTTATTCAAAATTAAACTGTAATCATTAAGCTTAACTGATGTCTTCATATGTTGAACAGAGCAATTTCTCTCCACTAATGTAGGTAACATTGGAACTTTGAATCAATAGGTCTTTAATAAGGTTGTAACGTGGCTGGGCTTAGGGGTAGGTAAAAGATAGATAATTTTAGGTTTAAAACCCTAGACTCAGCATAAAATCGAACCTTCTGAACTTTTACCCTCAATATACCAACTTATTTTACTTTCACATGCTCTTTTGTACATCTATTTTCTTTCGTGTATATGTGTTTTTTTTAAATTCGAGCACTTGCTTCATGTACTACAATTTTCGAGCAATTGATACTTCTTTTCAACTCCCCCAAACTTATTTTCAAACGATATTCTGAATAGTACTGAGTCTAGTGTTTGGGACAATTTTAAAGATAATGAAGAGAAAAGTGATGGCTAAATATTGCAAAGGTACAAATAAAACTAGGCCATATAGTCTCAAAGTTGGGTTTCAAAGGATAATTCTATCAGGGTTGGCTTGAAAGGCTTAAACGGTCCAAACAATAGTTGCCTAAATCATTTTCAATATTCCATGCTTCCTAGGATTTCGCCTCAAGAAATTACTAAGTCAATTCTAAAGACTTAAACTTTCATGTATGCCTAACTTTCCTAAAGAACTAAAAATTTTATGGTATGAATTGCATGCTTTATTAGAAATACATTTCATGTCATTATTAAGCTAACATAACAATTTATTGAAATAATCAAACTTTATTCATACTTAAATTTAGCATACTTAACAAAATTCAAATTTATTGAACAAAAATATATCATATTCATAATTAAAAGAAAAAAAATTATTCTGAGTGGAAATAATTTCAATTTTCGGTCCCCCCAACTTAAAATTAACAATGTCGTCATTGTTTAAAGTGAATAGATACTATACACCATGTAAGAGTCTAGAAAAGAGGAGGTGAGTCAATTTGACTGCTTAAGTACCAAGCTCTCTCTAAATCCAATCCTAGACATGTATATATCCATTGCCACACTTTATACTTTGCGACTTGTTCATTTTTATTTATGATTTCCACCTCTTTTTTTTATTATGCGAAAAATAAAAATCATAATAGAACCTAATCCTAAAACATTAAATAACCTAGGAAAGAAAATGAAATAAAGTAAAGATCCCCCCTTTTTATTTATTTGCAGATCCATCTGACTCATCTTTTTCCTTCCTCGACATTAGAGTCCATGGTTCAAGTATAAAGTCTGGAAATTCATGCACAAAAATAAACGAGTTATGAAATATATATTCTAAATGCATCTCTGATTGAGTCATCCCTTATTTTTGAGTATATCCAAAGTAATCTTGTTATCAGAATTACATGTGTTGCAACATAGCCATTATACTAAACTGTTCACTTCGTGGAATGGTGCTAGATAGAGGGACTCTCAGCATCAAACTTAGGAAATTTGTTAAGGGTGGTTTCAGTTTTGGGCAGGAGGGTGAGTAGCTGAGGGTAAGGTTTAGAGTTGAAGAGGGTGGCGGTTTTAAGGATAGTTTGGATGCGGTAGTTGGTGACTTCGAATGAAAGTGTTTGGGGTGGTGATTCAGGGAGTTAAGGGCTGCAACATTAAGGGATTAAGTGAGATGCACAATTGGGCTACTTGGGAGTGGTGGCGGAGCAAGGCAAGGGCTATACGTTTGTGCGGAAAAGGGTTGAATATTTCCCTTCTTAGTAGTGTCTTAAGCCCAATGGCAGCTCCTTTTTGGATCCTAAGCTCCTATACTGAAAAAAAAACTCAAAGAAATTAGTGCTTGGGTTAAAAATTGACCCTTTATTTAACAAAACAAATACTTAAATTCTTTGGGCTACTTAGAAAAATATTTTTTTTTTGAAAAATTACATTAAATTAAACTCCCAGGAAAGATTGGAGGGGTCACGGATGGTCCCGCTTAAATCCTGATCTCTTAGACGGAGTTTTAATTAATGTAGTGAACTAAAGAAAATTTTATCTAAGCCTACCATTTTATTCAAATGTGAAAAAAAAACTAAAAATATAAAATAACGATAAAGAAAGTGAAAAGAACTCCTTCCATTTTATTTAGGATCGTCATTGACCATGGTGGTGTCAAATGGCCATTTGTCATACCAACCATAACCATATAAGAAGTAATCATATTCTTTCCCATCAAATCTATCTAACATCTTATTAGGGAAAGAAAATCCGTAATGATCTCTCCAGGTGGCCTTATTTAACTTCCTGTAATTCCTACAAATCCTCCAACCTGTGACTCGAATATCTGCAATAATCCATCCAACACCCTTCTTGTGCCTTTCCAAAATCACAAGTGCCTCTTCTTCTTGATCTTTGGTGAACTCAACTGAAATAATGACAGGTAAAGTCGAAGATAGACCCAAATAGTCATATTTTAAATAAGGAGACAAAATCTTCAGTTCCAATTTAGCTGGCTCTTCAATCAATGACTTTGGTTGCGTATACTCTTGAGATGATAACTCTAATGATTCGAGTGGAACTTCTTGAGTGAATTCCTTTGAATTAGCTTCTAACTAAGCCAAACATTCCTTGTCTTCATCATCACTTGGTGAATCCTCCAGTAGAATATGTTCTAACGGATCGTCTAAAGAATTGAGCTCTAATTTCAGAGAAGCCAGTGATTCCATCTTGGAAATAGCGAGCAGCCTTCAATTACATCCGGGATTTAGCAAAGATCGGTCATTAAAAGTCACCTTGTCATAAAAAATTTCTTTCAACTGAGTATCTCGTTGCTGCTTCTGGAATTGTCGAGGATATGGCAATGGTGGAATCTTAGCTTTAACCGGACAACTCTTCCGTGGAAATTTTTCTGCATTTGACAAGGGTGTTAGATAATTAGAACTAACTGGTTTTGAGTTTACCTCATCAAGGATCACTGAATCTGACTTCTGCGATATAGGGGTTTCAACACTTGGTTGAACTTCCTCTTTGTCTTGAGCATCCACCATCATTCTAGTATGAATATTGAGACCAATATAGAAAGTCTCCATTTGAACGCAGTAAGGAATGCCGTGATGAGGGCACTTTCGTAATAACTCCTTAAATCGCTCCCATGCCGCATATAAAGATTCTTCATCAAGTTGCTGAAATGAAGTGATTTCATTTCGGATCTTGGCGGTTAAAGATGGAGGGAAATATTTCATTAACAAACGTTCAACCAACTCTTGCCATGTAGTTATGGAACCGGACGGTAGGGAGTTCAACCATGCTCGTGTTCTATCTCTTAAGGAGTATGGAAATAATTTCAGTCTCAAGGCGTCTTCAGTCACTCCGACTAGTTTAAATGAGTCACTCACTTCCATGAATAGCCGAAGATGAAGATGTGTATCTTTATTAGGAATCCCGCTAAATTGACCCATAATTTGCAACATTTGGAACATGACCGGCTTTAGCTCGAATTGTTGTACCTCAATTTTGGGTCTCTTAATACTCGGATTGAGCTCGTTGAATAGAGGAATGGCATATTGTTGAATGGCACAGTTTCTATCATCGGCAACAATGATCGGATTGTGAGTATTATAAGCGAATGTTCCTTCTGGATTTTGGTTTGGATTTTTGAAATTCATATCTTCTGTCTTTTCTTTGGTTCACTTGTCTTCTCCTTTGTCGTAAAGTCCTTTCAATTTCTGTGGTTTACAAGAAGTAAGTCAACAATTTGACAAATACTCTGAAACAAACACAAAAAAAAATGGAATTAAAATTTAACAGAAAAAATAGACCAAAATGCAAAATTAACAATTCCACAAATAATGTCTTTTAAAAGCAGTCCAACAACGCGCCAAAAACTTGGAACGGTGGAAATGTGCAAGTGTACACAATCGTAATAAGTAATAAAGTGACAAGTAAATGTCGAGTATCGTACTCACAGGGACTGTAAAAGAATTATTTATGAAAATGATTTTTAACACTTTGGTGAAGGAAAAATATTTGGTTTAGAAAAATGATTAAAAACTAGAAAACAAAGTAAAATAAAATAAAATAAAATAGAGTTCTAATGCACGATTTCAAACTCCGATTTTAATCAAGATGATATAATTGTGTTGGATTAATTACATTTCTTACCTTAGAATTATTAAACCTATGCTTATACTTGTTACTTAATAAATTCACGGCAAACTCGCTAATTTGCTAACTTATGAACATATTTACAAATAAAAAATCCATTAATCTCTCGTACATATTTCTATGTTCATTCGACCGATTAAACAGATTTATAAAGGTACACATGTTATTGCACATATATACTTATTAAATTAAACAATCTTTCGCATATTCCTATGTCGATTCAAACGATTAATTCAACCTAATAAGCATATAAAAGACTTTGTGAGGTAACAAAGTGTCATTACCTTGAAACAATTTAATCACAACAATCTTGCAAGTTATGCAAGGCATATGTATCGCCAAATACAATGCTAATTTAATCTTCAGCTACCTTAGAAGAATTAAACATGCACTGATTAAATACTGTGTCCATTAATTACAATTTCAATGCGTTTAAATAATTAATTCTTTAGTTATCTAAACAATTATAATGCCAGAATAACTTAGGAATGATTTTACTTAATCAAGCATTTTACCGAGGCCTATAACAGCATAAACACAATTTCAATAATTTAAGATGACGAAATGCAATCAACCGAACACGAATTAAATTCAAGCTAAGCTGATTAAATTAACCATTCCAATAGCATAAATATTCATTAACATGTTTTTCAAAACAACAATGAAAATTAAAGAGATAAGGAACAAGAAGCAAATCCGGTGTTTCTCCGTGGCTTGACTGATTGCTCCGTTTTTCGTCCTCCGTTGTCCTCGGCTATCAAGGTGGCTTATGAACACTCTAATTGCTGCTCAATGATGGCTGAAGAAGACCTCTTTCCCAAGAGGAGAAATCGACACTTGAACAAAGGGAAAATGAAAAATGAAAAGTTGAGAGAAAGTGAGAGAGGAAAAGAGAGAATGAGATGTGAATGAGAATTGAGGGATGCTTTGAATGATCAGCCAAGGGCGGTTTTTATAGCTGAAATTGGTAGCTGAAATTTGCTAAAAATAGCAGCCAAAGAGCCACACCTTGGCCGGCCACCTATGTGGCAAAGTTGACGGCTTCAACTTTGCTAAATATGGCTTGGGGCAAGTCTACAAAGCCACTAATTGTGGAGGGGGTTGAATGCAACTTTGACAAGTCTTCAAGGGCCTCTTTGCAAGCTTAATTAATCAGCTAGTAAGCTGATTTGGGTCAGCATATGGACGGTTTGGGCTGCCCAATTCTTTGATCGGTTCGGTTCAATCGATTTGGTTCAACTGGTGCGGTTCAACTGGGCCTTTTTTCCATAATTAATTAAGATTAATTAATTCCCAAATTAATTTGGGAATAAATTAAAATTAATTAATTTATGATTTAATACACATATTTGGATCGTCTTAGGCTGGAAATTATTTCGCCTTGTTACTTCGAATTACTTCTCGATTTTGTTCTTCGAGCAGTGTCTGCCGAGCATGTAAAATCCCGAAATTGGGCCTAGGAGAATCGGGCCTATTGGGCCCCGAGCGTAGGAGCATTTAAAAATTTTTGGGAATATGGGAACGGCATCATTTCAAGTTGGACCTGTTAGGAAGGTGATTTTGGAAGTTACGGGGTTTCTATAAAGTCCCGGGTTTAAGTTAGGCCATAGGAAGAATTTTGGTTTTTGGCTCTTTAGGGGAGAGAGCTAGCAGAAGCTGGACTTAAGGAAATTTGTTGGTGTTTTGCTAGCACAAGTGGAGCATGTGGCAAGGTGGTGTGGCGTCAAGGGGCGTGCAAGGAGGTTGGAGGTTTGAATCTCACAAGGGTGGCTATTATTTTGAGTTTGGGAGAGGAAGAAGCAGAGTTGAGTTCAAACTCTGCCAGGGTGGTTAAAGAATGAGTCAAACAGTTTGAATGAGAGGAGAGAATCGTGGAGTGAATCATAGGATATGGGAGAGTGGAGGAGTTTGGCCGAAAATGGGGAAGTACATGGGGGGAATTCCGGTCAAAAGAGGAAAAGAGGTTGGACACTGAGGGAGCATATTCGGTCATGTGTGTGTGTAGGGTGCCGTTTTGCTCAATTCACTTTTGGAGAGTAGTGTTGCATTTCTGACCTTGTCATTTTGGGTCTTTTCTACTCATTTATGCTATTGCCGAATTTCTCAGTTCATTTCTTCTCTTATTTACTTGGGTTTCATACTTTGTTTGGTTTTGGCTTGTTAGCTAATCACCCTTGGCCGAAACTCACCCTCCATCTCCTCCCATTTGCGTTTTCTTCTACACCATAGCCAAAACCCCTACTCCTTTTTCTTCTCTAGTCTCTTCCCCATTAGCCGAATCTCCTTTCTTCTTCCATCTGAATCTGTCCTCTTCTCTTTTGCTAATAGTTGAACATTGTCTAAGTCTGAAGCTGGGTATTCTTTTACCTGCCGAATCTACCTTGTGTATTCAGCTCTTCTGTGATCAAGGTAATGCTTCTTTTCCCTTTGGTTCTTTTCCCTTCTTTCTGTTTCTATTTTTCTCTCTGGTAAAGCTGAATCCTTCACTCTACCTCTTCTTGTATGAATACTCCTCTCCAACCCGGATATTGTTTGTTCCTTTGTGAAAGCCGAGACTCATGTTGAGCAATTGCCGAATTTGTGGCACTTTGGTAAGTTTATCCATGGCCGAATAGGGGGAGTGGATGGTTGTCCTCTATTTTAGATTCATTTAGGCCGAAAGGCCATTTCTTTGTTGTTTGAAACAACATCGCTAACTCGTACTCTTCATTAGGGACTCAATTTCGTAATCAGAGGGAGTAAACCGAACATTCAAGCATAGCAAGGAGTTGCCGTCATTTTTGGTAAGTGTAGTGGATTGTGTTATCAATTTTAATTTTGGGATTTTCGAACAAGAAGACTAACTGATAACCACTTATGTCCTTAGGTGTTTCGGAGAGTATCGTGTTACGTATTCCAAATCAGGTGTGTAATCTCACACCCTTCCGAATGCATGCTTGCAATGTTCTGTGACTCAGCCGAAAAGCCGAAAAGCCAAAAAATCTGGAAACTGTGACCACTCGAGCGTGCGAGCGCTCGTAGTGGTAAATTGAAATACGAATAGTGACGTTAAGTCGTTGAGAGTGTCACGAACACTGTAACACCCCTTACCCATGCCCGAAGCTGGGATCGGGATTGAGGCATTACCTAATTAATCTCACTTGACATCTCGAAACGGGCTATAAAATTTCGTTTAAACTCATCACCGCGACGCACTTTCGCCTAAGAGGCCCCAAACATACCTCCGAGAGGTATCCGAACTATTCTCGGGAGTTTTTACAAGCTCGGAACCTTTCAACAAAACAGGGCCCACACGCCTGTTGGTCTAGGGACACGCCTGCAGCCCCTAAGACATGCCCGTGTCAACCACCCGTGGTCGACCCTAACCAACTTCACACGGCCTAGACACGCCCGTGTCTTCCGCCCGTGGTCAATTCTGACTAACTTCACACGGTCTAGACACGCCCGTGTCTTCTACCCGTGGTCGATTTAAATTCCACAATTAATGTGCAGACTTCACACGGCCTGGGCACACGCCCGTGTCCCTAGCCCGTGGAGCACACTGACTTGCAAACCTAGTATGCAAGGGGACACACGGTCAATTCACATGCCTATAGGGCTGACCGTGTGTCACACACGGTATAGACACACGCCCGTGTGTCTATTCATATGGACAATTAGATGGCTATCTACCAAGCCTTTTGCCACTCCACATTGCACACAAGCAAATACCGATCTATCTCAACACAATTCGCAACCCAAAGGCATATCCAAGTACTCAATTCAACAACCATACACGAGGGTATACACTTCAAAACAAAAATCACTTTCTTTAATCATAAAAATTTTCCAAGTATCGGCCTAACATAATAGACCATTACAAAAAGGAGGTTTTGATGCCTTACAAAGCCAACACTTTGGCCAACAATTACGACCTAACAAAATACTCGAGTCCTATACATGCCATACTCAAAATAAGTCTAAATTGTTATACCAAAGTGGTGTCGATAGTGTGATTTCTGAACTCCTACGTCCCCGATCCTCGAGTTATCAAGGCAATACTACAAGGAAAAAGAGCAATGAAAGGGGTAAGCATAAAGCTTAGTAAGTTTGCATGGATATGAATAGCAACAATAAGCTCATAATATAATCCATTCATGACATGAACTAACTATACACAAGTCATAGGCTTCTTGCCATACTTACTCACAATTGCCCTTATTTAGCACATATCGTACCACATATCTTAATCGTTTCTTCGTGACTCGTTCACGAGTACCTGTTTTCACTCATTCATATGACTTTAGTACAAATCTCATTTCTACTTCTAAACCCATCTACTTATCCCTTTAATTACTAGGGATAGTCAAGGACGCATATTTAACATCGTTCATGTTGGGACGAAGCCAATGCCACATCCCCGAGGTGGTCTTACATGGAGTTACTTCTAAATGCCAATGCCATATCCCGGATATGGTCTTATATGGACTTTCACATCAAGTATCGATGCCATATCCCGGATATGGTCTTATACGATTTTCATATTCATTACCGAAGCCATATCCCAGATATGTTCTTATACGGGATCTCAACTCAATGCCGAGGCCATGTCCCGAACATGGTCTTATACGAGACCTTATCTATTTCATATCTCGATGATAGCATTTTCATATTCACATGGTCCACTAGGACTTCAACATCTCATTCAACATCAATTTAATGGAGTGTCATGCATCAATATGATATCAAGCATTCTCAATTGTGCTAACATAACTGTTGTATTAATCACATACAAACTTACCTCGATTTCAAAATGAGCTAGTTTGACGGTTTAGTCCGAGACTTTGTTCTTTCCCCGATCGAGGCAGATTCTCGATTCTTCTTACTCTATAATAGCAATTTAGCTCATTTTAATCATCTCATTAATAAAAGCATTTCAATAATCATGCTTAGGTAAAATTACTATTTTGCCCCTAAACTTTGGCAAAATGACCATTTTACCCTTAGGCTCGGAAATTAATTCTAATCAAATTTCTACCTTTAATGAGCCTAGGTGAACATTTATTTCTCTTATGGCTATCATCAAAACCTAACATTTCACACATTTACTACCAATTTTTACAACCTTTACAAAAAGGTTCATTTAGGTGTTTTCATGGCAACACCTTTCACAAAAGTTGTTCATCTAACAACTAAGACTCATTTTCTTCCATAAAAATGCAGCAAATCACATACAAGCTCTCATGGCAAAACTCTAAAATTTTCACCATATTGCAAGATAGTCCCCTCATTAGAAAGCTTAAGCTTTAGGGGTTCCAAATGTACAATTTTTATCAAGAAATGATCACTAGTGCACTTACTTGCAAGGAGAGAAGCTTGCTGAAAATTTTGAGCTCTAAAACCCCTTAGTTTTCTGTCAATTTCGGTGGATAAGAAGAGAGAAAAAGATGATATCTTTTTCCTTTCCTTATTTTATTAATACAAGTCAAATTATCCACCTAACTTCAACAACTTTGACCAATTTTGACTCCTATTGTCCCCTATGGCCGGCCAACCATTAGCAAAGGGGCTAATTGCCCTTTAAAGACCTCAAATTAATATTCTATGGCTATTAGGCACCTTTAGCTCATAAAATGGAACTTTCGCACTTTATGCGATTTAGTCCTTTTTTCGCGATTAAGCATGAAATCGCTAAAATTAAGGCACCAAAATTTCATACACTTATACTATCATGCTTTGACTCATAATATAACCTGAAAATGAATTTCTCAAATCTCGAATTAGTGGTCCCGAGATCACTGTTCCGGCTAGCCCCTAAATCGGGCTGTTACAAACACTCTCGCAAAACTAAGACTATAACGAGCTTGATCGAGCCGAACGGGCCAAATAGGCTATCCGGCCCACTTGGGCAAAATTGTTAGGAAACTATCAAATGATAGGTTCGATTGCAAAATCTGCAACTATGAAACCGAAACCATGCGTTTTGGGCCACACGAGCGTGTGGGCCCGTTTGGGCCTAAAATGGATTTTAGGCCCAATAGTTCCGTAGAGACCCAAAAAGGGTTCTGTGTCACTCGAGGCGACTGTAGGCCTTCGGAAAGGCCGGTGAATGCAAAATTACCAAAATACCCCTGGAGGGTAAAATTACTGACATACCCTTGGTGGGTAAATTACTGAAATACCCTCGGTGGATAAAATTACTGTTATACCCTTAAGGGTTGATTGTATGCTTGTGTGTATTCTGTTTAACTGGTTATGATGGTAATTTATTTCATACATCATTTTTGATATGTGCTTTGCATACATGACATTCTGCATGGGATTGGGATATTGATGATCGGAGGAAGTGTATTCTGGTGGCTCTGCCACATTCTGATTCTGGTGGCTCTGCCACATTCTGTATAGTGGCTATGCCACGTATATTCTGTTATTCTGGTGGCTCCACCACAAATTCTGTGATTAGCAGCTCGTTTGCATATTGGTGTGTAGGGCTGGGTGGGTTGACTTGGTCCCCACAGGTGTGTAGGGCTGGTACGGGGGTATGTAGCGGATGGATTATTAGGTTGGGCTGTATACATTATCTGCTTTATCATGTTTATAGGGCTAAGGCCCACCACATTATCGAATAGGGCTTCACCCGATCCGCTTCTCAGTGGGGCTCGTGCCCGCTTAATGACCGATTAAGGGATTACACACTCGAGTTCTCGTAACTCACCCTCTCCGCTTTAACCTTGCAGGTGATCCCGAAGATTAGAGGATTTGGAGTCATGAGGACTCTGTGGTGGCCATACATCGGAGTACTTCTCACGAACTTTAGTAAATTTCGTTTTTGCTTTATTTTAAGCTTATTTTAATTTGGTTTTAATTTTATGTAATAAGGCCATTGGATTTTATTTTTCTTTTAACTTTCAATTCGGTTACTTCTAGATTGTTAAATGTTTGAATACTGAGTTTTCTTAAAACGACAACAACTATTTTCAAAATATCACATCTTCGCAATTCACTAAACCCGATTTCTGCTATAAACAAAGTTTTCGGAAATAATAATAATAAGAACGTTTTTACAAGAAAACCTTAAAAACAAATCCGAGTTTCACAAACGACAAAGCTCGAAGTTTCAAAAAGAATATGAACTTTTTAACGAACGCACAGTTTTTAAACAACCCTTCTATGTGACATGCTAGATCCAGTCGTAATGTCTAGGCCGAGTTTGGGGTGTTACAGAGCCAATTTTCGCCAATTGTGCGAATCTGTCGAAAATAGTCAAAATAACTCAAAATTAATTATAAAATTAATTAAAATTCATCATGTTCATATTTTTAACACAATTTAATTATTTTATAATATTTAATTATTTTTCGACAAGAATTTAACCGAAATAGCATGATTTTAAGTTAAAAAGGGCATGTAAAAACACGTAAATTTTCGTGTTTCCACACCCCCAAACTTAATTCATTGCTCGTCCCGAGTAATGCACAAATTTGAAAAGGATTTTCTCGGAAACACTTTTGAAAAACTCATTCAGAACAACATTCTTCCCCAAATCATGAAATCAATATACTCATGCTAAAAAACAAGAAATTTGATAATTATGCTACTCAAGTATATATATCGTTCAAATTAATCTCAACAATTACTACAATAGCAAAATTAGACTAAATGTTTCTTAATAAAGACATGTTAATCCCTACCAATTTGATTTTAACCCCTTATTCAAAATTAAACTGCAATCATTAAGCTTAACTGATGTCTTCATATGTTGAACAAAGCAATTTCTCTCTACTAATGTAGGTAACATTGGAACTTTGAATCAATAGGTCTTTAACAAGGTTGTAACGTGGCTGGGCTTAGGGGTAGGTAAAAGATAGATAATTTTAGGTTTAAAACCCTAGACTCAGCGTAAAATCGAACCTTCAGAACTTTTACCCTCAATGTACCAACTTATTTTACTTTCACATGCTCTTTTGTACATCTATTTTCTTTCGAGTATATGTGTTTTTTTTTAAATTCGAGCACTTGCTTCATGTACTACAATTTTTGAGCAATTGATACTTCTTTTTAACTCCCCCTAACTTATTTTCAAATGATATTCTGAATAGTATTGAGTCTAGTGTTTGGGACAATTTTAAAGATAATGAAGAGAAAAGTGATGGCTAAATATTGCAAAGGTCCAAATAAAACTAGGCCATATAGTCTCAAAGTTGGGTTTCAAAGGATAATTTTATCAGGGTTGGCTTGAAAGGCTCAAACGGTCCAAACAATAGTTGCCTAAATCATTTTCAATATTCCATGCTTCCTAGGATTTCGCCTTAAGAAATTACTAAGTCAATTCTAAAGACTTAAACTTTCATGCATGCCTAACTTTCCTAAAGAACTAAAAATTTTATGGTATGAATTGCATGCTTTATTAGAAATACATTTCATGTCATTATTAAGCTAACATAACAATTTATTGAAATAATCAAACTTTATTCATACTTAAATTTAGCATACTTAACAAAATTCAAATTTATTGAACAAAAATATATCATATTCATAATTAAAAGAAAAAAATTTATTCTGAGTGGAAATAATTTCAATTTTCGGTCCCCCCAACTTAAAATGAACAATGTCGTCATTATTTAAAGTGAATAGATACTATACACTAGGTAAGAGTCTAGAAAAGAGGAGGTGAGTCAATTTGACTGCTTAAGTACCAAGCTCTCTCTAAATCCAATCATAGACATGTATATATCCATTGCCACACTTTATACTTTGCGACTTGTTCATTTTTATTTATGATTTCCACCTCTTTTTTTATTATGCGAAAAATAAAAATCATAATAGAACCTAATCCTAAAACATTAAATAACCTAGGAAAGAAAATGAAATAAAGTAAAGATCCCCCCTTTTTATTTATTTGCAGATCCATCTGACTCATCTTTTTCCTTCCTCAACATTAGAGTCCATGGTTCAAGTATAAAGTCTGGAAATTCATGCACAAAAATAAATGAGTTATGAAATATATATTTTAAATGCATCTCTGATTGAGTCATCCCTTATTTTTGAGTATATCCAGTAATCTTGTTACTGCAACTACATGTGTTGCAACGCATAGCCATTATACCAAACTGTTCACTTCGTGGAATGGTGCTAGATAGAGGGACTCTCAGCATCAAACTTAGGAAATTTGTTAAGGGTGGTTTCAGTTTTGGGCAGGTGGGTGAGTAGCTGAGGGTAAGGTTTAGAGTTGAAGAGGGTGGCGGTTTTAAAGATAGTTTGGATGCGGTAGTTGGTGACTTCGAATGAAAGTGTTTGGGGTGGTGATTTAGGGAGTTAAGGGCTGCAACATTAAGGGATTAAGTGAGATGCACAATTGGGCTACTTGGGAGTGGTGGCGGAGAAAGGCAAGGGCTATAAGTTTGTGCGGAAAAGGGTTGAATATTTCCCTTCTTAGTAGTGTCTTAAGCCCAATGGCAGCTCTTTTTTTGGATCCTAAGCTCCTATGCTGAAAAAAAAACTCAAAGAAATTAGTGCTTGGGTTAAAAATTGACCCTTTATTTAACAAAACAAATACTTAAATTCTTTGGGCTACTTAGAAAATATTTTTTTGAAAAATTACAATAAATTAAACTCCCAGGAAAGAATGGAGGGGTCACGGATGGTCCCGCTTAAATCTCGATCTCCTAGACATAGTTTTAATTAATGTAATGAACTAAAGAAAATTTTATCTAAGCGTACCATTTTATTCAAATGAGAAAAAAACTAAAAATATAAAATAACAATAAAGAAAGTGAAGAGAACTCCCTCCATTTTATTTAGGATCGTCATTGACCATGGTGGTGTCAAATGGCCATTTGTCATACCAACCATAACCATATAAGAAGTAATCATATTCTTTCCCATCAAATCTGTCCAACATCTTATTTGGGAAAGAAAATCCGTAATGATCTTTCCTGGTGGCCTTATTTAACTTCCTGTAATTCCTACAAATCCTCCAACCCGTAACTCGAATATCTGCAATAATCCATCCAACACCCTTCTTGTGCCTTTCCAAAATCACAAGTGCCTCTTCTTCTTGATCTTTGGTGAACTCAACTGAAATAATGACAGGTAAAGTCGAAGATAGACCCAAATAGTCATATTTCAAATGAGGAGACAAAATCTTCAGTTCCAATTTAGCTGGCTCTTCAATCAATGACTTTGGCTGCCTATACTCTTGAGATGGTAACTCTAATGATTCGAGTGGAACTTCTTGAGTGAATTCCTTCGAATTAGCTTCTAACCAAGCCAAACATTCCTTGTCTTCATCATCACTTGGTGAATCCTCCAGTAGAATATGTTCTAACGGATCGTCTAAAGAATTGAGCTCCACCTCGTAGAAAGCGGCGATTCCATCTTGGAAATAGCGAATGAATTCAACTACATCCGGGATTTAGCAAAGATCAAAGTCATTAAAAGTCACCTTGTCATCAAAAATTTCTTTCAACTGAGTATCTCGTTGCTGCTTCTGGAATCGTTGAGGATATGGCAATGGTGGAATCTTAGCTTTAACCGGACAACTCTTCCGTGGAAATTTTTCTGCATTTGACAAGGGTGTTAGATAATCAGATCTAACTGGTTTAGAGTTTACCTCATCAAGGATCACTGAATCTGACTTCTGCGATATAGGAGTTTCAACACTTGGTTGAACTTCTTCTTTGTCTTGAGCTACAACAGGCTCATCTTGAACCTCAACCACCTTGGGCTCAAATATCTTTCCACTTGGCAAAGAGACTGCTTTGCAATGTTCTTTGCCTAAAATTTTTGGATTTTCTATGTCGCTTGGCCAAATACCTTGGTGTTTATTTCGAATTTCATTGGTTAGCTGACCCATTTGATTCTCCAGATTTCTTAAAGTGGTATCATTCTTCACTACGTATGCCTTCAGCAGATTCTCAAGATCACTTGAAGATTCAGCTGGTGGGGGTTGTTGCACTTCTTGTGAATATTCCGACGGATAATTTGGTCGAAATGGCATAACTGTGTCGCTATGGTTCGCCCATTGATTACTCCATCCAGAAATTGGATGATTCTGCCATGAAGAGTTGTAAAAATTTGATTGCGGACCATTCCAATTCTGATTTCCCATGTAATAATTTGACTCTTGATTCGATGGGCAATTTTCAAAGAAATGGCCATCTCCACAGTATTCACAAGAAATATTCTCGAACTGGTTCGGCTGTTGACCTGACAGATTATCATTGAAACCATTAACAATTATGTTCTTAAGCATAGAAGACATAGAGGATACCTAGGCTGCCAAAAAAGCAAGTGTGTCTGCTTTATGTACTACTGCTGCTTGTCTTTTTGAGGCTGCTCGGTTGGTTGGCCACTGATAGATATTGCTGGCAATTCTTTCAATAATCTCGTAAGTATCGTTATAAGACTTAGAAAGAAGGGCTCCATTTGCCGAAGCATCCACCATCATTCTAGTATGAATATTGAGACCAATATAGAAAGTCTCCATTTGAACGCAGTAAGGAATGCCATGATGAGGGCACTTTCGTAATAACTCCTTAAATCGTTCCCATGCCTCATATAAAGATTCTTCATCAAGTTGCTGAAATGAAGTGATTTCATTTCGGATCTTGGCGGTTAAAGATGGAGGGAAATATTTCATTAAGAAATGTTCAACCAACTCTTTCCATGCAGTTATGGAACCGGACGGTAGGGAGTTCAACCATGCTCGTGCTCTATCTCTTAAGGAGTATGGAAATAATCTCAGTCTCAAGGCGTCTTCAGTCACTCCAACTAGTTTAAATGAGTCACTCACTTCCATGAATAGCCGAAGATGAAGATGTGGATCTTCATTAGGAATCCCACTAAATTGACCCATATTTTGCAACATTTGGAACATGACCGGCTTCAGCTCGAATTGTTGTGCCTCAATTTCGGGTCTCTTAATACTCGGATTGAGCTCGTTGAATAGAGGAATGGCATATTGTTGAATGGCACAGTTTCTATCATCGGCAACAATGATCGGATTGTGAGTATTATAAGTGAATGTTCCTCCTGGATTTTGGTTTGGATTTTCGAAATTCATATCTTCGGTCCTTCTTTGGTTCGCTTGTCTTCTCCTTTGTCAGAAAGTCCTTTCAATTTCAGGGTTTACAGGAAGTAAGTCAATAATTTGAAAAATAGTCTGAAACAAACACAAAAAAAAATGGAATTAAAATTTAACAGAAACAAATAGACCAAAATGCAAAATTAACAATTCCACAAATAATGTCTTTTAAAACAGTCCCCGGCAACGGCGCCAAAAACTTAGAACGGTGGAAATGTGCAAGTGTACACAATCGTAACAAGTAATAAAGTGACAAGTAAATGTCGAGTATCGTACCCACAGGGACTGTAAAAGAATTATTTATGAAAATGATTTTTAACACTTTGGTGAAGGAAAAATATTTGGTTTAGAAAAATGATTAAAAACTAGAAAACAAAGTAAAATAAAATAAAATAAAATAGAGTTCTAATGCACGATTTCAAACCTGATTTTAATCAAGATGATATAATTGTGTTGGATTAATTACATTTCTTACCTTAGAATTATTAAACCTATGCTTACACTTGTTACGAATAAATTCACGGCAACTCGCTAATTTGCTAACTTATGAACATATTTACAAATAAAAAATCCATTCATCTCTCGTACATATTTCTATGTTCATTCGACCGATTAAACAAATTTATAAAGGTAAACATGTTATTGCACATACATACTTATTAAATTAAACAATCTTTTGCATATTCCTATGTCGATTCAAACGATTAATTCAACCTAATAAGCATATAAAAGACTTTGTGAGGTAACAAAGTGTCATTACCTTGAAACAATTTAATCACAACAATCTTGCAAGTTATGCAAGGCATATGTATCGCCAAATACAATGCTAATTTAATCTTCAGCTACCTTAGAAGAATTAAACATGCACTGATTAAGTACTGTGTCCATTAATTACAATTTCAATGCGTTTAAATAATTAATTCTTTAGTTATCTAAACAATTATAATGCCAGAATAACTTAGGAATGATTTTACTTAATCAAGCATTTTACCGAGGCCTATAACAGCATAAACACAATTTTAATAATTTAAGATGACGAAATGCAATCAACCCAACACGAATTAAATTCAAGCTAAGCTAATTAAATTAACCATTCCAACAGCATAAATATTCATAAACATGTTTTTCAAAACAACAACGAAATTTAAAGAGATAGGGAACAAGAAGCAAATCCGGTGTTTCTCCGTGGCTTGACTGATTGCTCCGTTCTTCATCCTCCGTTGTCCTCGGCTATCAAGGTGGCTTATGAACACTCTAATTGCTGCTCAATGATGGCTGAAGAAGACCTCTTTCCCAAGAGGATAAATCGGCACTTGAACAAAGGGAAAATGGAAAATGAAAAGTTGAGAGAAAGTGAGAGAGGAGAAGAGAGAATGAGATGTGAATGAGAATTGAGGGATGCTTTGAATGATCAGCCAAGGGGGGTTTTTATAGCTGAATGTGGCAGCTGAAATTTGCTAAAAATAGCAGCCAAAGAGCCACACCTTGGCCAGCCACCTATGTGGCAAAGTTGATGGCTTCAACTTTGCTAAATATGGCTTGGGGCAAATCTACAAAGCCACTAATTGTGGAGGGGGTTGAATGCAACTTTGACAAGTCTTCAAGGGCCTCTTTGTAAGCTTAATTAATTAGCTAATAAGCTGATTTGGGTCAGCATATGGACGGTTTGGGCTGCCCAATTCTTTGATCGGTTCGGTTCAATCGATTTGGTTAACTGGTGCAGTTCAACTGGGCCCCTTTCCATAATTAATTAAGATTAATTTATTTAGCCCAAATTAATTTGGGAATAAATTAAAATTAATTAATTTATGATTTAATACACATGTTTGGACCGTCTTAGGCTGGAAATTATTTCTCCTTGTTACTTCGAATATCTTCTCGGTTTTGTTCTTCGAGCAGTGTCTGCCGAGCCAATTTTCGCCCTTTGTGCGAATCTATCGAAAATAGTCAAAATAACTCAAAATTAATTATAAAATTAATTAAAATTCATTATGTTCATATTTTTAACATAATTTAATTATTTTATAATATTTAATTATTTTTCGACAAGAATTTAACCGAAATAGCATGATTTTAAGTTAAAAATGGCATGTTAAAACACGTTAATTTTCGTGTTTCCACAATGTCATGATTCCTCTCTTTGGTCAAAACTTGAATTCTTTTCAGGTTCCACATCTCATTTCATCATTTCATATTTCATTTCTCATAATTCAATCCATATTCACAACAATATACTAAATCATATTTCATTTTTTATCTTTTCCATTTTAATATTTTCTCATCTCATTTCCATTTCTCAACAATGTCATTTCAATATCAAATGCATCAATTTTATCGTTTATTTTCCCTCTTAACATGACTCGGACAGATACACGGATCCAACCAACATACTAGTTTTGCACAAAATGCCTCATCGGATAAATTCAAAGTAATAACTGCGCCCAGCGCTATATAAATTGACACCCTGTGTCTCATTGGTTAAACCAAAGAAAATTGGCACCCAGTGCCTCATCGACTCGAGGTCGAAGAAATCACTGAACTCTTCCTATCCTATGGCATGCCATCTATATCCGACTCAACCCGAACAGTTAATAGGGTTTCATTTCACTTTTCAATACAATCAATGTCTCAATTTCACATATATACACATTATCACATATAGTCAATTCAATAATCATTTAATTAACTCATTTCATAATATACAAAATCAACCCATTTCAAATCCACTATGAATTTAGCTCAATCTCAAAGTACCAAAGTACTCACCTCAAATGCTTACCATATGCAAACAATTTAAATATGTAACAATCTACTATTTAATTCGGATTATAGAAACACAAACCGTAAATTCCGAGCTATTAGACGTCGATGTTTTTCTTCCCTTTTTACTTTAAGAATCCGGTACGACGTTAGCTACGGAATAAAACAATTAAATCACATTAATATTACACATTTCAATTTCACATTAAGTTTTAATTTTCACACTATATTTTGTTTATTCTTCAATTTAGTCCATAAATTGAGACTAGTTTTTAACCTTCACATTTAACATTATATTACACTCTAAAATAAATTTAGCTTCCTCTTTTCCAATTCGGCCCCTTAATTTTATTTTTTTTCAATTTAGTCCCTATTATTCAAAATCAACAATTTATTCCACAATTTAGTCCTTCTCAAGTTCTAACTTAAATATCTATATATTTAATTTCTAATACTTAAACTATTCAACAATGTCAACATCTAAATTCTTGAACAATACTAAAAATTACAATACGTGTCAGGTAGCCCTAAGTACCGGGATTCCAAAAACGTAAAAATTACAAGTATAGGAACTAGATTGCACTAACCAATTTGAGCTTCAACCCCTTAGGTCCCTAGTCGTGCGTTCTCTCCTTCTTTTCGTTCTTTCTTTTCTTTTCTTTCTTTTCTAATTTGCATGCAATTCTCTCTCTTTCTTTATTCTTTATTTTATTATTATTATTGTTATTATTATTAACTATTTAATATAACATATATTAAATATTTATACATGCATTACACTTAACCATAACCGGCCACCTATACACAACCATTTATTAAATGGTTTAATTGCTACTTTGGCCCCCCTTTAGTTTATTTCAATCTATAATTTAACTTTTAACTCATATGCGATTTAGTCTTTGAACCATAATAGCTCCTAATTCATGTAAATTATCTATCCAAAATTTAATTAACTACACAAATAACTTCGTAAATATTTAATAAAAATAATTACTAGTCTAATTTACGAAAACGGAGTCCCGAAAATACACTTTCTGACACCCCTGACTATCGGGTCGTTACAATGTCAAAGTTTTATAATTGTAATACCTTATAGCTCGGGTCGGGTGATTGGATCGGGTATAGGGTGTTACAATAAACATAATAATAATAATAATAATAATAATAATAATAATAATAATAATACTAAGTTATTACCTCATTCCTCCTTCCCACTACTTGATTTTCTCTATTACTTCAATGGATTCTTCGAAAGTAAGTTTTTTTCCTTGATTTTATTTTTTATATGCATATTTAATCATATATATATTATATCGCTTACATATTATATTTATTTTCTATTGTTTTCTTTCTCTCTTTTGTGATATATTAATTTAAAATTCAATTTCATTATAGTATTTATGAATCTTTATGAGCAAAAGAAAAAAAAAATAAGGTTTAGGTTTAGCTCTAAGATTGATTTGATCGTAACTTTTTTGCATGATGTACCTTTAAATTATAGTTTTTGTATGTGGTTGAGAATTCTACTAGAATGATTTTCGAGAAGGAGCAAACGATTGGTAGCCCATTTAGAAGAAGATTAGATAAGACAAGTAACCAATCAAATTTTAAAGTATTTATGTACTATATTCAAGTATAATATGTTTTTTTTCACTATCCAAAGTAAATTATGTTATATTGGGGCTTTGAAAAAAATTGTAAAAATTATCAATTAAATTTCAATATTAAATGTTTCTATTTGGAGATCAAAATTGGAGCTAGGTTCTAATTGGAAAGAAGAGTAAAATTAGGTTCCCAAACGCAAAAAATAAAAACACAGTTGTCTAGCACCTAAAGTCGACTTGCCATTAATTGGATCTAAAGCTTTTAAAAAAAACACCAATTGAAGAACTAGATTGTTACGTGCCCAATACAAAATAAAGTTGACAATATCAATTACATACAACATCTCAAATTGAGCAAATAAATGAAAGAACTTTGACCCACACCACATATAAATTAGCCAAAAACCATGCCGAAAACTTGATCTCAATATAGCATCTTTGACAGTGTAATGACCCGATTTTCAATGGTATAAAAAAATTCAGTTTCGGAGCCTCATTTCCATAAACCGAGTCCATAAAATAAAATAAGAATATTTATAGAGTTAGAATAAAAATATATTGCAGAATGATCAAGTAATTTAGCCAATAAAATAGTTAATTAAAGCTTAGGGACTAAATTATAAAAGTCCAATCACTATTAAGTTTTAATTAACAAAAGACTTAAGGACCTCGATAACAATTATCTCAAGGACCAAAATGGTTATTTAACCATTTTCCATCATGAATTAATGGAGGATTATGACATTCTCCGTTATGTGTGATTAATAAATATTTTAAGTAAATTAAACCATGATTAGAACCATGATTAGGTTAATTAAGTTAGATTAATTAAGCCTTAAACATGGTATTTATGCTAAATTAGTGGATGGAAAGTGTCAACTTCCTCATTCATTTCTCCTTGTCATCCATTAAAGAAAGAAAACCTAAAATTTTAGCTGGAACATTCGGCCATTAATAAGGTGAGAAAACCCAATCATTTTCTTGTAATTTTTATAGATTTGTGATCATGAGAACTTGGTTTAGCTAGCCCATGTACCAATTTGATCAATTTTTAAATTTTTAGCAAGTTTCCATTGTTGAGAAATCGATGAATTAGACTTGGAATCGATAGATATTGAGCTTAGATTATGAAAATGACTAAATTGTATATTTAGTTAAAGCTTGTTTGTTAACCTTGTAACATTAGGGACCAAACTAAATAAATGTAAAACTTGTCATGAAATTATGCTAGAAATAGAAAGTACAAGGTCCCTAATGAAAGAATGTGAAATCAAATTTTAATTCAAAGCTAGGAATCGAAAGTTATGCTTATCCCGAGTTTAGGAACTAAATTGAATAAAATAAAAAATATGTGTGAAATTTAAAAGGGATTATTTAGGATCACGCATCTCATGACATTTTGTAATAATGTATGGTATTGATTTGGTATATAAAAACATTTGTATAGATCATGAATTCTATATGTCGATGACATTTTACTAATTGGGAATGATGTAGGGATATTATCATCGGTTAAACGGTGGTTAACCCAACAGTTTAGCATGAAGGACTTGGGAAAAGCTAATTTTGTTCTAGGCATTCGAATCCTAAGGGATCAAAAGAACAAAGAGATAGTATTGTCTTAAGCTTCATACATAGATAAAATGTTGGAGCATTATGCAATGACCGATTCGAAGAAAGGAAATCAACCTTCTGTTTTGGGATTTCATCTCTCTTAAAAGTTATCTTGTTTTGGTATCTTGATGCCTTAATCACTTATGTCTTTGTGCTATTTCATGTTGCATGTTTGGAAAGGCTTATGTGGTATTTTTTGAGATAGTTTGAATATGGTAAGATTATGGCATGCTTTGAAAGGCATTTGCACTAGTAGTTGATGAATGAGAAGTGGTATAATATGCATGTTTAGGTAAGTTTTGTATGATTGGAATTGAGGTTCCTTGAATGGCATATTGGTTGATTGATTTAGTACTATTGAATTGGTCATTATATGCATGTTTTGATAAGGTTTTGAAGCCTTGATTATGTGCATAAAAGGCCTATAGATGTATGCATGAATTGGTGTTGGAAATGGCTTGATTTTAGGCAAGTTTATGTCCACACGGCCTGAGACACGGGTGTGTGACTCAGTCGTGTATGACACACGGCCTGACGACATGGCCATGTGTCTCATGTAGGTTCCTTTGTATGCAAGTCAGTTAGTTACACGGCCTAGCACACGGGTATGTGACACAGCCGTGTGACCCTACTCAGTGAGTTATATGAGTGAAGGCACGGGCTGGGACACGACCATGTGTCCCTAGTTCGAAGGTTACATGGCCTGAGACACGGGCGTGTGTCTCAACCGTGTGAGGCACACAGCCTGGCCACACGGTCGTGTGACCCTTGTAGTCAAATTTTTGTAACTTTTTCTTAAACTTTCCAAATGTTTCCAATTTAGTCTTGAATCATTTCTAAGGTATTTCTTGGACCTCGAGGGCTCGATTTAGGGACGATTTGTATATGAATGATTGTTTTATAATGTGTTTATGATAATGTATGAAATGTAAGTTTAAATGTTTTGTTTGTATGGTAATCCTTCGTAACGTTAATCCGGTGACGGATACGGGTTAGGGGTGTTAGAAATTCAACTTCCCGATCTGGTGGTAATCTCGATAATTCCTTGGAAACACATAAGGGAATTCACAAACAGTACGAATCTTAGGCTAGAAAAGTTTCATAGCCTTAGTTGAGAAGTTTATTAGCTCGAATTTCTGAAATGATACGAGTTGACCCACTTGTTTGAACACTATTCACTCAATTATGTTACCATCTTTATTCTGAACCACAAATTTCTTTTTATGACAGTCAAGAATCACTCCATGCTCAGTAAGCCAATCCATTCCCAAAATTAAATCAAAGTCGCCAAATGGAATTATTAGCAAATCAACAGGGAATGTTATATTCTGTATATCTAACAGGCATTACCTACACACTTGATCCACTATTACAGACTACCTCAAAGGACCTGACACTACTATCGATACCCTAGACGTCTTGGCTTTTAAACTTCCCGCTTTTAAACGTCTTGACACATATGAGCGTGAATATCCCGGGTCTATCAAAGCATAAACAGGTTGTGAACGCAATAAAAAGATACCTGCTACAACCATCGATAGCATCACCATCCTCACGTGTCCGTACGACATAAGCTCGTGCTGGTGCTCTGGCCTCTGCCTGGTGAGTAACAATATCATTTCCCTTCCTCTGAGAAGAAACAAGAGTAGCATTCTCATTCTTTAGACACTCTCGAGCAAAATGCTCCGTAGATCCACAACAAAAACAAGCTCGATTTAGCTTCCAACATTCACCATGGTGTTTTTTCCCACAATTTTCACAATTCGGAATATCAGTATCCCTAGACATACCTCGCACACTACTTGTGAACATAGTCGGTTGATGATCACGGTTTCTATCAGATCAGTCTAACTTAAAAGTCGATTTCCAGCCACTGCGAAATTTCTTAATTCATTTCGGTTGAGGATGCGAGCTAGTATCTCCAAACCGCTTCCCAGTAGTGCGAGTAACTTTAGCCTTTTTTTCAAGTCCCAAGGCTTGTTCTACCATCTTTGCCCGTTAGACTAGATTGAAAAATTCTGTAATTCGGTGCGATACCAACAATACTCGAAGTTCATCACATAGCCCACGCAGAAATCGTCTACAACTTTCGATTTTAGATGGTACAAATTCAGTAGCGTACTTACTAAGTTGTACGAACTCCCGTTCATAATCAGTCACTAACATCCCACTCTGCTTTAACAACAAAAACTCTTGTCTTCTATCTTCCAGATACAGTTCTCCAACATATTTTTCTTTTTGGAATTCCTTTTGAAAGAATTCTCAATTAGCCTACTTAGTAGGTACGTGGCGTGTCACTGACTGCCACCGGGTACACGCTTCTCCTTGCAGTAGAGAAACATAACAAATTACGCTTTCGCGTGGCTTGCATTCAAGTTGTTGTAAAACACGCTTAGTGGATTCAAACCAAACTTTCGCTGCTAAGGGATCAACCCTTTCAACCCCAAAAACTCAGTTGCATCGTATCTCCGTAAATTTTTTATCGGAGCCTGTCGAACAGTAGGTGTAGGCACTATAGTAGACGTAGCTCCTGCAACACGCTGAAGTGCATCAACGATAACTCTAAATAGATTTGAATCACCTGTTCCATTATTATTATCTCGTTCAACATTAGGTCTTTGAGCACCATTTGTGTTAACATTCGAAGTTACCGACTCCATTTCCTTACAATCATCAATATGCTCATCGCTAGAGTAAAACTCTTGTTCAACTTCATTATCAGATTAGTTTTCCATCTTTTAACTATAAAACAAAAACAATTATAATCAACATCCAAATCCCGACTCAGCTCGACTCAACTATGGCATGTACCTCTAGACCCAATTCTGAGCTTGATTTAGTCTGAGAATCGGCTAAACCTGTAGCTCTGATACCACTAAATGTAACACCCCTAACCCTTTCCCGTCGTCGGATTAGGGTCATGGGCATTACTAACTATTCAAAACAAATAACCAATTATAATTAAACATGTAAGCTAGCCATTAACATTATAATATACATGGGCAGGTCACGACAATCTAATACTTTCATACTAGAATCATATACATTCGAATCATAAATCATGCTATGCATTACTAAACTTGGTCTTCCACTGTCTACACTCTTATCACTATTTATCATTGCTAAACTTGGTTTTTCACTTTCTACACTCTTATCACTATTTATCCCCTCTTGAATGCTAGAAGTTGGTTATACACAAGACTATTCCAATTATTAGCATCAGGGTATAGGTCAATACTCCAACTATTTATTTTCTTCATTTTCAATGATGTTAGTAGAATGGACTTAATTTAGGTTTGCTAATCCATTCCAATTCAGAGGAAAAGTTACTCTTACAACCCTTATTTTGAGTCTACGGGACCCTAAAAATAGCTTAAAAATAGGTAGTGACTGATTTGTAATAATTATGGAAGTTTAGGGCCATTTTTAAAAATTCCTAAAAAAGGGGACACACGGTTGTGTGGAATGCCCCAGCCTGTGTGAATTTCGAAGTTGGGACACACGGTCGTGTCCTAGCCCTGTCCTTGCCTGTGTAACTCACTGGCTTGAGACACACGATCGTGTTTCAGCCCGTGTCTCTACCCGTGTAACTCACTGACTTGGGTCACATGCCCGTGTGTGACACACAGTCGTGTGCACCCAAAAGTACCTTAAAACTCAAGTTTACCATTTCCTATTTTCTTGGACACTAAGCAACTCAATTACCAATCATTTAAACAATTCAAAACATGATTCAACATCCTCAAAATATATCAAATCCATCACCTAATATTCCTAACCAATGTACCCTCATTGGTACCACATTTTATATGTTCAAACATTTCAACAATGCATCAACCATTCAAGACTTTCATTCATACCAAATTTTGCCAATATTAAACTAACATCTAGCTACTTAGGATATCAAGCTTTAAAACTAAAAACACATACCAAAGCCTAACTTCAACCACAACCATATATACAAATAAAAATCATTTAACTAAGAAACCAAAATATCATCATTATAAACATATCAACAAGGACTCCCTAGGTACATGCCATTACAAAATAATATATCACCACACTTGAGCTCGGGATTTGTTAATTGATGCTGAGTCGGCGATAAGTCGAACAGTACCTAGCCTGCACATGGAAAACAAAACTGCACGTTGTGTATAACTCAGTGGTATTTCTATAATTCGAATAATATAAACTTGATATATATTACGGTTTATCAAATACCCCCACACTTAAGCATTTGCTTGTCCTCAAGCAAAATTCTCAGTTCAAAATTAAAATTAACTTCCCTCAATTCATAATCTTCATCAATAATGTTTCATCATAATTCATAGGTAATTCATACATTGATAATTTAACCGGAAGGTTCCTAAAAATTCAAACAATCAAAGTCATAGTTTTTATAATACGAAAAATAGGTGTTTCCCATTACCTAAATAATCACCTTTAATTCAAAATCAACAAAAATTGACATCCTCGCTAAGGGTTCACTCAAATCACTCAAGGTGTTTAAGGTTCAAAAATAAGCACTCAAGAGTCAAACATGAAAAGTTAATCCCATAGGCTTGCATAAAAACAAATCTCGACCACTGTAAAATGATATGATACACAAATCAAAAGGTCTTTTAAAAAGGGTTGTAACGGGGATTGGGTTAAAGGTGTGGATAAAGGCTGAATTAGAGGGTTAGTATCGAGACTGAATTGATAAATTACCTAACTAGAAGAGTAACTAAAGCTTAAATAATTACATCAATTGAAAACTTAATACTAATAACATGAGGTTCTTCTCAAAATATAAAATTAACTGCTTAAGCTCCAATAACAAAGAAGTAATAATGAATAGATTCCTAAATTTTTTATGGAGTAAGTGGGTTAAAACCTAGGTGCCTTTATCATCTCTGTATATCAAATCAAAAGTGTGGTCTCGACATGTATAATTGAAGCAAGTTCTAGAATAACAAATCAATGTTGACACACTCATTATCAATAAAGTGAGCAAGAAAAGGAATGTATGCTCTAAAAGGCTCAAGATCTCACAAAAATTATGGGCTTTTGATATCAACCTTGTAAATTTCAAACTTCAAGGTAATAATTAGATTTAGGTAGACAACCTAACAAATTTTTAATTCTGAAAATAAACTCATCATGCTTGATTCTCTAGTCTCCTAAAGTTTAAATCATCACTGCACAATTAACTATGACTTAATCCAACACATATCAATGAAAATCATAAATCAAAGGAAATTTCATTCTAACAGTAATATGAGAAGATTATTTAAGAACAAGATATAATTCAGGGATTTTGAGAATAATGCAAAAAGTTAGGCACTTTTCAAGATAAAATTCACCCCACACTTAAGATGTACATTGCCCTCAATGTACAAAGATAGATAATGATTAGTAAGGAAGTAATAAGGGAGGGATAGAGGTGAAACTTCCGGAATTATGGATGAAATCTTTGGGGGACGATCAATGATGAACAGGATGACTAGGTATAGGTGATGTGTTCGTTCCTTGAGTGGCACATTGAACCTTTTTACACTGCGAAGTCATCAGTTAAAATTTAGGGATTACTAGTTAATGAATGTTGTTATAGATACTCAGAGTTAGATAGCCAGTGATAAAGGAAATTCAACTATACTAATGAAAGTTTTAAAATAAGAAAGGTAAATAGTTTAATTATAAAAGAAAATAAACTAAAATAAAAAGAAAAAGAAAAATGAAAATAAAAATAACAATAACAATAAAAATAACGAAAATAAAAGGACTCAAAAGTCCTCGTTATCTGCTGGGTCGCGAGGTGGGGGCGGCGATGAAATGTGAAGGTGCTTACATATCTGGTGGAGGGTGGCGTCGATTTGATCGAAACACGCGATGAAATGTGAATGTACTTATATATCTGGTAGAGGGTGGCGTCGATGTGATCGAAACACTGGAAGCATTATTGCTCGAATTGTGTTAGGTGCTCAGATATGTCTAGACTTGAAGCAGCCACATGAACTGGTCGGCGAGGGGGGTGTGGTGCCGAAGGTGGCTCCTCGTGCTGTGGAGGGACATCATCAGTAATGTCCTCTGGGTCGACAGTAGCTTGTGATAGCCTATACTGGGGAGGATCGAACCCACGGCGGCGCTCAATCATCCTCATGTGGATCATCGTTTGGATGCCCTGTGGGGGCATCTGTCCTATCAGTGTGAGTGTTGAGGATTGAGCGGCGATGTTAAGGAGCCCAAAATACCGAGCCAGACGTGTGATGTAGGGACCCATGGAGATGACCCCTCTCCTATGCTGCTCCGTCTGATGTTGAATGGTGCGAGCTATGAAGTAGGCTAAGTTGAAGACGTGCCCGTTTGCCATGCACCATAAGAAGTAGGTATCGTGAGTGTTAACGACGCCGGTGCTCTCTCGCCTACCTGTCAATGTATGAGCTAAGATGGCGTGTAAGTACCTCAGGGATGGGGCGAGAGCTGTCACCTTGGAGCGACTAGGGTCATAGGAGGCCGAAGCGGGGGCTATGTTATTCCAACATCTAGAAAGGGAGTTATGGATGTGGCGATGGAGTTTCTCGAGATCATTGTCCGTCATGAATTCGTCAGTGTAGAGCCCCAAGGTGACCCCGAACTATGGGACACTCAGTTCACATACAATGCCTCTGAGATGGAATTGGACTGTGCCGGGGTCATCGTGGTTCGTCATAACCGTCTGGAGGTGGAATGTGGAACAAAGCTCCAAAGTGAGCTCTAGGTATGTGGGCTCAATGATCTCAAAGAATTTCCCCCATGGGTCGGTAGTCAGGAGGGCCCGGACGTCGTCAGCTAGTTGGACCTGCTCTAAGACGGTCCAATCAATGCGCCTCCCTATGCCGAGGGGTCGCGCGCGAAGTATCAAAAAAAGGTCCTCCTGTGTTCCCGGAGGGAACTGTAAGAATGGGTGTCGTACTTCGGCAGATGCGTGTGTCGATGATGAACTAGGTCCCTTTCATTTTTTCGAAACAGGGACTGCGGTTTTCTTACCTCCGAAAGACGACATTATATTCCTGTAAAATAGAATGAAAAACATCATCCCATAATGGCAGTACCTATGAGTCCAAAATTTTAATCTTATGACATTAACAATGACAATTTTTCCTAACTATTCTCTTAATACTAAGGGTCCAAGGCATTCAAAAACCATAGTTTAACTATCTATAATGCTTAAGTGATCATTAGTACTGAAAATAATTAACAAGAATGAATGCTAAAGAAGAAAACAAAGAATTTAAGGGAATGAATCTAAGATCTAAAAAACAAGCATGAAATATATAGGATTAAACAGTAAAGTAGAGAGTGGAGGGTGTAAAATGGACTGACGGAGGTGTGGAGATGGCGCACGGTCGTTGAGGGATGATGCGCACGGCGTGTCTTTGTTAGGTGATGGAACACTACCGTGTCGCCCTTTTCTGCTGGCGTGTATAGCGTTTACACAGGCATGGTCTGGTGTGCGTGGAGAGGGGGAAGGGAAAATAGAGAAGGGAATGAGGAAAAAGGGAGAGGAGACAGGATGAGGGGGTGTTGATGGTGGTGGCCGAACTTAGTAGGGGAAGAAGGGAAAACGGCTATAGTTTGGGGAGAATAATTTGGGGAAAAATATGATGAATAGTGAGGGGTTTATATAGAAATAAGGGCACACGGGCGTGTCAAACACCCGTGTGGATCGTTTTTAGCCCGTGTGTTTTGAATGTTTAGGGGTTTGGCACGCCTGTTTTGTGTCCCACGTCCGTGTGCTGTGGGCATGTTGTCCCACACGGTCGTGTCGCACGGTCGTGTCGAGCTTCGTTCGCTTCTCCCACGCCCGTGTTTTAGGTCCCACGCCCGTGTTGATTTAGTCAGTGTCGACCACGCCCTATAGGCACGAGTGTGTCTCACACCCGTGTCGTTTACTCAATATCGGCCACGGCCGCATCGCATGGCCGTGGCCCTTTAATTGCAGCCCGTGTTGTTTACTCAGTTTCGGCCACGGCCTCATCCCACGGTCGTTGTGTTTTATCGTAGCCCGTGTTGGGAAAAAAAATTCTCTTCCTTGGCCCACATGGTCTCCACCACGCCCATATGATTCCTCGTGGTGTCCACACGGCCACGGCCACGGCCATGTTTTAGGCCGTGTGGGAAGGAAATCTTGCGCTTATGAAATTAGTTAGTTCTTAGTTAGATGCTATCAATAAAAATATGAATGTTAATGAGGTTAGTGCTCGGGTTGCCTCCCGAGAAGCGCTCGTTTAAAGTCTTAAGCTAGACTTACCCTGCTTTCATTTCTATATGAAGGTTCACTGAGTCAAGCTCCTCTCTCATATCCCTAAAATCTTCACCATTATAAATTTTCTGTCACGACCCGCTTACCTTGAAAGTGCCATAAGTCGGATGAGTTACCTCGATTGTGCCGTAGGGGAAAATAGTTTTGATTACGAATGGACTCGACATCTTGATTTCAGCTTTTCCAGGAATAATTTGAGTCTTGAATTATAAAGTAACACGAGATCTCCAACTTTGAATTGTTTAGATCGCTTTAGACGAGCATCGTATGCCGCTTTGTTGCTTCTTTGTATAATCGTGAGCTCTCGTAGGCTTTTGCTCGCTACTCATCAAGCTCGTTCAATCAGATCAATCTTTTCTCACCGCAAGTTTAAGATCGTAGTTTAAAAATTTTATAGCCCAAAATGTTTTATGTTCGAGTTCAAATGGTAAATGACAGCTCTTCCCGTAAACAAGTTTTTATGGGGATGTTCATATGGGAGTTTTAAAGGCGGTTCTATAAGCCCATAAAGCGTCGTCTACTTTTACTGCCCAATCTTTCCTGTTTGATTCTAAAGTTTTCTCTAGGATACGTTTAAGTTCTCTATTGGATACTTCGACTTGTCCACTGGTTTGAGGGTGATAAGGGGTAGCTGTTCTGTGGTGTACTCCATATTTCTTTAAGATTTTCTCGAATTGAGTGTTATAAAAATGAGTACCCCTATCACTAATAATTGCTCTAGGTGTTCCAAATCGAGAGAAGAGTTTCTTAAGAAATCGCACTACCACTCTTGCATCATTAGTGGGTAAAGCTTGAGCTTCCACCCATTTTGACATGTAATCAGCCGCTACGAGGATGTATTTATTAATGAGCTAGGGAATGGGCCCATAAAATCGATACCCCATACATCAAATATTTCACATGATAGCATATATGTTTGAGGCATTTCATCGCGTTTAGAGATATTACCTGTTCTCTGACATTTATCACATGAATTAACATACATGTTAGCGTCCTTGAACAGAGTGGGCCAATAAAAACTTGATTCGAGTGTTTTGTGTGTTGTTTTCATCCCACTGTAATGTCCTCCTGTTGGTCCTGAATGACAATGTTCTAGGATTTTGCTTACTTCTTCCTTCGCGACACATGTCCAAATTACTTGATCTACACATATACGACAAAGAAAAGGGTCCTCCCAAAAATAGTTTTTCACATCAGTAAAGAATCGCTTCTTTTGCTGATGTGTCAAACCTTTTGGTAAGACGTTAGTAGCTAAATAATTTGCGATATCTGCAAACCAGGGTACCTCGGCATCAGATATAGCCAACAGTTGTTCTTCAGGAAACGAATCATTAATCTCACTTTCATCAAGTTCTTTAAGATGTAGATTTTCAAGTCTAGAAAGATGGTCTACTGCCAGGTTTTCAGCTCCTTTCTTGTCCTGAATTTCCAAATCAAATTCCTGTAAAAGTAAAATCCATCTTATGAGTCTAGGTTTTGCATCAGATTTAGTGAAAAGATAACGAATGACTGAATGGTCAGTGTAAACGACGACTTTAGATAATATTAAATATTGTATAAATTTATCAAATGCAAAACCACAAATAGCAATTCTTTTACTGTGGTGGTATAATTCTCTTGTGCGGTCGTCGTTGTCTTGCTAGCGTAATAGATCGATTGGAAATGCTTGTCTCTTCACGACCCAAAATCGCACTCTCTTCATGAAATCACTTGCATCACACATTAGTTCAAAGGGTAAATTCCAATCAGTGCAATAATAATTGGGGCATTTGTTAATTTAGTTTTTAGAGTATTAAATGCATCTAAACATTCCTGATTAAAATTGAAAGGTACATCTTTTTCTAGTAATTTCGTCAAAGGCTTAGCTATTTCAGAAAAATCCTAAACAAATCTTCTATAGAAATCGGCATGTCCTAAAAAACTTCTAATAGCCTTAACTGAACTGGGAGGAGGTAATTTTTCTATGGTTTCAATTTTTGCTTTATCAACCTCAATCCCTTTACTAGAAATTCTGTGACCTACCACAATCCCTTCTCGAACCATGAAGTGACACTTTTCCCAATTAAGCACAAGGTTCGTTTCCTCACATCTCATTAAAACTCATTTTAAATTTTTAAGGCAAAGGTGGAACGAATTACCGAATACCGAAAAGTCGTCCATAAATACCTCCATGATATCTTTCACAAGTTCGTCAAAGATGGCTAGCATGCAGCGCTGAAATGTAGCAGGAGCGTTACATAATCCAAAAGGCATTCTTCGATAAGCAAACATACTGTATAGACATGTGAATGTTGTCTTTTCTTGATCCTCAGGAGTTATGGGGATTTGGAACTAGCCAGAGAGTCCGTCTAGGAAGCAGTAGTACATATGCCCAGATAATCTTTCTAGCATCTGATCAATGAAGGGTAAAGGAAAGTGGTCTTTTCTTGTGGCATCGTTCGCTTTCCTATAGTCGATGCAAACTCTCCAACTTTGTGGATCTTCTTGTTGGAATTAATTCATTCTTTTCATTAGCTATGACACTCATGCCTCCTTTCTTTGGAACAACCTGCACAGGACTTACCCAAGAACTATCAGAAATAGGATAAATAATTCCAGCATCTAGAAGTTTAATTACCTTGGTTTTGACAACTTTTTTCACATTGGGATTTAGTCGTCTTTGAGGTTGCACACATGGTTTATATTCATCTTCCATTAAGATTTTGTGGGTGCAAAACGATGGGCTTATCCCTTTAATGTTAGAGATTTTCCAGGCTATGGCTATTTTATGCTCCTTTAACACTTGTAGTAACTCTTCTTTCAAATTGGGTTCTAGGTCTGAAGAAATAATTACCGGTAGTGTAGAATTGCTCCCAAGGAATGCTTACTCTAAGTGTGTTGGTAACTGTTTTAATTCCGATTTGGGGGGTTCTTCAATAGAGGGCCTTTGTTTAGATTCGTCGTTTATTTCAATGCCCTCATACTCTTTTTGTCTTAGGGAGGAACTATTAGGATTTATTTTGATTTTTGTGTCCCCCATCTCATTGGCATCATCATCCTGGCTCTCGCTTGAACAAGACACGCCCAACGTGTCTTTATGTATTATTTCCTGAAAAGTATCTTGAATAAAATGATCAATAGAGTCAATAAAATAACAGAATCATCTTTCTCTTTAGAGTATCGCATAGCATCATAGATTTTAAAGATAATCTCCTCATCACCTACCCTAAGCGCAAGCTTACCATTACCTACATCAATATTAGCCCTAGCAAAGGGCTAAAAATGGGCGCCCTAAAATTAAAGGTACTTCAACATCCTCATCCATGTCGAGCACAACAAAGTCAACAGGGAATATGAATTTATCAACTTTAACTAAAACGTCTTCAATAATTCCCCTAGGGTATTTAATAGATCTATCGGCTAGTTGGATACTCATCCTAGTGGGTTTTGGTTCCCCAAGACCGAGGTGCTTGAACATTTTATAAGGCATTAAATTAATACTGGCACCTAAGTCAGCTAATGCCTTCTCAATATTTAAACTACCAATTAAACAAGGAATAGTAAAACGTCCTGGATCTTTTAATTTTGTTGGCAACTTATTCTGGAGAATAGCTGAGCATTCCTCGTTAAGCTCTACGGTTGACAGTTCTTCAAGCTTCCTTTTATTCGTTAAGAGCTCCTTTAGAAATTTTGCATATGTAGGCATATGCGAAATAGCTTCAACAAAAGGTAAGTTAATATGTAATTGTTTAAAGAGTTCAAGAAACTTACCAAATTGTACATTCATGCGGTCTTTCTTCAACTGTGCTGGATATGGAATTGGTGGTTCTTTAAGTGCCGGCATTACATTCTCGTTTACTTCCTCTTCTTTTTCTTGAGCAATTTCTTTTGGCATCTTTCTTTCAGTTTCAACCAACTCCTTTCCACTCCTTAGTGTAACTGCTTTCACATGCTCTTTTGAATTAGGTGAATTACCTGGTTGCTTTTCGAAAACTAACTTGATTAGCTGTCCAAATTGATTCTCAATCCTTTGAAGTGATTCTTGTTGAGTTTTCAACGCCGTTTCACTATTCTAGAAATGAGTTTCTGATGTCGAGATGAACTTTTCCAGCATCTCCTCAAGGTTCGGTTTCTTTTCCCGTGGGTAGGGCTGTTGTTGAAAGCCTAGAAAGGGTTGTTGTCTCTGATTTCCTTTATTTCCTTGACCTCCCCATGAAAAATTGGGATGATTCCTCCAACCTGCATTGTACGTGTTACTATAAGGATTATTTTGAGGTCGAGGATTATTACCCATATAGTGAATTTGCTCATTTTCAACGCTCGGGTTGTAAGGCTGGTACTCTGCATTGCTCATCCCTCCTCTATTTACATCGTACTGCATAACTGGATGTACCTGCGAGGAGCCACACAAACCATCAATTTTCTTACTTAAGAGTTTTACCTGATTTGATAGCATGGTTACTGCATCGAGGTTGAAAACACTGGCGGCTTTTGTTGGCTTTGTTCTCATAACTTGCCACTGATAATTATTCAGTGACATCTCTTCAATGAATTCATAAGCAGCCTCAGGTGTTTTATTGTTTAGTGTACCGCCGGCGGATGCATCAATCAACTGCCTAGTTGAGGGGTTCACACCGTTGTAAAAGGTTTGAACCTGTAACCATAATGGTAACCCATGATGCGGGCACCTTCTCAATAAATCCTTATATCTCTCCCATGCATCGTAAAGTGTCTCTAAATCCATCTGCACAAAAGAAGAGATATCATTCCTCAACTTAGCCGTTTTAGCCGGCAGAAAATATTTTAATAAAATTTTTTTGGTCATTTGCTCCCATGTAGTGATTGATCCTCGTGGAAGAGAATTCAACCACTGTTTGGCTTTATTTCTCAAAGAAATGGGAAATAACCGAAGGCGAATGGCATCATCAGAAACGCCATTAATTTTAAACGTATCGCATAATTCCAAAAAGTTCGCTAAGTGTGTATTAGTATCCTCATCCTGCAAACCATAAAACTGAACAAACTGTTGTATCATCTGTATTGTGTTAGGTTTCAGTTCAAAATTATTTGCAACGACAGGAGGTCTAACAATACTTGATTCAGTTTCTGTTAAATTAGGTTTAGCATAACCATACATAGTTCAAGGAGGAGGATTTTCGGCAACCACAGGAGGAAGTGGATTATTCTGGGGATCAGCCATCTCTTCCGTGTTATTAGTATCGTCCTCTTGCTCTTCTTGTGTGTATTGTAGGATTCACCTAATTTCTCTTCGGTTTCTGCGAACGGTTCCTTCTATATCACTATCGTAAAGTAGAGGTCCTGACAGGTTTCTTCTAGTCATAAACTAGAATACCGCTGTAAGCAAGGAAAAGAAAATTAGCAAAGTAGAAATAAAATAAAAATTAATTGCAAGAATAAAAATGGCTAAAGTAATAAAAATCAAGTGTTCCTAATATCTTAGTCCCCGACAACGGCGCCAAAAACTTGATCGTGTCCAAACTAACTATGACAACAAATAAGGCAAGCGCACCTATCGTTCGGTAGTATAGCTATGGCAAGACCGGAAATATCGTATCCTCAAGGACCAAGAGTACTAGTAGTTACTATCTTCTTATTATTTAGCCTAAGTATTAAGGGAATTGATGTTTATCTTAACTAATTACTAAACTAAGGATGCTAAGACAAAGAGAGTGAATTGGGAAAATACTTGTGGGAAAACCAGTTGATTAAGACAATACCCGAGGAAGAATCCACCTAGACTTCACTTGTTATTTAACTTTGAACCGCATTTATTTATTCACTTGACTTGATCCGTAGGATTCCCTAATTTATATTAATACCTCTTTCGAGGCTACTAACGTCTAAACCTAGGTTGATTAATTGAAATCTCTTTCTAATTAAAACCCCTAGGGTTGCATTAACTCGATCTATAGACTCCCATATTAGGTTTGACCCTAATCCGGCAGATTTTCGTCATCCTATCTCTAGGGTTGCGATCAACTCCGCTTAACTATGCTAGATCTACTCTTAAACAGGGACTTTTGCTCCACTGCCTAAGCACATCAATTCTTGAATCAATATCCTGAAATATTAAAACAAGAATTAAGAACACATAATTAAGAACAAATCAAGTATTTATCATATAGCTCAGAAAACAATAACAAGATCCGTCTTAGGTTTCATCCCCCTCAGGTATTTGAGGGGTTTAGTTCATGTTTAATAAAGAATACATCTCAGAAGAAAGTAAATAACAAAACATAAGAAAAACCCTAAAACCCCTTGAAGGAAATTGAAGGGAAGATCTTCCATCTTGAGCGTGATTCCGGCTTCTGAGATGGATCAACTGGCTTTCTTGGAGTAATTCCCCTGTGTTCAGCCCTCTCTGGCTTCGCTGCTGACCAAAAGACACTTTTTAGGTTATACTTAGGGCGTTTATATAGGCTTCGAAATGTCTTTCTTGGCCCACAAGTATCCTATTCCGAATGAAACTCATCTTGGCTAGAGCAGGGACACGCCCGTGTGACACGCTCGTGGTCGACTCTCTTGGCCGTGGTCGATCCTTTTTGCCACACACGGCCATGTGATCTGGCCGTGTATGATGTTCTAGGCCGTGTCTCGGTTGTTACTCGAAATGCACGGCCGTGGGTGATAGTCCAGGCCGTGTGAGTCTCTAAGGTAATCCCATTTTGCCCTTTTTTGGCCCGTTTCTCGTTTCTTTCATCCTGCGATGCTTTCCGAAGTATAAAACATGAAATTAAAGGATTAGGAGCATCAAATTCCACAATTCAAGGGATTAAATCATCCAAAAGTATGCCAAATGTGGGATTAAAATATGTATATATTACGGTTTATCAATATAAGTAATTTGTAACACCTCTAACCCGAAACCGTCGCCGAAATAGGGTTAAGAGGCATTATCGATCAATCGGAACATTTCACATCCATTTCACGACACGAAGTCAATCATTAATCAAACATATTCAAATATAAACATTTAGTCCCTTATTGAGGTCTACGAGACCTTAAACACGTGTTAAAAGGAGGTCAGGACTAAACCGAACACATACGAAAATTCAAAAATTTAAATATTTTTCCAAACTGCAGAGGTCACACGCCCGTGTGGAAAGGCCGTGTGCCTCCCACGGCCTCGACACGCCCGTGTGTCTAAGCCGTATCAAAATAGGGCATACATACTGACTTGTCTACACGGCCGCCAAACACGCCCGTGTGCCATGGCTGTGCGAAATTAAGCTAGCTACTGACTTGGTCACACGGCCACCAGGCACGCCCGTGTGTCATGGCCGTGTACCCTGCCCAGGCACCCTTCGAAGTGGCCCTTGAGCCACACAGCAGAGACACACGCCCGTGTCCCTTGGCCGTGTATGCAAAATAGGCCATTTGCAAGGCCAAAATGCCACCCACACTTGGGTCATACCTACAAGCACATACAAGCCTATTTTCACACACAATTTGGCAACCAAATACATGTCAATTGATCAACATATCATCCCATCCAATCTCATTTCTAATCATGTCAACTTATATACCAAATTGCACAACTAAAACACATGCATAACCAAGCATGATTCATCCACAATATCACTAAATCACAGTGGCATCAATCCATCACTAAGCTTACCATTCATAAGACATTTTCATTGCCATCAAGCCATACCATAACATGCATCATATACCAAAATCACACATGCATATTACCAACATTTTTCTAGCCACATCACATGGCTATTTACACATCTCAAACATGTTTCAACACAACTAGCCTATACATGCCATATTCAAATATACTCATCTTTAAAAGTACCAAAATAGATTGTCGATAGTGTGATAGAGATGCTGACGATCCCCGGATCCGAGCTAGCTTTACTGAAACTGTAAAACAGAGAAACAAATCACACAGTAAGCTTTCAAAAGCTTAGTAAGTTCGTAATATAATACATATTACTCAATAATACAACATCAGTACATAATTAAATCATCACATAGATAAATACACAATTAGGCTCATCATCAATCTCAACCATATGCTCAAGTATCTATTCATTCAACTTTTAAGGCTATCATCAACCACATAGGTTCAAACGTACCTTGATCAACACATAGTTACTCACCATTCATGCTACTCAATTTCTCGATATTACCTCTCGTTCAACCTTTGCTATTCATTTGATTTATTCGCACACTTATTGCCAATTTCATAACCAAAACATAATCGTCACCGCACACTTAGTGCCAATATGTTAAACCGAACTTATACCGGTATCGCACACACAGTGCCAATTCGATAAGCTGAAGCTTCTATCTTTTCACACACACAGTGCTAATCATCTCTGTCTTGTTTCTAATTTCGCACACTTAGTGCCCTCTAATTCAATTCAGCACATAGCATTTCTAATCTCATAGTTATATATATATTCATTCAATTCACATCACATAGATATAGTTTACAACTAGTATTATATCCGAACTTACCTCAGACGTTGAAATACCGAAACGGTCGATTAATCAAGCACTTTTTCTTTGCCTCGATCTCGATCCGAACCTCTCTTTTCTTGGTCTATAAACATTCAAATTTAGCTCATTCAATCACCAATTCCTTCAATTTAATCCAAACACACATATTTAGGGCATTTTACAAAATAGCCCTCACATTTTCACACTTCGACACTTTAGTCCCTAATTCACAAAATCACAAAATACACCAAATTTCTAGTCACACAAGCTTAGCCGAATTCTTCCCATGCTAATACAAGCCCACACATTTCATTTATTTCACAATTTAGTCCTCCAATTTACACTTTTCTCAATTTGGCCCTATTTACTCAAATTCACCAAAAATTCAAAGACAAAATATGTTTATCTTTCACCTATCTTTCATATTTCATCACCAACTATCACAAAGCTCAAACATTCATCAATGACATATCTCAAAATCACCATCAAATTCTAAAATTAAAGCATGGGCTAGCTAGAGCACAAAGCAACGATCACAAAAATGTAAAAATTATCAAAAACCGAGCTTGAAGCATACCTTAATCAAGGACAACAATGGCCGAACCCTAGTGTAGTCTTCTTCTTTTCTTTTTCTTATGATTTTCGACAAAGATGGATAAAAGATGAGCAAAAATTTGGTTTTGTTTTATTTATTATAACATTAATAATTGATTTCCAATTCTACCCTTAATGAAATAAACATTAATACTTATAATAGTTGGTTATAATTGTCCTTTAACCATCCACTAACTATATAGTGGCTTAATTACAACATAAGGACTCCTCCTTTAGAAAGCCATGCCAAATAGGTACTTTAACAACTAGCACACAACTTTTACATCTTATGCGATTAGGTCCTTTTCGCAAATTAAACACACAATCAATAAAATCTTCACACAGAAATTTTACACAGGTTAAATCACATACTGTAAACACAGAAAATAATATTAAAATATTTTTACGACCTTAGATTTGTGGTCCCGAAACCACTGTTCTGACTAGTGTCTAAACTGGGCTGTTACAACTCTCCCCCCTTATGGATTTTCGTCCCCGAAAATCTTACCAGTGAATAGGTGTGGATATTGCTCTCTTATAGCATCTTCAAGCTCCCACGTAGCCTCTTCTACTACGTGTTTGTGCCATAACACTTTCACTAAAGAAATTCTTTTGTTTCTCAACTCTTTGGTCTCTCGTGTTAAAATTCGAATCGGTTCTTCACTATACGATAAATCTGACTGAATTTCAACCTCAGTAGGGGCAATCACATGTGATGGATCAGATCTGTACCGTCGAAGCATCGACACATGAAACACATTATGAATCTTTTCTAACTCGGGTGGCAACATCAATCTATAAGCAACCGGCCCAACTCGTTCAATGATTTCATACAGCCCGATGAATCTCGGACTCAGCTTGCCTTTCTGGCCAAATCAAAGTATTTTCTTCCACGGAGACACTTTCAAAAACACCTTGTCACCAATTTCGAATTTAATGTCTTTTCGTTTCAAGTCTGCATAAGATTTCTGATGATCTGATGCCTCTTTCAAACTGTCTCGAATCACTTTCACTTTCTGCTCAGTCTCTTTAATTAAATCAACCCCGTGAATCTTATTCTCACTCAGCATAGTCCAATACAATGGAGTTCGGCATTTTCGACCGTAAAGAGCCTCATACGGTGCCATTTTAATGCTAGATTGAAAACTGTTGTTGTACGCAAACTCAATCAATGGTAAATGCTTTTCCCATGTACTTTGAAATTCAAGAATACAACACCTCAACATATCTTAGAGAACCTGAATGATCCGCTCGGATTGTCCATCCGTTTGCGGATGAAATGCAGTGTTGAAATGCAGTTTTGTGCCTAAAGCCTCTTACAATTTCTTCCAAAATCGCGAGGTAAATCTCGGATCTCTGTTAGACACAATAGATAATGGCACCCCATTCAGTCTCACAATCTCAGCAATATACAATTCAGCCAATCTATCGAGTGAATAATCTGTTCTTACTGGAACAAAATGATTTGATTTCGTCAATCAGTCAACTATCACCCAGATTACATCTTTCTTTCCCGGAGATAAAGGTAATCCCGACACAAAGTCCATCGTGATTCTCTCCCATTTCAACTCAGGAATCATAATCGGTTGTAACAATCCGGACGGAACCTGATGTTCAGCTTTAACTTGCTGACAATTTAAACACTTCGACACAAAGTCAGAAATGTCTCGTTTCATACCATGCCACCAATCATTATACATTTTTGTACTCCCCGGATGAACAGTCAAACGACTATTGTGAGCTTCATTCAAAATCATCTGAATCAATTCTGAATTCTTCGGAACACAAATCCGATTTTTGAATCTCAAACAATCATTACTATCAACTCGAAATTCTGAATCCGAATTCAATTCACATTGGGCTCGTTTTGCTATCATCTCATCATCAGTTTTTTGGGCATCACAAATCTGATGTACAAACATCGGTCTCACTTTCAACTCAGTTGAAACTAAATCATCATCACATAGATCTATCTGAGTATTCATAGCTCGCAAAGCACATAAAGACTTTTGACTCAAAGCATCAGCAACAACGTTAGCTTTGCCCGGATGATAATCAATCACAAGTTCGTAATCTTTCAACAATTCTAACCATCTTCTCTATTGCAAATTCAATTTTTTCTGAGTCATCAAGTACTTCAAGCTTTTGTGATCGGTATAAATATGACATTTCTCACCAAATAGATAGTGACGCCAAATTTTCAATGCAAATACAATCGCGACTAATTCAAGGTCGTGCGTCAGATAGTTTTTTTCATGCAGCTTTAACTGCTTCGAAGCATAAGCAATGACTTTGCCTTCTTGCATCATCACGCAGCCCAAACCATTCAACGATGCATCACTGTATACTATGAATTCTTTGCCCGATTTAGGTTGAACTAATAACACTGGTGCTTCCGTCAACAACGCTTTCAACTGCTCAAAACTCTGATGGCACTTTTCTGACCACTCGAATTTAACATCTTTCTGTAGCAACTTTGTCAACGGAGTCGCAATTATCGAGAAGCCTTTCACACACCGTCTATAATATCCCGCTAGTCCCAGAAAACTACAGACTTCAGACACATTTCTTGGAGGTTTCCATTCTAGAATAGATGAGATTTTACTCGGATCAACTCGTATTCCCGCAGCTGATACAATATGTCCCAGAAAACCAACCTCACGCAACCAAAATTCACATTTGCTAAACTTTGCATACAATTGCTTCTCACTTAGGGTCTATAACACAATTCTCAAATGCTCGGCATGTTGCATCTCATCACAGGAATAAATCAGAATGTCATAAATAAACACTACAACAAAACGATCCAAATACGGTCTGAATATCCGATTCATCAAATCCATAAACACTGCAGGAGCATTCATTAGTCCGAAAGGCATAACTAAGAATTCATAATGTCCGTACCTCATTCTGAAAGCAGTCTTCGGTGCATCTGACTCTTTGACTCTCAGCTGATAATAGCCCGATCTCAAATCTATTTTCAAAAACACTGTAGCTCATTTTAGCTGATCAAACAAATCATTAATACGAGGTAACGAATATTTATTTTTTATTGTCACTTTGTTCAACTGCCAATACTCAATACACATTCTTATAGTGCCGTCTTTCTTTTTCACGAACAACACAGGAGCACCCCAGGGTGAGAAACTCGGTCGTGGAAATCCTCTATCGGTCAACTCTTGCAACTGAGACTTCAACTCTTTCAATTCCGTCGGTACCATTCTATACGGAGCTATTGAGATAGGAGTCGTTCCCGGCACCAATTCAATGTCAAATTCAACTTCCCGAATTAGAGGTAATCCCGGTAATTCTTCAGGAAACACATCAGTAAATTCGCAAACCACAGGCACAGATTCATCTTTCTTTTCTGACATTTTTGTATCAATCACATATGCCAGATAAGCTTCACAACCCTTTCTCACATAGTTCAAAGCTTTCATCACAGATACAACAACTGATAACCCATTCAAATCACTGGATTAAATTCGAACCATCTCACCATTCTGACTTCTCAAATCAATACTCTTTTGTTTATATTTCACAATGGCATTATGCAAAGTGAGCCAATCTATACCCAGAATTATATAAAATTCATCGAATGATAGCAACATCAAATTAGCCGAAAAGCATATATCCCGAAACATCAATGGGCAATTCTTGCACACTTTATCCACCAAGACACACTTGCCTAAGGGGTTCGATACTCTAATCACCAATTCAGTAGACTCAACAGGTAGAGTCTTACTTGATACTAGATTCACACACACATACGAATGAGTAGATCCTGGATCTATGAATGTAATCACATTAGTATCAAATAGAGTAAAAGTACCAGTAATGACATCTGGAGATGACGCTTCCTCTCGCGCACGTATAGCATAGGCTCGGGCAGGTGCTCTCGCCTCTGATCTCACAGCTGTACCAGTAGTCCCTCTTTGACTTCCACTAACATTCCCGATGTTTCTGGGTGGTCTGCCTCTAGCTGTCGTGTTACTCAGTCTTACACTCTGAACATTTTCTTCCTCAGCTAACTTTGGACAGTCTCGATAGAAATGATCTCATAATCCACACTTATAACAAGTTCGATTATTATACTTGCCCTAACATTCTTCCACATGTCGTCTTCCACAGTGTCTACACTCAGGCTTATTGCTTTTAACACTATCAACACTTGATTCAATTGGAGCTTGAGTTCTCAGACCAACACTTAGTCTTACGCGGTCTCTATTCGGATGTCCAAATGAAGCATTTGATCGGTTGCTTGCATCTCTAAATCTCTTTGTCGAAGGTTGAGACGTCTTACTCATCAATCTTTTTCTTTCATCTCGAGCTTCAGAATCAGATTTCCTCTTTTCTTTACTGAGCTCCTCGGCTTTGCAAGCTCTTTCAACTAACACAACAAATTCATTTATGTCAAGTATCCCAACCAAAAATTTAATGTCTTCATTCAGCCCTTCAATGAAGCGTTTACACATAGTAGCTTCAATAAACACATTCCCGCATATACTTGACTCAATCTCACAAACTCCCATTCATACTCAGTAACGGACATGCGGCCTTGTTTCAGCTCTAGAAGCTCTTTACGTTTCTGATCTATGAACCGTTGACTAATATACTTCTTTCGAAATTTAGCTTGAAAGAAATCCCAGGTGATTCTCTCTCTCGAAACCACGGATATCAATATTTTCCACCAGTTATATGTCGTATCTCTCAACAAAGAAACTGCACATTTTATACATTCGTCAGGAGTCAACGACATCTCGTCAAATACTCGAATGGTATTCTCTAGCCAAATCTTCGGCCCCGTACTTTCAAAATTTTATCCACAGGAGGCTTATTCAATCGGATCAGATTTGTAACTTGTGGCACAATCGGTACTTGTGGGGGTGGAGGTTGTGGAGCAGCCGGATTCGTTTGAACGAACTCCGAAAACCACTCACTCATCATTCGAAAGAAGGCTTGCTTAGCCTGTCCTCCCTCACTACTATCATTCGGCCTAGATGTGGCCGGCGCTGTCCCTTGTGCGAGAGCGCTACGTTTCTCTACATCGTCGCCAAGAATCGCCGATTGGGATCCATTACTATATGAAAACACATTTTCAACTGTCAGGATTCATCACACTATCGCAATTATGTATATGGCATGTATAGCAAGACTCATACGCGCTACGTTAGTCCGAGAATCGACTCAACTGTAGATCTTATACCAATAAAATGTAACACCCCTAACCCAGAATCGTCACCGGAATAGGGTTAAGAGGCGTTACCGATCAATCGGAACATTTCACATCCATTTCACGACACAAAGTCAATCATCAATCAAACATATTCAAATATAAACATTTAGTCCCTTATTGAGGTCTACGAGACCTTAAACACGTGTTAAAAAGAGGTCGGGACTAAACTGAACACATACGAAAATTCAAAATTTTAAAGATTTTTCCAAACTGCAGAGGTCACACGCCCGTGTGGAAAGGCCGTGTGCCTCCCACGGCCTCGACACACCCGTGTGTCTAAGTCGTGTCAAAACAGGGCATACATACTGACTTGTCTACACGGCCGCCATGTAACGCCCCGAATTTGGGCCTAGTAGAATTGGGCCCATTGGGCCTTGGACGTGGGTATGTTTAAAATTTTTGGGAACAAGAGAACGGCACTAAAGCAAGTTGGACCTATTAGGTGAGTGATTTTTAGAAGGTTAGGGGGCTTCCATGAAGTCCCGGGATCAAACCTGAGCTTTAGGAAAAATTTTGGTTTTAGGTGAATAAAACCCTGGGAGTTAGAAGGTAGGCTTTAAGAATAAAATGAGGAGAAAAATGACACAAAAGGAGTTGTGGTCTAGTGGCAAATGGCGCCACATAAGAGACAAGGGAATGATGCCACAAGGAAGCAAAGGGGTCCAAGGTTCAAGTCTTGGCGCTTGCATTTCATTTTGATTTATTTTTTTAAGTGAACTTAGACATTGGCCATAGACTTATATTTAGTTGCGCGTGATTTTAGACACAAGAGGAGCTTGTGGCCTAGTGGCTAGCAGCGTGGATTAGGTTACAGGGGAGCCTGAGTTCGAATCCCATCGCAAGCAAAAAGGGATATTTATTTTACTAAGTTTGGACGGCCAGAGTTTGTGTTGAATTTAAACTCTGTTGAAGGAGAGATCCCACATCGGAAAGCTAGCAAGAGGGAAGATGAGAAGCTAACTTTAAATAGAGCAAACCATGAGGAGAGGAGGCACACCTTTCTTGGCTTATCCCTTCGCTTTGTGGCGTGCTCGTTTGGGTTAGCCGTTGGGTCACGGTGGTGGTGACTAAAGTTGATCGACACACCCTCTTGGGGGTCAAGGGTACGATCATTGTTGGCTTCTACGCAGAACAGTGTTTAGAGCGCGGATTAACTTCAGATTCCTATCAGGTGTGTATTTCGCCCTACTCTTGCTATAGAGTGGCAAATGCCGAAATGCCGGTCACACGGCGATGGTAGCCACACGAGCGTGCGAGCGCATGTGTGGGAGCTTCGACGCGATAGTTGAGGCCCTCATGAGTATTCTCATGGGTTTAGGCAGCCTTGGGCCGAGTGGGCCCAATGGGCCCGTAGGCCCATATGAATAAATTGTATGATTGTGTAGTAGATATTGAATTAGTCTAGGTGAATCATATATCTGTGGCTAGATTTGGGCTAAATGGGCCACACGAGAGTGTGGGCCCACTTGGGCCGAGTATGGGCCTTAGGCCCATTCACATCGTTATCTCTGTTTAGAATAATTGAGTCGCTCGAGGCAACTATAGCCCTTCTGATGGGTTGACAAAATTACCGAAATACCTTTAAGTGGGAAAATTACCGAAATACCCTTAGTGGGTAAATTACCGAAATACCCTTTGTGGGTAAATTACCAAAATACCCTTAGTGGGTAAATTACTGAAATACCCTTGGTGGGTAAATTACTGAAATACCCTCGGTGGGTAAAATTACTATTATACCCTTAAGGGTTGATTAGTATGATTGTGTGTATTCTGTTTAACTGGTTATGATGGTAAATTATTTCATACATCATTTTTGATATGTGCTTTGCATACATGACATTCTGCATGGGATTGGGATATTGATGATCGGAGGAAGTGTTATTCTGGTGGCTCTGCCACATTCTGATTCTGGTGGCTCTGCCATATTTTGTATAGTGGTTATGCCACGTATATTCTATTATTCTGGTGGCTCCGCCACAAATTCTGTGATTAGCAGCTTGTCTGCCATATTGGTGTGTTGGGCTGGGTGGGTTGACTTGGTCTCCACAGGTGTGTTGGGTTGGTACGGGGGTGTGTAGCGGATAGATTATTAGGTTGGGCTGCATTACATTATTTGCACTATCATGTTTGTAGGGCAAAGGCCCAGTCTGTTACCGAATAGGGCTTCGGCCCAGTCTGCTTCCGTATGGGCTCAGGCCCAGTTAATGACCGATTAGGGGATTACACACTGAGTTCTCGTAACTTACCCCTCTGCTTTAACCTTGCAGGTGATCCCCAGCGTTAGAGGATTTGGAGCTGCGGAAGACTCTGTGGTGGCCATACGTCGGAGTATTTCTCACGAACTTAGTAAATTTCGTTTTTGCTTTATTTTAAGATTATTTTAATTTGGGTTAATATTTTGTAATAAGGCCATTGGTTTTTATTTTTCTTTTAAACCTTTAATTCGGTTACTTTTAAATCGTTAAATGTTTGAATACTAAGTTTTCTAAAATACTAATAACCGTTTTTCAAATATCACATTTTCGCAATTCACTGAATCTGATTTCTGTTATAAACAAAGTTTTTGGTCATAATAATACTAAGAACGTTTTTATAAGAAAACCATAAAAGCAAATCTGAGCTTCACAAACAACAAAGCTCGAAGTTTCAAAAAGAATACGAAGATTTTAACGAATGCACAGTTTTTAAACAACCCTTCTATGTGACACGCTAGATCCGGTCATAATATCTAGGCCGGGTTTGGGGTGTTACACGCCAAACACGCCCGTGTGCCATGGCCGCGCGAAATTAAGCTAGCTATCGACTTGGTCACACGGCCACCAGCACGCCTGCGTGTGCCATGGCGTCAGTGTACCCGCCCAGTGCACACTTCGGTGGCCTTGAGCCACACTCTACAGACACACGCCCGTGTCCCTTGGCCGTGTATGCAAAATAGGCCATTTGCAAGGCCAAAATGCCACCCACACTTGGGTCATACCTACAAGCACATACAAGCCTATTTTCACACACAATTTGGCAACCAAATATATGTCAAATGATCAACATATCATCCCATCCAATCTCATTTCTACTCATGTCAACTTATATACCAAATTGCACAACTAAAACACATGCATAACCAAGCATGATTCATCCACAATATCACTAAATCACAATGGCATCAATCCATCACTAAGCTTACCATTCATAAGACATTTTCATTGCCATCAAGCCATACCATAACATGCATCATATACCAAAATCACACATGCATATTACCAACATTTTTCTAGCCACATCACATGGCTATTTACACATCTCAAACATGTTTCAACACAACTAGCCTATACATGCCATATTCAAATATACACATCTTCAAAAGTACCAAAATAGATTGTCGATGGTGTGATAGAGATGCTGACGATCCCCGAATCCGAGCTAGCTTTACTGACACTGTAAAACAGAGAAACAAATCACACAGTAAGCTTTCAAAAGCTTAGTAAGTTCGTAATATAATACATATTACTCAATAATACCACATCAATACATAATTAAATCATCACATAGATAAAGACACAATTAGGCTCATCATCAATCTCAACCATATGCTCAAGTATCTATTCATTCAACTTTTAAGGCTATCATCAACCACATAGGTTCAAACGTACCTTGATCAACACATAGTTACTCACCATTCATGTTACTCAATTTCTCGATATTACCTCTCATTCAACCTTTGCTATTCCTTTAATTTATTCGCACACTTAGTGCCAATTTCATAACCAAAACATAATCGTCACCGTACACTTAGTGCCAATATGTTAAATTGAACTTATATCGGTATCGCACACACAATGCCAATTCGATAAGCCGAAGCTTCTATCTTTTCGCACTCACAATGCTAATCATCTCTGTCTTGTTTCTAATTTCGTACACTTAGTGCCCTCTAATTCAATTCAGCACATAGCATTTCTAATCTCATATATATATATATATATTCATTCAATTCACATCACATAGATATAGTTTACAACTAGTACTATATCCGAACTTACCTTGGACGCTGAAATACCGAAACGGTCGATTAATCGAGCACTTTGTCTTTGCCTCGATCTCGATCTGAACCTCTCTTTTCTTGGTCTATACACATTCAAATTTAGCTCATTCAATCACTAATTCCTTCAATTTAATCCAAACACACATATTTAGGGAATTTTACAAAATAGCCCTCACATTTTCACACTTCGACACTTTAGTCCCTAATTCACAAAATCACAAAATACACCAAATTTCTAGTCACACAAGCTTAGCCGAATTCTTCCCATGCTAATACAAGCCCAAATATTTCATTTATTTCACAATTTAGTCCTCCAATTTACACTTTTTCAATTTGGCCCTATTTACTCAAATTCACCAAAAATTCAAAGACAAAATATGTTTATCTTTCACCTATCTTTCATATTTCATCACCAACTATCACAAAGCTCAAACATTCATCAATGGCATATCTCAAAATCACCATCAAATTCTAAAATTAAAGCATGGGCTAGCTAGAGCACAAAACAACGATCACAAAAATGTAAAAATTATCAAAAATCGAGCTTGAAGCATACCTCAATCAAGGACAACAATGGCCGAACCCTAGTGTAGTCTTCTTCTTTTCTTTTTCTTATGATTTTCGGCAAAGATGGATAAAAGATGAGAAAAAATTTGGTTTTGTTTTATTTATTATAACATTAATAATTGATTTCCAATTCCACCCTTAATGAAATAAACATTAATACTTATAATAGTTGGTTATAATTGTCCTTTAACCATCCACTAACCATATAGTGGCTTAATTACAACATAAGGACTCCTCCTTTAGAAAGCCATGCCAAATAGGTACTTTAACAACTAGCACACAGCTTTTACATCTTATGCGATTAGGTCCTTTTCGCAAATTAAACACACAATCAATAAAATCTTCACACAGAAAATAATATTAAAATATTTTTACGACCTCGGATTTGTGGTCCTGAAACCACTGTTCCGACTAGGGTCTAAACCGGGCTGTTACATAATTAAAATGCAGAATACAACAAGTAAGCTATATACATGTGTTTGAAATCAATAATATAGTTTTTCTCATTCCTTATTCACATTTATTAAGATTTTCACATGTTCAAACACATATTAATGGCATTTCATATAGCATTTGCATATTATAACTCATGCAATGGCACGATTCCTCTCTTTGTTCAATACTTGAATTCTTTTCAAGTTCCACATCTCATTTCATCATTTCATATTTGATTTCTCATCTTTGCGATTTCAATAATTTCTCATCTAATTTCCATTTCTCAACCATGTCATTTCAATATCGAACACATCAATTTTATCATTTATTTTCCCTATTAATATGACTCGGACTCGGACGGATACACGGATCCAACCAACATACCAGTTTTGCACCAAGTGCCTCATCGGATAAATCTGAAGTAATAACTGCGCCCAGCGCTATATAAATTGACACCCAGTGTCTAATCGGTTAAACTGAAGCAAATTGGCACCCAGTGCCTCATCGACTCGAGGTTGAAGAAATCACTGAACTCTTCCTATCCTATGGCATGCCATCTATATCCGACTCAACCCGAACAATTAATAGGGTTTCATTTCACTTTTCAATACAATCAATGTCTCAATTTCACATATATACACATTATCACATATAGTCAATTCAATAATCATTTAATCAACTTATTTCATAATATAAAAAATCAACCCATTTCAAATCCACTATGAATTCAGTTCAATCTCAAAGTACCAAAGTACTCACCTCAAATGCTTACCATATGCAAACAATTTAAATATGCAACAATCTACTATTTAATTCGGATTATAGAAACACAAACCGTGAATTCCAAGCTATTTGACGTCAATTTTATCCTTCCTCATTTTACTCGAGGATTCCGGTACGACGTTAGCTATGGAATAAAACAATTAAATCACATTAATATTACACATTTCAATTTCACATTAAATTTTAATTTTCACACTATATTTTGCTTATTCTTCAATTTTGTCCCTAAATCGAGACTAGTTGTTAACCTTCACATTTAACTTTATATTTTTTTAGTAATTTCACTCTAAACTAAATTTAGCTTCCTCTTTTCCAATTCGACCCCTTAATTTCAAATTTTTCTCCATTTAGTCCCTATTGCTGAAAATCAACAATTTATTCCAAAATTTAGTCCTTCTCCATTTCTAACTTAAAAATCTATCTATTTAATCCCTAATACTTAAACTATTCAACAATGTCAACATCTAAAATCTTGAACAATACTAAAAGTTACAACATGAGTTGAGTAGCCCTAAGTACCGAGATTCCAAAAACGTAAAAATTACAATTATAAGGAAAAAATTGCATGAACCAATTTGAGCTTGAACCCCATAGGTCTCTAGCCGTGCGTTCTCTCATTCTTTTCTTTCTTTTCTAATTTGCATGCAAATCTCTTTCTCTTTCTTTATTTTTTCTTTTATTATATGTTTTATTATTATTATTATTATTATTATTATTATTATTATTATTAACTATTTAATATAACATATATTAAATATATATACATGCATTACACTTATCCATAACCGGCCACCTATACACAACCATTTATTAAACAGTTTAATTGCTACTTTAGCCCCATTTTAGTTTATTTCAATCTATAGTTCAACTTTTAAATCATATGTGATTTAGTCTTTGAACCATAATAGCTCCTAATTCATGTAAATTATCTATCCAAAATTTAATTAACTACACAACTAATTTTGCAAATATTTAATAAAAATAATTAAGAGTCCGGTTTATGAAAACGGAGTTCACACCCCAACTATTGGGTCATTACGATGTCAAAGTTTTATAATTGTAATACCTTATAGCCCTGGTCGGGTGATTGGACCGAGTATAGGGTGTTACAATAAACGTAATAATAATAATAATAATAATACTAATTTATTACCTCCTTCCTCCTTCCCACTACTTGATTTTCTCTATTACTTCAATGGATTCTTCGAAAGTTTTTTTTCCTTGATTTTATTTTTTATATGCATATTTAATCATATATATATTATATCGCTTACATATTATATTTTTTAGAGCCGTACTGCTGATTCCACTATGGAGGTCGAATATGTGGCTGCTTCTGAGGCTATCAAGGAAGAAATATGACTTCAAAAGTTCATTACGGATCTTGAAGTCGTTCCTATTATGGGAAAAGCTATCACACTGTATTGTGACAACATTGCGTTAATAGCTAATACCAAGGAGACAAGAAACCACAAGAGTACGAAACATAATGATCGCAAGTATCACATCATAAAAGAGACAGTTGTAGACAGAATTGTAGATGTAATCAAGGTCGCATATGAGAACAACCTTGCGGACTCGTTTACCAAGACTATACTAGTTAGGAGTTTTGAGAAACACGTGGAGAGCATGAGAATGCGAAATATGACTCCTCTACTTCACTAGGGAAAGTGGGAGACTGTTGGATCCGGTGCCCTGAGTGTAGTATATTCGTTTGTAAACTTGTAATTTTTTTTCGAATAGATTGAATAATAAAACAAAATCATGAATTACATTAATATACTTTGTATGATTGTCCTCTTACGGATTTGGCACACAAAGCAAAATGGAAGCAAATATTGCTCATTGATTGTCTAGCATTTAAACTAATACTATGTGGTTTTTCGTGGTTGGATCGTAATACAAAAATACAACTTGTATTAGTAGACGAACCTAAACATGTCCTTAGTCTAATCTAAAATGAGAAAATCAGTTGAAAGACTAATATGTCGTCTATCAAGTCCAATTATGGAGATGTTTTGTCTTGGGAATTAGAACGGATGACTCCCAGAAGATATAGACATAAATGTGACTGACTGGTCTGATAGTACATCAAACAACCCAAGAAGAATTGATCCTGAATCCGTTTATGGATTTATTCATTTGTTACATTCATAGTGTTGCATACCTAAATCCTGGGTGGATGACGGACTATGTATGCGTGACTCGTACACTTTGATTTAAGTAAAAGCCTGAGTTCGAATAGTTAAGGAACTGAAAGTTGGTGTGTTAGGTGTACGACTTCTGTAGTATGTAGTGTAATTTACAACAATGTAATTCATAGCCCAAGACATGGGTAAATGATATCCTCTCATTGGCATTACATGGTTGATGAAAAGTAAACGTGGCCACAGGTCATTCGTCTTTGTGATGAATGACTTGATTACTATTTTATTAGAATTGAATTTTCATGAAAGAAGATGCGATGGTTACCATGAGATAAAATAGAATCATATAGGGAGAAAAAATATTATCCTAAAGAGATTAAGGATATCCTATGTGGGTAACACACTTATGACAAGGTCATTGGATGAGCATTAATCGAGTTGCTTTTGTAATGTTATGTCGTTGGGGAAAGCTCAGTCACGATACTATAGTGGAATGCTTTCGTACTAAATGGGTATATAATTAATAGGCAAAAATCTTAAACTTAATTATAAATCATTTGAGCCTCAATTGCATATGTCCAAATAGTCCCTCTGCTAGCTCATTGAAACTAGAAATGAATTGTGTGTTGAATCAAAATGAATATAATGAATAGAAATGGAAAACATTCACGAAATAATTATAGTTTTATCTAAAATGAAAATGGAGAAAATGGAATCTTGTGGAAATGAATGTGGTTTTCTGAAAATGGAAATGAAAATGAAAATGAAAATGAGAAATGAATTTATTTAGAAATGAACAAGGAATTCTTAAAAAATGATCAGAAGATTGATTTTATGTTTTTGAACTATTTTAAAGCCGAAAATGAAAACAATCATAGTGAACAAGTTGAATGGTGAAATATTATAAATATATTTTCTCAGAAATTTTTTTAGGGGTAAAATCGCCATAATTTTATTGAGGGTAACATTGAAATGAGAAAATTATTGAATTAAATATATATATTGAATTTGATTTTTGGAAATAGAAAAATAGAATATGATTGGATCATATTACAAATTATTGGGTCGAAACTTACAAGAAATACTCGTAATTCTAGTAGGAATACTAGGGGTGTGTCGCCCACCCTAATTCTACTCTAAGTAGGGAGTGTTTTTCTATTTGAAATAAACTTATCTAATTCAAAAAGGGTTCTACCTTCTCTCCCTATAAATAGATGGCATCGATATGACTATCTACACACAACTTTAAGGTATAGTTATTCTGTTCGAAAATAGAGACTTTTATTCTCTAAGAATTAAATATATTTTCCGGAATAATGATTCTATCGGTTTCTATTTGAGAAGAGAATTTTCGTTTTCACCTCAATAGAAAAGAAAATTATTTTTAGTTTCTGTGTTTGATTCGATTTGATCGAGCCTACACTTGAGGCAATTTGTGGTACGAGAATAGCGGAGAAGATCGTTTGGTTGAAAGACGAGAATGACAAGGACCTGTCTATCTGAAAACACAGGTACAATTTTGGTCTAGGGTTTATTGCTATAAATATAAAAAATTGGGTCAATTTTCAAAATTTTAATTTTTTGCTATGCAAGATAACCATTTTCAAACCGGATTTTTTCCAACTCCCATCATGGTTAATTGGGATAGAATCCCATTCTCTATAAGATACCCTAAGAACTCATCTGATATATATTCCCCACCTCAATCAGATCGAAGTGTCTTTATGGGTAAACATAGTTGTTTCTCCACTTCCTCATGAAACTCTTTGAGTTTATCAAATGTTTCACTTTTGCGGTGCGTTAGGTACACATGCCCATATAGAATAATTGTCAATAAAGGTTACATAATACTCATAACGACCTATTGCACTAACATTTGTAGGGCCACATACAACAATGTGCATAAGATCTAAGGGTTTTATGGCCCTCGTTCCTTTTGCATTAAAAGATCACTTAGTCATCTTACCTTCCAAGCAAGATTCACATTTTGGAAGATTAACTTCTTTAAGCGAACTTAAAGTGCCAAATGTCACAAGTCTAGTGATTCTTTCTTGGTTAATATGACCAAGTTTCAAATGCCAAAAGGTACGACTCATTAGAGTGAGAAGTTTTAAGTCTTTTATTCGAAATTTCAGTTTCAAGCAAATACATCTTTGGTTTGATAAAATAGAGATTATTTGACATTCATCCATTACACATAAGTTTAAGATTTCTCAATATATCAATACTATTATTAAGAGTCACAGTCAAATCGTCTTTAAATAAACATGCAATAGAAATTAAGTTTCTTTTGAAACTCGGTCAATAGAAAATGTCTTTTAAAATAATCTTCCTAAAATTATCAAAATTAATATGTACATCTCCCACCGTTTCAGCTGCCACACTTATCTCATTTCCTCAAATCTTGATGCGTCGTTGAAAGCACCAAAAATATCCTATTCCCTGTAAAATAGTAAAAATAACAGTAAAGGGGAAGTAGGGTCGAATCCTCAGGAACCGGATTGTACAAATGCTTGTTCTTGAAATCCTGGACAATTTCTTGGCCAAGAAAACTTGCGTTCCTGGAAAAATAAAAAAAATAGAATTAATAATTTCGATCTGGAAAAATATAAAAAAAATAGAATTTAAAGTGAATTGAAATTGTGAGAATAAATTGCAAAAATTAAAATGAGGAAAATAAAAAGAGTTTAGAGAAAGTTTCTTATGTGGAGAGATTCCAGCCTCCAGTTGCCTCGATCCGCCTTGGGTTCAATCCTTGGCTTTTAGATGATCCTTCTCTAACCGAATAAGCCAGTTATAGTGGAAGAGGATGCCTACGACCACCAGCTCCAAGGATTTAGACTTTAATTTGGTGGAACCTGACTCTAGCCGACAATCGCTCTTGTGAAATCATCTATGCTAGATCAACGTTTCTCAATGGCGAATCCCACGCCATTTTGTCTCTTGGGCTCGCCAACCTCTGACGTAGTAAGCTAACAAACCGACTGTGCAACCTTCTCAAAATATAAAAAGCGGTCGCTCCTTGCACACGTTGAAAAGATCACTTCTTAAGGGACATGGATGGAAGCGTCAGCCCCGTAATGCGGAGAAATGATGAATACCCTGTTGAGAAAGCTAAGTACGAATTCTAAACCTCAAGAACCCTTTTTGGGGATTTTCAACAACCTTTGGCTAGATGGGTTTTAGTGGCTCATGATTGTGGTGGAAAAGAAAATAAATATATAAATGGAGATTTTTATTAAAAGGAAATATAGAGAGAACAAAGACTTTTGGGGAGAGAGTTTACAGAAAAAGATGAACATCAATTTGAGTCACCTCTCTTCCTATTTATAGTGCTAAGATAAATAGACTAGTCCTACTTAAATTCCTAAAGGTAATTACAAATAATCAAAGATAAATAAAGATAAATAAAATAAATCCTAAATTAAATGATCCTTAATAATTATCTTAATATTAATTATCCTAATATAATCAAAATAGAGTCTAATAGAATAAAAACTCTTCTTTTTGCATTTCAACCCTTGTGTCCTCCATGCTTGCACTTTTGGCACCAACTTTTCCCTATGTCGCACATCAACCCATTTTATCCTTAATTTCACGCTTTTGGCCCTTAATTTTTCTTTTGCTTCCAATTTAGTCCCTACAAGATAAAAGACCATAAATAGCCCATATTAGTAGAATCATACTCAAAATAAATATGCAATTAGCACATAAAAACATGACGTTCTAGAGTATTATCAAATTCCCCCCTACTTAGCCCATGCTTGCCCTCAAGTATGGTTCCTATCCACTGTGAAAATTAGATCCTGAAAGAAATTCTACTCCAAAGTTTTATAAAAATCAGTCAAAAATGCATATGAAAAATAAAGAGAACTTCTAAGCTTGCTTTAAGTAAAACAGAAAAAGTATTCTAATTAACACACAAAAATTAAAATCGTCTTGAATTATTTCATGCTATTTAGGTAAATTACCAAACCTACCAAGACACTCTATTTATTTCCTCCTTTAGCCCTCAAACCGCAATTTTATTAGTACTATTTTTCTTTTCTCTTTTTTATTTATTTATTTACTTAGGAATATATTGAACCTTTTGACGCTAAGAGAGATGACAACCCAAGCACCCCACCACGGTTACTCAAATTTCCAACATACTCCTAAAAATTATTTATTTCCGGTTAGCGGAGTTTTACTCATCACGTCACACAACCTTTTGACGCGAAGTAGAATGACAACCCAAGCACCCTACCTCGGTTACTCAGTCAGTCACGTTCTGAGCCGCACTCATAACCTTGGTTAGCGGAGTTTTACCTATCACGTCACACAACCTTTTGACGCGAAGTAGAATGACAACCCAAGCACCCTACCCGGTTACTCGATCGATCCACGTTCTAAGTCACACTCATAACCTTAGAAACATTTATTAAACAAAATTTACACGAAATTATAATTTTAAGAGGACCTAAGAGAAATAATCAAGTGTTGAAAATAAGTTTTAGTAACCACCTAATAGACATGAACATAATTTAGGCATGCAAATGTATTAAGTGTCCACTTGATATTAAACTTGATCAATTTTACGAAAAGCAAGATAGAGTTAACTTATTAATCATAATTATTTTTAGCCTAATAAAAATAAAAAAGTGGAGATAAAATCAAATAGACAGAATCATAACTAACTCAGTAGCCAAGAATCATGCATGTAGGTCAAATAGTGGCAAATCGTGGTCAAATTCTTGGGCATGAAAAGCGACAGAATATTCTTAAAAAAATATGGACAAAATGGAGCCTTAAGCAGCAAACACAAATCACATCAAGTGAACAAAGAATGTCTGAGAGTACCTCCCCTACTTAAAACACATTGTCCTCAATGTGGACGCAAAAGAAATAAATAGGTAGAAAAGTTTAAAAAAACTCCCCGTGTAGCTACTGTCAATTGCGGAGAATGGCAATGAGTTCGGTTAGTTGCTGGCCAAAAGTGTCAAGTCGAGCCTCAACGCGCTCCGTTTTACCTAAACAAAGAAGAGAAATTTATTAATATTTAAATTAAAAAAATTAAAAAGAAAAGAAAGGAAAATAATAAATAATAAATAATAATGAAAATGAAAATGAAAATAAATAAATAAATAAAAGGATTGGGTTGCCTCCCAACAAGCGCTTGTTTAACGTCATTAGCTCGATAACTTAAATGGTTCTACGGTGGCTCAAAATAAATCTTTTTAAGCATGTGAGCTTGGAAATTCTCATTTTTTATCACATCCACAATATTTGGGTTTAATCGTCCTTGCGCCTCTTTCATTGATTTCATATTTTCCTCCAAGGGGTTGATCCCTTTTAAGTCGGCAATGGTCTCATCATTCTCAAAAAATGTGAATTTGAGATGCTTGAGAAGTGGTTTTAATTTCGGATCTGATGCCTGCACAACAGAAGGTAGAAGTTTAGTATTCATAGGAGCCAATAATTTATTAACAGATTCAAAATCATCAAACATCATTTTAGATTTATCTCCATAAGATGACTCAAAAGTTTTTTCTACTGATGAGTTAATTATGTCGACACGGTTTACGTCCAAGACTTCACTTGGGTGGCTAATTGTACCATAAACGTTAAACTTCACGATCTCCCCATCAAACTCCATCGTGAGGGTTCCGCTTCGTACGTCAATCTTAGTATTTGCAGTACTAAGGAAAGGTCGCCCCAACAAGATGTCTGAAGACCGAGGAGCGTTATCCTCCTCCATTTTTATCACATAAAAGTCTGCAGGGAAGATAAGTCCGTTGACTTTGACTAATACGTCCTCGAGGACTCCTTCGGGATGCACAACGGATCTGTCACGCCAATTGAATGATAACACCTGCTTTTTGTCAAAAACTCAAGTTAAGTGATTCATAAATAGAATATGGCATTACATTTATGGAGGCTCCTAGATCACACATAGCCTTTTTAATTCCCAAATGACCTATTTTGCATGGTATTGCAAACATGCCTCTATCCTTATATTTTGCCGGCATTTTCTGCTGTAACACTGCGGACACATTTTCACCAACATTCACCCTTTCATTACCTGTTAATTTTCACTTGTTGGTGCAAAGCTCTTTAAGAAATTTAGCATACCTCGGTATTTGCTTGATGGCATCCAACAGCGGAATGTTGATCTCGACATTCCTAAATGTTTCGAGGATCTCCTTGTCCTCTTTACCTCTTCGACATTGGTTGAATCATTTTGGAAATGGAGGTTAAATTTTAGGCAATGGAGGTTTTGGTCGGACCTGTTCGTCTTTCTCGGGTTTTTCCTGGGCGATTTCTTGGCCAAGATTCCTGTCAGGAATTGATTCCAGTACCTTCCCGCTTCGCAACGTCACTGCATTTGCGTGTTGTCTTGGATTAGCTTCTGTTTGTGACGGCAACTTCCCTTGAGAGTTCAATTTCTCAATTGATATGGTCAATTCTCTTATAGATGCCTCGATTTTCTGTTAAAAATCAAGCATATTAGCTGCTAATTTATTGACCAAAGTTTCTAGTGAATTACCTGAATCTTGTGGCTGCTGTGGAACTCGGTTCTGGTATGGCTAGTTATATCGTGGGTTGGCCCCATAACTTAAGTTAGGGTTATCCCTCTACCCTGGGTTGTAGGTATTAGCATAGGGATCATATCGCCTCTGTGGTGGGCCAGGGAAATTTCCCACAGCATCTAGATGAGCCATGGTATCATCATACAAACTGGGACATGCATCAGTTGCATGATCAGGACTAGCACATATTTCGCATAACCGAGGTGTCTTTGTTTTTCTGCAAGAAGAATATTCATCATATTAGTAAGTTTATCAAGTCTATCTTCTATGTAAGAATTGTTTAGCTGGTGAACCCTTCTGGGGGGTTCAGGATTAGCTCAGAACTGCTGAGAATTTGCAGCCATTGTGGAGATTAAATCCCTTGCTTGTTGAGGGGTCATATTGACCAACGCTCCTCCATTAGCGGCATCTACCATATTCATCTCTATTGGTTTCAAACCTTCATAAAAGTACTGGAGAAGAGATTGCTCTGTTATACCGTGTTGTGGGCAACTCGCACACAACTTCTTAAACCGCTCCCAATAATCATAAAGAGTCTCTGCTTCTTTCTGCCTTATCCCTATGATCTCTCTTCTTAGCTCAGCTGCTCTAGATGCTGGAAAAATCCTGTTGAGAAATAAACGAGATAAATCAGCCCAAGTAGTTATAGATCCAGGAGGTAAATAAAATAACCATTCCCTAGCTGAATCTCTGCTAGGGAAAAGGGAAAGCGCATATTTAATTTGACCTCGATTCGACTTGAGGTTTCATACTCAAACAAACCATATGAAACTCCTTCAAATGTTTATGGGGGTTTTCATTTTGTAACCCACGGAAAGTTGGCAGCAACTGAATTAACCCTGATTTAAGTTCAAAATCGGTATCCATAGTAGGATATGCGATGCACAATGGCGGTTGTTCTGTCGGAGCTTCGACTAGTTGCCGAATTGTTTGAGCCATTGGTTGACGTACCAAATTCGGGTTTTCGTTAACCCTAGTTTCAAGTACTTCTTCAGGTGAATTGATTTCTACCTTTTCGCCTTCAAAAGTTTGAGTAGGGTTTTCGTTAACCCTAGACTCTGCTTCGTCATCGATTCTGATTTCTGGCGGTGGATTACTCTGAGTCCCAACCACCGTTGACTGCTTTTTTCTTAGCTTTGTTTCCTTGCGATTAGCTTTTGCAGTCTTTTCAATTTCCGAGTCAAACGCAAGAGTTCCTGGAGCAAATCTGGTCAGAAGAAACAAAAAACAAGATTAGTACGTTACCGATCCTCGGCAACGGCGCCAAAATTTGATGCGTCGTTGAAAGCACCAAAAATATCCTATTCCCTGTAAAATAGTAAAAATAATAGTAAAGGGGAAGTAGGGTCGAATCCTCAGGGACCGGATTGTACGAATGCTCGTTCTTGAAATCCTGGACAATTTCTTGGCCAAGAAAACTTGCGTTCCTGGAAAAATAAAAAAAATAGAATTAATAATTTCGATCTGGAAAAATATAAAAAAACAAAATTTAAAGTGAATTGAAATTGCGAGAATAAATTGCGAAAATTAAAATGAGGAAAATAAAAAGAGTTTAGAGAAAGTTTCTTATGTGGAGAGATTCCAGCCTCCAATTGCCTCGATCCGCCTTGGGTTCAATCCTTGGCATTTAGATGATCCTTCTCTAACCGAATAAGCCAGTTATAGTGGAAGAGGATGCCTACGACCACCAGCTCCAAGGATTTAGACTCTAATTTGGTGGAACCTGACTCTAGCCGACAATCGCTCTTATGAAATCATCTATGCTAGATCAATGTTTCTCAATGGCGAATCCCACGCCATTTTGTCTCTTGGGCTCGCCAACCTCTCGACGCAAAGAAGCTAACGAACCGATCAGTGCAACCTTCTCAAAATATACAAAGCAGCCGTTCCTTGCACATGTTGAAAAGATCACTTCTTAAGGGACATGGACGGAAGCGTCAGCCCCGTAATGCAGAGAAATGATGAATACCCTGTTAAGAAGGCTAAGTATGAATTCTAAACCTCAAGAACCCTTTTTGGGGATTTTCAAAAACCTTTGGCTAGATGGGTTTTAGTGGCTCATGATTGTGGTGGAAAAGAAAATAAATATATAAATGGAGATTTTTATTAAAAGGAAATATAGAGAGAACAAAGACTTTTGGGGAGAGAGTTTACAGAAAAAGATGAACATCAATTTGAGTCACCTCTCTTCCTATTTATAGTGCTAAGATAGATAGACTAGTCCTACTTAAATTCCTAAAGGTAATTACAAATAATCAAAGATAAATAAAGATAAATAAAATAAATCCTAAATTAAATAATCCTTAATAATTATCTTAATATTAATTATCCTAATATAATCAAAATAGAGTCTAATAGAATAAAAAACTCTTCTTTTGCATTTCAACCCTTGTGTCCTCCATGCTTGCACTTTTGGCACCAACTTTTCCCTATGTCGCACATCAGCCCATTTTATCCTTAATTTCACGCTTTTGGCCCTTAATTTCGCTTTTGCTTCCAATTTAGTCCCTACAAGATAAAAGACCATAAATAGCCCAAATTAGTAGAATCATACTCAAAATAAATATGCAATTAGCACATAAAAACATGACGTTCTAGAGTATTATCAAATCTCTATAGAGAAACGAACACATGATTAGTGACTCCAGAATAAATGACCTAGTGGTCTATTGAATCTTCCACTAAGCATGCTTCTACTATAAAGAGTTTCATACCTTTCCCCTTAGTGGCTAGGTAATCGTTCCATTATTTGAAGTTTGCCTTGAAATGTCCTTTCTTGCTGTAGAAGAAACATTTAGACTTCGATAAGTCCTTAGGCTTCTCGGTTCTCTTTCTTTCGGCTTGAGGTGGCTCAGAGAACTTAGCATTATGTCTTTTAGTATGCTTTCCCTTCACTTTAGAGGAAGAATCAACAACTAAGTTTGCTTCTATTTTTCAAATTGATTGACCGTCATTCAACACCAACTCATAGGATTGTAACTCCTTAATGAGTTGTGTAAGCGTTAGATTCTTTTTCCCAAGGTTATATGCGGCCCTAAAGCCTGCAAAATCCTTGGGCAAGCTTTTGAACACTATCTCTATTTACGTGTTCTAGTCCAGATTGGCCTCATTATCCATAGCCTCGACAAAGTATCCCATAAGAGTAATTATACGATCTTTGGTAAGAGTGTCAGGCTTTTGCTGGGCATTCATCAAACTAGTTATATTTGACCATCGATCCAAGACAGCTTGGCCTCCAAACATGTTCTCTAGTTTGTCTAGAATCTCTTTGGCAGTCTTATAGTTCTCTAGTTGCTTATAAAGGGTGTTGGTCATGCTTGCTAGCATATAGCAATGAGTTATCTCATCAGACTTCTCCTAGCGTTTTCTAGCCTCATCTTTAGTGGCTGGAGGACATTTATTATCAATGATTGTTTTGAGTTTCTTACAGCTGAAGACAATCTTGAGGTTCCTTTTCCGTTCTTTATAATTATTTTCATTTAGTTTGTTCTCAATACGTTTAATAAGGGAGTAGGTGTCATTTTTAAACTGAAAGTAAAATATTCATTTATTAATATATTTGTATTAAGCAAATATTTTGAAAACATTTTGCAACAAACGATATGCATTAAGATGATGCATGCGTATTATATTAAACCTTGAAAACATTTGTAAGTCGTTGTAACAATTATTCCTACACTCATTGAATTGAGTCACCATGGGGCAATCTCAATCAACTAGTAAGAATATAGATTTCCATCTAATTAATACATGAACCTAATTCCCCAGGTATTCACACGTACTAGTAATTATTTAATGTTTGGACATCATTCTAACTTAAGTAGAGCTTTGTGGGAAGTTACTTAACAAGAAGATCTTGAGTTTATACCAATTAACTCCACACCTATCACATCATGTACCAAAAATAAGTCATCGTAGGACAATCTCACCAAGTGACATGTTGTGACCGGTTGTCCTCTTTGAAAAAAAAAACTTCTTGTTATATTGCATGATAGCACCTACAGTGTGGCTGGCCAATTATCATACGATTACATGATAATTCTTCTTACTTTCAAGAAATCTCCTCATTGAGATCCACATGACAATCCTATTGTGGGATAGTTAAATTGTCATGCCATCACAAGAGACCATTGATGGAGGCCGTAGGTCTTGTTTAGGGACCTTCTCCTACTCAATCTTTTAAAAACATGTAAGGTTTTTGATGTCTGGTTTCAATCATGAATGATTAGTAAATGCATGAAAAGTACATGTGGCATTCTTTCCCTAAACTATATGACATGCTTATCATTCATATGCATGAACATATATTTACAGTCAAATAAATATCATCATGCTACCATAAATAAAAGCATAAAATTTAAATGACCCTAACCAACCAAACTTTCCATGATTCCATCCTAGAAAAATAATAAAATTACAAAAGTCACCCCCAAAACATACTTTGGGGTCTTTTAGTTTTCCTTTATGGACTTCCGCTGTCGCATGAGTTCATGTCATCGTGTCGTCGCCGCTATCATTGGCCGTCGCTGACCACTGTTGGACCGTCTCTAGCCACCATCAACAACCATTGGGTCGCCGCCAACCACTACCTACCCCTACCGTCAACCATCACATCGGACCATCGACAACCTTTATCGTTGCTAGACCACCATCATTCTTTTTCCGGTTGGCTGGGTCAGTTTCCATCGTCTCGATCAGCCTGGATGCGTCTTGGTTTTCTGGGTTCCGACGAAAATATCGGTTACATAAGTCTTATGTCTGTTTTCGGCTCACATAAATTATTCTAAAATAATAAAATAAATAAATCTTGCATGGAAATGATAGTCCATGATCTAACTACATACCTAAAAATTAATAATAATTACATTTAAATTTCTAAGAATCACAACTTTGGCAAAATTACTTTATCATATAAATAATAAAATAATATCATACATTTATTTACATACATATCCCTAACCATGCTAATAATTACAATAATGCCACATCTTATCAAAAATTAATCATACATGAAGAAGAGAAAAAAATTTCAGTATCGGTTTATACTATAAACATAACAAAACCTGGTTTTGATGCCAATTGTTAGAAAAAATTCGGTTCGAAAATGATTTTCCTGCACAACGAAAATATAAAATATTGAAAATGAGCCGGTTTGTGATATTTATAGAAATAAACTTTTCCCAAAATTGCACCTATGTTTTGGGCTAGATAGATCTTTATTGTTCTCGACTTTCAACCGAACGACCTTCTCCGCTATTCTCGTACCACGAACTTCTTCGAGTGTGGGCTCGAATAATTTTGAATTAAATACAAAACCATAAATAATTTCTTTACTTTTAGTGAGAAAGTAAATCTCTAGCTTATTAGAAAATGGAAAAATTGTTAATCCCAGAAAATAAAATTTATTCTAGAAAATAAATTTCCACTACTTTCTAGCAAAATAACAATATCTCAAAGTTGTATGTAACTTCTTGTGTATTTAGCGGTGCCATCTATTTATAGGGAGAGGAAGTGAAAATCTAGTTGAATTAGTAAAAGCATTTAATGCCAAAATTATAGAAAAATAATCCCCTAATTGAGCTAGGAGAGAGGGGGCAACAACTGTAGTTAAAATTACTAGGTTTTGTCTGGTGCTCTAAGTGTAGTATTTTCGTCTATGTACACTTGTAATTTTTTCGATAGATTGGTTAATAAGATAATTCATAGATTACATTAATATACTTTGTATTATGTCCTCATGTAATTTTTGCGTGTAAAGCAAAATAGAAGCAAATATTAGCTCACTGGTTGTCTAACGTTTAAACTAATAATAAGCGGTATTACATGGTCAGATCGTAATACGAAAAGACAAATTATATTAGTAGGTGGACCTAAACATGTCCTTAGTCTAATCGAAAATAAGTAAACCGATTAAAAGACTAATAATACATCTATCAAGTCCAATTAGGGAGATGCCTTCTCTTGGGCATAAGAGCGGATGATTCCCAGAAGATAGAGACATATATGTGATTGATTGGACTGACAGTACATCGGAATGGACCCAAGAAGAATAGATCCTAAATCCATTTATGGATTTATTCACTTGTAATGTTTAAAGTGTGACATACCTTAATCCTGAGTGGATGACGGGCTATGTATTCGTGACTCGTATACTTTGATGTAAGTAAAAGTCTGAGTTCAAATAGATAAGGAACCAAAGGCTGATGCATTGGGTATACGACTTCAGTAGTATGTAGCTTCATTCACAATAGTGGAATTCATTACTCAAGATACGGGTAAATGATATCCTCTTATTGGCATTAAATGGTTGATGAAAAGTAAATGTGACCATGGGTTATTCATCTTTGTGATGAATGACTTGTTACTATTTGATAGTAATTTACTTTTCATGAAGGAAGATGTATTGGTTACCATGAGATAAAATAGGATCATATTGGTAGAATAGATTTATCCCAAAGAGATTAAGGATATCCTATGAGGGTAACACACTTATGACAAGGTCATTTGAGGAGCACTGATCGAGTTGATTTTATAATGGTATGTCATTAGGGAGAGCTCAATCATGATACTATAGTGGAATGATCTTGTGACTAAATGAGTTTATAATTAATAGGCGAAAAGTTGAAACTTAATTATAAATCATTGAGCCCTAATCGTATATGTCCAATCAGTCCCTTCGCTAGCATGTTGAAACCAAAAATGAATTGGATGTTGAATCAAATGAATAGAAATGGTTGAAAATGGTAAATTTAGAGAAATGAGAAACTTTTGGAAATGAATGTAGTTTTCTCTAAATGAAAATGAAAATGACCTGAATATGAATTTATGGTTTTTCGAATAATTGAAGTTTGAAAATGGAAATAAATTTATTGGTCATGGTGAATTTGTTGAATATAGAAATATTAAATATATTTTCTCATAGATTCTTTTACGGTAAAGTCGTCATGATTTTAATGGAATTAGAATTGGTTTGAGAAAGTTTTTTAATTGGGAAATTAATTTAAGATGTTTATTTTGGGAAATAGAAAAACAAATATCGAATTGGATTGAATTATAAAGTACTGGGTTAAAGGTCCAGGAAGTACAGTAATTGGACTCGATATGGAAGAGGCTCAAAAGCCCCTCATGTTTAATGCAAAGACGACAAACCCTAGTTATGTTTAACTAGGGTTTTCGCCCCTCCTAATCCTAGTTATACTAGGAGCTAGTTTTTCTAATGAAATAGACTTATACGATTCAACAAGGATTTTACTTCTTTTCCCTATAAATAGATGACACCAATAGGGCTAAAGACAAGATAAGTTTTTACACAACTTTGAGATATTATTATTTCCAAAAATAGCGAGAATTTATTTTTAAGTATAAATTCTATTTTTCATAATAACAATTATACAGGTTTCTATTAAGAGAGAATTTGTTTTCCCACTGAAAATAAAAAAAAAATTCTGGTTCTATGTTTGATTCAAATTCATTCAAGCTCACACTCGAAGCAGTTCATGGTACGAGAATAGCAGAGAAGGCCGTTTGGTTGAAAGCCGAGAAGGGCAAGGGTCCATTTAGCCGAAAACATAGGTGTGATTTCGGTAAAGTGTTTATTGCTATAAATATCACAAACCAACTCGGTTTTCAAAATTTTAATTTTTCGCTGTGTATGAAAATTGTTTTCGAACATGATTTTTTTCCAACATTATCGTCCCCTTATATTCAATATGAGGGGCTTTGGGCCTCTCTTGTATCGAGTCCAATTATAAGTGCTTATTGGACTTTTAACCCAACACTTTATAATTCAATCCAACCCAATACATTTTTTTCTATTTTCCAAAATAAACATTATAAATTAATTTAAATAAAATAATTTTCTAAACCCGTTTCTGATTCTGATAAAATCATGACAACTTTACCGTAAAAGAATCTATGAGAAAATATATTTAATTTTTTACATTCAACGGATTCATAATGACCAATTCATTTAATTCCATTTTCAAACCTCAATTAATTAATTATTTAATAGTTCAAAAAACCATAAATTAATTCTTAGGTCATTTCCATAGTGAGAAAACCACATTCATTTCCAAATGTTACCTATGTCTCTAACTTTATCAATTTTATCAATTTCTTTTCATTTGATTCAATATGCAATTCATTTCTAATTTTAATGAGCTAGCGGAGGGGCCAATTGGACATATGCAATTAGGGCTCAAATGTTTTATAATTAAGTCCTAGCTTTCTACCTTTTAATTATAAACTCGTTTAGTCACGAAGTCATTTTACTATAGTATCGTGACCAAGTTCTCCCTAGTGACATATCATTACGAAAGTAACTTGATCAGTGCTCGTCTAATGACCTTGTCATAAGTGTGTTACCCTTATAGGATATCCTTAATCTCTTTGGGATAAATCTGTTCTCCCAATATGATTCTATTTTATCTTCTGGTAACCATTACATATTCCTTCATGAAAAGAGAACTACTATCAAATAGTAATTAAGTCATTCACCACAAAGACAAACGACCGGTGACCACGTTTACTTTTCATTTATAATGAAATGCCAATGAGAGGATATCATTTACCCATGTCTTGAGCTATGAATTCTACTATTGTGAATGATGCTACATACTGCAGAAGTTGTACACCCAACATATCGGCTTTTGGTTCATTATCTATTCGAACTCAGGCTTTTACTTACATCAAAGTATATGAGTCACGCATACATAATCCATCATCCACTTAGGATTAAGGTATGTCACGCTATGAACGTCACAAGTGAATAAATCCATAAGCGGATTCAGGATCTATTCTACTTGGGTCCAGTTCGATGTACTATTAGTCCAGTCAGTTACATCTATGTCTCTATCTTCTGGGAGTCATCCGTTCCGGTGCCCAAGACAAAGAATCTCCCCAATTTGATTTGATAGACAACATATTAGTCTTTCAATCAGTTTGCTCATTTCCGATTAGACTAAGGACATGTTTAGGTTCGCCTACTAATATAAGTTGTCTTTCCATATTACGATCTGATCACGTAATACCGCTTAGTATTAGTTAAACATTACACAACCATTGAGCTAATATTTGCTTATATTTTTCTTTATATGCAAAAGCTACATGAGGACATTATACAAATACTATTTATGTAATTCATGAATAATTTTATTAACCAATTTGTTTGAAAAAATTACAAGTTTATATAGACGAAAATACTACACTTAGGGCACCAAATCTAATAGGTAATTGGTTTTAAAGGTTTCATATGCTGAAGTTGCAAATTAGCATAAGATAATGAAATGGTGAAATTGGTTTGAAGTTGCATTGTGATGAATGTTATTTTAGGTCACAAAAGTTGCATATTATGTGAAATGATAGGATGAATAATAAAAGGATTGAAATTGTTGATTCTACTTACAAAGTCGCGACACCACCTCATGGATGTCACAACACTAGTTAAAAAGGGAAATGGATTTGTAGTAGACTATTCTTAAGGTCGGACACCGCCCTATGGATGTCTTTACATCAACCTTTAATGCTGCGACATTATACCCCAAGGTTGTGACACCAGCCCGAAATATTTTGAAACTTTGCATTTTAGTCCTCCAATGGTTTTTGGTTATCAAAAGAGCTTTCATAAGCTCGTATAAACCCTGGTACAGAATAATGTTATGATATAATGATCATGTTAATGAATTTAAAATTTTGAACTGATGGAAATTATGTTGTGATTAAATATAGTTGCTCCGGCAACGAATGTAGTATCTTGTAGCTCAGACCTGACAATCGGGTCGGGCGAGGGGTGTTATAGACAACATCTATCACCTCTTATTCTGTAATTTCTTCCTCGAGAAAAAGTCACACCTATATTTTGACTTCTTCCTCTCATCAATAAGCATTATGAGTTTATAGGTTAGATCTCGACTTTGAATTCCAACAGTCTCTCCTAATGTGCATCAAACTCCCATTTCTCCACCCTTTATGAACATCACTTCCTTACTGAAAAAGACTTGTCAAAAATCAATTCAACGCATAACGTTCGAAACATGAGATACATAAAAACCTCAATCAACCCGAAATAAAAAACTCTCTTTTATCTTACTTTAAACATGATGATAATGGCAACTTTAAGGAATCCTTTTCTTTTGATTTTCTGCTATTTTACTCATGGTTTCAATCTACCAGCCACAACCTTTGAAAATTTTAAAACAATAGGTTTAATTCTCATTTCAGGCGAGTCGATGGAGGTAGATTTTACCAGTAATCTATTCTTCATAATTTTTAACTCTTCTATTTTGTCGGCTAGAGGAGAAGAGGAAGCAATTGTGATTTTAATTTTTTTGCCATAAAACCGGAATTCTAATTTAAAGGCAAATGTTAGTATAGAAAAATATTATACATGTGTCTGATTGAAGGGCACAAAAGGGGCATATAGAAGGGGCTGAGGATTTTTGTTATATTCAAATGGTTTTTATTAGTGTTCTATTGCTAATTTTTTGCTTTTTGCTTTTTATAAGGAAGGTTCTGCCTCAATGTAATTATACTTGTAAAATATTTATTTAGTGATAAATCTCAAAATTATATATAAACTTTGATTTAAAGTGTAATTTGATCTATAAATTTTGATTTAGTGTAATTATACACTTGAAACTTTAATTGTGGTTCAAATATATAAATGAAACTTTAATTTTGATTCACCGTACACATTTTTTTTAAATAAATACATCAATTTATGTTTATGTTGAATAATATAATTATTTATGTATGCAATATATAAATATAAAATGATGATATATCGATAATTGTGTTAATAATTTGTGGGAATTGGTTAAAATCAAAATTTAATTTATAAAATTACACAAAATCAAAATTCATGTATACAATTGCACATTAAAATTTATTCCATTTATTAATGAGCTGGGTGGCAATTTTTCTTTTCAAATATTGTATCTAATTTTAATCCAACGACCTAAATTACTATTAAAAATTATTTTATATTAATATATATACTATAATTAAATTAAAATAATATTTATTAATATTAAAGAATAAGCTGGATCAAACAAATCCCTATCGTTTGGATTCTTAGATAAACTAGAGTCTGCCCGCACTTCACTTTATAAAATCAAACCATGCAAAATATGAGATATTTAAGACATCACAAACAAAAAATTGATGACAACAAAAGTAAAATATAAACGACAAAAACTATACCATGTCTTAAGATTTATATAAAATGGATTTTCTTTTAAAATTGAATAACTACATTAAACTATACAAAAACCAACATGAATATGACACATACAAGGGAATATGCCAAAAACTTCATAAATAAAGTTGTTAGTATATAAAATATAATAATAATTTGAACAAACACAAAATAACGCAATCATAGATATATAACAAAAATATGATTTGGATTTTACTTGGTTTCCAAACTTCAAAATATTTTAATTAAATCCTCAAAAAATTAATGTTGTATCAATAAGGTCCTTTGTTAGCCTAGTCACTAATCTAGGTACTAAATGTCAACTCAAATATGATGTGGAGCATACTTAAAATATACGTGGATCAAATTAAAAGCACGTGTCTTACTATTGCATGGATAACTTGGATTTGATGTGTGCGTAGGGAACAAGAGAAATATCCCTCCTAAATTTTATCGAGATTGTCATCAATTTGATTAGCGTATTTTAAATATGTTTCATGTCAAACTCAAATTAACATATAATATCATATGGCTAAGCTAACATAACGACCTAATGACTCAACTAAAATATCTTAAAACTTAGAGACTAATTTAAAATTTGGCAATAATTTGGAAATATTTAGTGCAATTAACCCAAAAGTGCATACTTACTCCAGATCACATTTAAATAGACATTTAACGTCCGGCGATTCAATTAAAATATATTGAATTTTAGAAACTAATTTAAAAATCTTATTGATAATTTGAGGACTTTTAGTGAAACTACATATCCATGTAAATATCTAAAATAACCAAATATAGTCCTAAAGGACATTGCTTTGTTGTCTTAAAACCATGGATCAATTTCTCAAATTTTCGGGGGACTACTTTGATATTAGGGTATAGATTTGGTCTACATTTCTGTATTGTTTTTAAATAAAGAGTGACTATGATTTAAATGAAAATATAAACAAGTTGTTTCCCATTGATTTGGTTTACATAGTTTTTAGAGGAGAAATAGAAGGAAAATGGAATCTCTTGTTGCCCACTAACAACCCTCTAAATGCAAAATAGAATAAGGACCCTATTGCAATAATAAAAGAAAATAACAGTCGTATTATTCTGCTACTTTGTTCATATTGAATTCCCTTTTATATTCAATATATCCAACCATGAACTTGGTTAGGTTGGGATTTTATTATTATAATAATTCAATATAATTTTGGGTAATTTTTTACTGCGTCCTTTCAATTTTGATCATTTTTAGATTAAAAAACAACCCCAAATCTATTATGTTAATAAAATTATTTTTCTGACAAAAATATTTTTAAATAATATTATTTATTTTTGTAAGATAATTTGGGACACCAACATATTTAATACATGAGATAAGCTAAAGTTTGTAACTCTTTACCCATGAATTCTTATCAGAACCAAAACCCAAAATAAATATTTATTAGAAGAATCTTTTTAAAAAACTAGTTTATAAACAAATTGAATGGTGGAATTAAAAATAATAATAATTGAAAAATGTTAGTTGAAATAGCAATTATTTAGGGTTTATTGAGTAATGAAAACATCTACAATTGACTTTATGACTAAGGGCCTATCAGATTTGAAAACTCTTCATTTTAATCTCTTACTTTGCACGTATAAATATTCCTTCACACTGACATGATCTTCCGACCTTTTCTCTACAGTTTCAAAAACCAGACACAAATGGGTGAGAAAACACAAGAGATTGACACAACTTTTCCCAAGAATCCTTCAAGTCAAAATTGAGTTTTGATTTCCCATAGTGAGTACTTCGCTTCCAGTTCCTTCACTTAAATTTTTTCCTATTTTCTTGTTTGGCAAGAGAGAAAACACAAAGAGAAAAAGAAAAAAAATTATGGACGATCTTGAAAGAGGTCGAAATCCCAGCAAAAGAACGGAGCATAGCAGCATAGTAAGGAGTCTAAGCAGAAGTAGCTGGATAATGGAAGATGTATTTTCAGGTTCCATGCAATCCAGACGAAGTGGTGCAGGCGATGAAGATGAAGCTGCTCTAAAATGGGCTGCCATCCAGAGGTTACCAACGTATGATCGGCTAAGAACCAGCATCATGCAATCGTTCGTGGATCATGAAATTGTCGGAAACAAGGTGGAACATCGACAAGTAGATGTTACAAAGCTTGACATGAATGAAAGACAAAAATTCATCGACATGCTCTTTAAGGTTGCTGAGGAAGATAATGAAAAGTTCTTGAAGAAGTTGAGAAACAGGATTGATAAGTAAGTTAATTTTCTAATATATATGGAACTTTGGAATGTTATTTTGGTTAATTAAATTTGTTATATATGATGACAATGACACACAGGGTTGGTATTACACTACCAACAGTAGAAGTGAGGTATCAGCAGTTGACGATTGAAGCCAATTGCTACACTGGCAGCAGAGCTCTTCCTTCTCTTCCAAACGTTGCTAGAAACATTGCTGAATCGGCTCTTGGCATGCTTGGAATCAAACTTGCGAAAACAACAAATCTCACCATTCTTAATGAAGTCTCGGGGATCATTAAACCATCCAGGTACATAATAATCCCACTCTTCATTTTATTTAAATTGACACATATGCAAAAACGTAATCATATATAAAATATTCATATTTATAGGATGACACTCCTACTGGGGCCACCTTCTTCTGGGAAAACCACCCTTTTGCTGGCATTGGCTGGCAAGTTGGATCGAAGCTTAAGGGTTAGTTGAAAATCTTTTTTATTATTATATATAAATATAGGTTCTGATTTTGATCAAAACAAAGCTGGTTTTGTAATTTAACAGGTTAAAGGAGAAGTAACATACAATGGATATAGACTAAATGAATTTGTTCCTAAAAAGACATCTGCATATATCAGCCAAAATGATGTTCATGTTGGAGAAATGACGGTGAAAGAAACCTTTGATTTCTCAGCAAGATGTCAGGGTGTTGGAACTCGATATGGTAAACAATTATATAACAAAAAAAATAACCATTATTTTTTTATGCTTTGGTTTATATAATTTAACTGAATTTGTTTTTAATTTTATTTTTACTTTTAGATCTTTTAAGTGAGCTTGCTAGAAGAGAAAAAGATGCAGGAATTTTTCCGGAAGCTGATGTTGATCTTTTCATGAAGGTATAAAACTGAAATCCCAGAATCTTAATCATTCATATTAATTAAAAATTTTAATTATGATTTTGCTTTTAATATGACTTTGAATATTTTTTTCAGGCAACTGCCATGGAAGGAGTTGAAAGTAGCCTTATCACTGATTACACTCTCAAAGTAAGTCAATTCAAATCATTGTATAAAAAATGACAGCAATACTAAATTAGCCCTAGCAGTTGAGAAGTGCAGTCACCAACCATGCTAACAAACACGGATCTAACGTCATATATGCCTTGTTTTGTGTTGACGAAATTGTCAGCTTTTGGGGCTCGACATATGCAAGGATATTATTGTTGGGGATGAAATGCAGCGGGGAATTTCCGGTGGAGAAAAGAAAAGAGTAACAACAGGTTGGTAATTGTTTAGATAAACCTTGTTGGTGTATTAAATCCCATTCCCAAGTCTTTTTTGACATTTAAAGTTTCATATAATAAATTTAGGATTATGATTAAATATAGGGGAAATGATTGTTGGTCCAACCAAGACGCTATTCATGGATGAAATATCAACGGGTCTTGATAGTTCCACAACATACCAGATAGTGAAGTGTTTGCAGCAGGTTGTGCACTTAACTGAGGCCACAATCTTGATGTCCCTTCTCCAACCAGCTCCCGAGACTTTCAATTTGTTCGACGATATCATCCTCTTGTCCCAAGGCCAAATTGTTTATCAGGGTCCACGTGAGCATATTCTCAACTTCTTCGAGGCTTGTGGGTTCAAATGTCCTGAAAGAAAAGACACTGCTGACTTCTTACAAGAGGTAATGTGGAAACCTACTTCTTACAAGAGGTAATGTGGAAACCTGGATGTCGAACTCATATTTAAACATGACATGAGTATGGGGATGTAACACCAGGCCCAACTCTGGTTGTAGGTGCGGTTGCTCAGGACTCAAAGTTGAAAGTGATTTAAAATATTGTTTTTCAATTTTTAAAGGGTTCAAAATAAAACTTTTAATTTTTAAAAGAAAAAAAAAATTGTTACCAACTTTTAAAGGGCTCAAAAAATAATTTTTTTAATTTTAAAGGGTCCATAATTTTTTTTTCCAACTTTTAAGTTACTTAAAATTTTTCCTCCATCAAGAACGGACATGTGTAACACTAGTGAAAATGGTTACAGGTTACTTCAAAGAAGGATCAAGAACAATACTGGGCAGATAGAAGCAAGCCATACAGATACATTACAATGAGTGAGTTTGCAATCAGGTTCAAGCGCTTCCATGTTGGAATGCGGCTCGATAACGAGCTCTCCATTCCTTTTGACAAGTCGAAGGGACACATAGCAGCATTGGCTTTCCAAAAGTACTCGGTCTCCAAAATGGAACTTCTTAAGGCTTGTTGGGACAAAGAATGGCTATTGATCAAGAGGAATTCATTCATTTACGTGTTCAAGACGGTCCAAATTATCATCATGGCAGTTGTTGCGTCCACGGTGTTTCTGCAGACTGAGTTGAACACTAGAAGCGAGCAAGATGGTGCAATCTATGTAGGTGCACTTCTATTTGCAATGATCATTAACATGTTTAATGGTTTCTCCGAACTCTCCGTGATGATCACTAGGCTTCCAGTGTTTTACAAGCAAAGGGACCTTTTATTCCATCCTGCTTGGACTTTCACTCTGCCCAGTTTCTTGCTCAAGGTCCCTATATCGGCTCTCGAATCTGTTGTTTGGATGGCTGTAACATATTACACTATGGGATTTGCACCAGAGGCCAGCAGGTAAATCATATGGCAGCAACCAATTTTCCATTGTACTAATCCGAGCTTTTCTTTTACTTGACCAACAACTTAACAACCATTCAAACCTATTGCAGATTTTTCAAGCACTTTCTGTTGGTGTTTTTGATACAACAAATGGCATCTGGGCTCTTTAGGCTCATCGCCGGATTATGCAGAACAATGATCATAGCTAACACTGGCGGGGCACTCACGCTTCTCCTTGTGTTCTTGTTGGGAGGCTTCATGATTCCAAAACGTGAGCAACACTAGAAGAAGATTATTACAATTCTCCAACTTTGTACAAGTTAACTAATATAGAGTGTTTTATTTTGATAGGTGAAATTCCAAATTGGTGGGAATGGGCTTACTGGATTTCACCATTGACTTATAGTTTCAATGCCATTACTGTGAATGAAATGTTTGCGCCGAGGTGGATGAACAAACGGGTATGTTAAATAGCTTTCTTGTTCAGCAAGATATTAGATTGATCAGAGATTATGAAATGACAAGTAAGATTTCATTCAAATGAATGCTACATCTACAATGCAGGCTTCTGACAATGTCACACAGTTGGGGGCACAAATTCTTAGGAACTTTGATGTCCCAAATGATGAAAACTGGTACTGGATTGGTGCGACTGCTCTTTTCGGGTTCGCAGTGCTCTTTAACGTACTCTTCACCTTTGCCCTCATGTACCTAAACCGTAAGTTTAAACATATGGTTTGGCTAATGTGTTGTAGCATATCAGTATCATTAAATAGCTAATCTTCTGCATTTTTCGGGTTGGCACAATAGCCCTTGGAAAGCCACAAGCCGTAATTTCCGAGGAAACAGCAGAAGAACAGGAGGGTATTGAAGGTACTAAGGGAGAACCAAGGTTAAGGAGACCAAAATCGAGAAAAGATTCATCCCCTCAGTCACTCTCTTCTGCAGAAGCACTTGAAAGTAAGAAACTTAACAAAATATAACTGTTCCCATCATGTTTTCTCTCTTAACAATCAATACTAATCATTGTCATTTGTACTAAATGAAATCTTTAGAAGAAATAGCAATGCAAAGAATGAGCAGTGGGACCAATCCCAACGGAATGAGCCGGAATGAGTCTTCACTTGATGCAGCCATCAGAGTTGCTCCCAAGAGAGGAATGGTTCTTCCTTTCACTCCTCTTGCAATGTCCTTCGACACCGTCAATTACTATGTCGATATGCCACTGGTAAGATCTTTATTTTTGCACTCTTTACAACTCGTATTTCGACATAAACATTATAGTTGTTAGCATAGAGCATGGTTTGATAAGCAAGCTTTCAAAAAGGAAATGAAGGCACAAGGAGCTGCCGAAGGCAGATTACAACTACTTCGAGGGGTAACTAGTGTGTTTAGGCCCGGAGTGTTGACTGCATTGATGGGAGTCAGTGGAGCCGGAAAGACAACATTGATGGATGTTTTAGCAGGAAGAAAAACCGGTGGATATATTGAGGGTGATATCAGAATATCCGGTTTCCCTAAGGTACAAGAGACCTTTGCCAGAATTTCTGGATACTGCGAACAAAATGATATTCACTCACCTCAAGTTACTGTCAAAGAATCTTTAATTTACTCGGCTTTCCTACGGCTACCGAAAGAAGTCAGCAATGAGGAAAAGATGGTAAGAACACTGGTTTATGTTATTGTCAATGAATAACACGACATTAGTTATTCAATTCAAGGTCTAAATTAACATTATTTGATGTTATGTTCTAGATTTTTGTGGATGAAGTTATCGAACTGGTCGAACTTGACAACCTTAAAGATGCTATAGTAGGGCTGCCAGGGGTCACCGGGTTGTCGACCGAACAAAGAAAGAGGTTGACAATTGCAGTAGAGCTTGTTGCTAATCCGTCAATCATTTTCATGGATGAACCAACATCCGGCCTAGATGCAAGGGCAGCAGCCATTGTCATGAGGACTGTCCGGAACACGGTGGATACCGGACGAACAGTTGTGTGCACTATTCATCAGCCTAGTATCGATATCTTCGAAGCCTTTGATGAATTACTACTATTGAAAATAGGAGGTCAGGTGATTTACTCCGGACCCTTGGGCAAAAATTCTAGCAAGATCATTGAATATTTTGAGGTATGTAACCATAAACAAGATTTCTCATATCTAATACACTAACTAGTTCAAAGAGGAAAAACAAGAAATCATCATTTGATTCCCCTCTTAATCACCATTGCAGTCCATTCCTGGAATCCCCAAAATTAAAGACAAGTACAATCCAGCTACTTGGATGCTAGAAGTGAGCTCCCCAGCTGCTGAAGTTCGACTCGGAATCGACTTAGCCAAACACTATAAATCATCATCTTTATATCAGTAAGTCAATTTCAATTGTTTACCATTGACTTATTTTTGTTGCATTGCATTGAGGTAATATAATATATATGTGTATGTGAACAGGAGAAAGAAGGCCTTAGTAATGGAGTTAAAAACACCGCCCCCAGGAGCTAAAGAACTTTATTTCGCCTCTCAGTACTCACAATCCACATGGGGTCAATTCAGATCATGCTTTTGGAAACAATGGTGGACTTATTGGAGAAGTCCAGATTATAACCTTGTTAGATACTTCTTCACTTTAGTTGCGGCCCTCATGGTTGGCACTATATTCTGGCAGGTCGGCACTAAAAGGTATGCAACGATATCTGGCTTACAAACCTCAATTTGTTGTTCCTATTTTTGTTAAGGGTTGACCTGTATAAACAAAAAAATAGAAAAATAGAGAAGATCAAGAATACAAATATTTAAATGGAAAACTCTTCCGAAGAGGATAAAAACCACGGCAAAGAAAACTTCATTAATCGACAAACCAACAAAGAGCACAAGATGAAGAAAATAATCTCAAAGAACAAAACTCAAACCTGAATACAAAGCTCTATTAAAACTCTTCCTAAAAATCTTCATCAAAACTCGTATTTTCACAAGCCTTCTTTGTATGACATAAAGACAATCGGTCTTGCGACCTATCATCAGAACAAGAGCTCCACAAGATACCTTAATGTTGCTTGATTCGATGTCGATCCTACAACCCTTCGAATCTAAATTTCCAAGGAGATGTGATTCTTCTTTAAATCAGGCACATGTCTGACATCTGATAATGTCCTAATGATTTCGTCGTACATCCCTATATGAACGGTACCAACATCGATTACCTTACAGGGTGAATTGTTCCCCATAAGCACAACTCCACCTTCAACTGGACTGTATGTGGAGAACAAGTCGTTGTTTGAACACATATGGAAAGAGCACCTCGAATCCAGAGTTCACTCAGACATAAGTTTAGACCTTTTGGTCGTAGACACCAACAACCAATCATCACCATTGTCCTCGGCCACACTAGCATCGGTTGCCTTAGCCTTCTACTCCCTATCGCTTTCAGTAGCCCTCATGTTTTTATTTTCAACTTATAAAATTTTGCTTTAATGTGACGCAACTTCTTGTAGTAGTGACATGTTTTGTCATAATTCCTTGACTTCGATCTTGATTTAGATTTGTTCTGACCTAAATCTTTAAACTGTTGCCTACCTCTAGCAACTAAAAACGAGGCTTGATTACCAGACTTTCTACCCGAACCTAACTCATTATTGATTTTTTTCCTTGCTCAACAAGTTACCCTTCACATCTTCAAATGATAGTTTATCTCTATCATAAATCAGGGTCTCCTTAAAAGCTTTATACGAAGGGGGCAAAGAACACATAATAGCATAGTCTGATCTTCATCATCTATATTAACCTCGACATTCTTCAGATCGTTCAAGAGAGTAACAAATTGATTGATGTAACCCATAAGGTTCTCAAATTCATCCATACGGTACGTTTATAGACGTTGTTTGAACACCAATCGATTTGCTAGAGACTTTGTCATATAAAGGGTTTCTAATTTTCCCTATAAGGTTGTTGCCGTTTTCTCTGTAAGAACCTCTTGCAACATATTTTTCATGAGGCACAATTGAATTATTGACAGTTGATTGCTGTGAATCAGAGCTTTAAAATTTATAAAAAGAATGATCGAACCTGAAAACTAACTCTGAAAACGATTGAGGCAAGTGCACCTATCGAGCAGTAGTATAGCTTAGGCAAGACCGGATTATCGAACCCAAAGGAACTAAAAGTACTAATACTAAATTTCTTTTTATTATTTAGCCTAAAATAAGTGAAGTTGTTTATTAATCTAAATCAATTAACTACTAAACTAAAGGCTCTAAGACAAAGAAGAATGAATTTGGAAAATAACTTGGGAAAAACTCAGTTGATTTAGACGATACCCTAGGAAGAATCCACCTAGACTTCACTTGTTATCTAACCTTGAACCATATGATTTATTTACTTAGTTTGATCCGTGAGACTCCCTAACGTATATTAAACCATCTCTCGAAGCGAATAACGTCTAACCCTAGGTTAACTAGTGGAAATCTCTTTCTCTTATAGTAACCCCCTAGAATAGCATGAATCGATCCGTGGACTCCCATATTAGGTTTCACCTAAATCCGCAAAATCTCGTCACCCTATCTCTAGGCGTGCGATCAACTCCGCTTAATTATGTTAGATCTACTCTTAGGCAAGGTCTATTCCTCCTCCACCTAAGCACATTAGATTTGGATTAAGTTCACACAATTAAGAACAAACTAAGTTATTATCATATAATTCAAAAGTCAAATAACAAGATTCATCATAGGTTTCATCCTTCTGTCATCCAAGGGTTTAGTTCATAACAATAAAGGAAAACATCTCAAGAGAAAAGATAAAACAAAACATAAGAAATCCCTAAAACCCCTCAAGGAATTGAAGGAGAGATCCTCCGTCTTGAGTAGAATTTCGCTTCTTGAGATGGATCAACCGGCTATCCCTAAGTGAATCCCCACAAATCGCTTTCTCTCTGCTAGCACGACGCCCCTAGACGATGGCTTTGGGCTCCCCTTTCAGGTCATACTTAGGGTGTATTTATAGGCTTTTGAAATACGTTTCTTTCTCCCTAAGTATCCTTTCCAGAATGAAATTGCTCTTCTCCACGGTAGAGGCACGGCCATGGCGCACGCCCGTGTAAATCGTGGACAGGCTGTGTTCGAATTTCTTTAATGAGACACGGCCGTGTAAGTCGGGGTTAGACCGTGTTCTAGATGATTGACTTGGCACGGTCGTGTGGATCCAAGTCCAGGTCGTGTCGATTTCCTCTTAGGTCCGTTTTGGTCCGTTTTGAGCCCGTTTCTCGTTCTTTTTATCCTTGGGTGCTTTCCTGAGTATAAGACATGAAAAGAAAGGATTAAGAGCACCTTTTTACATAAATCAAGGGATAATTCATCCAAAAGCATACTAAATGTGGGCCTAAAATATGTTACTATTTCGGTTTATCAACAGTCTTCTCATCAAGCTCTTCTCATTTTGATTGGTCTAGATTTTTGGGCTATTTCCCGATATCGACATTATTCACATCGTTCTAAACTAAAATTGTTATCATCTGAACTTGCCACGAACTGAAATTTGTGATCCCATCGAAACTATCTCATTGTTGCCATCTTGAACGGGTCAATGTACAGAAAATGAATCAAGATCTGATACCAATTTTTTGGGGATCGACCCGTGCAAACAACGAAATAGAAATATTGAAAAGATCAAGAGCACAAATATTTACGTGGAAAACTCATCCGAAGAATATAAAAACTATGGGCAAAGAAAACTTCACTAATCGACAAACCAACGAATAGTACAAGATGAAGATAATAATCCCCCAAAAAAAAACTCAAAATCTGAATACAAAGTTCTCTAAAAAACTCTCCCTAAGACTTTTCATCAAATCTCACATAAGAGATATTCTGTTAATTCTCTAAACAGGGTTACAAAGACCCTTTAAATAGGCTAATATTAAAGTCCTAATATGACTAAAAATTTTCTAGACTAATCAGAGTTTAACGGGGAAAATATAACAAATTTTAACTGGGAGAAGAAACCCGGTTTAAGTTCAATACATGTCGCCACATCGTGACGTGGCATATTGCCTCGTCGGGACATCATCGAGACGTCGTGCTCCTCCTCGTCGTGACATCGATTCTGTTTCGTCTCTAGTTTTTCCGAAGATGCAATGCATACCCCACAATTTTCATGTTTGCAACATTATTCCGAGTTGGGCAAAAGCCTTACTGACTATTTCTATATTCTCTTTCTCTTTGTTTCATGGTTCAGGGATACGTCAAGTGATCTTACAATGATAATTGGGGCAATGTATGCCGCAGTCTTTTTTGTCGGCATTAACAACTGCTCAACGGTACAACCGATTGTAGCCATTGAAAGAACGGTGTTCTATCGTGAACGAGCAGCCGGGATGTACTCTGCATTACCATATGCCCTGGCACAGGTATATGCAACCATTTTGTCACTATCTTTCATTACATTTCTCTTCTTTAATCCCGAAATTAACTACATAAATTGCTTAAATTTGCAGGTATTATGTGAAGTACCCTACATATTATTCCAAACAACATATTATACACTTATAGTGTATGCTATGGTGGGATTTCAATGGACAGCAGCAAAGTTCTTCTGGTTTTATTTCATCAGCTTCTTCTCCTTCCTTTACTTCACTTACTATGGAATGATGACCGTTTCGATCACACCCAACCATCAAATAGCAGCCATATTGGCCGCTGCGTTCTATGCAGTCTTTAATCTTTTCTCTGGCTTCTATATTCCAAGACCGGTAAGTTTACTTCTCCCACAAGCAACCGTGCTTTTAACCATAATTAAAGCCTGATACAAATTCATAAATTGTTGAAAATTCCAGAGAATCCCCAAGTGGTGGATCTGGTATTACTGGATTTGCCCTATGGCATGGACCGTTTATGGACTCATAGTGTCTCAATATGGAGATATTGAAGCCACCATTAAAGCACCTGGGTTCGATCCAGATCCTTCTGTTAAATCATATATTAAAGATCAGTACGGCTATGATTCAGACTTCATGGGACCCATTGCCGGAGTTTTGGTGGGGTTTGCAGTGTTCTTTGCCTTCATGTTTGCCTGCTGCATTAAGAAACTCAACTTCCAGACCAGATAAATATGGGATTCATTCAATAGAAAAATTTTCATCTTCTTCAAGCTAGCATTATATTGTACTTCCATCCAAAATTCATATATGGTGTCGATTTTATCAAGCTGGTGGTGTTGATCTTTTTCATATATTGTGTGTTGTTTCAAGAGCTAGAAATTAATGTAAAGTTTTTGTTTTGTAGGTTTTTAAAAGGAAGAGACTATTTTCTATCTTGGCATTGTTCAACTTCTTCCATGCATTGCACTCGATTAGTTTCCTTTAAGGAACAAATTTACGTAATACAAAATATATTTAACATATAATAAAATTTATATTCTTTTCAACAAATCCAATTCTTACATCGACATTTCAATTCATTATGTTTAAACTTTAAGTTAGTATGTATATATATATTGATTAAACCACCAACAATTGCATTATTGAAGGGTTGTTACATTTGACAATTATCTTGCCATTCATAGCAGCAAGGTAGACTACTGGTTGACCACATATGAGTGCACAGTGTTACTAATAATCTCCCATTGGACCATGTATCTTTCTCAAAATAGCTAGAATATCAGAGTGCACAAACTTTTTTATATTTGAATTCAAATATCTCATCAATTATATTAATATAGGATAAGTGGCTTTCATTATAGAAATTCACAACTAAATCCATCCATGTTAGCAAAATTAATGATATTGATGTATATTATGGAAATTACATGTAAATTAATTTCAATCATTTCTATTTTCTTTTAGTCCTGTTTCATGACTCAAACTGTCCAAAAACACTTTTCAATACTTTATCTAAAACCAAGTTAATATCATTATTTTGAAGGTATTCAATAAACACATTAATTTCATAAAACTTTGGTATATATGTAGATAAAATGTTAGAGTTGTGACCCAAATTCTTATTAAAATAAAATACAAGTGGCAAGATAGGAGGATCCACAGTTTGATATTGATTTGAATAAGGTGTTTCAACCTTATTGTATTACTTATATTAGATGTTGATTAGAATAAGGTTTTCTAAACCTATAAATAGATGCAGTCTATACTCATTGTAATCATTCGAATTCGACATAGTAAATTTTCTTCTCCTCAGCTCGTGGTTTTTATCCAAAAGTGTTTCCACTTAAAATTTGTGTGTTCTATTTTTCTTTCTTTTCTTTGCAATACATTGCCATCATCGACATTCTATTTTAACATAAAATAAACATATACATGTCAAAAACATAAATGGAATAACATACTCCCACTAAAGTGGCTAATCTTATAGTCTAACAATACCCGTATTGCTAATCTTATCAGTTAACAGATATAAAGCCAGGTTGGCTGTGAAGGGATTTAGCCAACAATATGGAGTGGGTTTTAGTGAAACATTTGCCCCTGTTGCGAGGTTAGACACCATAAGGCTTCTACTAACTCTTGTAGCTTAAAAGGGTTGGAGGATACATTAAATGGATGTAAAGTCAGCCTTTCTAAGGGCCAGTTCTTCTGTGCTTTTCAAAAGCACTTCTGGCTCCAAAAGCTCTTTTGGAAGAAAAGCTGTGTAGAACAAGCTGCTTTTGGCTGAAATTTTTGGCTTTTCAGAAGTGCTTTTGTAAAGCACTTCTGAAAAGGAGAAGCTAAAATTTTTAGCTTTTCCTCTCCCAAAAGCACTTTTAGTGCTTAATTACTTTTCACCCTCTAATAACATAGTACTTTCCTTTTTTTTCTTGGTGCTTAATTACAAATGTGTTAAAATCATTAATTAAAAATAAAAAAATATTTTTAAAATACTAATTACAAATATTTAATGGTTATATTTAAATATTTAAAATGTAGTTTATGTAATTCTAATTAAATTTTATAAGTAATTAATATTTATTACTTAAAAATATTTAAAATTTATATTTCATATATTAAAATATTAATAAGTTACAGTAATTTTTTTATATTCTTACTAAAATATAATAATATTAACTAATTTAAATTTTATTTAAATGCATATTTGTTACTTGATAATAACATGTCTAAAATGGACATTTTATTTCTCAAAAGCACTTTTTGACAGTAATGCTAAACACTCAAATTTTAAAGCAAACTTTTCAAAAGCACTTTTCCACAGCACTTTTCAAAAGCACTTTTCAAAAGCATTGCCAAACTAGCCCTAAATGGTTTTTTAAAAGAAGAAATTTATGTCGAGCAACCTCAAGGGTTTGCAGTACCTGGGTGCGAAGCCAAGGTGTATAAATTGAAGAAAGAACTGTATGGCTTGAAGCAAGTATCGAGGGCATGGTATGAAAGAATTGAAAATTATCTAACAGAGATGGGTTTTGAAAGAAACATCAACGAACCCATATTATATGTGAAGAAAATTGGTAATGAAATACTTCTAATTATTTCATTATATGTTGATGATTTACCTATGATTGGCAACAACAATGAACTAGTGATTGTATTCAAGGAATAGATGCAAGAGAAGTTTGAAATGTTAGACTTAGGTGAATGACATACTTCTTCGTTCTGGAAGTGAATCAAGTTCGCAATACAATTTTCATAAACCAAAAGGGGTTCACGATGAAATCCTACAAAGATATAGCATGGAGAATTGTAAACCGGCGAGAACCCCTATCGCTCAAGGTGAGAAGCTCCCCAGTAATGAAGCTGTTGAGAGGGTTGATGAAACAAGCTATAGAAGCTTGATTGGATGCTTGCTTTATTTGACTGCATCCAGACCTGACATAATGTTCGCTGTAAGTCTGTTGTCAAGATACATGCATTGCTGCAATGCAAATCACTACAGAGCAGCAAAAAGAGTTCTGCGATACATAAGAAGAACTCTGAGCCATGGAGTGAAGTTTGTGAAGACTGAAAGGGTGAAATTACTTAGGTATTCAGACAGTGATTGGGTTGGGTCTACTAAACACATAAAGAGTACCTTAGGTTATTTCTTCACTCTAGAATCGAGCGTGTTTTGTTAAAGCTCGAAGAAGCAAGAAAAAGTGGCACAATCAACTACAGAAGTTGAGTATGTTGTAGCCGCAACTGCTGTAAATCAAGCTATCTGGCTAAGGAAACTATTGAATGATTTGAATTTAAAATAATAAGAAGCAATAAAGATTAAGTGCGATAATCAATGTAACAGCCCGATTTTGGGGCTAGTTAGAACAGTGGTTTCGGAACCATTAATCTGAGGCCAGAGAAATTATTTTTAATATTATTTTATGTGTTATAGCATGATTATATGAGTGCATGAAAATTTTGGTGAAATAATTTTTAGCGATTTTATGCTTAATTTTGAAAAGGGACTAAATCGCATAAAATGCGAAATTTATGTTCTACTAATTAGAAGTGTCATATATCTAGAGAACCTTAAATTAGAGGTCCTTAATGTGCAAATAGGCCTTTAAGAGAGTGATGGCGGGCCATAGAGACAAGGAAATGAAATTGTCAAAGGTTAGGTGAGGTTTTGGTGACAAATTTGACTAGAAATAAAATAAAATAAAGAGAAAAAGATATCACCTTTTCATCTTTCTCCACTCCACTGAAAATATCAGCAAAAATAAGGGTTTTGGAAGCTTGAAATTTTAGCAACTCTTCACCCTTGCAAGTAAGTGATTTTAATGGTCATTCTTAATAATTTTTGTGTTTTTGGAACCCCTATAGCTTAATCTAGCTAATGAGGGGACTATTTTGCAAAATTGTTGAGAGTTTAGGGTCTTGCCATGGTAGTATTTATATTGTTTCCTGAAATTTTATGAAAGAAAATGAATCTTGATTGTTAAATAAACAACTTTTGTGAATGGGGTTTTCATGAAAACACCTAAAAAGACCATCTTGTGAAGTTTATAAAATAGGTTGTAAATGTGTGAAATAATTGAAAATTGTGAGTTTCTATAAGAGTAATAAAGGTTCGGCTAGGATTGTTAAAGGAGGAAATTTGATTAAAATCGTTTTACGATCCTAGGGGCAAAATCGTGATTATGCGAAAGTCTAAGGGCAAAACGGTAATTTTGCCAAAGCAGGAATTTTGGAATGTCTTGATTAATGTGGTGATTTAATGAGGGAATTTTATCATTATAGATCAAGAAAAATGGGATCCGGACTTAGACCGGGAGAAAACCAAGCTATTGGAGTAAATCGAACTAGTAGCCCATATTTTGTATACCGAGGTAAGTTGTACGTAAATAATACAACTCTATTGTTATTATGCATTAAACAATTGATATTTCATAAAAAATTTTATTATTGTTATGAATATGCATGACAAAATTTGAGGTGGTATACTCTCGGTTGAACCTTAAGAATAGATCGGATATCCATGCCATGACATTAGAGATATATGAGAGCCAGTGTAAGACCATGTCTGGGACATGGCATCAGCATTGATATGATAGCCAGTGTAAGACCATGTCTGGGACATGGCATCGGTGTTGATATGTGTGCTAGTGTAAGACCATGTCTGGGACATGGCATCGGCCACATTATGAAAGCCAGTGTAAGACCATGTCTGGGACATGGCATCGACATTGAGACGAGAGCTAGTGTAAGACCATGTCCGGGACATGGCATCGGCCTCGACATGTGAGCCAGTGTAAGACCATGTCTGGGACATGGCATCGGCATTTTACCCTCTTGTGTGAGGCTTATCGAATATCCTTTAGTATTCCAGATGGTTCCACCGATTATTTAAAGCTTATGATAAAGATATGAAAGGATATAATCATGTTGTGAGTGGTACAGGTTCTTACTCGAAACTCATGAGATATGAGCTTAGTTATGATGCCTTAATGGTAAGGATGAAATTGAGTAAGTTCTATCTATGAGAATGATTTCGGGATGATCTTGTAATCTTTGGCTTATACTTGTGATGTGTAAATATGTAGTAAATCTACCATTTCTAAATCAAGAATGTTGTGCTGGTTTATAATATGCTATGTGTTTAAAGATGCATGGTTGATGTTGTTACTTATTTACATGCAACTTACTAAGCTTTATGCTTACTCCCTTTCCTTTCCATTTTCTTATAGTATCACCAAGCTAGCTCAGGGATCAAAGGATGTCGGAGGCTCGATTACACTATCAATCTGAACATTTGGTATAATTAGATTTATCAGTTTGAGTAAGGCATGTATAGGGACTTGGTCTTTTGTCAAGTGTCATATTGTTTTGGCCAAATGTGTTGGCTTGTCTTGAAGATTGACTCATTTTGTATAAGGCCATGGATGATGGCTAATACTTGTTATTGATATATGTAGATGAGGATGTTTTTCATGAATTTGCAATTTGCATGATGAAATATATGGTGCGTTAATGCATGAATGAGTAAGTCGCATGATTGGATTGATAAAGTATGTATTAAGTTTTGCATGTGAATGGAGTGTAGTGGCCTTGATGTGTGTATGCCTTGGTTGTGGCTAATTTGGTCAGATGTTTATGTGTGGATTTGTGTTACTTGATGTGGCTTATGTTGGTGCAAGTAAGGGTGGCAAAAGGGCTTGGTAAATGGCCTTGTTTTTGTCCACATGGGTAGACACACGGGCGTGTGTCTAGGCCGTGTGTGACACACGGTCTGCCCCATGGGCGTGTAGTCTGGCCGTGTGTCCCCTGCACCTTAATTTGGTAAAATAGAATTCCCAGTAGTAACCACACGGGCTAAGGCACGACTGTGTGTCTCAATCGTGTGGATGACATGGCCATAATACATAGGCATGTGCCTAGGCCGTGTGAAGTCTGCACCTTAAATGCGAAATGAAATTCTCAACACGGCCTAGCACACGGGCGTGTGCCTTGGCCGTGTGACCCTAAAATGTTGCTGACGTTAGAAACAGAATGTCAAGGTTTTAACACACGGGCGTGTCATGGCCGTGTGAGGGACACGTGCCATGGACACGGGTGTGTGCCACGCCGTGTGAAAACCCTTGTAGGTTTGAATTAAAAAATAAATCCACATGGCTAGGGATATGGGCGTGTGTGACCACGCGGTCTGCCCACACGGGCGTGTCCCTTACCACACAGGCGTGTGCCCCTATTTTCAGTGAAATTTTCCAAAGTTTTCTAAAGTGCCTGGTTTAGTACCGAACCATTCCCAAAGTATGTTTTGGGCCTCGTAGGCCCATATTAGGGACTTTAAGATGAAGTTGAAAAGTTTTAAATTTGAACGAAATTTAATAACTCGGAAGTGTTTGTATGCATGTTATTAAGTTAAGTAACGCCTCGTACCTTGTTCCGGCATAGGATACGGGTAAGGGGTGTTACATTTAGTGGTATCAAAGCTATGGTTTTGTCGATTCCCGGACTAACCTAGCATGTGTACGAGTCTAGCTATACATGCCATATATGAATTATGATAGTGTGACGACTCCTGACAATTTAAAATGTGTTTTTATATATAGTAAATGGATCCCGACGGAGCAGTGGTGGATGATGTCGAAAGTAATGCGTTGGCTCCCGCAGAAGGGACCGCGCCTGTCGAAAGTGGGCCCGTGACACTGAGTCAGGGCGGAGGGGCTAAAGAAGCCTTCCTCCATATGATGAATACCTTGTATTCGGAGTTTGTTCGTGCAAACCCAAACGCTCCACCTCCTCCACCCCCTCCAATCCCTCAGCCTGCCCCTACAGCTCCCCAAGTAGTGGAAATGATTAGAAGGGAAAAACCTCCGGTAGACAGAATTTTAAAGCACGGGTCTGAGGAATTTAGAGCGAATATAGATGATGACCCAGAGAGGGCAGAGTTCTGGCTAGAAAATACCATTAGGGTATTCGATGAATTGTCTTGCACACCTGAGAAGTGTATGAAGTGTGTTGTGTCACTCCTGCGTGACTCGACCTACCAATGGTGGAACACCCTTGTGTCGGTTGTACCAAGGGAAAGGATTACATGGGAGTTTTTCCAAGAGGAATTCCGAAAGAAATATATTATTCAGAGGATTATAGACTAGAAGAGGAAGGAATTTCTAGAATTGAAGCAAGGTCGAATGACAGTAACAGAGTATGAGCGTGAGTTCGTGAGGCTCAGCAAATATGCTAGGGATAGCGTATCTACTGAAGCCATCATGTGTAAGAGATTTGAGGACAGATTGAATGAAGACATTTGACTTTTAGTTGGCATTCTAGAGCTTAAGGAATTCGTGGTGCTCGTTGAGAGAGCTTGCAAGGCCGAGGAATTGGCCAAAGAGAAAAGGAAGGCTGATATTGAGTCTCGTGACTCAAAGAAAAGACAGTTGGGAAAATCATTTCAGTCATCATCAAAGAAATTGAGAGAATTCACTACCCGATCAAATGCTTCAGCGGGATTCTCGAGTAGAAATAAGAATAAGCAGTACACGGCGTCTAAAGCTCAAACCACTTCTATTGCGAGTGTTGGTAGTGCTCGACCAAATAAACCGGAGTGTTCGCAGTGTGGTAGACGACATGATGGTATCTAAACTTACTAAAAATTCGACAAAGGCAAGCGCACCTATCGAACAGTAGTATAGCTATGGTGAGTCTAGAATATCGTATCCACAAGGACTAAAAGTACTAGTAATAACTATCTTTCTATTATTTAGCCTAATAATTAAATGGGTGTTTTGTTTTTAATTTAAAACTAACTAGTTAACTATGAACGCGACAGAGAGTGAAGAAAGTAATCGAATAAACCAATGAATAAAGACAATACCCAAGGAAGAATCCACTTAGACTTCACTTATTATTCTGACTCTGAATTAAACGATTTATTCACTTGCCTTGATCCGTAGAAATCCCTGAATTATGTTAATATCTCTTTCGAGACTAAGAACAACTGACTCTAGGTTGATACAACTGACTCTAGGTTGATTAGTTGAAATCTCTTTCTAATTAAAACCCCTATCGTCGCATTAACTCGATCTATGGATTCCCTTACTAGATTTGACTCTAATCCGGCAGATTTATGTCGTCCTATTTCTAGGGTTGCAATCAACTTCGCTTAATTATGCTAGATCTACTCTTAAACAGCGACTTTTACTCCCCTGAATAAGCACATCCAACTTGAATTAATATCCTGAAAATATTAAAGCAAGGGTTAAGAACACATAATTAAGAAAAAGAATAAGTATTTATCATGTAATTCAGATAATTAAATAATAAGATTCATCATAGGTTTCATCCTCCCTAGGTATTTAGGGAGTTTAGTTCATAACGTAAAAGGAAAACATCTCAGAATAAAGAAAACAACAAGACATAAAGAACCCAAAAACTTCTAAGGAACTTGATAGAGATCTTCAATCTTGGAGTGGATCTGCTTCCGAGATGATTCTGACGGCTTCCTTTGAGTAATTTCTTCGTTCTACTCTGCGTGCTCCTTTAGGTCCTCTTCTAGCGTGTATTTATAGACTTTAGAATGCTCAAAAACCCTAAAAATTGGGTTTTTCCGTGTAACAGGGAAGCAGGGTGCGAAATCGACACGAGCTGGCACATGGGCGTGTGGCCAGCCCGTGTGGCTCACATGGGCGTGTGCCCAGCCCGTGTGGATCCTGAAAACTCTGATTTTGGCCCCTTTTTCGCTCTTTTTGCTCCCAAATGCTCTCCTAAGTATAGAAACATGAATTTAAGGGATTAGGAGCATCAAATTCACTAATTCTCATCATAAATCATCCAAAAATATGCCAAGCATGGAATTAAAATATGTTACATTTATAGTTTATCAAATATCCCCACACTTAAGCATTTGCTTGTCCTCAAACAAAATCCTCAACTCACAATTAAAATTAAGCTTTCTCAATTCATAATTCTCATCAATAATGTTTTATCATAAATCATAAATAATCACACATTGATAATTTAACTAAAAGAGCATTAAAGATTCAAACAATCCAAGTCACATATTTTTAAAGCATGAAAACATAGGTATTTCCCCTTATCTAAATAATTACCTTTAATTCAAAACCGACAAGATTCGACATCCTCACTAAAGATTCACTCAAATCACTCAAAGTGTTTAAGGTTCAAAAATTAAGCACTCAAAAGTCAAACATGAAAAGTTATTACCATAGGCTTGCATGAAAATCAAATCTCCACCACTATAAAATGAGATGATACACAAATCAAAAGGTCTTTAAAGGGTTGTAATGGGGCTTGGGTTAAAGGTGTGGATAAAGGCTGAAAAAGAAGGTTAAAATCGATATCGAATTGACAATTTACCTAACTAGAAAAATAAACTAATACTGAATAATTACATCAATTGAAAACTTATCAATAATAACACGAGCTTCTTCTCAAAATGTGAAATTAACCGTTTAAGCTTAAACAACATTGAACTAGTAATAATTAAAATAAATGTACATATTTTTTTTCACTTCTCTTTTTTTTTTTGAGTTATGGATAAAAATAGATAATTTAACAACTGAAACAAAAGAACATAGTTAGGCAACTGACCAAATCAAATCTCGACAAAAGGGGAGTCAATACAAAAGGAAAAATTCTCAATGAATCAAAAAGAATGAGTTATGGGTTAATATTAAGGGTAGATCAAGAAACGGTTTATTAGGCTCAAAGGGGTTCACTAAGGGTTAATTATGAGGGTAGGCTTTTAATGGGATAAGTGGGTTAAAACCTAATTGCCTTTATCATCTCAGTATATCAAATCAAAAGTGTGGTCTCGACATACATAATCGAAGCAAGTTCTAGAATAACATGTAACATCCCAATTTAGAGCCTAGTCGGAATAGTGGTGCGAGACCACAAATCTGAGGCATAAGTATGAGTTTTTAAGGTCTATGCCATGTTTGCATGCTAGTGTGAAAGTTTCATGAAGTAATTTTGTTAAATTGCGGTTGAACTGTCCAAAAGGACTAAATTGCAAAAGTTGCAAAATGTGAGATTCTAGAAGCTATTTGTGTGAAATTGCTTTAGAATATCAATTAGAAGTCCTTAATGAGTAATTTTCACAATTTCTAATTTTTGGACAAATTTGGGCATGGATGAGTTAAATTAGGAAGTTTGTCAAAAAGGGTATTTTGGTCATTTGACAATTAAATGATTAAAATAGGAGAAAAGATGACAAAATTCATTCATCTTCTTCTCCAAGGCTGCCAAAAATTTGAGAGAAGCCATTGTTAGGGCTCTTCAACTTTTCAAGCTAGCTAGTAAGTGTATTCTAGCCCGTTTTTTGATATTCTTCGTATTTTTCAAGTCCTAGTAGCATGAGTAAGCTATTTTTAGCTATATGATGAGCTAAAATGGATGTTCAAAAATGTACCCATGTATGACATGCATGTATTTTGATGTTTTATAGAAGAATATGAAAGCTTGATGTTGTAGAAACATCTTTTACTAAGTGAATTCCATGAAAAATGCATGTAGGGACTAGTTTGTGAAAGTCTTGAGTTTGGTCATACATGTGAGAATTAGTGAGAATTGATGATAGCTTTAATTGAGTAAGTGATTCGGCTAAGCATGAAAGGCTAGAAAGTTGAATAAAAATCACTTTACGGGCCTTGGGGAAAAAGTGTAAATATGAGAAAGATTAGGGGCAAAACGGGGATTTTGGTAAAGTATGAGATAAAGGTCAATTTAGTCAATGTGTGTATTGAATGTGTTGATTTGTCATTATAGATCAAGAAAGATGAAGCCCGGATCAAAACCGAGGCAAGGGCAAGGTCGTGGACTAAATTGCACATCTCCATACTTTTTGAGTACCGAGGTAAGTTTACGTATAAACAATGCATTATGCGTATACTTTGTAAATGCTAGCTAGAGTATAGCATGGTTGAGAACCTATATGGTTCATGTGGAATGAATGAGTTAGTTATAGTGAACGAATGAATGAATGAACTACAAAGTAGATATGTGAATGTGTAGTGATAATGCTTGATGGTAAGCTAAGTACGATGCTACCCCAATACTTAGCAACAATGAGCTGGGCTATGTACGATGCTATCGCTAAGTATATTGTTTAGTGGGCTAAGTGCGAGACCACTATGATTACCTTATTGGTAGGCTAAGTGTGATACTATCTTATTGTATCGATTATGGTAGGCTAAGTGCGAAACCACCGAGAGAGTAGCTGTGTGGATGTATTAGTGAGTAGTGTAGATGTGTGGATGTGTTATTGTGAAATAATGATGTGTTGTATATTGTGTAAATGCGATATTGAATGCAGGGGTGCATGTCAATGGTTATGAGTATATGACTCATGATGTGTTGGAAATGTGGTAAGGGATAGAAAGAGTAAGCATAGTTGTGAATTACTCATGTTAGTATAATGCTAATTGTTGTTTAGCTTAGATTATGATGCTTAATTGTTTATGTGTAAACTCACTAAGCTCAAAGCTTACTCCCTTTCTTTTCCCTTGTCTTATAGAGAAATAGAGTTGAATCGAGATACGTGGATCAATTGGAAGATCGCCCACACTATCAGCACACTCTGGTACATTGGATTAAACGTTTTGTGTATGGCATGTATAGGGGCTAGACAAGTTAGTGATTTTTGGTTGTAAATGGCTAAGTTATGTTGGTCTTTAGATGAATAATCTATTTTGTATAATGCCAGAGTTGTTGGCTATTTTATTATATGAAAAGATGTAGTTATCCATGTAAGATTGTGTTTCAAACTGAGTTGATTATGGATGTGTTGAATGAGTACATGTTGTGTATGCTAGGGGGGTGAGAAGGGGCATGACAAATAGTTTTGTTCTTGTCTATGTGGGTAGACACACGGGCGTGTGTCTAGACCATGTGTGACACACGGTCAGCCCATGGGCGGGTGACTTGGCCGTGTGTCCCCTGCATGTTAGTATTTTAAGTCAGAATAGACCACGGACTAGTCACACGGGCGTGTACCTAGGATGTGTGAGTTATTCAGTGTTGGCCACGGGCTAGCCATACGGGCGTATGTCTAGACTTTAAGGCCGTGTGAAGTAGTCAGTGTGCACCACGGGTGGTGAACACGGGCGTGTGACCTAGCCGTGGGACTTTGGCAGAATGGTTGAGTTTTGTGCACGGGTTGTGGACATGGGCGTGTGTGACTACACACGGGCGTGTATCATCTAGCACGGGCGTGTAGTCCCTGTCTAGATGGAGAAAATTTTTAAGATAGTAAGAGTTTCCGATATGGTCTCAGGAGCCCTCGTGTGTTTGAGTAAGGCCTCGTAACTCACAAATGAGGTTGTCGTGGTGACTTAAGGAGAGTAGTCACGTTGAGCCTAAGTGGCGATCAAGTAGTTTTAATTCGGTAACGCCTCAGACTCGGTTCCGACGGGGATTATGGGTGAGGGGTGTTACATTTTGTGGTATCAGAGCTGTGGTTTAGTCGATTCTAAGACTACCGTAGCGGGTGTAAGAGTCTAGCTATACATGCCATAAGTGTACAATGATAGTGTGGTGGTTTCTGATGATTTTAAACCTTGTTTTATATAGTATATGGATCCCGATCAATCGACTGCTGATGAAGTAGCTAGTAATGCGCCGGCTCCTGCACAAGGAACCGCGCCTGTAGAGAGTGGACCCGAGGTTAGGGGTCAAGAGGAAGAGGCTCGGGAAGCCTTTCTCCAGATGATGAGTAATTGGTACTCGAATTATGTTCGAGCGAACCCTAATGCTCAACCTCCTCCACCTCCTCCTATGCCTCAGCCAAATCCAGTGGCTCCTCAAGGTAATGATGTAGTGAGGATATCGAAACCCCCGGTGGATAAGATTAGGAAACACTAGGATGAGGAGTTTAGAGCTAAGGTAGATGATGACCCTGAAAGGGCGTAGTTCTGGCTAGAGAACTCAATGAGAGTGTTTGATGAACTCTCATGTACACCTGAAGAGAGCTTGAAATGTTTTGTGTCCTTGATGAGGGACTCGGCATACCATTGGTGGAAGACGTTGACGTCAGTAGTCCCGAGAGAGCGGGTCACGTGGGACTTCTTTCTAGAAGAGTTCCGGAAGAAGTACATAAGCCAATGATTTACTGATCGAAAAAGGAAGGAATTCCTTGAGTTAAAGCAATGAAGAATGTCAGTAGCAGAATATGAGCGTGAGTTTGTTAGGCTTCGCAAATACGCCCAAGAATGTGTGTCGACCGAGACCATTCTGTGTAAGAGGTTCGAAGATGGACTGAATGAGGATATCAAACTCCTAATTTGTATCTTGGATTTCAAAGAGTTTGTTGTGTTGGTTGAGAGGGCAAGTAAGGCCGAAGAGTTGGGTAAAGAAAAGAGAAGGGCTATGAGTGAAGCCCGAGATGCGAGAAAGAGGCCAATGGGCAAGTCGTACCAAGCCCAGTCGAAAAGATCCAGGGAAGTGAATCCTTGGACGACAGCATCAGTGGGATATTCACATCGAGACTTGGACCACACTCGTCCGGGTTCGAGAGTCCAAGCTACCTCGATGGAAAGAGTGGGCAATACGGAAAACAAACCGGAGTGTCCAAATTGTGGTAGATATCACACCGGAGAGTGTTGGGGAAACAGCCGAAAATGTTATAAGTGTGGTTCCCATGACCACTTCATCCGAAATTGCCCTGAGAGGGATGATAAGGAAGAGAAACAAGAGATGAGACCTAGTGATGTGTCTGCAAGGGGTAGACCACCAAGGAACCCGAGAGGTGGGAATAGTGGTAGAGGTGCATCCAGAGACTCTGCTGTGAGACCGGAAGGTCGGGCACCTGCGAGGACTTATGCCATTCGTGCCCGCGAAGAGGCATCATCCCAGATGTGATAACGGGTACTTTTTCTCTCTATGACACCTTTGTTATTACTCTAATTGATCCAGGGTCTACTCACTCTTATATTTGCATGAGATTAGCATCTAGTTTGAGTATGACCGTTGAGTCTACGGTCATTGTGGTTAAGGTGTCAAACCCGTTAGGAAAATACGTGTTAGTGGACAAGTGTGTAAGAATTGTCCTTTGTTGATTAAGAGTCATTGCTTTCCGGCAAACCTTATGTTGTTTCCGTTTGATGAGTTTGACTTAATCCTTGGCATGGATTGGTTGACTACCCATAGTGTCTTAGTGAACTGTGGTAGTAAGTTTATCGAATTGAAATGTGAGAGTGGAGATGTTGTTCGGGTTGAATCAGGTGGATCGGATAGTCTACCAGGGATGATTTCTTCCCTAGTGGCTGAGAAATGTTTGAGAAAAGGGTGTGAGTCCTATCTAGCCTTTATTTTGAATACTCAAGAGGTTGGAGTAAAGTTTGATCTGATCTTGGTGGTATATGAGTATCCGGATGTATTTTGGAAGAGTTACCGGATTACCTCCAGAGAGAGAGGTCGAGTTTGGGATTGAGTTAGTTCTAGGAACGACACCTATTTCAATTGCTCCGTATAGAATGGCACCTTTAGAGTTGAAAGAACTGAAGGTTCAGTTGCAAGAGTTGACATATAAGGGTTTTGCAAGACCAAGTTACTCACCGTGGGGTGCTCCGGTACTATTTGTGAAAAAGAAAGATGGGTCTATGAGGTTGTGTATAGACTATAGGCAACTTAACAAAGTGACGGTGAAGAATAAGTATCCTTTACCAAGGATTGATGATCTTTTTGATCAACTAAAAGGAGCTACAGTGTTCTCCAAGATCGACCTGAGGTCTGGTTATTACCAGTTGAGAGTGAAAGAGCAAGATGTGTTGAAAACTGCATTTCGAACAAGGTATGGCCATTATGAGTTTTTGGTCATGCCGTTTGGTTTAACGAATGCACCTGCGATTTTTATGGATTTGATGAACCGTGTCTTTCGACCGTATGTGGATAAGTTTGTGGTTGTCTTCATTGACGACATATTGATCTATTCTCGGGATGAGAACGATCATGAGGAACATTTGAGAATTGTCTTGCAAACTTCAAGAGATGAGCAGTTGTATGCTAAGTTTAGCAAGAGTGAGTTTTGGCTCCGAGCGGTTGGATTTTTAGGACACGTTGTGTCGGGTGATGGTATTCGAGTCGACCCGAGTAAGATTTCGGCTATTGTGGATTGGAAACAGCCGAGGAATGTGTCAGAAGTTAGAAGCTTCTTGGGACTAGCGGGATATTACAGACGTTTCGTAAAGGGGTTCTCAGTGATTGCTACCCCGATGACAAAATTGTTGCATAAGGATGTCAAGTATGATTGGACGGAGGCATGTCAACAGAGTTTTGAGAGATTGAAAACATTGTTGACTGAGGCATCTGTTTTGGTTCAACCAGAATCAGGGAAAGAGTTTGTGGTTTTCAGTAACGCATCGTTTAATGGTCTCGGTTGCGTGTTGATGCAAGAGGGTAAGGTAGTCGATTACGCCTCGAGACAACTAAAACCGCACTAGAAGAATTATCCGACTCATGATTTGGAGTTGGCTGCGATTGTTTTCACGTTAAAGATTTGGCGACATTACTTATATGGTGAGAAGTGCCGAATCTTTACGGATCACAAGAGTTTGAAGTATTTGATGGATCAAAAGGATTTAAATTTGCGGCAGAGGTGGTGGCTCGAGTTATTGAAAGACTATGAGTTAGTCATTGATTACCATCCCGGAAAAGTAAATGTGGTTGCGGATGCCCTGAGTAGGAAATCCTTGTATGCTCTAAGAGTTATGAGCACGAGTTTAGCATTGTCGATGATGGTGCTATATTGGTAGAGTTGAGAGCTAAGCCACTGTTTGTTCAACAGATATGTGAGGCTCAAGAAAATGATAGTGAGATGCAAGCTAAGAGAGCTAAGTGTAGATCAGAAAGTGACTCTGATTTTCGAGTGGGTTCGGATGGTTGTTTGTTATACCATGACAGAATTTGTGTACCTAGAGATGAAGAATTGATCCGAAAGGTTTTTCATGAGGCACATAGTGGTTATTTATCAGTACACCCGGGTAGTACGAAAATGTACAATGACTTGAGGAAATTTTGTTGGTGGCCGGGTATGAAAAGAGATATCTTTGAGTTCGTGACACAGTGTTTGATTTGTCAACAAGTGAAAGCTAAACATTAAGTGCCTTCGGGATTGCTTCAGCCAGTGATGGTTCCCGAATGGAAATGGGATCGGATTACCATGGATTTTGTGACGGGGTTGCCTATGACTCCGAAAAAGAAAGATACTGTGTGGGTTGTTGTGGATAGACTGATAAAGTCGGCTCATTTTATTCCAGTACATGTTGATTATTCACTGGACAAGTTAGCCGAATTGTATGTTGCAAAGATTGTGAGGTTACATGGTGTGCCTGTGTCTATAATATCGGATAGAGATCCGAGGTTTACTTCGAGGTTTTGGAAGAAGTTGCAAGGGGCCATGGGTACGAGGTTAAATTTTAGTATTGCGTTCCATCCACAAACTGATGGCCGGTCTAAAAGAGTGATTCAAGTTCTTGAAGATATGCTTCGATGCTGTGTGTTAGAATTCGAAGGTAGTTGGGAAAGATATCTACCTTTGGTCGAATTTGCTTACAACAACAGTTATCAGTCAAGTATACGGATGGCTCCGTATGAGGCCTTGTATGGTCGTAAGTGTCAGACTCCATTGTATTGCACCAAGCTTAATGAAAAGTGGATCCATGGGGTCGATCTAGTGAAAGAAACTGAAGAGAAAGTGAAAGTAATCCGTAATAGTCTGAAAGCTACTTCGGACCGACAGAAGTCATACGCAGATTTGAAAAGAAAAGAGATTGAGTTTGAAGTGTGTGACAAAGTATTTTTAAAAGTGTCCCCATGGAAGAAAATCATGAGATTTGGACGAAAAGGGAAATTGAGTCCAAGGTTCATAGGGCCATATGAGATTATAGATAGAGTTGGGCCAGTAGCATACCGGTTGGCTTTGCCGGTAGAATTGGAAAGGATTCATAATGTGTTCCATGTGTCGATGTTGCGACGGTATCGCTCCGATCCTTCACATGTGATTCCTTCGACGAAAATTGAGATAAGACTGGATATGTCTTATGAAGAGGAGCCGATTAAGATCTTGGCTCGAGAAGTGAAACAGTTGAGGAATAAGAGCATAGCACTAGTGAAAGTGTTATGGCAGAAACACGGTGTGGAAGAAGCTACGTGGGAAATGGAAGAGGCTTTGAGAGAGCAACATCCAAACCTCTTTACTGGTAAGATTTTCGGGGGCAAAAATCTCTAAAAGGGGAGAGTTGTAACATCCCGATTTAGGGCCTAGTCAAAATAGTGGTGCGAGACCACAAATTCGAGGCATAAGTATGAGTTTTTGAGGTCTATGCCATGTTTGCATGCTAGTGTGAAAGTTTCATGAAGCAATTTTGTTAAATTGCGGTTGAACTGTCCAAAAGGACTAAATTGCAAAAGTTACAAAATGTGAGATTCTAGAAGCTATTTGTGTGAAACTGCTTTAGAATATCAATTAGAAGTCCTTAATGAGTAATTTTCACAATTTCTAATTTTTGGACAAATTTGGGCATGGATGAGTTAAATTAGGAAGTTTGTCAAAAAGGGTATTTTGGTCATTTGATAATTAAATGATTAAAATAGGAGAAAAGATGACAAAATTCATTCATCTTCTTCTCCAAAATTTTAGAAAATTTGAGAGAAGCCATTGTTAGGGCTCTTCAACTTTTCAAGCTAGCTAGTAAGTGTATTCTAGTCCGTTTTTGATATTCTTCGCATTTTTGAAGTCCTAGTAGCATGAGTAAGCTATTTTTAGCTATATGATGAGCTAAAATGGATGTTCAAAAATGTACCCGTGTATGACATGCATGTATTTTGATGTTTTATGGAAGAATATGATAGCTTGATGTTGTAGAAACATCTTTTACTAAGTGAATTCCATGAAAAATGCATGTAGGGACTAGTTTGTGAAAGTCTTGAGTTTGGTCATACATGTGAGAATTAGTGTGAATTGATGATAGCTTTAATTGAGTAAGTGATTTGGCTAAGCATGAAAGGCTAGAAAGTTGAATAAAAATCACTTTACGGGCCTTGGGGCAAAAGTGTAAAATGAGAAAGATTAGGGGCAAAATGGGGATTTTGCTAATGTATGAGATAAAGGTCAATTTATTCAATGTGTGTATTGAATGTGTTGATTTGTCATTATAGATCAAGAATGACGAAGCCCGGATCGAAACCGAGGAAAGGGCAAGGTCGTGGACTAAATTACACATCTCCATACTTTTTGAGTACCGAGGTAAGTTTACGTATAAATAATGCATTATGCGTATACTTTGTAAATGCTAGCTAGAGTATAGCATGGTTTAGAACCTATATGGTTCATGTGGAATGAATGAGTTAGTTATAGTGAACGAATGAATGAATGAACTACAAAGTAGATATATGAATGTGTAGTGATAATGCTTGATGGTAAGCTAAGTGCGATGCTACCCCAATACTTAGCAACGATAAGCTGGGCTATGTGCGATGCTACCGCTAAGTATATTGTTTAGTGGGCTAAGTGCGAGACCACTATGATTACCTTATTGGTAGGCTAAGTGTGATACTACCTTATTGTATCGATTGTGGTAGGCTAAGTGCGAAACTACCGAGAGAGTAGCTGTGTGGATGTATTAGTGAGTAGTGTAGATATGTGGATGTGTTATTGTGAAATAATGATGTGTAGTATATTGTGTAAATGCGATATTGAATGCAGGGGTGCATGTCAATGGTTATGAGTATGTGACTCATGATGTGTTGGAAATGTGGTAAGGGATAGAAAGAGTAAGCATAGTTGTGAATTACTTATGTTAGTATAATGTTAATTGTTGTTTAGCTTATATTTTGATGCTTAATTGTTTATGTGTAAACTCACTAAGCTCAAAGCTTACTCCCTTTCTTTTCCCTTGTCTTATAGAGAAATAGAGTTGAATCGAGATACGTGGATCAATTGGAAGATCGCCCATACTATCAGCAAACTCTGGTACATTGGATTAAACGTTTTGTGTATGGCATGTATAGGGGCTAGACAAGTTAGTGATTTTTGGTTGTAAATGGCTATGTTATGTTGGCCTTTAGATGGATAATCTATTTTGTATAATGCCATAGTTGTTGGTTATTTTATTATATGAAAAGATGTAGTTATCCATGTAAGATTGTGTTTCAAATTGAGTTGATTATGGATGTGTTGAATGAGTACATGTTGTGTATGCGAGGCGGTGAGAAGGGGCATGACAAATAGTTTTGTTCTTGTCCATGTGGGTAGACACAAGGGCGTGCGTCTAGACTATGTGTGACACACGGTCAGCCCATGGGCGTGTGACTTGGATGTGTGTCCCCTGCATGTTAGTATTTTAAGTCAGAATAGACCACGGACTAGTCACACGGACGTGTGCCTAGGACGTGTGAGTTATTCAGTGTTGGCCACGGGCTAGCCATACGGGCGTATGTCTAGACTTTAAGGCCGTGTGTAGTAGTCAGTGTGCACCACGGGTGGTGAACACGGGCGTGTGACCTAGCCTTGGGAATTTGGCAGAATGGTTGAGTTTTGTGCACGGGTTGTGGACATGGGCGTATGTGACTACACACGAGCGTGTATCATCTAGCACAGGCGTGTAGTCCCTGTCTAGATGGAGAAAACTTTTAAGATAGTAAGAGTTTTTGATATGGTCTCGAGAGCCCTCGTGTGTTTGAGTAAGGCCTCGTAACTCGCAAATGAGGTTGTCGTGGTGACTTAAGGAGAGTAGTCACGTTGAGCCTAAGTGGCGATCAAGTAGTTTTAATCCGGTAACACCTCGGACCCGGTTCCGGCGGGGATTACGGGTGAGGGTGTTACATAAAAAATCAATATTGACACACTCATAGCCAATAATAAAGTGAGCAAGAAAAGTGTATGCTCTTAAAGGCTCAAAATGTCATAAAAATTATGGTTTTTGATGTCAATCTTGCAATTTAGGGAAACAACCTAAAAATTTTAATTCTGAAAATAGACTTCTCATGCTTGATTCTCTAATGTCTTAAAGTTTAAACAATAAATGCACAATTACCTATGAATTTAATCTAAAAAACATAAATGATAATCACAAATCAATAAGAATTCATTCTAATAGTAATATGAGAAAATTACTTGAATACAAGACATAATTCAGGGATTTTCTAATAATCATATAAATAACCTCCCCACACTTAAGATGTACATTGTCCTCAATGTATGAATATATAAAATGACAGTATAAGTAGAATATCATAAGAGAGGGAGAGAAGTGAAACTGCCCTTAATTTGGATGAAGTCCTCAAATTAGTGACTAGTGGAATTGTAGAGAAGGCTAAATGTAGTGCATGATTCTAAGCAAGCTATTAAGAAAATAAACACAACTGGTGGAGAAGATTAAAGGATTACTCAATTAGGAACAACCATAATAACTAAAATATAGTTCAAAATATAATAGACAAGTCTTTAAAAGATAATAAGAAACATAAAAGACAAATAAAAATAAAAATAAAAATAAAAATAAAAACAAAAACAAAAACAGAAATAGAAATAAGATAAAACAAGAAGATAAAATAAGAAAAGAGAAAAGGGGTTAAGGTTTTTATGGGGTGACACGGTTGTGTGAGGGTCCCTGTTGGGCCACACGGCCGTGTCACACGCCCGTGTGGCTTGTTTTCAACCCGTGTTTGTCGAGGGAAAAAATAGCCCAGTCTTCACATGGCCTCGAACATGCCCGTGTGTCCAGGCCGTGTGGTCTACACGGCCGAGTCACACGGCCATGTGTATCGTCCTTCAGTTCTCCCATGCCCGTGTGGCTAGGCCGTGTCTCGTACATGGCTGTGTGCCTTGCCCGTGTAACTCTCTGACTTGTTTTAAAATTCAAAAAAAAAAATTGCTCCAGGTTTCACACGGCATAGGACACGCCTGTGTGTCGAGGCCGTGTCTCTGTCAATTTTTGGAAAAATTTTAGCCCTGTTTCCATACAGCCAAGGACACGCCCGTGTGTCCAGGCCGTGTGGGTCAAAAACCTACATTCAAACATGAAAAGAAGTAAAAACAAACTAATTAGTAGGGTTAGTGCTCGGGTTGCCTCCCGAGAAGCGCTTATTTAGAGTCTAAGCTCGACTTACCTCTCATTCGCATGGTCATGGTGGTTTGAGGAGTTGAAACTCATCTCTCCTGCTATCAGTTCTAACATCAAAATAAGGTTTAAGTCGAGTACTATTTACCTTAAAAGTACCAAATTTAGAACGAGTTACCTCGACTGTACTGTATGGGAAGACATTTAGTATCGTAAAGGGAGTTGCTCTGTTTGCATTAGGCTTTGAAGTGACAACTCGAGGATCCATTTTATCTAACAGTACCTAGTCCCGAACCTTAAATTGATTGGTTCTATCCTTAAGCTCGACATGGTGTTGCTTTTGTTCCTCTTTGACATAAGTTCTTTTTTGTCTAGTTCATCTATCTGTAGCATTCATCCTTCATGGATGGTTCCATTGTTGGCGTATGAACCAGAACGTGGCTCATTTGTGTTTTTCGAAAGAGTTTCCTGTAAAGAGGGTTGAATCCCATGATTAGTCTTATTAACAGGATTTATAGAATCGTTTTTATTACTTGATGTCTTAACCGAATCACGAGCTTGGAGCGTGATCGTATCATCACCTACACGAAGTGTGAGTTCACCTGTACAAACATCAATGATAGTTCTAGCAGTTGCTAAAAAAAGGCATCCTAAAATTAAAGGGACGTCACTATCCTCATCCATGTCTAGGACAACAAAGTCAACTGGGAATATGAATTTATCAATTTTTACGAGTACATCTTCAACAATACCCCTAGGAAATCTAATGGTTTTATCTGCTAATTGAATGCTCATCCTAGTTTGTTTGGGTGTCCCAAGACCTAGCTGTTTAAACATTTTGTAAGGCATGACATTAATACTTTCCCCTAAATCAGCTAAAGCATTATTTACATTTAAACTACCAATTAAACAAGGAATAGTAAAACTCCCTGGATCCTTCAATTTGTTGGGTAGTTTATTTTGTAAGATAGCTGAGCACACTGCATTTAGCTCCACGTGCGACAAATCATCTAACTTCCGTTTGTTTGCCAAAAGCTCCTTTAAAAATTTAACTGAGTTGGGCATCTGCGAAAGAGCTTCAATAAACGGTAAGTTAATATGCAACTTTTTCAAAAGTTTAAGAAATTTACCGAAATGTTCATTTGTGCGGTCTTTCTTTGTCGCGTTAGGATATGGCACACGAGGTGTATACTCCTTACTTACCGATTTTTGTTTACTGTGGCTTTCATCAACCTTACCTTTACTTACCACGCTTTCTTGCCTTGGTTCTGATTTGGACTCAACTAACCCTTCTTCATCTCGAACAGTAATCGCATGGAGCTACTCTCTTGGGTTAGTTTCGGTGTTGCTAGGCAAGTTACCTTGTGGTCTTTCTGAGATCAGCTTAGCAAGATGACCTATTTGATTCTCGAGCCCTTGAATCGACGCTTGCTGATTTTTAAGCACTATTTCAATGTTTTGGAAACATGTTTCTAACACCGAGATGAATTTCGTTAGCATCTCCTCAAGGTTCGGCTTCTTCTCCTGCTGGTAAGATGGTTGTTGAAAACCTGGAGGAGGTTGCGGTGTTTGATTACCTTGACCACCCCACGAGAAATTGGGATGGTTCCTCCAACCTGCATTATAAGTGTTACTATAGGGATTAATTTGAGGTCTAGAATTGTTACCCATATAGTTGACTTGTTCGTTCTCTGTGCTAGAGTTGTAGGTTTCAATTCAAAATTATTTGCAGCAATAGCAGGTCTAACAATACTCGATTCAGCCCCAGTTAAATTAGGCTTAGCATAATAGTACATAGTATGAGCAACAAGATTTGCGGTAACCACAGGAGGTAGCTGATTATTCTGATTTTCAGCCATCTCCTCAATAATAACAATAACTTCCTCTTGCTCTTCTATTGTACTCTGTCGACTCTGCCTCGCTTCTCTACGGTTTCTGCGAGCTGTACTTTCGATCTCACTGTCGAATACTAGAAGTCCTAACGGGTTTTGTCTAGTCATAAACTAAAGGAACCTTCTAGAAGCAAATAAAAGAAAAGTTAGTAAATTAAAATAAAAAAATAAATTGCAATAAAAAAATGGCTAAAGTAATAAAAATTAAGTGTTCCTAATATTTTAGTCCCCGGCAATGGCGCCAAAAACTTGATGGTCTCTAAACTTACTAAAAATTTGACAAAGGCAAGCGCACCTATCGAACAGTAGTATAGCTATGGTGAGTCCGTAATATCATATCCACAAGGACTAAAAGTACTACTAATAACTATCTTTCTATTATTTAGCCTAATAATTAAATGGGTGTTTTGTTTTTAATTTAAAACTAACTAATTAACTATGAACGCGACAGAGAGTGAAGAAAATAATCGAATAAACCAATGAATAAAGACAATACCCAAGGAAGAATCCACCTAGACTTCACTTATTATTTTGACTCTGAATTAAACGATTTATTCACTTGCCTTGATCCGTAGAAATCCCTGAATTATGTTAATATCTCTTTCGAGACTAAGAACAACATACTCTAGGTTGATTAATTGAAATCTCTTTCTAATTAAAACCCCTATCGTCGCATTAACTCGATCTATGGATTCCCTTATTAGATTTGACTCTAATCCGGCAGATTTATGTCATCCTATTTCTAGGGTTGCAATCAACTTCGCTTAATTATGCTAGATCTACTCTTAAACAACGACTTTTGCTCCCCTGAATAAGCACATCCAACTTGAATTAATATCCTGAAAATATTAAAGCAAGGGTTAAGAACACATAATTAAGAAAAAGAATAAGTATTTATCATGTAATTAAGATAATTAAATAATAAGATTCATCATAGGTTTCATCCTCCCTAGGTATTTAGGGAGTTTAGTTCATAACGTAAAAGGAAAACATCTCAGAATAAAGAAAACAACAAGACATAAAGAACCCAAAAACTTCTAAGGAACTTGATGGAGATCTTCAATCTTGGAGTGGATCTACTTCCGAGATGATTTCGACGGCTTCCTTCGAGTAATTTCTTCGTTCTACTCTGCGTGCTCCTTTAGGTCCTCTTTTAGTGTGTATTTATAGACTTTAGAATGCTCAGAAACCCTAAAAATTGGGTTTTTCCACGTAACAGGGAAGCAGGGTGCGAAATCGACACGGGCTGGCACATGGGCGTGTGGCTCACATGGGCGTGTGCCCAGCCCGTGTGGATCCTGAAAACTCCGATTTTGGCCCCTTTTTCGCTCCTTTTGCTCCCAAATACTCTCCTAAGTATAGAAACATGAATTTAAGGGATTAGGAGCATCAAATTCACTAATTCTAATCATAAATCATCCAAAAATATGCCAAGCATGGAATTAAAATATGTTACATTTATGGTTTATCACGACACTTCGGTGAGTGTCAAGAAAATGATAGAGGCTGTTTCAAGTGCGGTTCACTAGATCACTTCATTCGAAACTGTCTTGAGATGGATAAGAAAGACAGAAAGTAAGATGTGCGAGCGAGTAATGCTCCTTCTAGAGTTAGACCACAGAAGAACCCGGGAAGTGGGGCTAGCAGTAGAGGTGCGCCTAGAGATTTCACTGTGAGATCAGAAGGTAAAGCTCCTGCAAGGACTTATGCCGTTCGCGCTCGCGAAGAGGCTTCATCCCCAGATATGATTACAGGTACTTTTTCTCTGCATGATATTTCTGTTGTTGCCTTGATTGATCCGGGATCTACCCGTTCTTATATTTGTATAAAATTGGCCTCTAGTATGAATATGCCTGCTGAGTCTACAGAATTTGTGATAAAAGTGTCAAACCCGTTAGGCAAGAATGTGATAGTTGACAGAGTGTGTAGAAACTGTCCTTTCATGATTAGAGGTCTTTGTTTTCCGGCTAACCTCATGCTACTACCGTTTGATGAATTTGACCTAATTCTTGGCATGGATTGGTTGACTGTTCATAACGTGCTAGTAAACTGTGGTAGTAAGTTTATTGAACTGAAATGTGAAAATGGGGATATTATTCGGTTGAATCAGGTGAACCGGATAGCTTACCTGTACTGATTTCTTCTATGACTGCTGAGAAATACATGAGAAAAGGGTATGAGTCATATCTTGCATTTGTGTTGAATAACCAAGAGTCAGAAGTAAAGATTGAGTCAGTGCCTGTGGCATGTGAGTACCTAGATATGTTTCCGGAAGAGTTGCCCGGATTGCCTCCAACTAGGGAAGTCGAGTTTGGTATTGAGTTGGTCCCTGGTGCGACACCTATTTCGGTTGCCCCGTATAGGATGACACCGTTGGAGTTAAAAGAGTTAAAGGTTCAGCTACAAGAGTTAACGAATAAGGGTTTTGCAAGACCGAGCTATTCTCCGTGGGGTGCTCCGGTACTTTTTGTGAAAAAGAAAGACGGGTCAATGAGGTTATGTATAGACTACAGACAGCTCAACAAGGTGACTGTGAAGAAAAAGTATCCTTTGCCAAGGATCGATGATCTGTTTGACTAATTGAAAGGAGCCACAGTGTTTTCTAAGATAGACTTAAGGTCTGGTTATTAAAGCTAAGAGTTAAGGAGCAAGATGTATTGAAAATCACATTTCGGACGAGGTACGGGCACTATGAGTTCCTCGTCATGTCCTTTGGCTTAACGAATGCTCCTGCAGTATTTATGGATTTAATGAACCGTATTTTCTGACCGTACTTGGATAAGTTTGTAGTTGTTTTTATTAATGACATATTAATTTATTCTCGTGATGAAAGTGAGCATGCGGAGCATTTGAGAACTGTCTTACAAACTTTAAGAGATAAGCAGTTGTATGCTAATTTTAGCAAAAGTGAATTTTGGCTTCGAGAGGTCGGATTCTTAGGACACATCGTGTCAGGTGATGGAATTAGAGTTGACCCGAGTAAGATCTCGGCTATTGTTGAGTGGAAACCGCCGAGGAATGTATCGGAGATTAAAAGCTTTCTAGGCTTAGCGGGTTACTACAGACGATTTGTTAAAGGATTCTCCATGATTGCTACACCGATGACGAGGTTGCTACAGAAAGATGTCAAGTTCGAATGGACAGAGAAGTGCCAACAGAGTTTTGAGAAACTAAAAGCATTGTTGATTGAAGCCCCAATTTTAGTGCAACCGGAACCGGGAAAGAGATTTGTGGTGTATAGCGATGCATCATTAAATGGATTGGGGTGTGTGCTTATGCAAGTAGGCAAAGTAATAGATTATGCCTCGAGACAGCTGAAGCCACATGAGAAAAACAATCTGACACACGATTTAGAGCTGCCCGCCATCGTGTTCGCATTGAAGATATGGAGGCATTATTTGTATGGCAAGAAATGTCGGGTATTCACTGACCATAAAAGTCTAAAGTATTTGATGACTCGAAAGGAGTTAAACCTACGGCAGCGGAGATGGTTAGAGTTGATAAAGGATTATGAGTTGATGATTGACTATCACCCTGGAAAGGCGAATGTGGTCGTCGATGCTTTGAGTAGGAAATCATTGTTTGTCTTGAGGGCTATGAATACCCAGTTGTCTGTGACTGATGATGGTGCGGTCATAGAAGAGTTAAGAGCTAGACCAATGTTTCTGTAAGAGATTTGTAAAGCTTAGAAAAGTGATAAAGAGTTACAAGCCAAGATAACTCAGTATGATACGGGTATTGAATCAGATTTTTGGATTGGTTCCGATGGTTATTTGATGTTCCAAGAGAGGATCTGTGTACCTAAGGATGAAGAGCTTATTCAGAAGATTTTGCAAGAGGCCCATAGTGGTTGTTTGTCTATCCATCTGGGTAGTGTGAAAATGTATAATGACTTGAAGTAAATGTATTGGTGGTCGGGAATAAAAAGAGACATCTCAGAGTTTGTCTCTAAGTGCTTAATTTGTCAGCAAGTGAAAGCCGAACACCAAGTACCTTTGGGTTTACTTCAGCCCGTGATGGTTCCCGAGTGGAAATGAGACCGTATTACCATAGATTTTGTGTCTGAATTGCCATTGACGCCAAAGAAGGAAGATGCTGTATGGGTTGTGGTTGACAGGCTAACTAAGTCGGCTAATTTTATATCGGTGCATACCGATTATCCACTTGAGAAATTGGCCGATTTGTATGTTTCTGAAATTGTGAGACTTCACGGAGTGCCCTTGTCGATTATTTCAGATAGAGATCCGAGGTTTACCTCGCGATTTTGGAAAAAGTTACAAGAAGCTTTGGGGACAATGTTAAATTTTAGCACAGCTTTCCATCCGCAAACTGACGGTCAATCGGAGAGAGTAATTCAGATTCTTGAAGACATGTTGCGGTGTTGTGTCCTTGAATTCCAAGGCAATTGGGAAAAGTATTTACCGCTGGTAGAGTTTGCCTACAACAATTGCTATCAGTCGAGTTTGAAAATGGCACCTTATGAGGCTTTGTATGGGTGTAAGTGCCGAACGCCCTTGTATTGGACCGAACTCAGAGAAAATCAGATTCACGAGGTTAACATAGTCAAAGAGACCAAAGAGAAAGTAAAGGTAATTTGTGACTATTTGAAGGCTGCTTTGGATAGACAGAAATCCTACGCGGATTTGAAGTGAAAAAAAATTGAGTTTCAAGTCAGTGATAAGGTGTTTTTGAAAGTATCCCCGTGGAAGAAAGTCCTCAGATTCGGTAAGAAATGAAAATTAAGTCCACGTTTTATTGGACCTTACGAGGTGATTGAGAGAATTGGACCGGTAGCTTATCGACTAGTCTTGCCATCCGAGTTAGAGAAGATCCACAATGTTTTCCATGTATCGATGTTGTGCCGTTACTGTTCTGCCCCTTCGCACGTTCTTTCACCAACAGAGGTTGAGATTCGATCAGACATGTCTTATGGTGAAGAGCCGGTTAAGATCTTGGCCCGAGAGGTCAAGCAATTGAGAAATAAAAGTATAGCACTCGTGAAAGTACTATGGCATAGACATGGGGTTAAAGAGGCCACATGGGAGCCCGAGGAGACTATGAGAGATCAATACCCAAACCTTTTCACTGGTAAGATTTTTGGGGACGAAAATCCCTAAGGGGGGAGAATTGTAACAGCCCGATTTTGGGGCTAGTCGGAACAGTGATTTCGAAACCATTAATCTGAGGCCGGAGAAATTATTTTTAATATTATTTTATGTGTTATAGCATGATTATATGAGTGCATGAAAATTTTGGTGAAATAATTTTTAGCGATTTTATGCTTAATTTTGAAAAGGGACTAAATCGCATAAAAGGAAAATTTTCTGTTCTACTAATTAGAAGTGTCATATAGCTAGAGAACCTTAAATTAGAGGTCCTTAATGTGCAAATAGACCTTTAAGAGAGTGATGGCCGGCCATAGAGACAAGGAAATGAAATTGTCAAAGGTTAGGTGAGGTTTTGGTGACAAATTTGACTAGAAATAAAATAAAATAAAGAGAAAAAAGATATCACATTTTCTTCTTCCTCCTCTCCACCGAAAATATTAGCAAAAATAAGGGTTTTGGAAGCTAGAAATTTCAGCAACTCTTCACCCTTGCAAGTAAGTGATTTTAATGGTCATTCTTGATAATTTTTGTGTTTTTGGAACCCCTATAACTTAATCTAGCTAATGAGGGGACTATTTTGCAAATTGGTTGAGAGTTTAGGGTCTTGCCATGGTAGTATTTATATTGTTTGCTGAAATTTTATGAAAGAAAATGAATCTTGGTTGTTAAATAAAAAACTTTTGTGAATGGGGTTTTCATGAAAACACCTAAAATGACCATTTTGTGAAGTTTATAAAATAGGTTGTAAATGTGTGAAATAATTGAAAATTGTGAGTTTCTATAAGAGTAATAAAGGTTCGGCTAGGCTTGTTAAAGGAGGAAATATGATTAAAATCGTTTTACGAGCCTAGTGGCAAAATTGTGATTATGCGAAAGTCTAAGGGCAAAACGATAATTTTGCCAAAGTAGGAATTTTGGAGTGTCTTGATTAATGTGGTGATTTAATTAGGGAATTTTATCATTATAGATCAAGAAAAATGAGATCCGGACTTAGACTGGAGGAAAACCAAGCTATTGGACTAAATCGAACTAGTCGCCCATATTTTGTATACCGAGGTAAGTTGTACGTAAATAATACAACTCTATTGTTATTATGCATTGAACAATTGATACTGCATAAAATGTTTGATTATTGTTATGAATATGCATGACGAAATTTGAGGTGGTATACTCCCGGTTGAACCTTAGGAATAGATCGGATATCCATGCCATGACATTAGGGATATATGAGAGCCAGTGTAAGACCATGTCTGGGACATGGCATCGGTGTTGATATGTGTGATAGTGTAAGACCATCTCTGGGATATGGCATCAGCCACATTATGAGAGCCAGTGTAAGACCATCTCTGGGACATGGCATCAGCATTGAGACTAGAGCTAGTGTAAGACCATGTCTGGGACATGGTATCGGCCTCGACATGTGAGCCAGTGTAAGACCATGTCTGGGACATGGCATCGGCATTTTACCCTCTTGTGTGAGGCTTATCAGATATCCTTTAGTATTCCAGATGGTTCCACGGGTTATTTAAAGCTTATGATAAAGATATGAAAGGATATAATCATGTTGTGAGTGGTACAGGTTCTTACTCAAAACTCATGAGATATAAGCTTAGTTATGATGCCTTAATGGTAAGGATGAAATTGAGTAAGTTCTATCTATGAGAATGATTTCGGGACGATCTTGTAATCTTTGGCTTATACTTGTGATGTGTAAATATGTAGTAAATCTACCATTGCTAAATATAGAATGTTGTGCTGGTTTATAATATGCTATGTGTTTAAAGATGCATGGTTGATGTTGTTACTTATTTACATGCAACTTACTAAGCTTTATGCTTACTCCCTTTCCTTTCCATTTTCTTATAGTATTGTCAAGCTAGCTCGGGGATCAAAGGACGTCGGAGGCTCGATCACACTATCAATATGAACATTTGGTATAATTAGATTTATCATTTTGAGTATGGCATGTACAGGGACTTGGTCTTTTGTCAAGTGTCAAATTGTTTTGGCCAAATGTGTTGGCTTGTCTTGAAGATTGACTCATTTTGTATAAGGCCATGGATGATGGCTAATACTTGTTATTGATATATGTAGATGATGATGTTTTTCATGAATGTGCAATTTGCATGATGAAATATATGGTGTGTTAATGCATGAATGAGTAAGTCGCATGATTGGATTGATAAAGTATGTGTTAAGTTTTACATGTGAATGGAGTGTAGATGTGTGTATGCCTTGGTTGTGGCTAATTTGGTCAGATGTTTATATGTGGATTGGTGTTACTTGATGTGGCTTATGTTGGTGCAAGTAAGGGTGGCAAAATGGCTTGGTAAATAGCCTTGTTTTTGTCCACATGGGCAGACACACGAGCGTGTGTCTAGGCCGTGTGTGACACACGGTCTGCCCCATGGGTGTGTAGTCTGGCCGTGTGTCCCCTACACCTTAATTTGGTAAAACAGAATTCACAGTAGTAACCACACGGGCTGAGGCACGGCCATGTGTCTAAACCATGTGGATGACACGACCATAATACATGGGCATGTGCCCAGGACGTGTGAAGTCTGCACCTTAAATGCGAAATTAAATTCACCACACGGCCTAGCACACGGGCATGTGCCTTGGCCGTGTGACCCTAAAATGTTGCTGACATCAGAAACAGAATATCAAGGTTTTAACACACGGGCTAAGACACGGGCGTGTCATGGCCGTGTGAGGGACACGGGCCATGGACACAGGCATGTGCCAGGCCGTGTGAAAACCCTTGTAGGTTTGAATTGAAAAATAAATCCACACGGTTAGGGATATGGGCGTGTGTGACCACACGGTCTACCCACACGGGCGTGTCCCTTGCCACACGGGCGTGTGCCCCTATTTTTAGTGAAATTTTCCAAAGTTTTCTAAAGTGCCTGGTTTAGTACCGAACCATTCGCAAAGTATGTTTTGCGCCTCGTAGGCCCATATTAGAGACTTTAAGATGAAGTTGAAAAGTTTTAAATTTGAACGAAATTTCATAACTCGGAAGTGTTTGTATGCATGTTATTAAGTTAAGTAACGCCTCGTACCTTGTTCCGGTATAGGATACGGGTAAGGGGTGTTACAATCAATCTATTGTTGCAATTGCAAAAAATCAAATCCAGTGTTCCATGGAAGAACAAAACACTTCAAAATTAAGTATCATTTTATGAGAGAAGTGAAACAAGCCAAGAAACTAAATTTGGTTCTCTGTAGTTCAGAAGAAAAGTTGGCTGACATTTTAACAAAACCACTTGGGAAGATGAATTTTGAAAAGCTACGTCATGATATTGGGGTTCGCAACATGGAGGCCAATGAGGAGTGTTCCGAAGTGACCATCCAAGTTATGGCAAACCCAGATCACAAGACTGTGAGCTTCCCAAATCTGTGAGCTCACCAAGACTGCAAGCTCTTCAATAGTGAGAGCTCATCAAAGCTTCAAAGTCTCGGAAAGTGCGAGCTATGTTAGGTGAGCTTATAGATGCAAGCCCTTACTCTGCAAGTTGCCAACTTGCCAACTTGCACTAAAACACTGATAATTTTTAATAAGGCATTTTGATTGCTGATTAGACTAAAATCAACCAATGAAGAAGCAAGTTGTATGAATCAAGCTTCAAGATTAAGCCAAGTTGTAATTATTTTATTATTATTTTTGTTTATTTAAGCATAATAGTTCATGTAAACTCATATGTTGTTCTTGTGATGAAAGATGTAACATCCAGAATTAATGGGCCTATGCGTTTAATGTGTAAATTTGAGTGTTAGGAGTCCAAGTTGGGCTTAGGTTTGGGCTGAGGCCTTGGTTAAATTCTCTGTTTGGGCACTATAGGGTTTAAAAGGTGGTATCTGTGTTTAAAATACCAAAGCGGGCTTGTGGCCCAATGTTAGGTGGCGCTGCAAAGGAGCTAGAGGGTGGCGTCACTAGTAGATGGAGAGAGAGCCCAAGTGTTGGCCGCATGGAGCCCATGTATTTGGGCCATTTTCGGCAATTAAAGGGGGGCTAGTTGGGACGGTAATGGGGCTAGAAAATAGGTGGATTAAATGACATGGATAATGGGGATAATGAGCTAATAAATGAAGGAAGAGGTGGTGTTATCTAGGCTTCTTCTGAAGGTGTGAATAGATTAAGATAGAGGAGAAAAGATAGGAATTATCTGCTGAGTGCAGTGTTGGCCGGATTTCCATCTCTTGGAGGGGTGCCGAAATTTCCCCTACTATTGGGTTAGTTGTTAGTTAGCAGGAAGGGCACTTTCGGTTTTTGACAGGTAAGTGCCAAAATTCTCTATAAATAGGGGGGTATCTCTTCAATTCTGGCATTTGAACCCCATTCTTTTAAAGCTTTTCTCTCATTCTCTGCCAAAGCCGAAATCCCTATATCCCATTCTCTCATCTTCACTTTTATGCAAAAAGCCGAAACTCTTGATTTTAATCCTCTTCTCCATTCTTTTTTTCTATAAGCCAAATATTCATTGTTCTTTGCTTTTTCTCTTTTGCCGATCTCTTCACTAAAAGCCGAATCTACATAGATCTCTTCCTATCATCTTCTCTTTTTGATCTTCTCAAAAGTCGAAATCTTCTAGGAGTAGCTGAATCTCCTGTGATAGGGTAAGTTCCGATATTTTTCTCTTCACTATTCTCTTTCGGTTTTTGGAAGTTAAAGCCGAAAGGCTATTGAGATTGGTAAGGTTGACGTTTGATTAATGGTTTGATGTTTTCTTGTTGGGCAACATCGGGAATCGAAGTAGATCATTTAGATCTAAAAGCCGGAAATTACTAGTCTCTGAGTCTCAATCTTCTTCCGGGATTTCAAGGTAAGGGGTTCTCTTTAGATTTCCATTAGGTTCGTTCATCGTAGTTATAATCTTAGCTTTATGATAAGGATTAACAACCATATGTTGTGATGGTAGCAACTGATAAGGTCTTTTAATGGAATCAAATATTGATCAGGTGAAGGAGGGGATTGGATCTGTCAAACCAATCCCTAAGTTTAAGAAACAAGCGGTGTCAGCAGTTCGGGATTGGCCACCGGGTTGTGGACCGGCTTCTGAACAACACCTTAGGCAGATAGCAGTTGTGTCGGCTACGGACAACATCGACATAGAAAGTATCGTTTTATCGGTAGACAGGTGTGTAGATCTCTAACACACTAGTTATCTGTAATATGTATGTTGTGGGCTAAAAAGCCGGAAAGAGGCTGTGTAGACAGTCGAATAAAACCCGAAAAGGGTTAGGCAAAGGATGCCAGGTACGTAATCATAGAAATCTCTCTATGGGTATCGATACATATGAAAGCCTGTTCCCTTAAAGATGGCATGATGTTTTCAATTTTTCATATGTGTATGCATGGGGTGGGATTATGATAATGAAGGGGAAGAGCATGATAGGTCACTTGGTGATCGATGGTTAAACCACGAATTCAAATGTTAGGTCACATAGTGATCGATGGTAAAGCCACACTTAAATGATTCCTGATTAATAGGAATAGGCAGTACGGCTGTCGATATGGTGTGTAGCGGTTGGCGGGTTGATTGTAGAAATCCCCGAGGTGTGTTGGTTGGTACGGGTTGGTATGTAGAGGATGGACTTTTAGGATGGGTTGGGCCATTTACCATTCATCATTTAATATGTCTGTGTGATTGTTGCCATAACGTATGGGCCAAGGCCCATAATGTGTTTGTGGGCCTCAGGTCGTTGTGTGTTTCGGGATTTATACACTGAGTCTTGGTGACTCACCCTTTCATTTTTCTCTACTCTTTCAGATGAGCAGTAGATTGTGGACATGGGAGCCGAGGCGGACTCGAGGGGCTATCACGCCATTTAATTTCTTAAACTATTTCTGGTTTTTCTTTAAGTTTGAATTTGGGACTATTCTTTTGTAATAAGGCCTCCCTAGCTTAGTGTTTTGATTTATATTTGATGATGTTTACATTTATAAATGTATGTTCGAAGCTTTATTTATAAAAATAAATAAAAATGGAATTTTCAAACAAGTAATTTGTATAGAAGAAATAAAAATATTACAAAGGTTTTCTTCAAATAACACTTATTTAACGAATACTTCTACAAATCAACCGAGATTTCAAATCCTTTCAAAGCGAAGTTTTTAAACTTTAAGCCGTAACATACCAGATCCGGTCGTGGAGTTTGGGCCGGGTTTGGGGTGTTAAATTTTGGTATCAGAGCCCTGTTCAAAACTCGGGCTGTGAATGGGTCTAGTAGTGTTTTGAAAATGATGTGAATTTGAGAAAAGTTTGGGTTGAGATATGGCCTTCGAGTCTACCGGCACCCGATCCACGCAGGTAAGTATTCTAACTCTTGATGTGATATGCATGTTGGGTTGATGGGCTTGATGGACGTAGACTAGTGTGTTAGGCAATAATGGACCTTAGGCCTAGAGTAAACAACTCTTCAATTTCATAAGATTTAATCCAACCAAACAAACCCGTGAACAAGTCGCTAGGTCAGGGTGTGGCAACAGGCATACGCATGTCTAGGATTGGATTCAGGGAGAGCTTGGTACTTAAGCAGTCCTAGTGACTCACCTCCTCTTCGCTGGAATCCTACCTGGTGCGTAGTGACTGTTCACCTTAGCCACGAGGATTTTTTGACGGGCCAAAATCTATAATTAAAACCCGAAGGGGACCAGCCACCCTAATTTTGAAAATTTCCAAAATACCCCTGGTTTGTAAAAAATTACTAAATTACCCTGATTTGAAAAAAAGACAAAAATCCCCTGGTTTGGAAAATTACCAAAATACCCCCCAAATGTAAAATTACCAAAATACCCTTATTTCGTAAAATCACCAAGATACCTTATTTTTAAAAAAATTTATTTCGAAAATACCCCTGTAGGATAAAATTACAAAAGTACCCCTGGGTAGTGAAATGACAAAAATATCCTCATGTGATGAATGTGAGTTCATGGATGCTACTTGTATGTTGATGTATGATGGTTGACGTATGAGGTTCCTAGAACTGGAAGATACAGACTTGAGACTGAACCATAGATATAATCGCGAATTCGAAAGAACTACTCTTAAAACTACTGTTCATAAGATTGTTCATGGTTAATTAGTGGAAGAAATTAATAATTCATAAAATTTCTAACTAGATAAACGCGAATCAGTAGAATGAGTACATGAGGTCGTGGACGTCCACCGCGTGGTCGTGGTAGGGGTAGGACGACGGTGTCAGAACCAGTAGGGTCTGGCCATGGATCTGGAAACGAGATGCCAGTACCACCAGCTGCGGAAGAGGAATTTCAGGACCAGACGGCCGGAGATGACGCGGTATCTTAGGCAATGTTAAGGGTTCTAGAGGGGTTCTTTGGGGCGGGCATGGGCACGAGAGCCCGTAAATCTGTCTTGCTTACTTAGAGCCAATGGGGCAGAAGTGTTTAGGGGAATTTCTGGTATAGCCCTAAGTTCCGCTGAGTATTGGTTGGAGGAAGTTGAACGTATAATGGATGACTTGGATTTCACGGAGGAGGAGAAGTTGAAAGGGGTTGTATCTCTCCTGCGGGACAAAGCTTATCAATGGTGGCTTACGGTTAAGGATGGTATGGTGGCTGACCGTATCACTGGGATTCCTTCAAAACGGTGTTTCAGAGTAAATACATTGGGAAAGTTATGTGGATGTGCAGCGTAGAGCATTTCTGAATTTGGTGCAAGGGAGTAGGTCGGTGGCTGCGTACGAAGCGGAATTCTTACGCCTTAGCCGTTATGCTCGAGGAATGGTGGCCACAAACCATGAATGTTGTGTTCGATTTGAAGATGGTTTGAGGGATGATTTTCGTGTATTGATAGCTCCACAGCGGGAGAGGGAATTTGCTGTGCTTGTGGAAAAAGCTAAGATAGCTAAGGAGGTGAAGCGGACAGAGAAACTAAATCGGGATAGAGATAGGGGTGGAAGTAAGAGGAATTTTGGATCGTCAGGGGCAGCTGGGCGTACTCATAAAAGGCCTAAGTCAGACGGGCCGAGGTGGGAAGAGAGATCTGCTGCTGTTGGTCAGACACAGAAGTGTGTTCGATGTGGTAAATTCTATGTAGGTGAGTGTTGGGCAGGCAATGGGAAGTGCTTTAGGTGTGGATCTATGGACCATCAAGTTAGAAAGCGCCATGCAAAGAACAGGCGATGAAGGCCCACGGGCCAAGGGAATGCACAACCAGGAAGAGGTGGTCAGCAGCCACAGAGAGGTCGTGGTCCAGCCAGAGGTGGTAACGGTTCCGGTCGGGGCCGTGGAGCACCAGGCCAAGGGGCAAGAAATACTGAGGTGAGACAGCCGAGGTTAGTCTATGCTGCCAGATGTCGGGAGGAGGCTGACGCACCGGATGTCATAACCGATACGTTTCTAATTTTTGGTTTGCCTTACACTGCCTTGATTGATATTGGTTCGACGCACTCTTATGTTGCTAGTGCTATAGCGGGAACTCAACATAGGATATGAGACTTCTTCTAGGAGATGACCGTAGTAAGCCCTCTAGGACAAACTGTAGTGGTGAATAAGTCAGATAAGGATGTACCCTGGAAGTTCAAGAGGTAGCTTTTTGGGGCGATCGATGGAACCGCCATTTGGGGAGTTCGATTTGATCTTAGGAATGGATTGGTTAGTGAAGTATCAAGCGAACTTGGGTCGCACGACCAAGCGTATGGTGTTAAAGACTCCCAGATGGCGGTGAAGTGTTGGTGATAGGTGAAAGGGGGAACTGTTTGTCAAATGTGGTGTCTGCCTTAAGGGCAGAAAGGATGGTGAGGAAAGGATGCGAGGCAATTCTAATGTTTGTTCGGGCTCTGGAAGCCAAGGAACTAACTGTCGGAGATGTCAGGATGGTGAAGGAATTTCCTGATGTTTTCCCAGAAGAGCTTCCGGGATTACCCCCGGATCGTGAAGTGGAGTTTGGTATTGATCTTCTTCCGGGAACAGCGCCAGTATCTATTGCTCCGTATAGGATAGCGCCAAAGGAGTTGGTGGAATTGAAAGCGCAGATTCAGGAGTTGCTGGATAGAGGGTTTATCCGACCAAGTGTGTCGCCTTGGGGAGCGCCAGTGTTATTCGTTAAGAAGAAGGATGGAATAATGCATATGTGCATTGACTATCGTCAGTTAAATAAGTTAACCATCAAGAACAAATACCCGTTGTCGAGGATCGATGACTTGTTCGATCAGTTGAAGGGGGCCTCGGTCTTTTCAAGATAGATCCGAGGCCTGGGTACCATCGACTTAAGGTCAAGGAGGCAAATATCCATAAGACGGCTTTTAGGACTCGCTCACGGTCACTATGAGTTTATGGTGATGCCATTTGGGTTGACCAACGCGCCAGCAGCATTCATGGACATGATGAATCGAGTGTTCCAACCCTACTTGAATCGGTTTGTCGTAGTATTTATAGATGACATCCTGGTTTATTCAAGATCGGAAGAAGAGCATGATTCACATCTGCGAGAGGTTTTGCAGATTTTGAGGGAGAAGCAGTTGTATGCCAAATTCGTTAAGTGCGAATTTTGGCTAAGTGAAGTTACATTTCTAGGTCATGTTGTGTCAGCAGAGAGGATTAGGGTGGACCCTCGAAAAATTGAAGCGGTGTTGGACTGGAAGCCGCCTAAGTCTGTGGCAGAAATCTGAAGTTTTCTTGGTCTGGCTGGGTACTACCGAAGGTTTGTTGAGGGATTTTCTTTAATTGCGGCACCATTGACTAAGTTGTTACGGAAAGGGGTTCCGTTTATTTGGTCTATTAAGCAGCAAGAGAGTTTCGAGAAGTTAAAAAGGATTTTAACGGAGGCTCCGGTGTTGATTCAGCCGGAGTCTGGAAAGGAATTCGTGATTTACTGTGATGCTTCACACACGGGACTAGGATGCGTGTTGATGTAAGGTGGAAAAGTTGTTGCGTATGCATCTCGGTAGTTAAGACCGCACGAAGCAAACTATCCCACACATGACTTGGAATTGGCGGCGGTGGTTTTTGCCTTGAAGATTTAGAGGCATTATCTTTACGGGGAGAAATCCGTCATTTATACCGATCATAAGAGCTTAAAATACCTGTTGACCCAGAAGGAGTTGAATCTGAGGCAACGGAGGTGGATCGAGTTATTAAAGGATTATGACTGCTCGATCGAGTACCATCCGGGTAAAGCCAACGTGGTGGCGGATGCTCTGAGTCGTAAGGTAATCTTTGACTTGAGAGCGATGTTTTCTCACTTCAGTTTATACGATGATGGGAGGTTAGTAGCCGAACTCCAAGTGAAACCCTCATGGGCCAGTCGGGTTAAGGAGAAGCAGCAGATTGATGAATTGCTAAAGGACAAGTTTCTGGTAGGATCAAGTGATGGATCGACAGAATTTAGTATTAATGAGGAAGGGCTATTATGTTTTCAAGGGAGAGTGTGTATGCCGAAAGATCCTGAGTTGAGGCATAGGATTTTGCAAGAAGCGCATGGTAGTCCATACGCTATGCACCCTGGAGGGAGTAAGATGTATCGGGATCTGTGAGAACAGTTTTGGTGGTCGGGCTTAAAACAAGAGGTGACCAAATTTTTGGGGAAGTGTTTGACCTGTCAGCAGGTGAAGGCGGAACATCAGTTACCATCAAGGTTGTTGCAGCTGGTGAAGATCCCACAATGGAAGTGGGAAAGGATCACAATAGACTTTGTTAGTGGGCTACCCCTCACGCCTACTAAGAAAGATTTGGTTTGGGTGATTACTATTCGCTTAACGAAGTCTACTCATTTCATATCAGTACGTGTCGATTACTCTCTGCAAAAATTGGCTAAGCTATACATAGCGGAGGTAGTGAGGTTGCATGGGGTACCAGTGTCAATCATATCGGACAGGGACCCTAGGTTCACCTCACGATTTTGGAAGGCGTTGCACCAAGCGTTGGGTGCAGTTAGATTTCAAGACGGCGTTTCATCCTCGGTGACCGATGGACGATGCGGCGGGTAATTCAGATCTTAGAGGACATGTTAAGAGGTTGTGTCATTGACTTCAGGGGTAGTTGGGAAGAGTTCTTACCGATCGAGTTTACGTTCAACAATAGCTACCAGTCAAGTATTCAGATGGCGCCCTATGAAGCATTGTACGGGCGGAGGTGTCGTACACCTACCTGTTGGACGGAATTAGGGGAATGTCAGATTTTTGGTCCGGAGTTGGTTACCGAGACCGAGGAGAAGGTTGAGTTAATTCGGGCTTGATTAAAGGAAGCGTCAGACAGATAGAAGTCCTATACTGATCTGAAGCGTAAGGACATAGAATTTGCAGTGGGTGACAAGGTTTTCTTGAAGGTGTCGCCATGGAAGAAAGTGTTAAGGTTTGGTCGAAAGGGTAAATTAAGTCCCAGATTTATCAGACCATATCGAGTGTTGAAACGAGTAGGATCGGTAGCTTATCAGCTAGAGTTACATTCTGAGCTAAGCCAGATTCACAATATATTCCACGTCTCTATGTTAAGACGCTATCGTTCGGATCCATCCCATGTAGTGCCTGTGGAAGAGATTGAGGTAAGGCCTGACCTATCCTTTGAAGAGGAACTAGTGGAAATTCTGGATCGTGATGTCAAAGTACTGCGAAGGAAGATGGTTTCGTTGGTTAAGGTTCTATGGCGGAACCATATTTTTGAGGAGGCTACTTGGGAACCGGAGGAGGCGATGCGGCAAAGAACACCTCATCTATTCTCGATCGTAATTTTTCGAGGCCGAAATTTCTTTAAGGGGTTAGAACTGTAACATCCAGAATTAATGGGCCTATGCGTTTAATGTGTAAATTTGAGTGTTAGGAGTCCAAGTTGGGCTCAGGTTTGGGCTGAGGCCTTGGTTAAATTCTCTATTTGGGCACTATAGGGTTTAAAATATGGTATCTGTGTTTAAAATACCAAAGTGGGCTTGTGGCCCAATGTTAGGTGGCGCTGCAAAGGAGCTAGAGGGTGGCGTCACTAGTAGATGGAGAGAGAGCCCAAGTGTTGGCCGCATGGAGCCCATGTATTTGGGCCATTTTCGGCAATTAAAGGGGGCTAGTTGGGACGGCAATGGGGCTAGAAAATAGGTGGATTAAATGACATGGATAATGGGGATAATGAGCTGATAAAGGAAGGAAGAGGTGGTGTTATCTAGGCTTCTTCTGAAGGTATGAATGGATTAAGATAGAGGAGAAAAGATAGGAATTATATGCTGAGTGTAATGTTGGCCGAATTTCCATCTCTTGGAGGGGTGCCGAAATTTCCCCTACTATTGGGTTAGTTGTTAGTTAGCAGGAAGGGCACTTTTGGTTTTTGATAGGTAAGTGCCGAAATTCTCTATAAATAGGGGGGTATCTCTTCAATTCCGGCATTTGAACCCCATTCTTTTAAAGCTTTTCTCTCATTCTCTGCCAAAGCCAAAATCCCTAAATCCCATTCTCTCATCTTTACTTTTATGCAAAAAGCTGAAACTCTTGATTTTAATCCTCTTCTCCATTCTTTTTTTCTATAAGCCAAATATTCATTGTTCTTTGCTTTTTCTCTTTTGCCGATCTCTTCACTAAAAGTCGAATCTACATAGATCTCTTCCTATCATCTTCTCTTTTTGATCTTCTCAAAAGCCGAAATCTTCTAGGAGTAGCCGAATCTCCTGTGATAGGGTAAGTGCCGATCTTTTTCTCTTCACTATTCTCTTTTGGTTTTTGGAAGTTAAAGCCGAAAGGCTATTGAGATTGGTAAGGTTGACGTTTGATTAATGGTTTGATGTTTTCTTGTTGGGCAACGCTGGGAATCGAAGTAGATCGTTTAGATCTAAAAGCCGGAAACTACTAGTCTCTGAGTCTCAATCTTCTTCCGGGATTTCAAGGTAAGGGGTTCTTTTTAGATTTCCATTAGGTTCATTCATCATAGTTATAATCTTAGCTTTATGATAAGGATTAACAACCATATGTTGTGATGGTAGCAACTGATAAGGTCTTTTAATGGAATCAAATATCGATCAGGAGAAGGAGGGGATTGGATCTGTCAAACCAATCCCTAAGTTTAAGAAACGAGCGGTGTCAGCAGTTCGAGATTGGCCACCGGGTTGTGGACCGACTTCTAAACAACACCTTAGGAAGATAGCAGTTGTGTTGGCTACGGACAGCATCGACATAGAAAGTATCGTTTTATCGGTAAACAGGTGTGTAGATCTCTAACACACTAGTTATCTGTAATATGTATGTTGTGGGCTAAAAAGCCGGAAAGAGGCTGTGTAGACAGTCGAATAAAACCCGAAAAGGGTTAGGCAAAGGATGCCAGGTACGTAATCATAGAAATCTCTCTATGGGTATCGATACATATGAAAGCCTGTTCCCTTAAAGATGGCATGATGTTTTCAATTTTTCATGTGTGTATGCATGGGGTGGGATTATGATAATGAAGGGGAAGAGCATCATAGGTCACTTGGTGATCGGTGGTTAAACCACGAATTCAAATGTTAGGTCACATAGTGATCGGTGGCAAAGCCACACTTAAATGATTCCTAATTAATAGGAATAGGCAGTACGGCTGTCAATATGGTGTGTAGCGGTTGGCGGGTTGATTGTTGAAATCCTCGAGGTGTGTTGGCTAGTACGGGTTGGTGTGTAGAGGATGGACTTTTAGGATGGGTTGGGCCATTTACCATTCATCATTTAATATGTCTGTGTGATTGTTGCCATAACGTATGGGCCAAGGCCCATAATGTGTTTGTGGGCCTCAGGTCGTTGTGTGTTTCGGGATTTATACACTGAGTCTTGGTGACTCACCCTTTCATTTTTCTCTACTCTTTCAGATGAGCAGTAAATCGTGGACATGGGAGCCGAGGCGGACTCGAGGGGCCATCACGCCATTTAATTTCTTAAACTATTTCTGGTTTTTCTTTAAGTTTGAATTTGGGACTATTCTTTTGTAATAAGGCCTCCCTAGCTTAGTGTTTTGATTTATATTTGATGACGTTTACATTTATAAATGTATGTTTGAAGCTTTATTTATAAAAATAAATAAAAATGGAATTTTCAAACAAGTAATTTGTATAGAAGAAATAAAAATATTACAAAGGTTTTCTTCAAATAACACTTATTTAACGAATACTTCTACAAATCAACCGAGATTTCAAATCCTTTCAAAGCGAAGTTTTTAAACTTTAAGCCGTAACATACCAGATCCGGTCGTGGCGTTTGGGCCGGGTTTGGGGTGTTACAAAAGAGTTGTTCACAATTTGATTTCTCCATTTTTATCTTGATTTTGCTTCAGTTTCAGTCCTTTCTTCACCATATATCAAACAAGTTCAATCCTAAAAAAAAGGTGTAGCAAATGAAACAAGTTTAAAGGTAGATGCATCAATATATTTCCAGCAAACGAGGTCTCGATGAAACCATAAAATCTAGGCAATAAGAAAAACTTGATCACGACTTCTAGTATCGTTACTGGCAAGATAAAAACCAATAAAGCTTCTGACAGAATTGAAACTAAAATTAAAACCAGCTCCACCCCAAACATCTCTCGCTTTCGGGCACCAAAGAATAACATGATTAACACTCTTAGTTGCACCATAATTTGACAACTGATATCGATATTAACACCTTTCTTAACCAACCTATTCTTACAAGGAAAAAATTGACGCAAACATCTAAAAAAAAATCCTTCATTTTCAGGGGTAGCTTTAAGCTCCAAACATCTTGTCATAGCCCTTCACTACTATAGTCAGCTATCCTTGTATGATGTTGCAAGGCAAGGCGACATCCACTTTTAACATCCTACAACCCTTACTTGTTGAAATGTCAAATGAGTTGGTCGCAAGGTTCAGTGGCAGCATTAGGAATACTAAGGATGCATTGGGCATTAGTTGGTGCTAAAATTCCTTCAAAAAACTACTTGTCTCATGATGAGCCATCCTCCAATAGAGGCTTGCTCACTCGTAATGATTCCATACTAATAACCGAGGTTGATTCAACAAATAAAGTATCATCATTCGATAGCCAAGGATCATTAGAAACATGAATATCCTGCCCATTACCAAGCCTCCATCGCAGGCCTTTAAGAAGCAAATTTTTAGCAGCAAAAAGACTGCTCTATAGAAACGAGGGATAGTTTCCCTCATTTGTATCAAGAAACCCACATTGAGGAAAATATCTAGCTTTGAAAACTTTACTAGAGAGTGAGTCGGAGTGTGATAGAAACCTCCACCCTTGCTTGCCAAGAATTACAAGATTAAAACAATAGAGGTTTCGAAAACCTATGCCACCTAGCCTTTTTGAAACACGGAGTTTGTCCCATAAAGCCCAATGAATACCTTTACTACCTTTTGAACCTAAACCCCACCAAAACGAGCTCATCATACGTTGACTCTTCACAAGTACTAATAAGAAGGAGGAAGACACTCATACAGTATACAGGCATTGCTTGTGCGATTGTCTTCAAAACTATTTCTTTACCTGGGTAAGAAAGTAGTTTATTCTTCCAACTAAAGATTCGTTTGCTAAGCCGCTCGCATATAAAAAAGAATACTTGTTTTTTTTCTTATGTCCCACTAAAGATGGGAGATCGAGATGTCGTCTATGATCCAAAGATGATACCACCCCCAATATCGACAAACCTGCTTGTTTCTCTTGGGCTTTTGTGTTTGAACTGAGCATAATATCTGCTGCAAGATGGCCAACCATGCAACAACTCGCACAAGTGGTGGACAGTCTTAAGTGCAAGAATAGTGGCGGACTCTTCATATGTGACAAGCTTGGCGGATTGTTCAAGTGAGGACAAGCTTGCGGGCACATAAGCTGCAAAGAGCTTGGTAGATTGAACACATGCGAAGAATATCCATGGAGTATGCTTACGGAATGTATCCACTGATTCATGATAATATTTTGGTGCATCCTGCACAAGTTATGTTACGTGTCTTTGATAATACCAATCTTAGTTGGTAGATTTTTTTAATGTGTTTAGGTAATGATTAACATGTTTAGTTAATTTACTTGTGTACAAGAAATGTATTTCAAGTTTCAAGATTGTATTAGTGGGATTGGTTGAGTTCTATCATGAATCAACTAATATATATAGTATAACTTGTATTTGAAATTTGATTGATGGAAAATAACAATTTAAGAGCTGTGTTGAAACCATTTTTTTTTATTTTTTTATAAAAAAATGAGGGTCGAATTTTAAAAAAAAAAACGAAACGGGAGTCGCCACCAATCCCTTTTTGCTTAGGTGTGATTGGATCACCTTATAAAAAAATTTATTTCAAAACAATGATTTTGGTCCACGAAATATAATAAAACAGGTTCGGGAGTCGGTTACGTACGAGGAAGGGTTAGCACCCTCGTGACGCCCAAAATTTGGTACCTAATTGATAATCTCATGTCCTGATGTCGAAATTTTGAAAAATTTAAAAAGAATACGATCCTTCTATTTGAAAGAAAACCAAGACTTACCTATCTCAAAGAAATAAAATGCTATAAACAATAAGTTAGGATGTAACATCTCATGACCTCGAAACTAGGCTCGCCTTTATTTTTTAAAAATTCTTACCTTGAGACACAAAACATCATATCTAATAAGTTAGGGTACAACGTTTTAGATTCCTGAGAATAAGTTTTAATTTGAAATTTATAGGTTTAAGAAAAGGATACTTGACACCTTAAGTTCCACGAGAAAAATTAAAACCCAGTAAGTTAGGGTATAATTTCTCTCGAAGTCCCCAAATATCATATATCGCTATTTTTTTTAAATATTTGAATAAAATGCGTCAATTCAAAAAGTGTTTTTATAAAACAATGGTTTGAGTAAAATGTGGCATATATATATATTACAAAACATCAATTCCAAATAGCAATTCTTCACTATTACAAATCATATTAAAAATTATATATAGACAATTAACGAAAGACTAATGTGACATGGAAAATGATATATATAATAAATGGACTATGCTAAAACAATATTAAGCAAATAAAAGAACATAATAAACGAATACAAGATATAAAATAAGCAACAACAATTAAGAATCTATATGAAACATAATAATTCGAGAAATGAATATTAAATTCTACAAACAAGATCAAATATGAAAAGTAAATCAATAATATATTTAAACACTGAATTATGACAAAAAAATGATAACTTTTTAAAACAATTAATATGTACAAACAATATATCTTAAATGGATAATATAAAAACTTAGAGCATATATATATATATATAAATATAGGGATACTTATAATAAATTTTAATAATTTAATACATATATAAATGACAATATATAATAAAACGATTAATAAATAAGATATAATAATTTCAAATAAAGATATATAAAGATTACATATATAATATAAACAATATAAATAAAATATGTTATACTATATAAATAAATTTTATACAAAAAAATGATATAATATAATACTAGATAATATACAAAATTTTAAAAATATATAATACAATAACTAATATATAAATTATAAAATAATATGTAGTATATATAGATAATTGAACTAAATAAAATAATAAATAGAAATAATTTAATATTTATAAAAATAATATGTATTTAAGAAAAACAATACACAAAAAATTTATACTATTAATGAATTAATATATAGATAGTAAAAAAATAATATAGGATTTTTTAATATGATAAAACAATTTAATATAATGTCAAAATAATTTAAAAATAAAATAAAAAAAAGGTTTAAAAAAATAAACAAAAAAACAAGAATTAAATAAAAAATAAAAATAAATGTAAAATGACTAAATTAAAACGCGCGTCACACTGTAGGGACCCATTAGTCAATTATGCCATATCTCCTAAACGGCGTTGTTCTGTTATCAGCCCTTAAATAGCCCGAGGGACTAAATTGAAAGGAAATACAGATCTCAGGGCTAATTTAAAAAATAAAAAGAAATTCAATTAGGACGAAATTATAATTAATAAAATGGCAAATTACCCTTTGTATAAAAAGCGCGGATCCTCCCCGGGTTTTCGGGTCAACGCGCGGATCTAGCCTTAAAACGACGTCGTTTTGGCCTTTAAAGGTAACCCCCAAAACGGCGTCGTACATGTATCCTATATAAACTAAAAATCAATCAAAAAAATCATTTTTAACATTCCTTAAGAAAAACAAATCAGAGGCCCCCAAAAATTCTCTCTGGCATTCGGCCTAAGGCCAGAATCCGGCTAAGGCTCCGTCACACGCGCCGTCACACGCGCCACCATATTCGGTGGCCGAAGGCTCGAAACTCCATTTTTTTAAAGCCGGTTGAAAGGTAAACTATTTTCTTTTTTTATAAGCGAAAATAAAACGAAGAAAAGAAAAAAAAAGAATAGTATTATTGAAAATCACCTTTTGTATTTCGAAGATTTTGCGCTTTTATTTCTATATTTTTTTTTGCCTGGTGTATACCTGTCTCTCTGTATATCTTTACAGATTATTTTGGGGGTTTTTATAACCCGAGAAAAAAAATAAAAAAAAGGAAATACACAGATTTTGCCATTTTGCTGCGTTTCTTTCCTTTTTGCAGGCGATCGACGAGGATCTCGGCGGTGACTGGGCGCGACTCGCGCTAACTGCGGCGCGACTGGGGCTAGGCTGATGTTAGGGCTGCGGCGCAGTGGAAACCTTAGGGTTTCCTGCATCCTAAAATTGTTTGGGCCATTGGGCCATAGGTTGGGTTAGGGTAGGATTGGGTCTGAGGGTGTAATGGGCTTCGAGTTGTAATTTGGGTTGTCTATTTTAGTGTTTTGTAATTTGGGTCATGAGTGCATTTGGGCCTTTGTAATCTGGTCTTTAAAAATGGACATTTGGTATTTTTTTTCTTGTTTTCTGAATGATATGGGCCCGGGCAATAATGGGCTATTACAGCTGCCCCTCTTTGCTCATTGTCGTGTAACGAGAATAGGGCAAAGATGATAAAAGGACCCATTTTGCCCGGTCATGTCAAATGGCTGTATCTTCAGGGAGATAGGCTAGTATCTTCAATCTGCCTCACTGCAACTTCAGGAAGACGAGATTTACTATCTTTAGTCTACTCCATTGCAAACAAGACTGATGTTTGCAATCTGCTTCACTGCAACTTCAGAAAGGCAGGATCTGCTATCTTTATCTGCTCCACTGCAAACTCAGGGAGACAAGATCTAATGTCTTCGATCCGCTTCACTGCAACTTCAGGAACACCAGATCTGCTATTTTTAGTCTGCTCCATTGCAAACTCAGGGAGACCAAACTAATGTTCTCGATCTTCCTCCTACAACTTCAGGAAGGTAAAATCCGTCGTCTTCAATCAGCTCCACTGCACCTTCAGGGAGACAATGACTGATGTCTTTGATCTTTTTCCTGCAACTTCAGGAAGATAAGACTGATGTCTTCGATCTGCTTCACTGCAACTTTAGGAATGCCAGATCTACTTTCTTCAATTTGCTCCACTGCAACTTCAGGGAGGTCAAGCTGATGTCTTTGATCTTCTTCCTGCAACTTCAGGAAGGTAAGATCTGCTATCTTCAATCTGCTTCACTGCAAACTCAGGGATGCCAGACTGATGACTTCGATCTGCTTCCTGCAACTTCAGGAATGCCAGATCTGCTGTCTTCGATCTGCTCCACTGCAAACTCAGGGAGACAAGATCTACTATCTTCAATCTGCTCCACTGCAAACTCAGGGATGCCAGACTGATGTCTTCGATCTGCTTCACTGCAACCTCAGGAAGACACGATCTGCTATCTTCAATCTGCTCCACTACAAACTCAGGGATGCTAGACCGATGTCTTCGATCTGCTTCCTGCAACTTCAGGAATGCCAAATCTGCTATCTTTTAGCTTGCTCTACTGCAAACTCAGAGAACTAAAGCTAACGTCTTCGATCTTCTTCTTGCAACTTCAGGAAGGTAAGATCTGTTGTCTTCAATCTGCCCCACTGCAACTTCAGAAAGACAAGACTGAAAGTGACCATTTACCCTACTACATCATCATATGACCTGTAGAATGGGTATATGCTTATGCCAAATGATTAGGATGCCGTGATCGAAATGAGTCAAATGCTCCTATTCAGACATGCTATGATATGTGAATGTAAAAATGATATGAGTATGATTCCTACTCAAGGTGTTATCACTCATTTATTCGTCAAGGTTTCATCTTCGTTCCCCTTGAAGTATCATTTTCTTAAATAATTTGCCCCATGGAAATTTTAGGGCCCATTCTTCTTGAACCTTGGGGACACGGGGCGTATATCACCTTCAAACGTCCCACTAGGAATCAAAACTTTTTCGGCCTGTCCTTCCTACAATCTAAGGATTTGTTTCAACGCCAATTCATTCTACCCTCTTTCAGGAGTTTTGAATTTTCCCCACCAACTTGGTCTGTCATGCCATTCTCCGAATGACCAGCTGACATTGCTTTCTTTCGTCATAACAACTCTTTATTCTGTCTAATTACCAATTGGACAAAGAATTCAGAGAAATAGTCTCCATTAAGACTCTTATTTTTCAAATATTTCCAATCTATGTACATGGAAATTCTAAACAATTGTCATGTTTCAGTTTCTTGTTTTATCTAGAAATTTCCAAAGTAATATGTAGAACTTCTTTTGTGAAATTATTAGTTCATCAATCATTATTTCAATGCAACATGCTTATGAATAATGGGTAACAAATAAATTGATTTCAAAGAGAGTTAAATGAATTATAAAAAATACAAAGGAAATTAACTGGGAACATATCTTTGAGAAGAAAAAGAATCCAAAGATAGTAAAATGAATAGGACAAAGATCAGATGCCCTAGATATCACAGATTGGGCCTCTATATACAAACTTCATGAAGACTGCTTTGAGCTTAACATGTGTTTAGAAGACCCAAAGTACTTTGTTGATGCCCCGATATGTAACATACTTCATTTCTTATTGATTCAAGTATAGCAAGATCACTGCATGTCCATTCAGAATTTGAGCTGCCCTTTTCGGGATTTCAACTCAAAACCCCTTTGGTCTCAAGGCGCCCTTTGCTGGTTTTCGCCTTGGCCTCTCCCTTTTTTTTTAGAAGTCTCAAAGCGCCCTTTGCGGGTTTTCACCTTGGCCTCTTCTCCTTTTTAAGCAAAATACTTTTTGACTGAATCTGAGTTCACAGGATTGGGTAAGCTTTTCCCATCCATTTCAGTCAGAATCAGTGCACCTCCAGAGAAAGCTTTCTTCACCACATATGGTCCTTCCCAATTCGGCATCCATTTTTCTCTGAAATCCTTTTGTATGGGAAGGATATTTTTCAATACAAGGTCCCCCTCGTGAAACTCTCTTGGGCGGACTTTTTTATCATAGGCTCGCATCATTCATTTTTGGTACATCTGGCCATGACGAATAGCCCTTAGCCTCTTTTCTTCAATTAAGTTCAACTGATCATATCGAGCCTAGATCCATTCAGCTTTATCCAACTTTATTTCTGATAAAACTCGAAGAGAAGGTATTTCCACTTCAATAGGTAGAACTGCCTCCATCCCATAGACCAATGAGAAAAGAGTTGCCATAGTAGAAGTTCTGACGGACGTCCGATAAGCATAGAGTGAAAACGGTAGTTTCTCATGCCAATCCTTATAAGTCTCAGTCATTTTTCCTACTATCTTCTTGATATTTTTATTGGCCACTTCCACTGCCCCATTCATTTTTGGATGATACGGAGATGAGTTCTGGTGTTTGATGTTGAATTGACTACAAACTTCTGCTATCGTGCTATTGTTCAAGTTTAGTGCGTTGTCTGATATGATCCTCTCAGGCATTCCATATCGACAAATGATCTCCTTCTTCAAGAATCGACTAATCACGACTTAGTAACGCTAGCGTATGAAGCAGCCTCTACCCATTTCGTGAAGTAGTCAATTACCACAAAGATGAATCGATGCCCATTCAAAGCTTTCGGTGAGATCGACCCAATGACATCCATGCCCCACATGGAAAAAGGCCATGGAGAAGTCATAACATGCAAAGGTGATGGTGGTACATGAATTTTGTCTCCATAAATTTGGCATTTATGACATATCTTGGCATAGTTGATACAATCACCTTCCATGATGGACCAATAATATCCAAATCTCATTATCTGTCTGGACATTGTGAATCCATTAGCGTGTGTTCCACAAACACCCTCATGAACTTCCTCTAGGATTTTCCTAACTTCAACAGCATCAACGCATCTCAATAGTACTTGATCTTTTCTCCTTTTGTACAAGATATCCCCATCTAAAACATAGTCAGAGGCCAATCTTCTTAATGTCCTTTTATCATTCTCAGTTGCATGCTTCGGGTATTCACGATTTTTTACGTATCGCAATACATCATGATACCAAGGGTAGTCATCTCTTTCCTCCTCTTCCATGTTATAACAATGAGCTGGAACTTTGAAAATACTCATCTGAACAGGTCTCATATCCTCTGGTCTGTTTACATTGATCATAGAAGCCAAGGTTGCCAAAGCATCTGCCATCTGATTTTCATCACGTGGGAGATGATTAAAAGTGATGTCGTCAAACTCCTCAATCAATCCCAAAACTATCTTTCGATAATCGATCAGTTTGGGATCTCTGGTCTCCCATTCACCTTTAAGCTGGTAAATCACTAGTGCAGAATCTCCATATACCTCTAGCACTCTAATTTTACACTTTATAGCTGCTCGAATGCCCATGATGCACGCTTCATACTCTGCCATGTTATTTGTGCAATCAAAATCCAATTTGCATGTGAATGGGTAATGATCACCACTAGGGGATACCAAGATTGCCCCAATTCCATTTTCCACAGCATTTGACGCTCCATCAAAATTTAGCTTCCATGGATGCTCTTCAGCAGTTGCCACATACATTAGCTCTTCGTTGGGGAAATCAAAGCTCAATGGTTCATAATCCTCCAAGGCCCTGCTGGCCAGAAATTCCGCTATTGCGCTCCCTTTTATAGGCTTTTGGTTCACATAGACTATATCGAATTCAGACAGTAAAATCTGCCACCTTGCCATCCTTCCATTCAAAGCAGTTGACTCCATCATATACTTTAACGGATCAAGCTTCGAAATTAACCAGGTTGTATGATATAGCATGTACTGCCTCAATCTCCGAGTTGTCCAAATCAAGGCACAACACAATTTCTCAATCGACGAATATCTCATTTCACATTCAGTGAACTTTTTACTGAGATAGTATACCGCCTTTTCTTTTCTTCCTGACTTATCGTGTTGACCAAGCACACACCCCATGAAGTTATTGAATACTGTCAAGTACAGTATCAATAGTCTATCTGGAGTAGGCGGAGATAGTACTAGGGCATTTGACAGATATTGTTTGACTTTGTCAAAAGCTTTCTGGCATTCATCATCCCATACACCTTGGTTGTGTTTCTTAAGAAGATGAAATATGGGATCACATTTCTCAGTTAATTGTGAAATAAACCGAGCAATGTAATTTAACCTTCCAAGAAAACATCGGACTTCCTTTTGAGTGCGCAGTGGAGGAAATTCTTGTATAGCTTTGACCTTATTTGAGTCAACTTCGATTCCTCTCTCACTGACTACGAAACCCAGTAACTTCCCTGACCGAGCTCCGAAAGTACACTTTGTCGGGTTGAGCTTCAATTGAAATTTTCTCAATCTCAAAAACAACTTCTTCAAAACTTCTATGTGCTCTTTTTGTGTTCGAGATTTGGCGATCATGTCATCAACATATACTTCAATCTCTTTATGCATCATGTCATGGAATAAACTTACCATGGCCATTTGATATGTTTCTCCAACATTATTCAGCCCGAATGGCATTACCTTATAACAAAAGGTACCCCACAATGTTATGAAAGTAGTTTTCTCCATATCCTCAGGATGCATCTTGATCTGATTGTATCCCGAAAAACCATCCATGAAAGAAAACAATGAGTATCCCGCCGTATTATCCACCAATGTGTCAATATGAGGCAAAGGGAAATTATCCTTTGGGCTGGCTTTATTTAAGTCTCGATAGTCTACAAACATACGAACCTTTCCATCCTTCTTAGGGACAGGAACGATATTGGCAACCCACTCTGAATATTTGACCACTTGTAGAAAACCAAAGATCAAACCAAGCTTTCTTGACTTCCTCCTTTATTTTCAACATCACATCAGGCCTCATCCTTCGTAACTTTTGCTGAACTGGATTGCACTCTTCTCTTATGGGAAGGCGATGTACTACAATATCAGTACTTAGCCCAGGTATATCCTGGTATGACCATGCAAAGAGGTCCTTGAATTCCCATAGTAACTCAACAAGGTATTGTTTCGTCTCCTTAGCTATGCGAGTTCCAATTTTCACCACCTTTCCTTCCTCTAAGGCTATGTTCTCTACCTCCTCTTCATGGGGTAAAATTTGTTTCTCCTCTTGCTTTACCATTCTTAACAAGTCTGGAGACAAGTCACAATCTCTGTCACCTTCAAAATCCTGAGATTCTTCTAAACACATGTCTTGCTCAAAATGGACCTCTGAATCTGTGGCATCGTTGCTCATGTCATTGATATCTAGGGACCTGTGGTGGGCACCAAAGAATGTACAAAGAACAAATGAATTCGAGAACAACTATTTACATGGTATGAATGAGAATAAAAAAAATTAGAATGAAATTAGAAGATCAAAAGAATGAAAGAATATTTGCCAAAATTGATCATTAAAGATGTATTTTATTGAAACGAAAGATGTCTGAACATGAGCCTATTTCACAAAAGAAATCTTATTGTTCCTAGGCTTAAAAACAACAAGCGCGTTCTGAATATTACTCTGTATAATCTCTAAAAACTACAAGAAGTTCCTCTGCAGTCCAATTGTTCAAAACGCTTCCAGGTTCATAAGGGCGAATGCCCAACAAGTTTCTTTGCCCAGTTTCTTCCTCGTGTATGGCATTGACGTGAAGATTTTCCAATAATCCTCTTTCCGGGTGAATTATCCCTCCTGATACAAAAGTCTGGGATGTGTGGGGGAATATCATTGATTCCCACTTGACTTCTTCCCCATTCAACCGTGCCCTTCTTCTCTCTTGCTTCTTCTCTATTTCCTTCCTCCTTTGTCTAACATCTAGCCTGAAACCCAAGCTAAAATGGTCTCTCTTCTCTTTCAGCATTGGAACTTGAATCTCTCCTTGAAAATGTCTGCCCAGTCCTTTTCCCGGTAAGGCTCCTTTCCCGATCATCATTTGCATGCCCATTCTCGTAGTCCTAGATATCTTAGGCACTGGAACTTCATTTCTTTCCAAAATGAATGTTGCATTGACGAACTCTAAAGATCGAAAAGAACACTCAGTGGCATCCTCATTTGCCTCTACATATGACGCGTCATTGGTAACAATTGCTATGATGTCCTCTTCTGCATTTACAGTCACTAGTCGACCTTCTGTTACCAATTTCAATTTTTGATGCAATGATGAGGGTACTGCCCCTGCTGAATGAATCCAAGGTCTTCCCAATAAGCAATTGTAGGAAGGCTTAATATCCATCACCAGAAAGTCCACTTCATATGTGTTTGGTCCAATCAACAATGGTATGTCAATCCTTCCCATCACCCTTCTCTCGGTGCCATCAAATGCTCTCACTATGTTCTGGCATGTCTTCATGTTAGAACTATCTATCGGTAATCTTTTCAGCGTAGACAGTGGTAAGATATTCAAAGCCGATCTATTATCGATTAGCACGCTCGGTAGAGTATATCCTTTACAACGAGTAGTGATGTGCAAAGCCTTAGTCGATCCCATACCCCCAGGTGGAATTTCATCGTCACTGAAGTAAATAAAGTTGTCAGCACTTATGTTACTAACCAGACGATGAAGTTTGTTGACGGATATATCCTTAGTAACATAGGTTTCATTCAGCACTTTCATCAATGCCTCGCGATGCACTTCTGAACTTAAAAGCAAAGCTAGCACTGATATGCGAGCTAGTTGTTTGTGCAATTGTTCTACCACACTGTATTCACTATGCTTCAAGAATTTTAGAAATTTTTTAGCCTCTTCTTCTTTCACTAGTTCATTGATAAGGGCCTCAGGTCCTTTCTCTTGTTCAACTACTATAGTCTTTGATTTCACAGGCACAGTTCTGACGTTTACCGAGTCGTAACGCTTTCCACTTCGTGTGTAGGATCCTTCACTTTGGGCCTCCTTAGGAGTGTTAGCTAAATTTTTCACTCCTGGTATTGTCACATTGCAGTCGTAATTCCAAGGTACCATTTTGTTATCCTTGTAAGGAAAGGAAACAGGTTTCTGGATTAAGACTTTGGGCACGATTTGTACTCCGCCTTCTGTGTTTCTTGGTCGAGAAATGATGATCCTCAGATAATTGACTTTTTGATTTGTCAACTCTCCTTTTGTCATGCATATGTTTCCCTCCTCTGAGCATTCTTCGTAAAATTCCAATTCCTTATTATCCATAAGGCTTTGTACCAATACCATGAATTTAGCACATTCCTGGATATCGTGCCCTTCTGCCTTGTGGAACTCGCAGTAGTCCCTTATTCCTTCGTATCTTTCAATAGAATTTGATTCTATCAATCCTCTTCTAACCATTTCTCTCCAGATTATTCTCAACGGGGTCTTTATCTCTGCAATATCCTCCTTGATCTTTCTCATGACCTTTTCACCGATTGCGTTTATCCCCTTATCCCCATGGTTAGGTAATGGGTTCTCCGCACTAGGTGTATCATCGAACTTCACAATCCCCATCTTGATGAGCCTCTCTACTACCTTTTTGAAGGCAGTGCAATTTTCTATTGAATGCCCCGATATTCCCGTGTGGTAGTCACATTGAGCATTTGAATCATACCATTTTGGATATGGGGGCTGTAGCGGTTTCAGATAAAATGGAGACACTACGTGCGCCTCAAATAAACTTTGATATAGCTCCTTATACGTCATTGGGATTGACGTAAATTGGAGATTTTTCGAATTTTACCTTGTGCCTGATTCTTGTCTTGTCGACCCTTGTTGCCCAGCCGTAATTACCTTTGGCTAGCTAACAGTGATTGCCTTCGAGTACCCTTTGTTGTATGTACTCGTATTATTTACCTCGTTATCTTTTTTCTAGGAGCATACCTTTTAGTGGTTTCTCCTGCTTCAATCTTGCCACCCCTTATGGCATTTTTAATCATTTCTCCTACCATCGCTATATCCGCAAAGCTCTTAGTAGTACTTCCTATCATGTGGGTGTTGAATGGAGCCTTCAAGGTATTGATAAAAAGTATTGTGGTTTCCTTTTCTAGGAGTGGTGGCTGAACTTGCATAGCAACCTCCCTCCATCTTTGCGCATACTGCATAAAGCTTTCATTTGGCTTCTTCTCCATATTTTGCAAGGTAATTCTATCAGGCGTCATGTCTGTGACATGATTGTATTGCTTCATGAAGGCTTGGGCCAGATCTCTCCAGGAGCTAATCCTAGCACGGCTGAGTTGATTGTACCACACGGGCCGCCCCACTAAATCGTCTTGGAAACAATGAATCAAGAGCTGATCATTGTTAACGTGCTATCATCCGCCTACGTAACATAGTGATATGGGCTTGTAGCACCGGTCCCATTGTACTTCTCAAATTACGGCATTTTGAACTTATGAGGAAGTACCAAATCTGGAACCAAGCTCAAGTCTTTAGCATCAATTCCGTGGTGATTGTCAGCATTTTCTAAAGCCTTGAACTTTTTTTCCAACCACCTACAGTGATCTTCTAACAGCCTTGAAGATTTAGTTCTTATCCCCACCCTTTCTGCTATATCTAAGTCAGGGATAACAAGATTAGCAGGATTATCTCCCGGGTTGGATCCTGTGCCAACTTGGAAATTCATGGGCACTCCAGCATTATTTTGCCCTTGTTGAGGCCTTATCGTGACAGATGACCTTCGGGGATATTCCTCAGGTTGTGTTTGCACATGCGATGGGGTGAAACCTCGAGGAAAGTCCTCATTATCTTCAGCATTAATTATGGGACCCTTTCCTTTGTCCATTGCCCCGTTCAGCATCTGGCCCATTTGGGCCATCATGTTCCTTTGAGCTTCCAACATTTGGTCTCTCATCTCTTGTTGGAGTTTTGCTAATTGCTCTTGCATCTGGTCTTGCATGTCTCTTTGAAATTGTTCAAGTCTTTGATCCATTTTCTTTGTCTTGGCACGTATACTGTAATGGTGTTCAGTTTCCAGATTTTCCTCATCTCTCTCTCTCTCTTCTTCTCTGTAATTTCAACTAATTAGGCCCTCTCTCTATGGACTTAAATGCATATGATGTGATGTAATGCAAATGCATGAATGCAAGGAGGCATCGATTCAGATTCAACTTCATTTTAGAAAACTTTATTAGAAAACAAAATCCTTTACATAAAATGGACTAAAAATATGCTTTCGCCCTAAGGCCCAAAGTTTTGATTTTCCCAAACAACAAGGCTAACTCTTGACCACGATCTGACTGTAGCTCATGCTTCGTGCTCAATGTATCAGCCTGTACTGCCAAAGTCTGTAGGTGATCAGCTACCTCTCGAATTTGGACTATTGCTTCACCCATGAGATAATCCCGATTTCTAACTTGGTCATGAGAATGGTGGAGCTCTTCCTTCCAATGCCCTTCTCTTGCTTCAAGAAGCTCGATCCGGAGTTCACAATTCTGCAATGCTGATTCTAATCTTTCAATCTTACCCTTCATTTCCTCAATCTTGTTTAGACTTGACTTTAGCTCGTTTGCAGAATTACAGCTTCGATAATGGTGAAGAGACCGTCCCAGTTAAGTCACTTTAGCTTTTAATCCACTCTTTTCCTTTTGGCTTTCTGCTAAACTCTTTTCTAGGGCCTCGTTTCGCATCTGCATCTCTAGGAACTTCCTTTCCCAATGGTCAGCTTTGGCTTTTTCCTCTCGAATCTCCTGCTGCCACTGTTCCGAAGTCTTCCCCAATCCGACATTTTTCATTGATAGACGCAGCTTCTTATACTCTGTCTTTAGGCTGTCCAAGTCTTCCTCGACCCTTTTCTTCCCTTTTCTTAACTTATCAGCCTCCAGTTTCTGAACATCCACGTCTAACCTTAGATACGTTTTCTCTTCTTCCAACTTCTCTATTCTCTTTCCAAGCTCTGAACTCATCTTTTCGAAATCTTGTTTCACAATCTCTAACTCTGATGGGACCACTTGCAAGCATTCCTCTCTTGATCGGGCACCTTCTGGATTCAGCTCGGGGATGTTATCATTAATCCTTCTAATCCTCTATCCACTGTAATTCTGGGTCGTCATTAGGCCTACGGGATAATCTCTTCATCCTACGAATCTGATTCCAAGCACCAGAAATCTCCTTAATCCTCTTCTTATAGTTGTCCCCTCTGTATGAGAACTCACACTGAGCTAGCCCATATGTTGCTGGTACGAATTGTCTTGATCCATATTGCCTTAGCATGAGCAATGGAGCATACCCAACGGCTCCCCAAATTCCCAATAAAAGTACCCAGTCGAAACTCCCACATCGATAAAGAATTTCATCGGGAATCATCCAAGGAGCTCTCCACTCGATGTCTTCCTCTTGAAGGTTTTGAAGAAGCGCCATCCAATTTCCCTCAGACACGACCTCTCTCCTTGGTGTAGCCACTATCTCTTTCAATGGAGAATAGTTCTCAGAGAAAACCCGATAAGAAACTTTCTCCACCTTCCAGAAATGACTGTGGAACCAAGCTAATAATAATTGCACGCATCCAATGAACCTACCCTCACCTGCTCTTCAACATGCATTCAAAGATCTGAACGTCTCGGCTAAGATCGTAGGCACAGGCGTGACCCCTTTGTCAAGTCGATCGAATAGATCAGTAACTACTTCATCTACATGTCTTAGAGCTTTAGGGAAAATTACCAAACCGTAAATACACAAGGAAAAGACGTCGATCTTCTTCTTTACATCTGGATGTGTTAGGATCAGGTCCCTCAAACTCACCCAAGGTATGCATTTACCCTCACCTTTCTCTTGAATTCTGGATGCAACCCACTGTTCACTAATCCCCGTGTTATTCATTAACTTCTTCACAAAAGTTGGGACATTAGCAGCCCTAGAATAAGCTTTGTCGACTTGGATCCTTGAACAGCGAAGCAAGGTTGTATATTCCTCCACCCTGGGCACCAAATCTACTTTCCTGAAAGTGAAACAGCTATAGGCAGAGTTCTAAAACTGAGTCATAGCCCGGAACAGATGCTTATCTACCTTAATGTCGAGTAAATAGGGTAGATCTCCATAATCACGATAAAATAGCTGCTTAGCTTCATCATCCCACTGGGTCCAAATTTCTTTCAACTCTCCGAACTCATTTTGCGTAATACTAATACGAGTGAAATTCCATAGTTTAGACACATACCCGTCAGCCAAGCTGTTCCCCTTCTCTAATTGCGTTTGCTCTGACCATATTCGGACGGTTGCATTGTCTTCCACTTTATCAAGGAACTCGTTCTTCATAACCAGCTTTCTAACTTGAAAATTGACCGTGAATCGATTCCTCTTTAAAATAGGAAATGACATGCACCAAAAATAAATCACAAAGTTAGTACCATGGGATAAAATATAAAGCAAATAAAACACCTATCTGGGTAACCACTAAGGCTTAGCATAGTTCTACTTAGGGTGAGTCCTTATGTTTTCTACGTGTGGTTTAGCTCTAAATTCGAGGTACCCGAACCAGTAGATTCCTCGATCCTCACCCATTATAGGCTCATACGGACCGAGTTCGGTTCAGGGGAATACATTTCCCTATGGCTATGCGGAAGTGAAAACTTCATGAAGACATAGGTACAGATGTACCCCGGAAGCAATCCACTAGCCCATGTGGAGGTGAAAACCTCACGAAGGCATAGTTTCTCACTCCCACTTAAGGGTGCGACCACAACGGTAATGCAATGCAATGCAGAGATATTTTATAAAAATAGAACCACATGCAATAAAAAGGATCATGGTTTTTTTTCAAATCAAATTTTTAAATTTGGACAAAAGGACAAGAAATAATCAATTTTACGGCTTGACTCTCTTATTGATCCCCAGCGGAGTCGCCAAGCAGTCGAAACTATTTTTTTATTTTTTTTATAAAAAAACGAGGGTCAACTTTTAAAAAAAAATGAAAACGGGAGTCGCCACCAATCCCTTTTTGCTTAGGTGTGATTGGATCACCTTATAAAACATTTTATTTCAAAACATTGATTTTCGTCCACGAAATATAAGAAAATAGGTTCAGGAGTCGATTACGTACGAGGAAGGGTTAGCACCCTCGTGACGCCCAAAATTTGGTACCTAATTGATAATCTCATGTCCTAATGTCGAAATTTTGAAAAATTTAAAAAGAATACGATCCTTCTATTTGAAAGAAAACCAAGACTTACCTATCTCAAAGAAATAAAATGCTATACCCAATAAGTTAGGATGTAACATCTCATGACCTCGAAACTAGGCTCGCCTTTATTTTTAAAAAATTCTTACCTCGAGACACAAAACATCATATCCAATAAGTTAGGGTACAACGTTTTGGATTCCTGAGAATAAGTTTTAATTTGAAATTTATATGTTTAAGAAAAGGATACTTGACACCTTAAGTTCCACGAGAAAAATTAAAACCCAGTAAGATAGGGTATAATTTCTCTCGAAGTCCCCAAATATCATATATCGCTTTTTTTTTTTTAAATATTTGAATAAAATGCATCAATTCAAAAAGTGTTTTTATAAAACAATGGTTTGAGTAAAATGTGGCATATATATATATATATATATATATTACAAAACATCAATTCCAAATAGCAATTCTTCACTATTACAAATCATATTAAAAATTATAGACAATTAACGAAAGACTAATGTGACATGGCAAATGATATATATAATAAATGGACTATGCTAAAACAATATTAAGCAAATAAAAGAACATAATAAACGAATACAAGATATAAAATAAGCAACAACAATTAAGAATCTATATGAAACATAATAATTCGAGAAATGAATATTAAATTCTACAAACAAGATCAAATATGAAAAGTAAATCAATAATATATTTAAACACTGAATTATGACAAAAAAAATGATAACTTTTTAAAACAATTAATATGTACAAACAATATATCTTAAATGAATAATATAAAAACTTAGAGCATATATATATAAAAAAAAATATATACGGATACTTATAATAAATTTAATAATTTAATACATATATAAATGACAATATATAATAAAACGATTAATAAATAAGATATAATAATTTCAAATAAATATATATAAAGATTACATATATAATATAAACAATATAAATAAAATATGTTATACTATATAAATAAATTTTATACAAAAAAATTGATATAATATAATACTAGATAATATACAAAATTTTAAAAAAATAATACAATAACTAATATATAAATTATAAAATAATATGTAGTATATATAGATAATTGAACTAAATAAAATAATAAATAGAAATAATTTAATATTTATAAAAAAAATATGTATTTAAGAAAAACAATACACAAAAATTTTATACTATTAATGTAACACCCCAAACCCGGCCCAAACACTACAGCCGGCTCTGGCATGCCACTCAAAAGAGTTTTGTAAAAGATGTCGCAATCTTCGGGAAATATTTTTCTTGTATTTAATCTTTTATTCGGGAAAACTTAATAACTTGATAAGTTTAAATAATATATAAATTTCACTTGTTGTTTTATGAATAAAAACCAAAATCTTAATACATGCCTTAGTTTAGTTAAAGTTTAAATGTCAATAATGAAAGCCCAAAATAAAACCCAAAACAAAGTATAATAGTCTAGTGGCCCATGGCCTTATTACAACGAAACTTAAAACCCACTTAAGATAAATTTCTTAAAAATAAATAAGTGAAGTCTTTTTGTTGAATCCTCAATGCTCACACATGGCCACCCCGCTCTCTCTCCTCCCGGTCCGATGCACTAAGTGTCACCTGAATGGTTAAAATAATTGGGTGAGTCACGAAACTCGATGTGCAACCCTCATGCACCATCGATTGGGCCTTAGCCCACAAATCAACAAATAAAACATAATTTAGCAAATAACCTACATAACCCAACCCAATCCTAGGTTTCCATCCGCTACACACCACCCTTACCGCCAAGCACACCATTGGGGTTTTCTATAATCAACCCACACCGCTACACACCATCGATAGCGGACATGCCGCAGCTTAGTCCGCTCATCGTCAAAGTTGTGATAGAGTCACCAGCTGAAATGGCATAAGCCACGTAAAGCAGTTGTGACAAAGTCACCAGGTGAAATGGCATAAGCCACCGAGCAGATCACTTCCCTTTCATCATTCACCCAACCCCAAGCATACAGAGAGACATCGGCATACAAAGCATATTACTAAAGAAGGACAGAAATCACTAACCTGATGATTAGCCTTTACCCTCCTCGGGTTTTAAATCATAATGCCGGGTTTTCGGCATTTAACAAAGTATAGCAAATTTATACATATATATATATATATATATAGCACCCAATCTAATAGTGGGAAAGGTTACACACCTGATTAATGTCGATACCCTTGCTAAACCGATCTATAACTTTGCTCAAAAAGCCAGAAAGATGTGAAAATAGGGCCTCTCCTACAATCGGCCAAGGGTTAATAGATACCCGATTTTACACTTTGAAACTAATAGATTCCTCTTACCTTGAAATCCCGAAAGTAACACAATTCGAGTGTTACCGAACTATAACTTAGAGATCTATGCGATTGGCCCCACTTCGCATCCCTAATGCCGAAAAATAAGAGAGAAATAAGAGATTAGTTCTAAATAGCCATTCGGCTAGGGATTTTGAAAAGCCGAAAAAACATTGAAATCCCGAAATCAACACTTACCTATTGCTTCCTTCAAAATTTGGCACAAACAAGCTCTGCTAAAGAAGATTCGGCAACTTTAGGAGGTGAGATCTTAGTGATTTCGGCTTTTATAAGAACAAAGAATTGGAAAAATAAAAGCAAGGAATGGGTAGAGAGATTCGGCCAAAAGAAAAGAATAGCGAGGTTTCACAATTGAGACTTCAAGAGCTTTGATTTACATCGAAAAAGAAAAAAGAGAGAAGAACAAGAATGGAGTAGGAATTTCGGCAGAGAAAAAAGAGAAGAATAATGAGAACTTGCTAGCAATTTCGGCACATACACCTTAAGCCAAAACCGAATGCCCCTTTCTTTTCAAATTCTTCAAAGTTTTGGCTAGCATTAAACACTTAAAGATGGCTCCTATCTTTGATCTATCATCTCCTCAAAAATAGCCTTTATCTGCTTATTATCCACACAATAAAATCCCTAAAATTTAGCCTTGTGCCGTCCCCCCTTGCTCATTTAAATGCCGAATTTTAGCCCTAAAACTTGGGCTTCAAGCAACCATAATTTGGGCCTTCCTCATGCACAAGTGACACCAACTCCTCTTCCTCCTAGTAGCACCATTTCCTCTGGGCCACAAGCCCAAAATGCTTATTAAACTACTAAAACTTCAATTTAAACCCCTAGAGTGTTTGGACAAAATATTTAAAACGAGGCCTCAGCCCAATGTGAGCCCCATTTGTACCTCAAACTCTCAAATTAATATTTTAAGCACACAAAATGTACAAGCCCATAAATTTAGGATGTTACAATTAATGAATTAATATATAGATAGTAAAAAAATAATATAGAATTTTTAATATGATAAAACAATTTAATATAATGTTAAAATAATTTAAAAATAAAATAAAATAAAAAGGTTTAAAAAAATAAACAAAAAATAGGAATTAAACAAAAATAAAAATAAATGTAAAAGGACTAAATTAAAACGCGCGTCACACTGTAGGGACCCATTAGGCAATTATGCCATATCTCCTAAACGGCACTGCTCATTATCACCCTTAAATAGCCCGAGGACTAAATTGAAAGGAAATACAGATCTCGTAGCTAATTTAAAAATAAAAATAAATTCAATTAGGACGAAATTATAATTAATAAAACTGCGGAGGGACTAAAATGGCAAATTACCCTTTGTATAAAAAGCGCGGATCCTGCCCGGGTTTTTGGGTCAACGCGCGGATCTAGCCTTAAAACAACGTCGTTTTGGCCTTTAAAGGTAACCCCCAAAATGGCGTCGTACAGGTATCCTATATAAACTAAAAATCAATCAAAAAAATCATTTTTAACATTCCTTAAGAAAAACAAATCAGAGGCCCCCAAAAATTCTCTCTGGCATTCGGCCTAAGGCCAGAATCTGGCCAAGGCTCCGTCACACGCGCCACCATATCCGGTGGCCAGAGGCTCGAAACTCCGTTTTTTTAAAGCCGATTGAAAGGTAAACTCTTTTCTTTGTTTATAAGCGAAAATAAAACGAAGAAAAGAAAAAAAAAGAATAGTATTATTGAAAATCACCTTCTGTATTTCGAAGATTTTGCTCTTTTATTTCTATTTTTTTTTTGCCTGGTGTATATCTGTCTCTCTGTATATCTTTACAGATTATTTTGGGGGTTTTTATAACCCGAGAAAAAAAATTAAAAAAAAGGAAATACACAGATTTTGCCATTTTGCTGCTTTTCTTTCCTTTTTGCAGGCGACCGATAAGGATCTCGGTGGTGACTGGGCACGACTCACGCTAACTGCGGCGCGACTGGGGCTAGGCTGATGTTGGGGCTGCGGTGCAGTGGAATCCTTAGGGTTTCCTACGTCCGAAAATTGTTTGGGCCATTGGGCCATAGGTTGGGTTAGGGTAGGATTGGGTCTGAGGGTGTAATGGGCTTCGGGTTGTAATTTGGGTTGTCTGTTTTAGTGTTTTGTAATTCGGGTCATGAGTGCATTTGGGCCTTTGTAATCTGGACTTTAAAAATGGACATTTGGTATTTTTTTTTTTCTGAATGATATGGGCCCAGGCAATAATGGGCTATTACAAGCTGCTTCACCCACTTTTACCACATCCCTTATTCTATATATGATGGATGATCTCAAATGTAACATTCCTCACTTGTCTCAATGGTTGGTATGACTAAGAGATGCCACCAGAGCATGTATAAAGAAGAAATCTCGATTTTATTTAAGAGTTAAAATTTTAAAATATTTTATAAAATATTTAAAAATGTTTTAGACAAATTGAAAGTTTTAAAAATAATTTTAAAAATTTTAGAAATGATTCATAGTTGACCAAATGTGATCGGAACCTAACACGGGCCTCAAAGGGTCAAAACAACTTAAAATAGTGTAGGGCTGCAACAGTGACATGACATTGCCATGTGACTTACTAAGTAACAAAGTTGTGACGTGAGGAATGCATAGGTTCGATGTTGACTGAAGTCGCGACGTTGCAAACCCGTGGTCGTGACGTGACTCACTGAGTACGCTCAAAACACCTAAAAATAACTCTAAAAGATCCTTAAACACCATTAAATCATAACTCATGATTCCAAATAATTTAAAAACTTTTATAAATCATATTTAATCATAGTCATAAACATGTTCAAACCAATTTATAACTCAAGAACTTGTCTTATCCTTTTAAGGAGGTTACAAACAACACTTGATTTTACAAATCCAAATACTTCTAAACACTTATGATAATATAAGTCTCTATGTGCATGCCAATAACCTATATAAATAACATTCAATAATTAAAGAACAACCTTAAAAACTTGATGGGTGATGCAATACTCCCGAAAAAAAGCTTCAAGCTTCTCGGACAAGGTCCTTTTCCTATGTGTTTTAAACAACTAACGCTTGAGCTTTAAAAACTCATCAAGTAGCAAATGATAAACCTACTTATCCTATTCTTTATTAATGTTGAGTCCCTTTAAGCATATCATATAAGATTCAGTTAAGCGCATTCTATTGTCACTAATCAATTCATTTAAATTAATTGAATTATGGGGCTCAACTTAAATTTTAATGATTATTAGGCAATAGCTTATGAAAAGTTCGTATGAGGATTACTATCTCTCGTAATTCTTTAAAACATTTGTTTATTAGCTTTTCAAAACATGCATATACATTTATTTCTAATTTAGGGTGCTTATTTTCTATTAGAGTCATCCATTTCATTTTCATTTCCTTAATTAGGACATACATTATTAGATTTATCAATATAAATTCTCATTTGCTTGCCCATTCATTTACCTTATTTTCATACATGTTAGTTATAAAACATTTAGCTCATGATCCTTATTCTTGCTTTTAGCCATATATAGTCACATTTAAATTTGATGATTAACATTTAATCAATTTTCGTCCATAGTAAAATCTAGTAAAACAGACTCGGATACACGGGACTCTTCCACCACACCAATGAGCACAGAAGTGCGAAATTGTAAAGTAGCGTAAAACATCCTTCCACAACACCAAAGATCTCATAAGAGCATAAACTACACCACACCTAGATGCACATAAGTCCGAAACCACCGATGGAACTCCAACATGTTATATCCCTTAATTGGCATGCCAACCGTATCCTAACATTTCACTAAGTCTACTAGGGCACATTAAAATTATAATTAATATGTATCCATCTAGTCCATTTACACATACATATATGCGTATCATATATGGGCACTTTAAGGCTTTCACATACTTGTGATCAAATTCATATTAATAAAGACCTTATGAGTATGGTCATTTTTCATATGTAGACACCATAGGTGTTTTGCATTTAGAAACACATTTCCACATTTATTTAGGCCTTATACACGTATTTGTTCCATTTAATAATTCCAATTTGTGTAGAGTCATGTTTTTATTGTTCTTTATCTTTCAAGACAAAATATTCTACTTGAGTAAAAGTCACAAAATTGTTTATTTCTCAATTCACAAAATTCAAAATCAATATTCGTTTGATGTTTTAGAAACTAGACTCTTGAACCTTTTAATCACAAATTTTTTGGAATTTATGCTCTTGTATACACATGATAGAAAATTTTTAAAGTCAAGATAGAGTTGCTGCCAATCAACTTTGACCTCTTTTCACTCAAAAATATTTTTCTTCTATTTTGAAATTTGGATGAATTCGCCATTTGTTTTGTTAGAAACTAGGCTCAATAAGATTCTCAAAAATATAAAACTCATTATCTAATCCATTTTATACAATTTTTAACAAAGTTTCAAAGTTAAAACAAGGTATGCTGCCAAGTGTTTCCACCTTCCCTCACTTAAATAGATTTATCTCTTATTGTATAATTCGAATGCAAGTTTCATTTGTTCCAATAAAAACTAGACTCAATAAGATTTCAAACCATATGTGTCTCTAATTCAATTTCTACAATTTTTGGTGAATTTTCAAAGTCACATTACTGTTGTTGTCCAAAACTGTGTTAATCCAAATGTTGTTAATCAAGTCATTCAAGTGACATAAAAAAAACATTCACCCACTAATAACACATTTCATGTTTATTCATATAATAAATCTCATGTTTATTTCACTACCTTCATATTAATAACTTAAATTCGTTACTTTCCTAAACATTTTAGCATAAGAAAACTAAGAGTATCCAAGGATACTTACCTTTTTGAAAGCTCTACAACTCAATCTTGATTCCATAAACTTGACTCCACCCTCATTTAAGCTTGGAAACTCCATTCTCATCATTCAACATATTCCATACCCCACAAATATAACAAATATTAATAACAATTCTTTCCAAGCTTTCTCATAACCAATAAACTCAAATATCTTGTTAGAAGAGTTAGTAAAACACTATTCTTGCCTTGTTGAAGTTTTCTCTCCTAAGCTTCATTTTCTCACACAAAATCCCATCAAACCCTAAGTTGATAATGGTGTTGAAAATGAGTTTAGAAGGTTGTTTCTTAAGAGATTGTAGCAAAATCTCAAGGTGGAAGGTGGGACTTTTTGAAAAAAATAATGGAGAAAATGGAAAGGAAATGGGTAGGAAGAAGATGAAAAGCCATGGGGGGTTGTTGGTTTGCTGGAGAAGAAAAAAAAAAAAGAGGTTGATGGGGTTCTCAATCCATTTAAAAGAATATCAACAAATGGGCCTTGGGTGCATGTCTAACTACTTAAGTTCATATTTGTCAATTTGAGGCTCATTTCCTTAATACGAGGTTCTGACAATCCAAAATAATTCCAAATATCAAATATCATATTTAAATATAATTTTCATAATAAAAGTCTTGAGAGTTGACCAAATAACTCTTTTATGACAAAATTATTTTTTTGTCAATTTTTTTGTACGAAACCTTATTTCTTCACAATTATAGGTGATCATCAATTCCAAATCTCATAATTCACTTATAATCTCTAATATAAAATAAATGAGGGTAAAAATTACATCTTTCCCTTTTCTCACTAAAATTAGAAAATTTGCAATTCAGTACCTATACTTTTTAATTTTTTTCCAATTTGGTCCCAAAAATATTTTTTTCCATACTAATTCATATTACAATTTATTCTCATGTTAAAAGGCAGTTAAACACCTTATTCCTCTTTTTTTCTGAATTTACATTTTAGTACTCAAACTTTTTAAAATTTTCCATTTAGTCATTTCATCACATTATCACCTATAAAATTCTTTTCATCAAATTCCATAATCAAAATCATTTTATCTTCATTAAAATTCTTTTGTTTGAAAAAGTTTCAAATTTTTTCAATAATTCACTATATTCGTTACCAGAATAGTGCCACGTGTCAACCGAAAATTTGGGATATTACATCAAAAGCAACCATAATGTTGTCAATAACAAGTCGACCCAGCACGAAAGCAAATTGTGTAGGTAAGATCAAATTAGGTAAAATGGATTTCAGATGATTAGCCAAGACCTTAAAAATAATCTTATATACTGCATTACAAAGTGCAATGGGTCTTAGATCTTGTATACAGTTTGGCCTATTTTTTGGGGGATAAAGACAATTGTAATATTTTCCAAATTAGGCGAAAACTCACCATAAGCAAGCCACAAGTTGCATTGCATAACAACTCAATTCCAATAGTATCCCAACAACGTTGAAAGAAAGTCGAATTCATGCCATCTAAACCAGAAGCTTTGTCAGGATGCATTTCGAAAATGGCTCTGCTACACTCATTAAAACTAAAAGAGGCTAACAACAGCATTATCTGAGTCATCAACCATAGAATTAAGATATCAAAAATTGTCAAACGCATTATCAATAGAGGCAGAAAATAAATTCTCAAAATAATTTAACACAATATGTGTCATACCATCTTCATAAAAAATAGGTTGATTGCTAGGAACCATAATTAACAAAATATAATTAAGACGCTTACATTTCAATGCTTGATCATGAAATATTTTGTGTTTGCCTCGCCATACTACATCCAAAAAAAATCTTAAATCGTTGGTAGCCAATAAATTGCTTCTTAAACTAAAAGACTATTCATTTTCATTTGGGTTGCTCGAATATCATCTACATTTTCGTAAGCATGTCTCAAACTCTCCAACTGACTTTTAATTGTTGAAGATTGCCTAGAAAAATTATGACTCGTGGTCTTCTGCAACTTAAGAAGTTTAATATTAAAGTTACTGAAGATAACACTAAAATTACTAAAATAGATTCAATTTTAAAAAAAAAAAGATATCTCTTAGGTTTTTATTTATTCTTTTTTGGCCAAATCACTTGTGTAACACCCCTTTACCCTAGTTAACTCAATAACCCGAGCAACGGTTGTCACATTTAGGAATTGAGTCACATAAACATTGATATTTATTTTTACATTTAATTTCAATCATATTAATTTAAGACATTTCAAAACATTTCCAGACATCCCTTACAATTTGGTTTCAATAGAAGGTCATTCAGAACCTTTTTGTGGGCACGACAATGAAAATATGGTGGCCTGAAGTAGAGTTATTGGTACCTATGAAGTTCAATATTAGTCCACATGGGCATTCCGCGATACCAGATTCACAATAATTAATCATGAATACATTATTTCACAATTTTCATGACTTCATTACTCTTTTACATTTATTTCATTCTAGTCCACTATTTAATATTATATTAACATATAAATTTGAACATCAAGATTTTCAAGAGCTTTATCTTTATTCTTCCATCTCTTGAATAAGTACGATCTTATTCACAATGGTATTTATTTCATGATTTTCATATTTTAACATAAATTTTCTTCGATTACAATTTGGTCTTTAAATCTTAAATCTTAACAATTCAAAGCAGTGTAGTCCACTGCGCAGCTGTCAGGTTTTTATTTATTTCTCATTCATCGGAATTGATAATTAATTTCTGTTCAAAACTTTAAAAACTAGACACCCCTTCCTTAATATAAAAAATGTGATCAAAATTTTAATTCAAGCCAATTAATACATTCTTTTCTTCAAATTTTCCCATGTTCTGCTGCTAGGTAGTTCTGACTCATCTCTACTAAAAAATATTTATCTCACAGTAACGATATTTTATAATATTTCCATTTGTAACTATTGAAAATAGACTCATTACTCTTTTTAGACATATAAATATCAACTCCTAATTATTTTTGTAAAATTTTTAATGATTTTTCAAAACCAAAACAGGGGAACTCAAAATCAATCTAACCTTATCTCACTTAAATTTATTTATCTCATAATATACAATTTCATTACTTACATTGTTTCTTCTCAATAGGCTTCAATTTTATGCTTGGTTAAATATTTAAATCAATTTCTATAATTTCTTTAGAATTTTTAAAGTTAAACTACTGCTGCTATCCAAAATTGTTTTAGTGAAAATTTTACTTATTCTCACTCATACCAACATTTAACACTTATTTTACTTATCAACTATTAGATTGTTATTACAATATAATTTGATTTTACATAACATTATAATTTTGATTACTATTCAATTTAGTCCCTTAAAGCTTACATGTAAATTTAATTGCATCATCACTTCAAATATTATAATTCATATCACTTTCTCTTCATAGGTTACAATTTTTCCATTACTCCTTTTTTCATTCTCACTTCATGAACAAATTAAAGCTATCGATTCCGTATTAATAATGTAACAAACTATTTTTCAGTGGTGTCGGAAACAGTGGTTTTGGGGCCACAAATCTGACGAGCGAGTTCGTAAATATTAAATAATAATATTTAAGAGTCAAATATGGTATTAAAATAAATGTTGAATTGGTAATTTGTGCTATTTGAGAGAACAATTAGGTTCAAATGGTATGACCATTAAGTCAAGTGGTTTTAGAAAATGAGGTATAGGGCTTGTTTCTATAAACCGAGTCGTAAATATTTACGGAGTATTATTAAGGTTGTATTAGAGTTTCATTAAGAAATTTTAATATTGAGATAGTTAATTAATTAAAAAGAACTAAATTATAAAAGGTGCAAAATTTATTAATTAATGCATTTAGTTACTAAATGACTTAATTATTAATTGAGAAAGGAGCTATATGGCAATTAGGTCTTAATTAATGTGGTGGGACGACATTAGTAAGGAAAAAGATAAAAATATTATGTAATTAATGGCAAAACGATAAATAACTTGAAATTAAGTAAAACAAATTGAAAACCTAAACAATTCCTATTCATTTTTCTTCAACCTTGGCCGAATTCACCATTAGGGAGAGCTTCAAGCTTTGGTTCTTTCATCCTTATGCATGTGAGCTTAATTCTCACTTATTTCTTGTAATTTTTATGTTTTTGATATCATTGTAACTAGGTACATCTAGCCCGTACCTTCGTTTTTTATTCTGTTAAAATTTTTTAAAGTTTGCATTGATGAATTTTGAATGTTTATGATGAATACCATGTATTTGGAGCTTTGATTGTGTTGTTTGATGATTTTGTAAAGTGATTTTTGTTAGATTTTGATTTTAGGATTAAATTGTGAAAATGTCAAATTTTAGGGTTTGATAGTGAATTTAATGTTCATTAGGGATTGTTTAAGGGCCTAGTATATTTGTATAGAATATTGACTTGATAAAAATTGTTAATTTGATAAATTTTAGGTTTGAGGTAATTGTTTAAGGGACTAAATTTTAAAAATTGTAAAAGTTTGAGGTAATTGTGTAAATTTGAAAATTAAAAGGGTATTAATTGTAAAATGGATTGGAATGTGAAATGTAAGTTGATAATTGAGAAATCTCACATTTTAGATCAAGATCCCGTAGATACTTGTGGAAAAGGAAAAAATACGGAATAGTTCCTGAACTTCTGCAACTATTACAATTCAGTCCAGGTAAGTTCATACGGTTTAAAATTTAACATCTATATGAATTGTTGAATAGTATAACATAATATAATATATATATTCAACTGTTGATAATGAATGATTATTTGATATATGTTATTAAATTTGATGTTCGGATTGGATTGAACGTGGGATAGAGTATAGTCGTGATATGGTGTGTTGTGGGGGATTAGAGTGGAGATGGGTTGGAGGGATGTATATAATTTATTTCCAGAGTAAACCAAGGTTCAACGTTTGTTGTGAACTCTCGTATTATACTCTATGTTTGGCGTGTTTCAGTTGGACTAGCTCTTATAAGCATTGGCGTGTTTCGGTTGGACTAGCTCTTATGAGCATTGGCGTGTTTCAGCTGGACTAGCTCTTATGAGCATTGGCATGTTTCTGTTGGACTAGCTCTTATGAGTATTGGCGTGTTTAGGTTAAACTAGCTCTTGTGAGCATTTGGTGTGTTTTGGAGGGATTAGCTCGTAGGAGCATCTGGCGTGTTATGGTTGGATTGATGATGTGCTCCGATCCGTAAGTCATTCTTCAAATTGAAAATATCGGTAAGGTAATTTGTTTAATGAATTTGATAGACTTGCTATACATTTGAGTATCAAATTGAATGTATGTGATTTATCAGTTGAGATTGTGGATGACAGGAACACATATGGTTGATTTTTATGTTTATACTTTGTACTATGCAAATGAAACGAGTAAGAAAAGGAATGGAATGGTAAATGACTTAATGGAAAGGTTCATAATTATAAGAAAAGGTTGATGCTTATGTAACGCCTCAGATTTTGGGGTTAGAAATTTTGAGATTTGTGATTAGTGTCTGCGCGTAGCTCGACCAATTATGTGTGTTTTCACGTTTTAGTTTCAAAATGGGCTTGCTGGTTTGGTGGTTGGTTGTGTGTTAGTTTGTCTCTGGGTCCCTGGTTCGAATCCTCTTGTGTGCATTTTGAGGAAACAATTTTGCTTTAGTATGATTTTTAAGTATAGTATATTTTTTTATTATTTTATTTCTAGTTTATTTTTTTTTATTTTAGTTGGGGGAGAGAGAAAAAAAGGGGGGACCCCAAATTGTTTTACTCGTTCCCACATTTCTCTGTTTCTTCTTCAGTTTATTATTATTTCCATTTTCTCTCTTTTCCCAATTTTGTTCTGTTATTTATTTTCTGGTGCCTTGATCTGTCGTTTGGAGTCTCCAAGCATTTTCGTTAGAGGAATTATTCGCTAAGTCGTCAGGTGTAAATCGGAATTGGCAGGTTTGAGGCGTTGATCGTTGTGGGCTTTTTTATCGCAAATTAAGGTGTGGGTTCTGAACTTTCCTTTTTGTTATTGAAACACTGAATTGATTCTGGGTAATTCAACAGAAAGAGTGTGTTCTGAATGGTATAACTCGATATCGAATTGCTTTGAAATTTGGAAACCCTTTTTTGTGTGATTTGGTAGTTGAAAAATTGAGGTTTGTATTGGCTTTAAATAGCATGAATTAGGTTTATTGTGGTGTTTTCTGAAATACTTTGATTAGGGGTCGTTTTAGTGATCAGAAAACGATACTTTCAGTCAATTTCAGTGTGGTTTCGTGACCACACAGGCGGTTTACACGGCTGTGTGCAATTGGGATTTAGGGTTTCTAGGCTAAATTGGGTGCCAGACAGCCGTGTAGCTGATTTGGGGAAATTAGTCGATTTTCACACGGCCGTGTCCCCTGGGCACACGGGCTTGTGTGTTTAGGAATTAGGGATTTAGAGATTTGGTGCCACACGGCTGTGTGGATAATTTGGGGATTTAGGGATCCCACACGGGCATGTGTTTTGGACACACGACCGTGTCTGGTGGGCACACGGTGTGTGAGACCCTCACACAGCTGTGTCTACCCTGTACTCCATTTTAGCACAAACGGACAGAGAGTTACACGGCCGGATCACACGGCCATGTCCCTAAGTCACACGGGCATGTGCCTCCTTCCACACGGGCGTGTACCCCCTCCTCATGGGCGTATTAACCTCCACACGGCCTAGGCATTTCCACACGGCCGGAGCACACGGCCATGTGGCCTGACCTTGCCAGATTTTGTTCTGTGTCAAATTAAAGCTTGATTGCGAATCTGTGTGTTCCGACCCCTAGCTAAGCCTTAGCAATGGTGATCGGGACTTTGATTCGGCCTAGACTGGTGTGTTTTATATAGATATACCTTTAGTTAGACAGATTGTTTGATTGATTGTTGAGGTTACTATGCCATTAATTCTGAATCTGGGTAAATGATTGTACACATTTCTAGTTCTCAGTGATTGGTGTGTGAGTGTGTAACGCCCCAAAACTTAGGTATTTATTTTTGCATTTTTTTAACGCTACTTTATAAATGGATTGTCGATTTCGGGTTTCTTGTTAACCATTAAGTAAGACTGATAGTGGTGTTCGATTGACCAAATGTAGGTTGGTGAGTGCCTGAATGACTATTCGTGAGGAATCGAAACCAGGTGTGTAACAATGCCAAATTGTAAACCGGCAAAAGCCAGAAAAAGTATGAAAATTGACGCTACACGAGCGTGCGCTCGCTCGTGTGGTGAACCGAACGTATAAAACGTGGGCGTTAGACCACCGAGGCCACCATGAGCGATTTCATGGTCTTGGACTATTTTGGGCCAAGTTGGGCCAAGCTGTTTAAATTACATGGCCGAACCATTTTTGGGCTAAGTGGGCCTCACGAGCGTGTGGGCCCACATGGGCCGCATAATAGGCCTTGGGCCCATTTGCACTATTTGACTGTTAAGGTTGCACAGGTCACCCGAGACGACTGTGGACCTACTGATGGGTCGATAAGTGCACCTAGACCCTAAACTGATAAAATGACTATGATGCCCCTATGGTAAAATGACTGTTATGCCCCTATGTTATGTATGACCATATATGAGCATGCCATGATATATATGTATGTTGCATTCATGTGTGATATGTTGCATGGGATGAGATTATTATGTTAGAGGAAGTGTACTGCACTGGCAGCTCTGCTGCAAATACTGTTTAGCGCCGCAACCGGTGCTAATTTTTGGAGTGTAGGGATGGGTGGGTGATTTTATCCCCACATGGAGTGTCGGGCTGGACGGAGTGGAGTGTAGAGGCTGGATGGGTAGGATTTTTGATTGCATGCTTAAATCATATCGATCTTCATTATGGGCTAAGGCCCACACCGATCTCAGTAATGGGCTAAGGCCAAATCGGATGAATCATATCGACTTGGGCTTAGGCCTGATCGTACTTGCTTAAAAAGCATGATTGGCTGTTTAATTGCATGGGGTTACACACTGAGTTTTTGTAAACTCATCTTTCTGTTTATCTGTACAGGTAATCCCCAGACTTAGGTGGATCGGTGCTGCGAGAGAGTCAGAGGGGGCCATACAACTGCACCTATATATTTTAATTTATTTTCCATAAGTTTAATTTGGGTTTTCGTTAAGTAATAAAGCCTCTTAATTTTTAATTTTTAATTTGGGGATTTTATTTATTTTCATTTACACTTGATTAGTAGTAGATCGCGGTTTTCCAAAAGATAATTGGTTTTCAAAACACCACGTTTTTGCAACTTATACTAATAGCTTCTGCATCAAACTTGGTTTTAAGTATAGTGACAAATAGAAATGATCAATGTTCTACTAAAAGAACTTAAGTTTTGAAAGAACAAGACACCCTAAATTTCTGTTAAGATACATAAACGAGGTTTTACCATAAGCATGGGTTTTTCTAAAGAAACAATGTTTTCGAAAAACACTTCAATGTGATATCGCCAGATTCGGCCATAACGTCTGGGTCGGGTTTAGGGTGTTACATTTAGTGGTATTAGAGCCAGGTTCAAAACTCGGCTGTGGTTTTTGGGTTTCTTCTAAAACTTGGAATATTAAAAAAGAACTGTTCCAAACGATCTGAAAAATTTTGAAAAGTTTTACTGAATGTGTGGTACATCGAGTCCCCTGTGCCGATCCTGTAAGTTTTCTAAAACTGTTGTTTGTTTTAAACTGAAATGCTATAAATAGAAAATATTGAGACTACTGTAGGTAGAAGACTATACTGAAACACTCTAGTTAGTGTGAACTGAAAACTATATTAAGACTGCAATCTACGAAAACGAACTTTGAATTACTGATAATGATTTGCATAAAACTTTGCTAATAAATAACTGAAACTGTAAATTGATCTACATAAAAATGTTAATTCAGATAAAACGCAATTCGATAATGAGCACAAGAGGTACTCGCGGACGGGGTACAAGAGGCCGTGGTAGGGGCCGTAGAGGTGCTCGAGCTGGGTCCTCATCGTCTGACCATATACCTAATTTGGAGACTAGTGAGACACCGGCTTCACCTGTGACTGAGACTGGGTCTCACGATAGAGCAGCTGGGGACGACGCATTGTCCCAAGCTATATTGCGAATTCTAGAGAGGGTTGCTGGGCATAATACTGGTACTGTGGGCCGTGGGTCGGTCACGGAACGACTCCGATCCAATGGGGCTGAGATCTTTAGGGGTATCGCAGGAGTTGCCCCTAGCGTGGCTGAATATTGGATTGAGGCCACAGAAAGGATCATGGATGACCTCGATCGCACCGAACATAAATTAAAAGGTGCAGATGTCCTTGCTCGCGAGAAGGCCTATCGCTGGTGGCTTACGCTTAAAGAGGGTACTCAGTGGACCGATTGACATGGGAATTCTTCAAGACTGCTTTCCAAGGGAAGTATGTGGGCGCTAGTTATGTGGATGCCCGGAGAAGGGAATTTCTAAATTTGACTCAGGGGGATAAGTTAGTGGCTGAATATGAGGCTGAGTTTTTGCGATTAAGCCGCTATACACGTGGGATGGTGGCAACTGATTATGAGCGGTGTGTTCGTTTTGAGGACGGCCTCAGGGATAGTCTGAGAGTGTTAATAGCTCCACAGAGGGAGCGAGATTTTGCCACACTGATCGATAAGGCGAAGATCACCGAGGAGGTGAAGCGCACTAAGCGTTTGAACAGAGAGAAGGGTAGGAATAAGAGGGATTCGGAGCCCTCAAGTTTCATTTAGAGGCCGAATAAAAAGGCCAGAGTGGATGGGCCGGTCAGAGTTAGGGCCCCTATTGCTGCTACTGGACCGCAACCATGTGTTGACTGTGGTAGGCGCCATCAGGGCGAATGCTGGAAAAGGATTGGGGCATGTTTGAGGTGCGGATCACTAGAGCACCGTATTAGAGATTGTCCACAGAGGCCCGATCAGATGCAAGCTAATGGCCGGGTACTGTTTAGCCACAGCTAGGTGTTCAGCAGCCGTTGAGAGGCCGTAACCAGGCCAGAGATGGAAATGGTATGGTCCATGGTCGTGGAGCACCGGGCAGAGGTGCTGGTCATACCGAGGCAAGGCAGCCAGCTTTGGTTTATGCTGCACGTCACCGAGAGGACGGAGACGCCCCAGATGTTATTACTGGTACGTTCTTTATCCATAATGTACCTTATACTGCACTGATTGATGTTGGGTCTACGCATTCATATATAGCATGCTCGGTGTCTGAGACTTTGGGTATAATGGTTGAAACCACTGCGAGTGAAATTACTGTGTTGAGTCCTTTAGGGTAGTCAGTTAAAGTAAAAAAAATTGTTCAGAGATGTACCTTTGGAGGTGTAAGGAGCCATCTTTTTTGCGGACTTAATGGAACTACCTTTTGGTGAATTCGACTTAATACTGGGAATGGATTGGCTGGTTAAGCATCAAGTGAATCTGGATTGTGCTGCTAAGCTGGTGGTACTGAAAACTTCAGAGGGGGATGAAGTGGTGGTAATAGGGGAACATAGTAATTATTTGTCAAATGTGATATCTGCCTTGAGGGCCGAGAAGTTGGTCCGTAAGGTTTACGCTGCGTATTTAGCCTTCATCAGTGGTGTCGATTCTGAGGTTCCATCTGTTAAAGATATCAGAACAGTCAGAGATTTTTCGGATGTTTTTCCTGATGAACTACCTGGATTGCCCCCAAACCGTGAAGTGGAGTTTGGGATTGAGCTCCTACCGGGTACAGCTCTGGTGTCCATCGCCCCCTATAGAATGGCACCGAAGGAGAAAGCGGAGCTTAAGGCTCAGATTCAAGAGTTACTGGATCGAGGGTTCATTCGCCCTAGTGTGTCACCATGGGGAGCACCGGTGTTATTTGTGAAAAAGAAGAATGGATCCATGCGTATGTGCATCGACTACCGGAAACTGAATAAACTGACTATTAAGAACAAGTACTCCCTGCCGAGGATTGATGATCTATTCGACCAGTTTCGAGGAGCTTCGGTCTTCTCTAAGATTAATCTCCGATCGAGTTACCATCAATTGAGAGTCAAAGTGTTACAGCCTGATTTAGGGGCTGGTCGGAACAGTGATCTCGGAATCAATAATTCAAGGTTAGAGAAAATTATTTTCATGATATGTTATGTGTTATAACATGTTTATAAGGATGCATGAAAATTTTGGTGCCTTAATTTTAGCGATTGCTAGCTAAATTGTGAAAAAGGACTAAATCGCATAAAGTGCGAAAGTTCTATTTTATTTCCTAGAGGTGCCAAATAGCTATAGATTATTAATTAGAGGTCCCAAATGTGCAATTTGGCCTTGTTTTAAGTGAGTTGGCTGGCCATGTGACATTGGGGGACAAGAGCATTTAATTTTGGTCAAAATTGGTGGAAATTAGGTGGAAAAATGAATAAAAAAAGATGAATAAGCAAAAAGCTATCATCTTTTTATTTTATTCTCTTCCTCCACCAAAAATAGCAGCCATGGGAGGGGTTTTTGAAGCTTAAAATTTCAGCAAGCTTCTCTTCACTCAAGTAAGTGATTTTGATGGCTTTAGTTGATAATTTTTGTACTTTTGTAGTCCCCAAAGCTTAAGCTTTCTAAAGAGGGGACTAGTTTGCAATATGGTTGAAAGTATAAGGACTTTCCATGAGAGAGTTTATATTGTTTGATGAGTTTTATGAAAGAAAATGAATGATAGGATGATGAGAAACAACTTTTGTGAAAGGTGTTGTCATGAAAACACCTATTTGGGACAAAAATGCAAAAGTTGCAATTTGTTCATTAAGGCATGAAATTGATGGAATGAAGAATAGTTGTAAGAGGATTAAATGTTCAGCTAGGCTTGTTTAACAAGAAAATGTGATGAAAATTTATTTACGAGCCTGGGGGCAAAATCATAATTTTGCCAAAATATAGGGGCAAAATGGTCATTTTTTCCTAAGTAGAGATTATGTTGTAATACGATCATTAAGTGATTAAATAAGTAAATTTCATTGTTTTAGATCAACGAAAATGAGTTTCGAACCTAGAACGGATGAAAAGAGAAATGTCGGCAAAATGTCCTTTTCGGCTCTTTCGACATCGAGGTAAGTTCGTGTGCAAATGTTGAAATTTCGTATGAGTTTAATTAGTATTCCAATGTTGTATGGAACGTATATTATTATGTGAATGTATGAAACGTCTCTTGATGAGATGTCAATGGAATCGAAATTAGAGTAATGGGAAAGGTGTATAGCACCATAGAACGATGGTTAAAGGTTCGAGTAAGACCATATTAGGATATGGCCTCGGTGTAAGGATTCATATAAGACCATGTTAGGGACATGGCATCGATATGTTAGAGTATGTAAAACCCAATTGGGGTAGAGTGACAACAAGAACTATGTGCATGAGACTCAAGAGAGTTATTTAACAATTCGAATGATTCAATGTATATGTGAATGTATGTGGTTGTACTATGAGTAGCACAATTAGGAGTAGAATTGAATTTAGATGAATTCAATAAATGATGAACCCCTAGTGGGGTATGTGTATTTGATGCACTGTGTGAATGAGAACGAGTATCGTAGGAAGTTAAGTAAAAATGGAAACATGTGAGGATGTTCTTGAATGAACATTTGAAATAGAGTTATACTTGTGAATTATTATCCATGAATGTAAATAACGGTAAGCTGTGTACGATATCACCTTATTGATTGTTGATCGATGGGTTATATGCGATACCTCTTTATTAGAGATTCAATGGTGGGCTAAGTGCGAAACCACCGAGATATTAGTAGCATGAGCGGCTTATTGAAAATGCTTGATGTGTTGTTATATATGATCTTGTGACGATCAGTGCAGGAACGTATGCTAATTAAACGAACGGATTGGCTTGTGAGATGGTAAGAAGGTGGTAAGAGATTGAATGAGTAAGTTTTAAGAATGGTTGAGTAAATAACTATGAGTTGATGAGAAAAATTCAACATATTGCCTTGGGGTTATGTATATCTAGTGAATATCAATATTTGTCAAATTATATAGATGAACTTACTAAGCATTATTGCTTACTCCTTTACTCTTTTTCATCTCTTATAGGTTTTATTACTTAGCTCGGGATGGAGGCCGCTGGAGATGTTTTCACACTATCGAGCAGACCCTTGGTATAAGGTATCAAGTCCTTAGAAGTCATGGCATGTATAGGGCTAGTACTTGAAGTTGATGAGGTCTAATTATTGTAGCCATATGTGTTGGCCTAAATGAGTTATGGGACCATCGTGTATATCCATAGATGATGGCCTAAGTTGTCTGTAATAATATGGGAATTAGTTCTCCCTGGTGTATGGGATAAAGATCTTATTTCTTTTATAATCAAATGTCTATAGTTCAAGAGTAATGTTGATACTAGGTATGGTTATGCGATGAGCTATGAATGTATGCAAATAAGAGTAGTAAAAAGCTTGGTAAGATAGCTTCTAAGTGCCCACACGGATAGACACACGGGCGTGTGTCTAGGCCGTGTGCACCCTGCACCTTAGTACCTTAAGTTAGAATAGACCACGGGCTGATCATACGGCCGTTTATTCAAGTCGTGTGATATGCACGGCCAGCACATGGGCGTGTGCCTAGGCCGTGTTAAATAAGTCGGTATATCAAGGTATAGTACACGGTCTAAGTCCACAGGCGTGTCAAGGCCGTGTGTAATTAGTCAGTGTCGACCACGGTCAGAAGGCATGGGTGTGTGTTTTAACCGTGGGGCATTTGGCACAATGCTTGGGTTTTTAAGCACGAGTGTTGATCATGGCCGTGTGTGTCTACACACAGGCGTGTCTCATTATACACGGGCGTGTGGCCCCTATTTTAAAGAAGAGTTTCCTTTAACTCGTAAAAGTTTCCGACCGCAAGTTTAAGGCCTCGTAGGCCCACGATACGAATGACTGGACTAAGAAAGAGAAGTTTTTAATTTGGAACAAAATTTTATAGCCCATAAGTATATGTTTAAGGAAGTTCAAGCATGGTAATGTCTCGTATCCAGGTTTAGTCTCGGACTCGGGTATGGGGTGTTATATTTAGTGGTATCAGAGCTATGGTTTAGTCAGTTCTAGGACTAACTTAACGTGAGTAAGAGTCTAGCTATTCATGCCATATGTGGATAGTGATAGTGTGATGTTTCCCGGCTCTAACAAAATAGTTTTGTTAAGACAGTGATGATTCCCAACCGAGCTAATTTCAGTAAGTTGTATGATTTCCAAGCTTCATGGATATTTTCATTGAATTTCTTGCTATGTTGCTAAATGCACACTATTTCTATGAAAGTGTTTAATGACTTATTAAAGAAAGAAGTTATTAAGAGCATGTATATGAAAGTCCCGATTGAAAATGAATTACTTAGGATACTCAATCTGCCACATGAGACAAGAAAGTCCGTATAAGACCATGTCAAGACATGGCATCGGCAAACAAGCAAGTTATCATGTACGTCCAAGGCAAGCTTGGCATTGACAAGTTATCATGTAAGTCCAAGGCAAGCTTGGCATTGAAAAGCTATCAAGAGAAAGAGATTTCATGTAAGTCCAAGCCAAGGCTCGGCATTGACCAGTTCATGAGTAAAGATACCAAGTAAGACCATGTCAAGACATGGCAATGGTAAGTTCCCAAGGGAACTCACGAGAAAGACTTCGTGTAAGTCCATGTCAAGACATGGCCTCGAAACCAAGAAGAGAGATTCCATGTAAGACCTTATTTAGGATATGGCTTTGGCATCGATTTATGTGAGATGAGATTCAGTATCCTCGGTTATTCATAGAAATTCATCGGGCGAACAAGTAAAGCTTAAATGAGATAGCAATAAAGTTAGTAGTAAAGTTGATATTTTGTCATGCTAGTTAAGGCTGACTAACAAGTATAATTCATGTTATGAATGATGATGCTGAGATTATGTTTATTATAGTAAAGCATACTGATCTATGTGATCAAGTGTTACAGGTACTTTTTTTACCTTACAAGCACGAGACTAGTAAGTGCCATGATGTATGTGAAAAGCAGTAAGAGTAAGTAAGTACTTGCGATTTGTGATGCCATTGTTTATGATAAATATGTTCACATGATTAAAAACTAAAAAATTTGATTTAGTAGAATGCAGGATATGAGTACGGTCGTTCAACGATGAAAAGATGAATAAGACCATGGTTGGACCATGGCAATGAGAAGGTCAGTGTAAGACCGTGCTTGGAACATGGCATCGGCATTGATACATGTGCTAGTGTAAGACCATTTCTGGGACATGGCTTCAGCACCAAAGAAAGATCTCGTATAAGACCATGTCCAGGACATGGCATCGACATCTAAGTATGATCCCGTATAAGACCATATCTGGGATATGGCATCGGCATCAAATAGTAATTTCGTGTGAGACCACGTCTGGGACCTGGCTTCAGTATGAGATTGTGTAAGACCATATCTGGGATATGGCGTCGATACTGATATAAGATTTTGTGTAAGACCATAGCGAGGCTATGGCATCATGACGACATGTAAGACCATAGTTGGACTATGGCAATCAGGTAGACGACATACTCAAAACCCGTAAGACATTCTCTAAATTGATAAGCAATAGTAAGGGGAAGTAGAATCAAATGTTGAATGCTCGAGTAGATATTAATGTGGAACTTGAGTAAGTAAAGTCATTGGTCGAAAGTACGAGTAATAGAAACAATTGTGGCATGAAAAATGTGAAAACTCACTCGGAGTGAGTTGTGTGACTATGATGATATTTCATTGATGATGAATGATAACTCGTATGTGTGTGGTCACGAGAGTCCAGTTATGGGACGCTGCGACCTCACCCCCTTACCACTGTTGGATTATGATTAAATGTTATGAGAGTTAAGTTGAGTAAGTTTGCATTCGATTAATGCAATAATTATGTTAGTATAATTGAGAATGCTTTGTATCACATTGATACATAATACTCTACTATATAGAGTAATTGTTTTTGAAAATGAGGTTGAAGTCCTTGGGGACTATAGTAAAAAGATTTATCATTGATATATGAAAGAGATAAGGTCCCGTATAAGATCATGACCGGGACATGGCCTCGGCACCGAGTTGAGATCCCGTATAAGACCATATTCAGAATATGGTAACAATATTTGATATGGAAGTCCATGTAAGACCTTATCCGGGATATGGCATTGACACCCAGAGGTGATTCCATATAGACCACCCTGGGGGTGTGGCATTGGTTTCGTGCCTACATGAATGACGACGAATTTGCGTCTTTGATTATCCCTAGTGATCAATGGGACAAATAGATGAGTATAGAAGTATAAATGAGATTAGTACTAAAGTCATGTGATGAAGTGAATGCAGATGTTCGTGAATAAATCACGAAGAAACTAGTATGATGTGTGGCATGATATGTGCTAAATAAATGGCAAGTATGAGTAAGTTGGCTCGAAGCCTGTAGTGGTGCATGGTTAGTTGATGCCATGAAGGGATTATAATAATCTCCTTGAGTATTTTGTGTAAATATCTGTTGCCTTTCAGGGCTGATGCAGTTGCTCTTTTCATAACCTGTGATTGTGTGAGAATAGTGACTGATAGTAAAAATCAGACAAAACGGTTGTCGATTTAGTTAATTGAAATTAACATTTCCTTTACCTCCTCGTGACCTTAATTTGGTACCTTGAGGAGGAAATTGGTGATGATTCATGTATAAGAGGTGAAATCACAAGTTTCATGTTGTGTGATGAGTTTTTGGGTAAGCCAAATAGAGTTAACGAATTCGATCGAGACGTCCCTGCTATCGTGAAATATGACAATCGTAAAGGTTCTAGATTGGCATAGCAAGAGAAATTCAGATGAGAGTGTTTTTGAAATATGTTCTCGGTGTGGAGAAAAGAGTAGATTAATGTATTAAGATATGATTCGAACTCTATGTATATTCACGCATGAATCGATAAAGAGGGTAAATTCTGTATGCACGTGAACAGGGAGCATGATATAAAGATATGCTCATCGAAATGTTCAAACCATGATGGTTGAGTTGAAAGCTATTGAAAGAACTGTTTAATTGAAAGTTCTAGTACTGAGATCAGTCTGAATCAAGAGAAATAGTTGACAGGTCGGTGATCTAGAGACGATCACTTTTGTGTCTTTTTTGTGAGTTAAATATTATGTATTGATCCATGGGATCATCGATGTGTATTTTCTGAATTTTTAATGATGAAAGAGCATCATATGCTACAGGAGATTTTGAAAGTGAAATAGTGAAACGGCTAGAGCTAATACAATGACAGTATAGTTATTGTAATACTTTCGGATAGTAGACATAAATGCGGATATCCGAATGAATGATCCATGTTAGACAATGCGAGTTAGTTACTCGGTTGATCTTAGTTGGTAATATCCTAATTTCAGCAAGGTTAATGACTAGAGCGAGTCTTCCTTTCAGAACAAAAGGGTTTAGAAGTGAGTTAGCAAATGGTATTTTAAATAAGCTCTGAATGAGTTTATTGAAATGATAAAATCCTGGTTGGATAAGATTTCCGTTGTCAATGTTTCCTCGAGATGGAATTTGAGTGATGATGAGTCCAAAACTTATACAGAAGTTTTGGTATGGAATTCAGTAGTGGCATATCTTCTAATGCAAGAATAAGGAAATGCAGTTATGCGCATAAATGTTTTGACAATAGAGTATGTTTCACGATATGATTGAGATTATGGTCAGAAATAGTCGACCACTAAAAGCTGAGTTTTCAAAGCGTATAAGTCAAGACTATTACAGCCGGTGAATGCTTTAACGAATAAGTGAGATGAAACCTTATAGATTTCAAAATTTAGTTTGACAAGATTCCTAAAGAAGGGGATGTCATTCGAATTGTAGTGAATCAACCAGTGTAGATCCGAACCATCATTTGGACATGTACAGAGATCCAAATTAGTGGATTTCTGGATATAGTATATGCCCCAGAGGAAGAATAACCTAGTTCTCCAGTTACATTTCGATCTTATGTATCACAGCTAAGAGTTAATGGCAAGAGGAATTTGAGGATAAGTAGATTTGCGATTTTGAAGATTAGATGGAAACATTTTAAGAAGGTTGGTAACTAACCCTCCTGATAAGATTTTTGGGGACGAAAATCCCTAAGGGGGGAGAATTGTAACAGCCCAATTTAGGGGCTGGTCGGAACAGTGATCTCGGAATCAATAATTCGAGGTTAGAGAAAATTATTTTCATGATATGTTATGTGTTATAACATGTTTATAAGGATGCATGAAAATTTTGGTGCCTTAATTTTAGCGATTGCTAGCTAAATTGTGAAAAAGGACTAAATCGCATAAAGTGCAAAAGTTCTATTTTATTTCCTAGAGGTGCCAAATAGCTATGGATTATTAATTAGAGGTCCCAAATGTGCAATTTGGCCTTTTTTTAAGTGAGTTAGCCGGCCATGTGACATTGGGGGACAAGAGCATTTAATTTTGGTCAAAATTGGTGGAAATTAGGTGGAAAAATGAATAAAATAAGATGAATAAGCAAAAAGCTATCATCTTTTTATTTTATTCTCTTCCTTCACCGAAAATAGCAGCCATGGGAGGGGTTTTTGAAGCTTAAAATTTTAGCAAGCTTCTCTTCACTCAAGTAAGTGATTTTGATGGCTTTAGTTGATAATTTTTGTACTTTTGGAGTCCCCAAAGCTTAAGCTTTCTAAAGAGGGGACTAGTTTGCAATATGGTTGAAAGTCTAGGGACTTGGCATGAGAGATTTTATATTTTTTGATGAGTTTTATGAAAGAAAATGAATGATAGGATGATGAGAAACAACTTTTGTGAAAGGTGTTGTCATGAAAACACCTATTTGGGACAAAAATGCAAAAGTTGTAATTTGTTCATTAAGGCATGAAATTGATGGAATGGAGAATAGTTGTAAGAGGATTAAATGTTCATCTAGGCTTGTTTAACAAGAAAATGTGATGAAAATTTATTTACGAGCCTGGGGGCAAAATCGTAATTTTGCCAAAGTATAGGGGCAAAATGGTCATTTTTGCCTAAGTAGAGATTATGTTGTAATACGATCATTAAGTGATTAAATGAGTAAATTTCATTGTTTTAGATCAACGAAAAATGAGTTTCGAACCTAAAACGGATGAAAAGAGAAATGTGGGCAAAAAGTCCTTTTCGGCTCTTTCGACATCGAGGTAAGTTCGTGTGCAAATGTTGAAATTTCGTATGAGTTTAATTAGTATTCCAATGTTGTATGGAATGTATATTATTATGTGAATGTATGAAACGTCTCTTGGTGAGATGTCAATGGAATCGAATTTAGAGTAATGGGAAAGGTGTATAGCACCATAGAACGATGGTTAAAGGTTCGAGTAAGACCATATTGGGATATGGCCTCGGTGTAAGAATTCATATAAGACCATGTCAGGGACATGGCATCGATATGTTAGAGTATGTAAAACCCAATTGGGGTAGAGTGACAACAAGAACTATGTGCATGAGACTCAAGAGAGTTATTTAACAATTCGAATGATTCAATGTATATGTGAATGTATGTGGTTGTACTATGAGTAGCACAATTAGGAGTAGAATTGAATTGAGATGAATTCAATAAATGATGAACCCCTAGTGGGGTATGTGTATTTGATGCACTGTGTGAATGAGAACGAGTATCGTAGGAAGTTAAGTAAAAATGGAAACATGTGAGGATGTTCTTGAATGAACATTTGAAATAGAGGTATACTTGTGAATTATTATCCATGAATGTAAATAACGGTAAGCTATGTGTGAATCACCTTATTGATTGTTGATCGATGGGTTATATGCGATACCTCTCTATTAGAGATTCAATGGTGGGCTAAGTGCAAAACCACCGAGATATTAGTAGCATGAGCGGCTTATTAAAAATGCTTGATGTGTTGTTATATATGATCTTGTGACGATTAGTGCAGGAACGTATGCTAATTAAACGAACGGATTGGCTTGTGAGATGGTAAGAAGGTGGTAAGAGATTGAATGAGTAAGTTTTAAGAATGGTTGAGTAAATAACTATGAGTTGATGAGAAAAATTCAACATATTGCCTTGGGGTTATGTATATCCAGTGAATATCAATATTTGTCAAATTATATAGATGAACTTACTAAGCATTATTGCTTACTCCTTTACTCTTTTTCATCTCTTATAGGTTTTATTACTTAGCTCGGGATGGAGGCCGCCGGAGATGTTTTCACACTATCGAGCAGACCCTTGGTATAAGGTATCAAGTCCTTAGAAGTCATGGCATGTATAGGGCTAGTACTTGAAGTTGATGAGGTCTAATTATTGTAGCCATATGTGTTGGCCTAAATGAGTTATGGGACCATTGTGTATAGCCATAGATGATGGCCTAAGTTGTCTGTAATAATATGGGAATTAGTTCTCCCTGGTGTATGGGATAAAGATCTTATTTCTTTTATAATCAAATGTCTATAGTTTAAGAGTAATGTTGATACTAGGTGTGGTTATGAGATGAGGTATGAATGTATGCAAATAAGAGTAGTAAAAAGCTTGGTAAGATAGCTTCTAAGTGCCCACACGGATAGACACACGGGCATGTGTCTAGGCCGTGTGCACCCTGCACCTTAGTACCTTAAGTTAGAATAGACCACGGGTTGATCACACGACCGTTTGTTCAAGTCGTGTGATACGCACGGCCAGTACATGGGCGTGTGCCTAGGTCGTGTTAAATAAGTCAGTATATCAAGGTATAGTACACGGTCTAAGTCCACGAGCGTGTCAAGGCCGTGTGTAATTAGTCAATGTCGACCATGGTCGGAAGGCATGGGCGTGTGCTTTAACCGTGGGGCATTTGGCAGAATGCTTGGGTTTTTAAGCACGGTTGTTGAACATGGCCGTGTGTGTCTACACACGGACGTGTCTCATTATACACGGGCGTGTGGCCCCTGTTTTAAAGAAGAGTTTCCTTTAACTCGTAAAAGTTTCTGAACGCAAGTTTAAGGCCTCGTAGGCCCACGATACGAATGACTGGACTAAGAAAGAGAAGTTTTTAATTTGGAACAAAATTTTATAGCCCGTAAGTATATGTTTAAGGAAGTTCAAGCATGGTAATGTCTCGTATCCGGGTTTAGTCTCAGACTCAGGTATGGGGTGTTACACAAAGAGGCTGATGTTCACAAGACAACGTTTAGGACTCGTTATGGTCATTACGAGTTCCTTGTGATGCAGTTTGGATTGACGAATGCACCGGCGACATTTATGGATCTGATGAACCGAGTCTTCCAGCCCTATTTGGATCGGTTCGTAGTGGTGTTTATAGATGACATCTTGGTGTATTCGAGAACTGAGGATGAGCATGACGCACATCTCCGAGTTGTTCTGCAGATTTTGAGGGAGAAACATTTATACGCTAAGCTCAACAAGTGTGAATTCTGGCTACGAGAGGTAACATTTCTGGGCCATGTGGTATCTACTGAAGGGATTAGAGTGGATCCTCAGAAAATTGAAGCTATTTTGGATTGGAAGCCGCCTAAGACGATATCTGAGATTCGAAGTTTTCTGGGTTTGGCAGGGTATTACAGATGTTTTGTTGAGGGATTTTCGCTAATTGCTGCACCTCTGACCAAATTATTGCGTAAAGGGGTAACCGTTTGTCTGGACTGATAAGCAGCAAGAGAATTTTGAGAAACTTAAGAAGGTTCTGATGGAGGCCCCTGTCTTAATACAGCCAGAGTCTGGGAAAGAATTCACTATCTACAGCGATGCATCACATGTCGGTTTGGGATGTGTGTTGATGCAAGAGGGTAAGGTAGTGGCATATGCGTCTCGCCAGCTTAAGTCCCATGAGGCGAATTATCTGACACATGACTTGGAGTTGGCCGCGGTGGTGTTCGCATAAAAATATGGAGGCATTACCTTTACGGTGAGAAGTGTATCATTTACACAGATCACAAGAGCCTCAAATATCTCCTCACTCAGAAGGAGCTAAATCTTAGGCAGCGTAGATGGGTTGAGCTGCTTAAGGATTATGACTGTTCGATTAAATACCATCCTGGTAAGGCCAATGTGGTGGCTGACGCACTGAGCCGTAGGGCTATGACGGATTTGAGAGCGATATTTGCTCATCACAACTTATTTGATGATGGTAATTTGTTGGCTGAACTCCAAGTTAAACCTCATGGATTGAGAAGATTAAGGGTAAACGATTGAAAGATGGGTCTTTGGGTCTTCGATACCGACAGATTGAGAGTGGGGAAACTTCAGATTTTAGATTGAATAGAGAAGGGGTACTGTGTTTCCGTGGGAGAGTCTGTGTGCCAAGAGATACTGATTTGAGGCAATCTATACTGCGAGAAGCGCATAGTAGCCCCTATGCTACGCATCCCAGTGGGAATAAAATGTACCGAGACCTTTGAGAGTTATATTGGTGGCCAGGTCTTAAGCGTGAGGTTACCGACTTTGTGAGAAAGTGTCTGACTTGTCAACAGGTTAAAGCCGAGCATCAGTTACCTTCAGGGTTGCTTCAGCCAGTAAAAATCCCACTTTGGAAGTGGGAGAGGGTAACTATGGACTTCGTTAGTGGGCTACCCCTAACGCCTACTAAGAAGGATGCAGTATGGGTCATAGTGGATCGGTTGACCAAGTCAGCCCATTTCATACCGATTAAGATCGATTATTCTTTACGTGTGGCTAAACTGTATGTGGCTGAGATAGTGAGACTGCATGAAGTACCGATTTCCATCATATCAGATAGAGATCCTCGTTTCACGTCTCAGTTCTGGAAGAAGTTACACGAGGCTTTGGGTACAATACTAGACTTCAGTACTGTGTTTCACCCCCAGACAGATGGTCAATCAGAAAGGGTGATTCAGAAACTGGAAGATATGTTAAGGTGTTGTGTAATAGATTTCCGAGGCTGTTGGGAAGATTACTTGCCGTTGGCAGAGTTTGTGCATAACAATAGCTACCAGTCTATCATACAGCTGGCACCTTACGAGGCATTATATGGTCGTAGGTGTCGTACTCCGTCATGTTGGGTGAGTTGGGGCGGCGGTGGGTTCCCGAGCCTGGAACCGGTTTACGATCATCAAGACAAAGTCGACACTCGGGATCGATTGAAGGCAGCATCATACCGAAAAAAGTCCTATGTGGATTTGAAGCGCAAGGAGATTGAGTATTTTGTGGGGGACTTCGTCTTTCTTAAGGTCTCACCATGGAAGAAGCTACTGAGGTTTGGACAGAAGGGCAAGTAAAGCCCTAGGTTCATTAGGCCCTATCGCATACTGAAACGTGTGGGACCGGTTGCCTATCAACTTGAGTTACCTCCAGAGTTGGATCGGATTCATGACGTATTCCACGTCTCTATACTGAGGCGTTATCGCTCTGATCCCACGCACGTGTTTTCGACTGAGGAGATTGAGGTTAGACCGGACCTAACATTTGAGGAGGAACCGGTCCAGATCTTAGCTCGTGATGTGAAAGTCTTGAGGAGGAAGTCTATCCCTGTAACAGCCCGATTTAGACCCTATTCGGAACAGTGGTTTCAAAACCACGAATCTGAGTTAGAAAAATATTTTAAAATTATATTCTGTGTTTATTATGTGTGAATTTAATTGTGTGAAATTTTCGTGCTTTAATTTTGTCATTTGAGTGTCAGATTAAATAAAAGGATTAAAACGCGTAAAATGAAAATTTAGTGGTTATTTTTAGAAGGGCCGAATAGTGGTTGTTCTTTTAATAAGGAGGTTTTATGTTGCAATTATGCCATTGAATTAATGAATAGACGGCATTATGTTTATATTATATAGTTTTTATATTAATTATAAAGGTTAAAATAATAAATTATAAATTATAAAGTTATTATAATAAAACAAACATAAAATTTAAAAGCCATGTTCATCTTGTTCAATGAAAAGAGAAAAGAAAAAGAATGTAGAATAGCTTTGAACATTTCGGCACCTATCTAGCTTGATTCAAGGTTAGTTTTTGTTCGGTTTTTGATAATTTTTACATTTTTTGAGATTGTTGCTATGAAATGTACAAAACCCATGCTTTAATTTTTTATTTTGATGAATATTTTGAGTTGAGCCATTGATTAATTCATGTGATTTTTGTTGTTAGATGATAGATTATGAAAGATATGTTTTGAATTAACATGTTTTGTATTGGAAATTTTGATGATTTTGAGTAATTAGGACTAAATTGTAAAAAATAATAAATTGAGGGACTAAAATGTGAAATAAATGAAATGGATGGACTTTTATGAGCATGGGTAACATTCGGCCTAAGCATGGTGTGTGCAAATTTTGCATGTTTTGTGTTTTATGCAATAGGGACTAAATTGCAAAAAGTGCAAAATATTAAGGGCAAAATGGTAATTTGCCCATTTATGTGTTTTTAGACTAAATTGAATAGAATGGTGTTTAAATAAGTTTAATTCGAATATGTTTAGATCAAGAACCAAAGAAAACGGATTTGGATCGGGGGAAATAAAAAATAAACGAATAGTCGTTTATTCCGTCCATCGATATCCGAGGTAAGTCTTTGAGCATTTCACGTTGTTAAAATTGAAATTATATAAATGTTATATGATGAATTGGAATTTTATGAATATATATATGTATTGCCGAATGTAATTAAGCTTGGGAGCTAAGTTACGAGTTCGATTCGATCGAGATTTGATGTCTGAAAGTCCCGTACGAACCTTAGGAATAGCTAGGATACATATGTCATGACATAGGATTTTCGATATGTGTTTTCGTGTAAGACCATGTCTGGGATGTTGGCATCGACTTGTGTTTACGTGTAAGACCATGTCTGGGACATTGGCATCGTATTTGATTCATGTAAGACCCTGTCTGGGACAGTGGCATCGATATGTGATTACATGTAAGACCACGTCTGGGACGTTGGCATTGTACAAGCCTTGCAACTATCTGAGTATCCTTTTTAATTCCGAATGGTTCAATGGGCAATGATAAATTAAGATCGAGTGTAAATCAAGTTAAAATTGCTCAGGTATGTTTTCATACTATGTTATGAAATTAAGGTAAGTTGCATACTTGAATCGATGGTATGAGTTCATGTGAAATATGAATTATGAGATTGCATATTTGAACATATATGTATTCGGCCTTTTTAATGTATATGTATTGAGGAAAGTGATGGTTAGCTATACTAATGTTTATTTGAGTATTCAACCAAAGTGTAATTAATACAAAACATATATGTCTTGATGTATGATATTAAGTTGGAAATGTGCATAAGTTGTTAATGATTTATTTTTGTTTGAATTGATAAATTTTAGTTTATATTTAAATGTTTCAAAGCTTAAGACTTACTAAGCCGCGAAAGCTTACTGTGTGTATGTTTACTCTTCGTTTTATAGATTTTGGAAGTTGGTACGAGCTCGGGGATCGTCAGAGAAATCCGTCACACTATCGATCGCTATTTCGGTACCTTTAAAGCTTGAGTTTTCGAACTTATGGCATGTATAGTCTAGTATTTGTTTTGGTTAGTCTTGAAGTTGTAATTATTAAGCCATGCGAAAATGGTATGATGTTTAAGTTTATGAAATTTGGTCATGATATATATGTGTGATATGCTTGGTATGAGTTGCCATGGTGATTTAATATAATTTAATTCAAGAGAATTAGGTATGGTTAATGAATGAGTTTTATGTGATGGTTAATATTATATGTGTATTCAATTGTGATGTAAATTGTTTTAAAGTATGATTTATGGTTTATATACTTGAAGTGATTGGTTTATAAGTAGGTATTGAGTAGTGAATGGTATTAAGGTTATTTGGTTATGAAATTAACTTATTTGGAAGTACATTCTATGGTATAGTTTGTGTGTGAGAATGAACATGCGTCTCGGCTTGAATAATATGATATCGGATGGACAAGGCTTGGATTTATGTTCCATGTATCTATAAACTACAGGATAACTTTGTTATGAACTGGGAAGATTAGTATATATATGTGTATATGTATTGTATGTTCGGCTATGCTATTTGACCAATTAGGTTAGGTATATAAAGGCATGAAAGTATATGTTTTGAATGTTACAAAACGAAAATGAAATAAATAAGTTTGGTATAAGGTTCAAATTGTATATGTGGTTGATCTAGTGATTGGTTCTGTAATGGTATAGATGATGAATTTATAATTGATGGTATAATGGATATTTTGATTTATTTTGTATTGGATTAGTATGCATATGCTTTATGCTTGATTAGTTGATCTTTTTGGGTTGGTTTAAAATTGCAATAAGGTGTATTTGTATATTCGGCTAAGGCTTTGGTCTCATAATAATAAGTATGTGGTATGGTAAATATCATAAAAATATAAATATGTTATGTATTGGATGTTTTCATGAATGACAGAATGTATATTATATGATTGTTTTGGTTTGAACATAAGAAAATCAGTTTGTGTACCGAATACTTGTTTAATGAATCGATTGTGCATTTGTTCTTTTAATAGATATAGACCAAGCGCATTTGATATATTTATGATGTGATCGTTTGAGTCTTGGCTACTTGGGTTCTGTTTGTGGTGGCAAATATACTTATATATTAGGCATGATTTGATTTATCATTAGTAATTCGGAGTTGATTCAAATTGATATGGTTTTATGCACATAACTTTTGATGAGAAAAGATGTATATATATATTGGTTTAATAAGCACATGTATTAAAGTAATATGCTTGGTAATCAGCTTATGAAACATTTGTTTTGATATATGCTCGATATATGTTATGTAATGATATATGAATGAAACAAATTTTTAATATGCGAATGATATGATTATAGGTGTATTAAGGTTTGAAATTTGAATAGGATAAGTGTTTTGATGTGGTAAATTTACGAAGCATGAAAAGAAATGAATGTCTGTTCTGAGCTGTGTTTTGTTCAGTAATGCTTCATAACCCTAATCTGACGATGGATACGGGTTAGGGGTGTTACAATCGCACTGGTTAAGGTACTTTGGCGCAATCACAGTTCAGAGGAGGCCACATGGGAGCCCGAAGAGGCGATGCGTCAACAATACCCTCAACTGTTTTGACAGGTAAATTTTGAGGCCAAAATTTTCTTTTAGGGGGGTAAAGTTGTAACGCCCCAAAACTTAGGTATTTATTTTTTCATGTTTTTAACATAAATACCTGCCTGCTTTAGTGGCCAAGTGATTTGGGTGTGTTTGGGAGTGTCTGAGAAGTCCTGGGTTCGAGCCTGGGCTTGTGTAAAATTTTGGTTTTTGGGGAATAAATCCCTTGCTTTTGGTTAGTAAGCTTTTAAATAAATGTGGGTAAAGCATGACATAAAAAGCCTGCTGGTCTAGGGGGTAAGTGGCGTGTTGCATAGGCCAGAGGACTGAGGTCCGAATCTTGGTATTGGCAAGGGAATTGTTATTTTGCTACTGTGCTGTGGGAGGTGTTGGAGGTTGACTGAAACACCGAAGTGGTTGAGGTAGTGTGATCAGGTGGAGTGATTTGAGGAGAGATTTGAGAAAATCAAGGGATGACGGAAGAGGTAGAGGTGTGCCAAATTTGGACTCTGGCACTCTAGAATTCGGCTGTTGGGGGATTCTAGGGGGATTCTCAGTTTCGGTTTGTTTGGTAAATGAGGTGCTCTCTGCCGAAATCTCCCTTTTCCCCATTTCTTTTTCTTTTTGATTTCTGCATTGTTTCTCTCTTTAGCCGATTGTGGTAAGGGCATCTGCACTTTCTTTAGTTGCACTTTTTGACAACTATTTTCTCCTTGGCCGAATACCTTTCTTCTCTTTTCTTCCCCCTTTTTTCCTTTTTCCCCTGTGTTGGCCGAATAGGCCTTAGTTGTCTCTGCCAATTTCGTTTCGCTCTTCTCACCTAAATCGAACTTCCTCTTCTCTCTCAAGTGTTGTGCTGCCGAAACAAGTCCTCTTCATTGACTCTTTCCTTTTCGGTAAGTAAGTATAGCACTTAAAGTTTCGGCTTTTGAGTTACTAAGTGGGGTTGTGTTTAACTGTGTTTGATAGCAATAAATCGAAGGTGAAAGGCTGTGCTAGTGCCGAACCCATCCTATATTCGATTCTCTCGCTCTCTTTCGTTAAGGAAAGACTCTGGAAACTCCTAATAAATCGTTGAAGTCTAAGATTCGTGGGGAATCACCGTGGTTCGATTGAAGGTAACGCTACTCTATAAATGGATTATCGATTTCAAGTTTCTTATTAACCATTAAGTAAGACTGATAGTGGTGCTCGATTGACCAAATGTAGGTTGGTGAGTGCCTGAACGACTGTTCGTGAGGAATCGAAACCAGGTGTGTAACACTGCCAAATCGTACACCGGAAAAAGTATGAAAATTGACGCTACACGAGCGTGCGCTCGCTCGTGTGGTGAACCGAACGCATAAAACGTGGGCATTAGACCACCGAGGCCACCATGAGCGATTTTGTGGTCTTGGGTCGTTTTGGGCCATGTTGGGCCAAAATGGGCCGTGTGGGCCCAACGGGCTCGTGGGCCCCACACGAGTAAACTGCACAAGCGTGTGGAGAATTTTGGGCCAAGCTGTGTAAATTACATGGCCGAGCCATTTTTGGGCTAAGTGGGCCTCACAAGCGTGTGGGCCCACATGGGTCGCATAATGGGCCTTGGGCCCATTTGTACTATTTGACTGTTAAGGTTGCACGGGTCGCCCGAGATGACTGTTGACCTACTGATGGGTCGGTAAGTGCACCTAGACCCCAAATTGATAAAATGACTTTGATGCCCCTATGGTAAAATGACTGTTACGCCCCTATGTTATGTATGTCCGTATATGAGCATGCCATGATATATATATGTATGTTGCATTCATGTGTGATATGTTGTATGGGATGGGATTATTATGTTGGAGGAAGTGTACTGTACTGGCAGCTCTGCTGCAAATACTGTTTAGTGCCGCAACCGGTGCTAATTTTTGGAGTGTAGGGATAAGTGGGTGATTTTATCCCCACATGGAGTGTCGGGCTGGACGGAGTGGAGTGTAAAGGCTGGATGGGTAGGATTTCTGATTACATGCTTAAACTGTTACTGATACTGTTATGGGCTAAGGCCCACACTAATACTGTAATGGGCTAAGGCCCAACTGGACTGAATTGTTATTGACTTGGGCTTAGGCCCAGACTGTACTTGCTTAAAAAGCATGATTGGTTGTTTAATTGCATGGGGTTACACACTGAGTTTTCGTAAACTCACCTTTCTGTTTATCTGTACAGGTAATCCTCAGACTTAGGCAGATTGGTGCTGCGAGGGATTCGGAGTGGGCCACACAACCGCACCTATATATTTTAATTTATTTTCCATAAGTTTAATTTGGGTTTTCGTTATGTAATAAGACCTCTTAATTTTTAAATTTTAATTTGGGGATTTTATTTATTTTCATTTACACTTGATTAGTAGTAGAACGCGATTTTCCAAAATATAATTGGTTTCCAAAATACCACGTTTTCGCAACTTATACTAATAGCTTCTGCATCAAACTTGGTTTTAAGTATAGTGACAAACAGAAATGATTAACGTTCTACTAAAATAACTTAAGTTTTGAAAGAACAAGACACCCTAAATTTCTGTTAAGATACATAAACGAGGTTTTATAATAAGCATGGATTTTTCTAAAGAAATAATGTTTTCGAAAAACACTTCAATGTGATATCGCCAGATTCGGCCATAACATCTGGGCCGGGTTTGGGGTGTTACAGAGTGGTTGTGTGTGGTGCGCATTCTGTGACTACACTGGAATTTTGTAATTGATTGACTGGATGTGAGTTTCTATGACTGAGTGTCTGTCTGGAAATTTTGTATTTTGATTATGTACGCCTGTCTGTATACATACATTTGCATAGAAATTTTGGGGTTTGGTTGTGAAGAGAAGGAAGACTGATTCTGATCTGATCTGGTAGTTTAACTGCAACTTATCTGTACAGTGGTTTACCACACTATACCACATATATGTTAGCTTTGCTACGTATTATTATCTGATCTGACAGTTCAAACTGTAACATGTTTGTACAGCGGTTTACCGCATCGCACTATACGACATATACGACAGCTTTGCTGCGTATTATTACCTGAGTGGCCTAGTCCACATGCATGGTGTGTAGGGTTGGATGGGCCTTTCGAGGTCCCATATGGTGTGTTTGGATGGATGAGCTTAAACAGCTCTTATGGGGTGTAATCGGGGGACGGAGTGGTGTTTTGGCTAGATGGGTGGGTTTTGATATTTGACTGCATTCATACGCATTTGTTTGAGTGTTCTGGGTGCAAGATTATTTGACTGTATTCTGCCTGGCTGAAAACACTTATGACTGAGTGTCTTTGTGCTGCATGGTGTGTTTGAATTGTTATGTTCTGTTGGGACGTTGACCTCGAAGTTACCTTCTATTTCTGTATATATCTGTAAGTATGTTTCGTTATTGAATTGAGTTCTGTAATTCTGTTATTAGTCTCGTGTCGAACTCACACTGAGCTCGTGTAGCTCACCCCCTCAGTTTCCCTTTTTCAAGTATTTTCGTATGTTGTTGCTGGACTCGGCACGTCAGAGGTCTCGGAAGCGTCACGTTTTTTTAAAAACTGGTTAATAAAGTGTTTTCGGTAAATCTGAGTTTTATGTAAACGATTTTGGACTGTAAATAATTGTTTAAAATACTGTAATGTTTTTTTTTAGTTGTTAAACTAAAATTTCCCACGACCACTTCGGTTATTAATGTGACCTCTAAAATTCGGTCTAAACTTCTAGGCTGGGTTTTGAGGTGTTACAACTTATGTAATGTATTCTATGAAAGCTATTTATGCTATAATTGAGTTTATATGGTTGTTAATAAATCTACTAACATGTGAGTTTGATGATGCTTGAATAAGCTTATATTAAACTCATGGTACTGGAAATGGTAAGTAAGAAAATTGAATGAAACATGATCGTATGGTAACAATGATGAATTAAATGTTATGTTTATATATATATATATATGGTTGATTTCATATGTATCTTGAAAAAGTATGCTAACTCGAGAGTTTGATGGTGTTATATAAGCTTTATTAATCCTATGACATTGGTAAAGGTTTATATAATTTTGTAAAGTTCATTATCGAAATGGTATATTATGCTAAAGTTTATACGAGCTTACTAAGCATTCATTGCTTACATAATTATTTTTCTTTACTTTACAGATTATCGAAAGCTCAATCAGTTCAAAGTTCGTCGGAGATCTATCACACTATCCACAGGACAATTCAGTAGATGTTGAGTATTTTTGCTAAGGTTTATAATAGCATGTATAGGATGATTTGTAATGGTATTATAGTGCATGTGTTAATGATTCTTTGGTATGTGTAAGCTTTGGAAAGTTATATTGGTTTGGAACACCTTGATACCTTACCAAGTTATGTGATGTTGATTACTTTAAAGTGCTTATTGATATGATTCACTTGTCTTGTTGATGATAGTTTGAAAATGGTTTGAAAGTGATTTGGTATGTATACGTGATGTAAGTTAACTATCTTGGTGCTTTTGATGCTTTGCTAGTTTGTGTCATTGTGACTATATCATGTTACATGTTTTGAATAGTTCAAATGGCATATTTTGTGATAGAAGTGTTAATAGTTATAATTTTAGCATGTTTGATTAGAAGTTGAATTATGTTTGATGATGGAAATATGAATAAATATTCATGTGTAGGTAAGCTTTGATGTTGCTTGTGAGGTGCCTTCAAATGGCATATTGGTTGGTTGTTTTGAGGCTATTGAATTGGTCATTATATGCATGTTTAGGTAAGGTTTTTATGTCTTGATTCTGTGTAAAAAATGCCTTTAGGTGTATGCATGGTTTGGTGTTGTAAATGGCTTGAATTTGGGCAAATTCATGTCCACACGGCCTGAGACACGAGCATATGACTCAGCCGTGTGTGTGTCCCTTGTAGGTTTTATTACATGCAAATCAGGCAGTTACACAGGCTAGTACACAGCCTGGCACATGGGCGTGTGGGGCTATTTCGAATGTTACACAGCATGAGACACGGGCGTGTGTATCAGCCGTGTGAGGCACATGGCCGTGTGACCCCTGTAGTCGAAATTTTGTAAATTTTTCTTAAACTATCCAAATGTTTTCGATTTAGTCCCGAGTTATTTCTAAGATATTTTTAGGGCCTCAAGGGCTCGATTTCGGGACGATATGTATGTGAATGATTGTTTTATAGTACGATTATAATGATGTATGAAATGCATGTGTTATGTGATCCATTTGTATGGTAATGATCCATAACCCTATTCTGGTGAAGGATATGGGTTAGGGGTGTTACAAATAAACTATCATATTGCAACAACATTGCTACCAATAGTTGCATATTAGGGGGAATAATTATTCTGGCTCTTCATTTCATTGCTATTAATTTGTGTTACTATTTCTAAATTGCTTTGCATATTTCTTTGCATTCAACCAAATTTTTTATTTATTTTCCAAGTTTCCATTTGTTAATTTTTCAATTTTTGTTCTAAAATCAATCTCTGTGGAGATGATAACTCTAATATTCAATACTATATTTCTTGCTAGTGATTGTCTACACTTGCACATCATAAGAAAATTCACGACAATTGCTTTTCTACTTTGTTCATCACTAGTGCCTGAAGCAGTTAGCATTGCTCTTAAGCATTGCTTCTGGCACTACTCAAAATTGCATGTAAATATCATTTTAGAACTTTTAATTGGTATTAGAGCCTACCGCTTAACACATCTAGTGGATTTACTGGTGTTTATATTTGCTTATAATAGAAGGTTCATCAGTGTTTCATCTCCTATGCTCGATGGTGCTAATTATGCTTACTAGAAGGAAAGAATGATGACTTTCATAAAGTCATATAATGAAAAATCCTAGAGATCATTTCTTATTGGATGTGAGTGTCCATTCGTTAAAGTTGATGGATTCATGATGCTTGAGTCAAAATTGACTTGGACCACTGAAGAGGAGAAGCTTTCTAATGCTAACTCAAAAGCTCTCTATGCAATTTTCTGGGAGTAAATGTTCAAGAATTTAAGAGAATCTCCAAATGCACCATTGTTAAGGAAGCTTAGGGGTGTTCTTAAACAACTCATGAAGACACTAATACTATGAAGTAATTGAAGTTGAAAAGGCTCATAAAAAAGTTGGAAACCTTGAATATGTAGGAGAATGAGACAATTTGCGAGTTCTATGCCAAAATTTGTGATTTATCCAATCAAGATTTCATATTTGGAGATGAGTACTCGAATTCAAAGTTGCTCAGAAAGATACTTCAATTCTTGCCTAAAAAATTTAGTATTAAGGTAACAATTATTGAGGAAGAAAAAAGCATTGATGCTATGCGTATTGATGATTTGATTGGTTCTTTACAAACCTTTGAGATCAATTTGGATAAAACATAAAGGAACAAGATCAAAAGAGAGTAGAGAGTTGCTTTACAAGTGATTGAAACAGTGCCCACTGATCACAACACCTAATAGAAGAGTTGCAAGAACAAATAGTTTTACTAACCCAAATCTTCAACAGGGAATTAAAGGGACAATCTAAAAGAAGTCAAAAGTTTGAAACCTTTAAGAATGCTAAAAAAAATTCTAAAGGAGTGTTCATCAATGAAGAAGCAACCAAAGACAAGAAAAATAAGGATCTAATGTCATGAATATCATAGTTTTGGGCACATCCAAGCAGGGTGTGCAAACACTTTAAAGAGAAAGAAGTCTTTGTGTCACATAGAGTGATGAGAATTCCACAAGTAGCTCTGATTCTAATGAATAGCATCAAAGTAATTATGTAGCATTTACTACTAGGGTGCACATAGTTATTGCAACTAAGAGTAACGCCAATGAATTTTTTAAGGTGAATCAAATGTTGATTTCTTAAAGACCTAAAAAGTAACTCTTGTTAAATGGGAAATGGTGTGTAATGTCAACTCTAGATTAGTTATTAAAATACTCAGTTAAAAGAAGGAAATTTAAAGCTGATCAAATAAGTGAAAGTTGATCAAATAATTGGAAAATAAAAAAGAATTCCCAACTTGCTATTGAATTAGAAAATTTGGAGATCATTTAGAAAGAGCTTAAATCAACAAATTAGATGCTTGAGAAATTAAATGCTAGCAATGAAAAACTCGACGAAATTTTAGCTACAAAAAGAAAGAGTCCTGGTAACGAAGGATTGGGGTATGTTGAGGAAAAAAGTAAAGTCGTTGCTGAAGTTCCTACCATGTATGTTAAATCTATAAATGAAGATCAAGGTGAAAGCTCAAAAAAGCCTACTATTGTCAATGTTGATAAGAAGGTATTCTCTAAACATAGAACTATTTGTTATTATTGTGAAATTCCAAGCCACATTAGGCCAAGACATTTTAAAATGCTACATGACTTGAGATGGAAGTGAGCAATGCCAATCCTTGTTCCCATTAATGGAATAACTAAAGAAATAAATAAGAAAAATATCGTTCGAAGAGGGCAGGATCAGATATGTTTTCTTGTTGCCCATCACTCTTTGTAGACCACTGTAAATCATGTATAGTATTTTGGTAGTGGATTTTCTCACCAAATGACTAGTAATGCTATTTGTCTTTCTAATTTTGATGAAAACCATGGTGGTCATGTAACCTTTATGATGGAAAAAAGGGTAGAAATCTCAGCACAAGGATTCTAAATGTTCCTAACTTACTATATTTAAAAAATTGTATTCCTTAATTATGGATTAGAGGAAATTTTTATTAGTATTATTTAGTTATGTGATCAAGAAATGCTTGTCAATTTCACTAAAGATAGGTGTTTTCTAACCATTAAATTGGGAGATGGTCCCATTGAAGGAGCGAGAATATTGGAAAATTTCTATAGGGTTGTTTAGGCATCTTGATGCAGTAAAGATGGTATCTTTAAACTTGAATTATGGCTTGAAAATCTTAGGCACATTCACTACAAGGGTCTCAAACACACAGGCAGATATGAGCCTTCTTGAGGGATGCCCAAGTTAGGGGAAGCAGTTCCTAAGGTGTGTGGAGACTATTTAAGAGGAAAGCAACATAGGGAGTCACATAAGTAGTTACAATTGGTGCAAACCACTTCTCCACTAAAATTTTTCCATATGGATCTTATAGATCCAATACAAACTAAGAGTATTGAAGGTGAGCAATAAATTCTTGTCTATGTTGATGATTATTCTAGATTTACCTGGGTGATATTTCTCAAGGAAAAATAAGACATATTTGGGGAGTTCAAAAAGCAGTGTAGAAGATTAATGAATAAGAGGGGGAGCACCATTGACACAATTGTAAGGACCTAAAGTGAAATGGTCAAGAATTTGAGAATGAAAAGTTCCCAAAATTCTATGATGAAGAAGGCATAAAGCATGAACTTTCAAATACGAAGACTTCACGGTAAAATGGTGTAGCCGAGAGGGAGAACAAGACTATTCAAGAAATGACTCAAGTTTTGTTAAGTAGCAAGAACATTCCACAAATATTGTAGGCTAAAATTGTTAACATACATATGTAGGTTATCAATAGAGTTTAATTAAGACCAAAGACACGCGTGAATCAATATGAAATATGAAAAAGAAGGAAGCTAAATGTGAAGTGCTTTCATGTCTTTGGGAGTATCTGCTACATTCTCAAAGATAGATAGTATCAAGGAAAATTCGGTGCCAAGAGTATTAAAGGGATTTTCGTAGGCTACTCTTACTCAAGCAAAGCTTTTCGAGTATAAAAAAGGCAAATTCAAAAGGTCATGGAGTCTATTGATTTTGCTAGTAATAATGAATCTATTTAGAAGGTTGCTACAAAAATAATGGTGCATCCAGTGCATGAACCAATGCCCACTACTCTAAACACTAGGTAGCTAATAATAGGGGTAAGCAAAACTCGATTTGACTTGAAAAAAATAAAAAAATTCTAATTTCGAGTTAATTAGTTTTTCAAGTCAACTCGAATAAGTAATTTGAGTTTTTAGTTCGAGTCGAGTTGAATTTTACAATTCAAATAAGTCGAATAATTTGAATAACTGAGCAAATTGGTCTCTCTTTGCAACACCCCATACCTAACCTGATTGTCGGGTCTGAGCTACAGGATGCTACATTCATTGTTAAAACAACTAAATTCACAAATTCTGTAACACCCCTTGCTTGATCCGATCATCAAGTTTGGGCTACCGAATGCTACACTAGTTACCAGAGAATTTGCAAACAATTTATAATTAAATTCACACTATTAACATTCAATTACAAACAATTTAATTATATAAAATACTATACATACATTTCAGGGTCTTATATGAGCTTATGAAAGCTCTAACGCTAACCCGAGATCAAATTCGGACTAAACTTTAACATTTTTAGAACTCCAAGTTGATGTCGCGATGCAACATACTGAGTAGGTCTCGTTGCAGTGACCAATAGTCGATGTCGCATCGTGACATGGTACCTAATCTCATCGCGACGTGACAAATTGTTTCTGCAATTTTTAATGAAACTTCAACCTGCAATTTTACAACTAACTAGTTTACACATTCAAACCATATTTTCCACCCAAAACATACCATTGTTATGAATCAAATATGAATAACCAATTTGATCATTAGTGAACCAATGTCACATTACCTAGCTCAAAACAATCAAACCCTTAAACCATATGCTTAATCATTCACTTGACCATTTTACTTATGCCAAACCTAATAGAATATGACAACATGAACATATACACTTTGAAGTTTAACCATTCAACTTACCGTATTCCTAAACATTAGTTCTAATTAACCAATTCATATAGCCTAAATGGTAGTTTTAACATACTAAGCCAACCAAAGAATTCACCATTCACAAAAAAACACTAAAATTAAAACATAATATACATCCTTCAATTTCATACCAAATGTTTCACTCAAAATCAACCATTACTATCATTAGCATAAGACTACCAAATCTCAAAGTGATCATTTACATACTATGGGCCTTAAGTAAATTCCACATAGTCTAGATTCAAAATGACTTTATAACTTCCGACTTGAGATAGTATGTGCTTCTCCGCTGATCTGGCTCGCCAGTTCTGTAAGGTGAAAATATACAGGGAGGGAAAACAACCAAAGTAAGCATTCGAAATGCTTAGTAAATTCAAACGAAAACTAAAACATACCTTGATCATTAAGGCATAGTTAAATAATCTATTTGGCATTCAACTTAACTATCCTTTGGCACATTATGACATATCTAAACATATAACAACATCACCAAACAAATGCATTAGTCATCTTCCCAAATCATAAGTAATATCAAAACTTAAACGGAATCATGTAACATTCGAAATATCAAATATCAAAAAGTACCATTTCATTTCCATTCCACCATTAAATCTACATTTCCAATCAATTGAATGTCGCTTGGTGGAACTATAGTAAAACGGACTCGAATACACTGGAATAAATTGCATACACAAACTGACAATATATTAAGGTTGCTCACATAAGCTGACATTATAACAATATTGCTCATACAATTTGACATTATATTTAGGTTACCTATCCGGGCTAAACCTACGCTACATATAATGTAACACCCCAAACCCGGCCTAGACGTTATGGTCGAATTTGGGAATGTTACGAAGAAGGGTTTCGAATCCAGTCTTATCATGTTAAAAACCTCGTATAGTTTATTACTAAAAGAGTCCACATTTTATAAAACGTATTCTTATATTTATTCAAAAAACCACCGACAGTTTGCTCTTTCAGAAAACATAATTTGCAGCGGAAGTTTTAAAAGTCGTTATATTTGAAAACCAAGCTTGTGTTTTCAAAAACATTTGTTTACGTAAAACCGTTGTTTTATCATACGTCGCAGGATAAAAACCAAAACACATCCAAATCCAAAAATTATAAAAAAATAGTCCAGAGAGTCCCAAAATTACAAAATTCTCAAGGATAATCCAGAAAACTAAATAAATTATTAATTAACAACAGTTCCCAGACTAGTGGTCACCACTAATGTAACACCCCAAACCCGGTCAATACACCACGACCGAATCTGGCATGTTACGGGGAAAATCGCATTTGAAGGATTAGGTTTCTGGTTAAAGATTCGATGAGAAACTCCTTGTCATATTTTATACTTTTCGAAATCTTGGCATGATTGCTTTGTCATATTTTAATGTTTTAGAGTGATACCCGATGGTAAAGTTTAAAACACATTGCGTTATAGTTTTGAAACCGTTGACCTTCCAAGTTTTTAGCAATTTTAACTCAATTAATTTGTTAAAGCATATTAGAAAGCTACTTTAAGCATAAACATAGTAAAACCTAATTTAAAGGCCATTTACAACCCAAAATAAAACCAAATAGTAATAAATAAGCTAAAATACCAAATTTTGTAAAGTCACGAGCAAATCTTTATTAAAGCATGGCATGAGCACCTCGAGTCCATCCCGGCTCCATGTCCGCGTCTAAGTGTCACTGAAATGTCAAAGGAGAGGGTGAGTCGCAAGACTCGGTGCATAAATCCCACTCCCGATAAAACAACATGCTAACACACATCATATCATAGCAACATTATCAATGCACCCGATCCTAACCATCCATATCACCTTTCTCTACCCGTGTGGTACCAAACCACCGGGTGGTGCCAAACCACCGGTGACCCAAAGTCACGATATCCATAATTGTGGTGCCAAACCACCGGTGACCCAAAGTCACGAATAATCCAATGATGGGGCCAACCCATCGTGTGATACCAAATCACTAGCGAGACGATCCCATATCTCAAAGTGGGGCCAACCCACGGTGGTGTTAACCACGGGGGGCGAGTCGCAATGAGGTGCCAAACCTCACGGTGTCCCAAAGACACGCAGTGTGATACCAAATCACCGGTGACCGCGATCCACAAATCCGATGATGGGGCCAACCCATCGTGTGATACCAAATCACCGGCGTCAATCCCAGATAATCAATCGTGGGGCCAACCCCTTTGTGGTGCTAAGCCACTGGGACGAGGCGCTATGAGGTGCCAAACCTCTGGTGTCCCAAAGACACAAATGTGATACCAAATCACTTTGGTGACCAAGTCACAAAATCAAGCGTAGGTACCAAACCACTTGGAGGTGCCAAACCTCGGTGTCCCAAAGACACAAAGTGTCCCAAAGACACGGATATCATATTCCCCCTCCTCTCATATCACCCACACATGTCATACTAATGCAAATGATATAAAACATGCAATCATGCTATCATGCTCAAATGACATCTCATGGTATTTACATCATAAAACATGTTATCACATATATCACTACTGAGATCTCGTAATGAAACGGACTTACCCGTATCCGTGCTTATACCCCATCGGGTACCAAATCCATCAATCATATTGCTTCACTTTAATAAGTAATTAGGTTATCAATCATATTACCAAGCAGAAGTGTGTTAGTTTACACACTGTTAAAACGCGATCTTTAGTACCAAAAGAATCGATCTAAGGCCCCTTGATTACTTGCTCTAATATTTGATTTGGTTTCCTACCAAATCTCGAACCAACGATGGCCAACTCCTATAACAACAACAGTCACACCTTTAATAACTTGGCTTAATAGAACTGAACGAATAAACCATGAACAACCTCTCACCATCACTTACCAATCAATCGAGTTCAGATAACGGCCTTGTTGACTGCTTCGAATCCCGAAGGCCCTAAAAAGAAATTGGTTACACAAGAGATTAGTTCTCTTCTAACGAAGCGAAAATCATCCTTTTGCCTTACCAAAATCGTTAGAGAAGTAGGGGGAGAAGAGATAGCCTTTCGGCCAAATACTCACCTTCACTAACCGATTGCCCAACACAGGATGAACACCAACACTACACCAATATTCGGCCCTAGGTGTTTAACACTCCTACTTTCGGCTTTGAATGTAAAAGGAAAGAAGAAATAGAGGTGGAAAGAAATGGAGGAATCGGCAATTGGGTTTAGGGAAAAGAAGGGGAATAAAGATGGAAAAGGTGTTTTGGAGAGGTGGAGTTTAGAAACACAAGGTTTCAAAGAGAAAAGAAATGGAAGTGGGGTGCTAGGTTAGAAACAACAAGGGATTTTGAGAGAAAACACAAAGCCAAATTCGGCAAGGATGAAGTTGCTTAAAGCTTTCGGTTTTGAAAAGGGAAAAGAGAGACTTACTTGGAGGAAATTCGGCTTAGGCTCTTGACAAAAGAAAGAACTTTGTTTTGAAACAAAGTGACCGAATAAAAATGCCCAAAAATACCAAGATGAATTTATTAACACCTTCTCAAAAGGCAACACAGTGTTCGGCAATTGAGAGCTTACACTTTCGGTTTTGGTATGGCAAAAGAAAAATTTGCTTCTAAAGATTTTGACCGAAAAACACCAAAACTCAAAATGGATTTCGGCACTACCCCACACCCACACTACCAAGCCGTCCACTCCCCCACTCCAAACTCCCTCAAATTCGGCCATAATCCCCCCAATAGCTCCCAACCACACATTTCAAATGTGTTTACCAAGTCTTACTCCTAAAATCCCTCTCCACCCACCATTCAAATGGGTAGACCAAGTCCAAGGCGAGTTTGAACGCCTACAAACTCTTCCTTCCATGCCACAAAATGGAAGCCAAAATGTGAGGTCTTTGCGGCTTGAACACAAGACCTCCACCTCATGCGATTGACGCCACACCTAGCTCCCAAGTAGCGCATGCCTTGCCACTTTGCCGCTCCTCACTTGTGCAACAAGCACCAAATAAAATACATATCCTCGGCTCCATCGACTCCCTACACCTAAAGCTCAAAAACTAAATTTTTCCCATTCCCTCGGGCATACTCCTAGCCTACAACTAAGCCCCTAAAACATAGAAATAGCAATATAGCACACCAACACATGCAATATCATGCAACAAAAAATAGCCCCCAACCCGGATATTACAATTCTACCCCCTTAAAATAATTTCGGCCTCAAATTACCCGATCAAAAGAGTTGCGGTCTTCTTTGTCTCATCATATCCTCGAGTTCCCACGTGGCTTCTTCCACGCCATGATTCCGCCAAAGAACCTTAACCAAAGGCACAGACTTTCTACGCAGAACCTTCACATTCCGATCAAGAATGCGCACGAGTTCTTCTTCCAAAAGTCAAATCTGGATTTACCTCGATCTCTTCCATCGCTACCACATGCGACGGATCCGAATGATAACGTTGAAGCATCGAAGCGTGAAATACGTCGTGAATCGACTAAGCTCTGCGGCAACTCCAGGTTGATCACGCCATCGGTCCCACTCGTCTCAAAACCTTATACGGCCCAATAAACCTCGGACTTAGCTTGCCTTTCTTTCCGAACCTCAAAACCTTCTTCCATGGCGAGACCTTGAAAAACTTGATCCCCACGAAAAACTCTATGTCTCTCCGCTTAAGATCGGCATAAGACTTCTGCCGGTCAAGCTTCCTTCAACCGAGCTGAATCAACTTAACCTTGTCTTCGGTCTCGGCCAACCAACTCGGGTCCCAACAAGCGGCGTTCACCTAATTCCGTCCAACACGTGGGTGATCGACACTTCCTACCATACAACGCCTCATATGGTGCCATCTTGATGCTCGCAGTAGCTCGTTGTTGTAGGCAAACTCGGCTAATGGTAGAAACTCCTCCCAACTACCTCTCAAATCCGAACACAACCCTCTCGGCATATCCTCCAAGATCCGAATAACCCTTTCCGATTGTCCGTCGATTTGCGGGTGAAAAGCCGTCTTTGAAATCCAACCGCGTACTCAGCAGCCCGATGCAACGCTTTCGAACCTTGACGTAAATCGGGATCCCTATCCGTGATGATCGATCTTTGGCACCGTGCAACCTCACTATCTCTCGAAACATACGGCCGCCAACCTCACGAAGTGAGTAGTCAACCCTCACCGGAATGAAATGAGCGGATTTAGTCGATCGATCCACAATTACCCAAATCCGAATCCTTCTTGCTTGGCGTGGCGGTAACCCAATGACGAAATCCATGGTTATCCTTTCCCACTTCCATCGAGGAATCTTCACAGTGAAGCAACCACGACGGCAACGATGTTCAGGCCTTGACCTGTGACATGTCGGACACTTCCCAACAAACTCTGTCACTTCTTTCTTGAGACAGGGCCACCAAAATCGCTCTCTGAGATCCCTATACATCTTACTACCTCCGGGATGCATAGCATAAGGGCTGCTATATGTGCGTCTGAAGAATCCTCTGCCTCGACTCAACATCCTTGGGCATACAAGCTTTACCTTGAAAACACAACACCCCATCACTAGACAAGTTGTAACCTTCCAGACCACCACTCTGTCCTGCAACCTCCGCGCACTCGTAACCTCATCCTCTAATCGCTTTCTCTACGATCACTCAACCCAAGTAGGCTTAATCGCAACTCTGCGAGAATACTCCGTCGTCAAACAAACTCAAATGGGCAAACATCGCTCTTAAGTCCGAAACAACCTTGCGGCTCAGCGCGCGTCGCCACCACGTTAGCCTTGCCGGATGATACTCAATCGAATGATCGTAATCCTTAAGCAACTCAACCCATCTACGCGCCTCAAATTCAAATCCTTCCGAGTCAAGAGGTACTTGGACTCTTATGATCGGTGTAGACTATTGATCTCTCTCCGTACAAGTAGTGCCTCCAAATCTTCAACGCAAAGACTACGACGCTAACTCCGGATCGTGCGTCGGATAGTTGACCTCATGTGGCCTCACCGCCGAGATCGTAAGCCACAACCTTACCTTCTGCATCGAAGACACAACCCAACCCCGTATGTGATGCATCGTAGTAGACCGTGAATTCCTTACCAGCCTCAGGTTGAATCAAAACCGGAGCTTTTGTTAGAATCTTCTTAAGCTTGTTGAAACTCTCCTGCTGTTTCTCAGTCGAGACAAACGGAACCTCTTTCCTTAACAACTTGGTCATTGGTGCTGCAATCAACGAGAAACCCTCTACAAACCTTCTGTAGTATCTGCCAAACCAGAAAACTCGAATCTCGACCAACGACTTAGGCGGTTTCCAATCCAAAATCGCCTCAATTTTCCGAGGATCCACTCTAATCCCCTCAAGCGACACTACATGTCCCAAGAAAGTCACTTCTCTAAGCGAACTCGCACTTCATCGAACTTAGCGTAAAGTCGCTTCTCCTCAAAATCAGTAGTACCACACGCAAATCGCATCATGCTCTTCTTCTCGTTCTTGAATACACGGGATGTCGTCAATAAAAACTACCACGAATCGTCCAGATCTTCTGTGAAACACCCTATTCATCATATCCATGAATGCTTTGCCGTGCGTTAGTCAACCCGACGGCATTACCGTAAATTCGTAGTGCCCATACCGAGTCCAAACGCTGTCTTGTGAATATCCGCTTCTTTCACCTTTAATCGGTGATACCTGACCTCGAGTCAATCTTAGAAAATACCGCGCACCCTTTCTTGATCAAACAAGTCATCTATCCATGGCAACGGATACTTGTTTTTGATCGTCGACTTATTCAATTTGCGGTAATCTATGCACATCCGCATTGTACCATCTTTCTTCTTAACAAAGAGTATCAGCGCGCACTTACGGTGAAACACTTGGCCCGATAAAACCTCGGTCCAACAACTCTTGGATCTCGAGCCTTAAGCTCCACCAATTCCTTTGGCGCCATCCTATACGGAGCAATAGACACCGGCGCATTAAGATATGAGATCTATCCCAAACTCTACCTCACGATCCGGCAAACCGGAAGTTCTTCCGAAACACATCAGCAAATTCCTTAACTGTTCGGACTTTTTCTACAAAGCAGACTCTTTAGCCTCCAAGGCATACACATGAACCACATACGCTTCACGACCCTTTCTCACCATCTTCTACGCCTTTAGAGCGGACACCACATTAGATAAGTAATCCCTCCTATTACCTATCATAGCCACTTCATCACCCTCGATCGTCCTTAGAACCATTCGCTTAGCCGCGCAATCCAACTTCGCTTTGGTACTTAACCAACCACCCATCCCAAGAATCAAATCGAACTCCCAAATGGCGGTTCCATCGGATCGGCTGACAAACACTACCCCTTGGAGTTCTAGGGGTACATCTCTAAACAAATTTATCTACTACCACAGAGTGACCTAAAGGGCTAATTACGGTCATCCGCCTAGAAGATATCTCGAGTCTAAGTCCATGGTCTCTACTATACTCACGGCCCGCGTAAGAATGCGTCGAACCCACATCAATCAAAGCGATAAAGGAGAACCAAAGATCAAGAACGTCACGGTTATGACGTCCGTCGTGCGTCGCCCTCTCTCGCCGCCTTGCTGCATACACTAACCCGTGTATGCAGCGTCGAACTACCCGCACTCTGCCGGTGCTCCACGGCCCGACCGATCCATTACTACCTCTGCCATTACCACGGCCCCTCTGCGGTGGCGGTACATTATTCCTAAACGAGTACGGCCCGACTCTCGGGTGAATCTGGCCAACTTACGCGGGCGGTCCCTCACGCGATGATCTAGAGAACCACACTCAAAACAACCTTTTCCACCGGTCCAAAGCCTCCTCCCCAATGATATCTCCCACAATGGTTACACTGCGCGGCGGTCCCGACTAGCAAAGAACAACCTACCAGCTGATTCACCCCACTCTGCCTAGCCCTTTCGAGAGGATTACCCGACGATCCGTAAGACCCAAAGCTCCTCTTATGCCTGCTCCTGTCCATGCCCCGCCTCACGGACTCCTTAACACCCTCGGCTACCTTAGCCTTCTCAACCAGACAAAGAACTCACGCTCCCGTTGAGGAGCAATCGGCAAACCTCAACTCGTCTCTCGGACCATCCTCGAAACGAACACACCTCTCGTGTTCAAGTAGCCACAATACCCCTAGCATACCGGCTCGGCTTCAAGAACTCACCTCATACTCGGAAGCAGACTTACTCCTTGGACTAGCCTCAAAAATGCTTTTATTTGCTGGCGTCGATGTAGCTAGCTCCAATGTACTTTTTCTCAAATGCGACCACAGAAATAATCCCATGTCGATCCTCTGTTTGCCACAATTATCCCGAACCGTGAGCCACCACTGGTATGACTCGTCCGAAGAAGCGATACTATGCCCTTCGCTTCTCCTCAACGATCAAGTCGGATCATCCATGATCCGCTCCGTTGCCTCCAACCAATACTCGGCGATCTTTGCCGAGCAACACCGTAAACACCTCGAAAGAATTCACCCCATTTGCCCAAGTCGCTCGAGCACCGATTTCCTAGCTCTGCACCACCACCTACTCCAACTACCCTTTCCAACACTCGCGGCGATCGCTTTGTGACACTGCGTCATCGATGTCGATCTTGAAACTCACCACCTCCAGCTGGTGGCGGTACCGGTATCTCATTTTCTGACCCCTGACCAGACCCTACGGGTTCAGAAACCGTCATCCTACCACGACCTCGTCCACGACCACGTCCACCTCTAGCGCTCATGACTAAATTCTCTACGTATCTGATTTAGGAGTTTTATGCATCGGTATTTATTCCACTGTTTTAAAGCAAAGTCTTATGAATAGTAAAGAAGCTTTGTTTTCGCGAGTTCACGGAATCCTATCAGTTTCAGTTTCTAAAGTAATCCACTACTGCAATCATCCAATCACATCAATAAATCACAAGAAATAGTAAGGGGTACTTACAGGCGGATCGTGCCGGAGACTTCGGTGTCATGCCTTTCAAACCATTTATTTCAACAAAACACTTAAAAGCAGACTTTTGAAAACATTTTGGGCCTCGGGCCCACAAAAGCCTTTGAACTTGGCTCTGATACCACAATTGTAACACCCCAAACCCGGTCAATACACCACGACCGAATCTGGCATGTTACGGGGAAAATCGCATTTGAAGGATTAGGTTTCTGGTTAAAGATTTGATGAGAAACTCCTTGTCATATTTTATACTTTTCGAAATCTTGGCGTGATTGCTTTGTCATATTTTAATGTTTTAGAGTGATACCCGATGGTAAAGTTTAAAACACATTGCGTTATAGTTTTGAAACCGTTGACCTTCCAAGTTTTTAGCAATTTTAACTCAATTAATTTGTTAAAGCATATTAGAAAGCTACTTTAAGCATAAACATAGTAAAACCTAATTTAAAGGCCATTTACAACCCAAAATAAAACCAAATAGTAATAAATAAGCTAAAGTACCAAATTTTGTAAAGTCCGAGCAAATCTTTATTAAAGCATGGCATGAGCACCTCGAGTCCATCCCTTACTCCATGTCCGCGTCTAAGTGTCACTGAAATGTCAAAGGAGAGGGTGAGTCGCAAGACTCGATGCATAAATCCCACTCCCGATAAAACAACATGCTAACACACATCATATCATAGCAACATTATCAATGCACCCCGATCCTAACCATCCATATCACCTTTCTCTACCCGTGTGGTACCAAACCACCGGTGGTGCCAAACCACCGTGACCCAAAGTCACGATATCCATAATTGTGGTGCCAAACCACTTTGGTGACCCAAAGTCACGAATAATCCAATGATGGGGCCAACCCATCGTGTGATACCAAATCACTAGCGACGATCCCATATCTCAAAGTGGGGCCAACCCACGGTGGTGTTAACCACGAGGGACGAGTCGCAATGAGGTGCCAAACCTCTGGTGTCCCAAAGACACGAGTGTGATACCAAATCACTTTGGTGACCGCGATCACAAATCCGATGATGGGGCCAACCCATCGTGTGATACCAAATCACCGGGCGTCAATCCCGTATAATCAATCGTGGGGCCAACCCACTGTGGTGCTAAGCCACCGGGACGAGGCGCTATGAGGTGCCAAACCTCTGGTGTCCCAAAGACACAAATGTGATACCAAATCACTGGTGACCGAAGTCACAAAATCAACTGTGGTACCAAACCACTGGAGGTGCCAAACCTCTGGTGTCCCAAAGACACAGTGTCCCAAAGACACGGATATCATATTCCCCCTCCTCTCATATCACCCACACATGTCATACTAATGCAAATGATATAAAACATGCAATCATGCTATCATGCTCAAATGACATCTCATGGTATTTACATCATAAAACATGTTATCACATATATCACTACAGATCTCGTAATGAAACGGACTTACCCGTATCCGTGCTTATACCCCATCGGGTACCAAATCCATCAATCATATTGCTTCACTTTAATAAGTAATTAGGTTATCAATCATATTACCAAATGAAGTGTGTTAGTTTACACACCTGTTAAAACGCAGTCTTTATTACCAAAAGAATGGATTTAAGGCCCTTGATTACTTGCTCCTAATATTTGATTTGGTTTCCTACCAAATCTCGAACCAAGCAGTGGCCAACTCCTATAACAACAACGGTCACACCTTTAATAACTTGGCTTAATAGAACCTGAACGAATAAACCATGAACAACCTCTCACCATCACTTACCAATCAATCGAGTTCGGATAACGGCCTTGTTGATCGCCAAATCGAAGGCCCTAAAAAGAAATTGGTTACACAAGAGATTAGTTCTCTTCTAACAGAAGCCGAAAATCATCCTTTTGCCTTACCAAAATCGTTAGAGAAGTAGGGGGAGAAGAGATAGCCTTTCGGCCAAATACTCACCTTCACTAACCGATTGCCCAACACAGGATGAACACCAACACTACACCAATATTCGGCCCTAGGTGTTTAACACTCCTACTTTCGGCTTTGAATGTAAAAGGAAAGAAGAAATAGAGGTAGAAAGAAATGGAGGAATCGACAATTGGGTTTAGGGAAAAGAAGGGGAATAAAGATGGAAAAGGTGTTTTGGAGAGGTGGAGTTTCGGCTTACAAGGTTTCAAAAGAGAAAAGAAATGGAAGTGGGGTGCTAGGTTCGGCTTAACAAGGGATTTTGAGAGAAAACACAAAGCCAAATTCGGCAAGGATGAAGTTGCTTAAAGCTTTCGGTTTTGAAAAGGGAAAAGAGAGACTTACTTGGAGGAAATTCGGCTTAGGCTCTTGACAAAAGAAAGAACTTTGTTTTGAAACAAAGTGACCGAATAAAAATGCCCAAAAATACCAAGATGAATTTCGGCTAACACCTTCTCAAAAGGCAACACAGTTCGGCAATTGAGAGCTTACACTTTCGGTTTTGGTATGGCAAAAGAGAAAATTTGCTTCTAAAGATTTTGACCGAAAACACCAAAACTTAAAATGGATTTCGGCACTACCCACACCCACACTACCAAGCCGTCCACTCCCCCACTCCAAACTCCCTCAAATTCGGCCATAATCCCCCCAATAGCTCCCAACCACACATTTCAAATGTGTTTACCAAGTCTTACTCCTAAAATCCCTCTCCACCCACCATTCAAATGGGTAGACCAAGTCCAAGGCAGAGTTTGAACTGCCTACAAACTCTTCCTTCCATGCCGTCAAAATGGAAGCCAAAATGTGAGGTCTTTGCGGCTTGAACACAAGACCTCCACCTCATGCAGTTGACGCCACACCTAGCTCCCAAGTAGCGCATGCCTTGCCACTTTGCCAGCTCCTCACTTGTGCAACAAGCACCAAATAAAATACATATCCCTCAGCTCCATCAGCTCCTTACACCTAAAGCTCAAAAACTAAAATTTTCCCATTCCCTCAGGCATACTCCTAGCCTACAACTAAGCCCCTAAAACATAGAAATAGCAATATAGCACACCAACACATGCAATATCATGCAACAAAAAAATAGCCCCCCAACCCGGGATATTACAACTAAGCCTCCGTCGCACCGACCCACCTATACCTGAGGATTACCTGAACAGAAGAGACAAACAGATGTGAGTTTTCAAAAACTCAGGTGTAACTCAACAGAAACATTGATCGTGTCTAAACTAACTATGACAACGAATAAGCCAAGCGCACCTATCGTTTGGTAGTATAGCTATGGCAAGACCGAAAATATCGTATCCTCAAGGACCAAGAGTACTAGTAGTTACTATCTTTTTATTATTTAGCCTAAGTATTAAGGGAATCGATGTTTAATTAACTAGTTACTAAGCTAAGGATGCTAAGACACAGAGGGAGAATTGGAAAAATACTTTTGGGAAAAACCAGTTGATTAAGACAATAACCGAGGAAGAATCCACCTAGACTTCACTTAATATTTAACTCTGAACCAGATGATTTATTCACTTGACTTGATCCGTAAGATTCTCTAATTTATATTAATACCTCTTTCGAGGCTACTAACGTCTAACCCTATATTGATTAATTGAAATCTCTTTCTAATTAAAACCCTTAGTGTTGCATTAACTCGATCTATGGATTCCCATATTAGGTTTGACCCTAATCCGAAAGATTTTCGTCATCCTATCTCTAGGGTTGCGATCAACTCCGCTTAACTATACTAGATCTACTCCGCTTAACTACGCTTAACTAAGAGCATCGGCCACCACATTGGCCTTATCGGGATGATACTATATCGTGCAGTCATAATCCTTGAGCAGCTCAATCCCACTACACTGCCTAAGATTCAACTCCTTTTGAGTAAGGAAGAACTTAAATCTCTTGTGATCTGTGTAGATGATACACCTCTCACCATACAAATAGTACCTCCAAATCTTTAGAGCAAAAACCACGACAGCCGACTTGAGATCGTGCGTTGGATAATTTCTTTTATATGAATTAAGATGTCGGGACACATAATGCACAACCTTACCATCTTGCATCAGTACACATCCCAAACCAACATACGACGCATCGCTATAAACCACGAACTCCTTACTAGATTCAGGCTGTATCCGAACAGGAGCCTGAGTTAAAACAGACTTGAGCTTCTCAAAGCTCGATTGTTGCTCGTCAGTCCAGACAAAAGGAGCATTCTTGCGTAAAAGCTTAGTTAGAGGGGCTACAATTAACGAGGACCCCTCAACAAACCTCTGATAATAACCCGCAAGACCCAAAAAACTACGGATCTCAGAAAAGTTCTTAGGTTGTTTCCAATCAAGTATGGCCCCAATCTTTCTAGGATCAACCCGGATCCCTTCAGTAGAAACCACGTGCCTCAGAAATGTTACTTCCCGCAACCAGAATTCACACTTGCTCAACTTAGCGTAGAGTTGTTTCTCTCAAAGTAATTAAATGACTACTCTAAGATGCTCATCATGATCATCCTCGGTCTTAGAGTATACCAGAATGTCATTGATGACTACGATGAACTGATCCAAATACGGTTGGAAAACCTGGTTCATCAGATCCATGAATACAACCGGAGCATTCGTAAACCAAAGGGCATGACTAGGGACTCCTAGTGCCCATAATGAGTCTTAAAAGCCGTCTTATGAACATCAGCTTCCTTAACCTTAAGCTAATGATACCCAGAACAGAGGTCTATCTTTGAGAATACTGAAGCCCCTCGAAACTGATCAAACAGATCGTCGAACCTTGGAAGTGGGTACTTATTCTTCACAATTAGATTATTCAACTGTCGATAATCAATGCACATCATCATGGTACCATCCATTTTCTTCATGAACAAAATCGGTGCCCCCCACGGAGACACACTAGGACGGATGAATCTACAATCCAAAAGCTCCTAAAGTTGAGCCTTTAGCTCTACAAGCTCTTTCGATGCCATACGATAAGGAGCGATAGACACCGGAGCTGTACCTGGTAGAAGCTCAATGCCGAACTCAACTTTTTGATTCAAAGGTAAACCCAATAACTCATCGGGAAAAAAATCTGGAAATTCCCTCACTGTTCTGATGTTCTCAACAGAAGAGTCCCTAGAAGTTGAAACACTTACATAGGCCAGATACGCTTCACACCCTTTTTGAACCAGTTTTTCAGCCACTAGAGTGGAGATTACGTTAGACAAGTAATCTCGACGCTCGCCGATCACAACAACCTCCATATCATCCTCAATTCTCGGAACTATCCTCTTAGTAGCGTCAACCAAACTGGCTCGGTGCATTACAAGTCAGTCCATACCCAGAATCAAATCGAACTCTCCAAACGGTAGCTCTATTAGATTTGCTGGAAACACAACCCCTTGTACTTCTAGCGGTACATTCCTATACAGTCTGTTTACCCGGACCGATTGACCCAGCGGACTCAATACAGAAATCTCACTCGAAGTACTCTCAACATTAATTCACAAGTTATCAGAGATAGAGCTAGCTATGTAAGAGTGTGTTGACCTTATATCTATCAATGAAACATAAGCAACATCATAAATAAGGAACGTACCAGTAATCACATAAGGGGCGTCTCTGTCCTCACGGCGTCGAGCAGCATATACCAGCGCAGGCTGCCTTGCCTCAGTTTGATTAACACCTTTACTCGGTGCTATTTGTCCTCTACTCAAACCATTTCCACCCTGGCCAAACCACGACACCTAAGCGGCTGCTGTACTGCCCTTTGGGGCTGAACAAAACCCAGAACTGAAGCTTGCATCTGATCAGAACGTTGTGGGTAGTCTCTAATACGATGCTTGATGGGCTCGAAACTAACTAATAATTCGACAAAGGAAAGCGCACCTATCGAACAGTAGTATAGATATGGTGAGTCCAGAATATCGTATCCACAAGGACTAAAATTACTAGTAATAACTATCTTTCTATTATTTAGCCTAATAATTAAGGGGATTTATTTTAATCTAAATTTTAACTAACTAATTAACTATGAACGCAGCAGAGAGTGAAGAAAGTAATCGAAATAAACCAATAAATAAAGACAATACCCAAGGAAGAATCCACCTAGACTTCACTTATTATTATGACTCTGAATTAAACGATTTATTCACTTGTCTTGATCCGTAGAAATCCCTAAATTATGTTAATATCTCTTTCGAGACTAAGAACAACTGACTCTAGGTTGATTAATTGAAATCTCTTTATAATTAAAACCCCTATCGTCGCATTAACTCGATCTATGGATTCCCTTATTAGATTTGACTCTAATCCGGCAGATTTATGTCGTCCTATTTCTAGGGTTGCAATCAACTCCGCTTAATTATGCTAGATCTTCTCTTAAACAGGGACTTTGGCTCCACTGAATAAGCACATTAGACTTGAATTAATATCCTGAAAATATTAAAGCAAGGGTTAACAACATACAATTAAGAACAAGAACAAGTATTTATCATGTAATTCAGATAATTAAATAATAACATTCATTATAGGTTTCATCCTCCCTAGGTATTTAGGGAGTTTAGTTCATAACGTAAAAGGAAAACATCTTAGAATCAAGAAAACAACAAAATATAAAGAACCCAAAAACTTCTAAAAAACTTGATGGAGATCTTCAATCTTAGAGTGGATCTACTTCCGAGATGATTCTGACGGCTTCCTTCGAGTAATTTCTTTGTTCTACTCTGTGTGCTCCCTTAGGTCTTCCTCTGGTGTGTATTTATATACTTTAGAATGCCCAGAAACCCTAAAAATTGGCTTTTTCTGCTTGAAAATGAAGCAGGGTGCGACAGGGACACGGGCGTGTGATCAGTCCGTGTGAGAAGGTCTAGGCCGTGTGCAAGTTCGCATGGCTCTCGATCGACACGGGCTGGCACACGGGTGTGTTCCAGCCCGTGTGGTTCACACGGACATGTGCTCAGCCCTTGTGGTACGGGCTTGGCCGTGTGGATCCTTAAGATGGCCTGTTTTATCTGATTTTGGCCCATTTTCCGCTCCTTTCGCTTCCCTATGCTCTCCTAAGTATAGAAACACGAATTTAAAGGATTAGGAGCATCGAATTCACAAAATTGTATAATAAAACATCCAAAAATATGCTAAGCATTGGGATTAAAATGTGTTACTTTTATGGTTTATCAAATATCCCCACACTTAAGCGTTTGCTTGTCCTGAAGCAAAATCCTCAACTCATAATTAAACTTCCTCAATTCATAATTCTCATCAATAATGTCTTATCATAATTCACAAATAATCACACATTGATAATTTAACTAAAAGAGCACTAAAGATTCAAACAATCCAAGTCAGACATTTTATAACATAAAAACATACGTGTTTCCCCTTATCTAAATAATTACCTTTAATTCAAGACCGACGAGATTCGACATCCTCACTAAAGATTCGCTCAAATCACTCAAAGTGTTTAAGGGTCAAAATTTAAGCACTCAAAAGTCAAACATGAAAAGTTATTACCATAGGCTTGCATGAAAATCAAATCTCCACCACTATAAAATGAGATGATACACAAATCAAAAGGTCTTTAAAGGGTTGTAAGGGTTAAAGGTGTGGATAAAGGCTAAAATAGAGGGTTAGAATCGAGATCGATTTGACAAATTACCTAACTAGAAAATTAAACTAATACTGAATAATTCAATCAATTGAAAGCTTATCAATAATAACATGAGCTTCTTCTTAAAATGTGAAATTAACTGTTTAAGCTCAAATAACATAGAACTAGTAATAATGAATATAAATTTCCACTTCTTCTTTTTTTGAACAATAAGAAAGAATTTAATAACTAAAACAAAAAAAAACATAGTTAGGAAACTAACCAAATCAAATCTTGACAAAAAGGGAGTCAATAAAATGGGAATAACGAATCAAAAATAAGTTTTGGGTTAATATTAATGGTTGAGTCAAGAAACGATTTATTAGGCTCAAAGGGGTTTACTAGGGGTTAATTATGGAGGTAGGCTTTTAATGGAATAAGTGGGTTAAAACCTAGGTGTCTTTATCATCTCAGTATATCAAATCAAAGGTGTGGTCTCAACATGTATAATTGAAGCAAGTTCTAGAATAACAAATCAATATGGACACACTCATAACCAATAATAAAGTGAGCAAGGAAAGTGTATGCTCTAAAAGGCTCAAAATCTCACAAAAATTATGGTTTTTGATGTCAATCTTGTAAATCTCAAACTTCAAGGTAATATTTAAATTTAGGGAAACAACCTAGCAATTTTATTTCTGAAAATAGACTTATCATGCTTGATTCTCTAATGTCTTAAAGTTTAAACAATCAATGCACAATTACCTATGACTTAATCCAAAACATGTCAATAGAAATTTCATTCTAATAGTAATATGAGAAAATTACTTAAGAATAAGACATAATTCAGGGATTTTCTAATAATGATATAATTAACCTCCCCACACTTAAGATGTACATTGTCCTCAATTTACCAAAATAGATAATAACAATATAATGAGAAAATCATAAGAGAGGTAGGGAAGTGAAACTTCCTAAATTTTGGATGAAATCCATGGAACAGTGAACGCGGAATTGTGGATATAGCAAAGTGAAGTGCATGATTCTGAACAACTATTAAGAAAATAAACACAACTGTGGAAGAAGATTAAGGGATTACTCGATTAGGAATAATTATAAAAACTAAAATATAGTTCAAAATATAAAAGATAAGTCTTTGAAACTATGATAAGGGACATAAAATAAAAATAGACTAAAAATAAAAATAAAAAGAAAACTAAAAATAAAGATAAAGACAAAAAGAAGATAAATGGACTCAAAGGTCCTCATCGCTCGACGCAGCGTCGCGAGGTGGCGATCTTAGAAGATGAAATATGGAGATGGTTGCGAGATCTGCTGCAATGTAGCCTCGAGACTGTCGAACCGCTGAAAGCACTGCTGCTCGAAGTGAGTGAGACGCTTGGATATGTCTATCAAACTAGGAGCAGACGGAGGTCGGTGACTCAGAGGTGGAGGGTGAGGTGGATCCTCGTGAGGGAGAGGAACATCTTCAGGGATGTCCTCGGGATCATCCTGATCACCAGGACGAGGCAATCGGTACTGGGGAGGATCGAATCCACGACACCGCTCGATCATCCTCATGTGTAGCATGCTCGAGATGTCCTGAGGGGACATTTGGCCAACAAGAGTGAGTGTGGAGGATTGCTCCGGTGTGTCAAGGAGACCGAAGTATCGAGCGACGCGAGTCACATAAGGGCCTAAGCAGATGGGGCCCTTCCTATGACGGTCAGTCTGTTGGCGGAAGGATAAAGCAATGAAGTACACCAAGTCGATAATATGGTCGTGGGCCATACTCCATAAGTAGTAGGCATTGTGTGTGCTCACGACTCCGGTGCACTCTCTCCGTCCTGTCAAAGTGTGAGCTAAGAGGGCGTGAATATACCGTAGGGCTGGAGAGAGAGAAGTTACCTTCGAGTGACTAGCATCATAGGTCGTCAGGTCGCCCGTGAGGTCATTCCAACAACGCGAGGGCGAGTAATGAATATGGTGATGGAGCTGAAAAAAGTCCTCGGCGCTCATGAACTCCTCCATATAAATTCCCAAAGTAGCACCAAATTCTGGGACGCTCATGTGGCGCACCAAACTGCCAAGGCGAAAGATGATGGTGCCTGGCTCGTCATGGACTGACATGACGCTCTGAAGGTGAAACATCGAGCAAAACTCCAAAGTAAGCTCCATATATGTGGGATCGACGATACTGAAGAAACGGTCCCATGGGGCTGTGAGGATGAAGGCGCGAATCTTATCAGCGAGATGGACTTGCTCCAATGCGGCCCAGTCAATGCACCGGCCCAAACCTAGGGGTCGTACGCGAAGGAGCTGAAATAAGTCCTCCGGTGGGTCCGCAGAAAATCTGAGGTACGGATGGCGAACTTCAGCGGAGGCACTGGAGGAGGTCGCGCCAGGACCCTTTCGCTTTTTCGAAGCGGGGACGGCGACCTTAGACTTGCCACAAGTGTTTGTCATGGTGTCTGGAAGAAAGCGATTAGGAAAAGTTAAAATGGACGAACATGCATACTAGAGACATGCTAATAAGGAGGGAAATGAATCTAAATGAAGTTCATCAACTGGACTAAGAAAGAACATAATTGTGAAAAGAGAAAGCTAATTAACAGAATACTAAAACCAGAAAATAGTAAAATGAAATAAATCTAATAATGAAAAATTTCATAACTAAAAATAGTATAAATAAAAATAAAATCAATTATGCAGAATATTACTAAAATAATAAAAGTTAATATCAAAACAAATTAATCAGAATATTCAGACGCAAGAACAAATAAACAATTAAATGTAGATTAACTAAAAAGAACAGAATATGATATAAATACATGAATAAATAAATAAAATTAATAATAGAAATAATAAAATAATAATAATAATAATAATAATGAAAATAAAAAAGGGTAAAGGAAGTGTAACCGGCGGCAGTGAGAGTGGTGGTCGGCGTAAGGGGCGGCGTAAGGTCGGGACGAGTGGGGTCGAGTGGGGCGTGTGTGTGTGGGTCGGGTGGGAAAAGGGAAAGGGGGAAGGGCCGGGTGGGTTTGGTAGGTGAGGAGAAGGGATTTTCGGGTGGGGAAGAAGGGAAAGAAAGAAGGGATGGGGAGATGGCGGCAGTAGCCGGAAGTGGCAGGGGGGTTACGGCGGCTAGGGTTTGGGGGTTTGGGAAAAAGAAAGGAGAAGAAAATAAAAAGAAAATTGGGTTTTAAATAGGTGACACGGCCATGTAACGGCCCGTGTTGGGCCACACGGTCGTGTCACACGCCCTTGTGACATATACTTAGCCCGTGTTCGTCGCAAAATTCTTAAGTCCAGGTTTCACACGGCCTTGGACACGCCCGTGTGTCCAGGCCATGTGGTTCACATGGTCATATCGCACGGTCGTGTGCGAAGTCCTTTGCTTCTCCCACGCTCGTGTGGAATTTGGCACGCCCGTGTGACCTCACACATGGCCATGTGTATTGCCCGTGGAGCCCCCTGACTTGTTTGAAATTTTGAAATTTGAAAAATTTGGCTCCAGTTTTCACACAGCCTAGGACACGCCCGTGTGGACTATATTTAGGCCGTGTCTCTTTCAATTTTTGGGAATTTTAAGCTCCAGGATCCACACAGCCAAGGAAACGCCCGTGTGTCCAGGCCATGTACGTGACACGGCCATGCCGCCAGGCCGTGTAGCTCTCTGTCGATTTCTTTATAATTTAAAAACTAAGTCCCAGGATCCACACGGCCAGGGACACGCCCGTGTGTCCAGGCTGTGTGGGTTTAAAACATCATTTTTTACTATTAATTCCAAAAATATCATAAAATATAATTAGTACATTAGGCATGTTAATGCTCGGGTTGCCTCCTGAGAAGCGCTTGTTTAGAATCTAAGCTCGACTTACCTGGATTTCGCTCGGTTACAGTGGTTCGCGGAGTTGAGACTCCTCTTTCTCGCTATCAGTTCTATTATCAACATATGGTTTGAGTCGAGTAATATTTACCTTAAAAGTGCCAAAATTAGAATGAGTTACCTCGACTGTTCCGTACGGGAAGACATTGAGTACCATAAAAGGAGTCGCTCCATTTGTATTAATATCTGAAGTGGTTATTCGAGGGTCGGTTTCATCTAGCAGTACCTGGTCCCCAACCTTAAAGTGATTCGTTCCACCTTTTAGCTCGTTATGAAGTTGCTTCGGTTTTGCTTCGTGTATTCTCGGTTTCTCCTTGCCATGTGTCCTCCATTCGTCTAGTTCATCGATCTGAAGCCTTCACTCCTCATGAGTCGTCCTGTGTTTATCACCTAAGATAGAATGTGGCTCCATCACTTTCTTCCTAGGGATTTCCTGCAAAGAATTTTGAGCCACAATGTTACTCACATTAGCAGAACTCGTAATATCATCTCGATCACTAGATACTCTAATAGAATCACGAGCTTGGAGTTTAATCGTATCATCACCTACACGAAGTATCAATTCACCTGTGCCAACATCAATGATAGTCCTAGCAGCTGTTAAAAAGGGTCGTCCTAAGATTAAAGGTGCGTTACTGTCCTCATCCATGTCTAGAACAACAAATTCATCTGGGAATATAAATTTATCGATTTTTACAAGCACATCCTCAACAATACCCCTAGGAAATCTAATAGTTTTATCTGCTAGTTGAATGCTCATCTTATTTTGTTTAGGTTTCCCAAGACCTAATTGCTTAAACATTTTATAGGGCATGACATTAATACTTGCCCCTAAATCAGCCAATGCATTATTAACATCTAAACTACCAATTAAACAAGGAATGGTAAAACTCCCTGGATCCTTTAATTTGTTGGGAAGTTTATTCTCAGTAGAATGGTTTGAAAGCGCACCGCATTTAGCTCCACGTCGACGCATCATCTAACTTCGTTTGTTTGCTAGAAGCTCCTTTAAGAATTTAACTGAGTTGGGCATCTGCGAAAGAGCTTCAATAAACGGTAAGTTAATATGTAATTTTTTTAAGAGTTTAAGAAATTTACCAAATTGCTCATCGGTATGGTCTTTCTTCGTCGCGTTAGGATATGGCACACGAGGTATATACTCTTTACTCACCAGTTTTTGTGCACTGTGGCTTACCTCAACCTTACCTTCACTTACCACAAGTTCTTGCCTCGGTTCAAACTCAGATTCTACTAACCCTTCTTCATCGCGCACGGTAATGGCGTTGAGTTGCTCTCTTGGGTTAGGTTTGGTGTTACTCGGCAAGCTACCTTGTGGTCATTCTGAGATCAGCTTAGCAAGCTGACCTATTTGGTTCTCGAGCCCTTGAATCGACGCTTGCTGATTTTTTAGTGTTCTTTCGGTGTTTTGAAAATGGGTTTCTGACACCGAGATGAATTTTGTTAGCATCTCCTCAATGTTTGGCTTCTTCTTCTGTTGGTAGGGTTGTTGTTGAAAGCCTGGAGGGGGTTGTTGTCTTTGATTTCCCTGACCACCCCATATAGTGAACTTGTTCATTCTCTGTGCTCGGGTTGTAAGATGGTTATTACGTGGTGTTCATCCCTCCTCCACTTGTGTCGCACTGCATCACTGGATGTACCTACGTAGAAACACATAAATCATCAATCTTTTTATTTAAGAGCTCTACCTGGTTTGATAACATGGTGACCGCGTCGAGGTTGAAAACACCAGCGGCTTTTGTCAGCTTTGTTCTCATGACTTGCCACTGATAGTTATTCAGTGGCATCTCCTCTATAAACTCATAAGCCGCTTCAGGTGCTTTGTTATTTAGAGTTCCACCGACGGCTGCATCGATTAGTTGCCTAGTTGAGGGGTTCAAACCGTTGTAGAAGGTTTGAACCTGTAGCAATAAAGGTAACCCATGGTGAGGGCACCTTCTCAATAAGTCCTTATACCTCTCCCATGCAACTTTGTCGTTTTAGCCGGCGAAAAATATTTTAATAAAAATTTCTTGGTCATCTGTTCCCAAGTAGTGATGAAACCTCGTGGTAACGAGTTCAACCATTGTTTAGCTTTATTTCTTAAGGAAAAAGGAAACAACTGAAGGCGAATGGCATCATCAGAACGCCATTAATTTTGAAAGTATCGCAAAATTGTAGAAAGTTGGCTAAATGAGTATTTGGATCCTCATCCTGTAAACCATCGAACTGAACACATTGTTGGATCATCTGTATAGTGTTTGGCTTTAGCTCGAAGTTATTTGCAGCAACAGCAGGCCTCACAATACTCAACTCAGCCCCAGTCAAATTAGGCTTAGCATAATCGTACATAGTACGAGGAGCAGGATTTGCGGCAACCACAGGAGGTAGCGGATTATTATCAGCCATCTCTTCGGTACTATTGGTACCGTCCTCTTACTATTTCTCTATATACTGTAGACTTCGCCTTATTTCTCTATGGTTTTTGCGAGCGGTACTTTCAATCTCACTGTCAAAAAGAAATGGTCTTGACGGGTTTCTTCTAGTCATAAACTAAAACTACCTGCCAGAAGCAAATAAAAGAAAAGTTAGTAAAATAAAATAAAACAAAAATAAATTGTAATAAAAATAAAAAAAGGCTAAAGTAATAAAAAAGGCTAAAGTAATAAAAAATAAGTGTTCCTAATATTTTAGTCCCCGGCAATGGCGCCAAAAACTTGATGGGCTCGAAACTAACTAATAATTCGACAAAGGCAAACGCACCTATCGAACTGTAGTATAGATATGGTGAGTCCGGAATATCATATCCACAAGGACTAAAATTACTAGTAATAACTATCTTTCTATTATTTAGCCTAATAATTAAGTGGATTTATTTTAATCTAAATTTTAACTAACTAATTAACTATGAACGCGACAGAGAGTGAAGAAAGTAATCGAAATAAACCAATGAATAAAGACAATACCCAAGGAAGAATCAACCTAGACTTCACTTATTATGACTGACTCAATTAAACGATTTATTCACTTGTCTTGATCCGTAGAAATCCTAAATTATGTTAATATCTCTTTCGAGACTAAGAACAACTGACTCTAGGTTGATTAATTGAAATCTCTTTCTAATTAAAACCCCTATCGTCGCATTAACTCGATCTATTGATTCCCTTATTAGATTTGACTCTAATTCGGTATATTTATGTCGTCCTATTTCTAGGGTTTCAATCAACTCCGCTTAATTATGCTAGATCTTCTCTTAAACAGGGACTTTTGCTCCACTGAATAAGCACATTAGACTTGAATTAATATCCTGAAAATATTAAAGCAAGGGTTAAGAACACATAATTAAGAACAAGAACAAGTATTTATCATGAAATTCAAATAATTAAATAATAAGATTCATCATAGGTTTCATCCTCCCTAGGTATTTAGGGAGTTTAGTTCATAACGTAAAAGGAAAACATCTTAGAATCAAGAAAACAACAAGACATAAAGAACCTAAAAACTTCTAAAGAACTTGATGGAGATCTTCAATCTTGGAGTGGATCTGCTTCTGAGATGATTCCGACAGCTTCCTTCGAGTAATTTCTTCGTTCTACTCTGCGTGCTCCCTTAGGTCTTCCTCTGGTGTGTATTTATAGACTTTAAAATGCCCAGAAACCCTAAAAATTGGCTTTTTCTGCGTGAAAACGAAGCAGGGTGCGACAGGGACACGGGCCTGTGATCAGCCCGTGTGAGAAGGCCCAGGCCGTGTGCAAGTTCGCATGGCTCTCGATCGACACGGGCTGGCACATGGGCGTGTGTCCAGCCCATGCTCAGGCCGTGTGGATCCTTAAGATGGCATGTTTTATATGATTTTGGCCCGTTTTCCGCTCCTTTCGCTTCCCTATGCTCTCCTAAGTATAGAAACACGAATTTAAAGGATTAGGAGCATCGAATTCACAAAATTGTATAATAAAACATCCAAAAATACGCTAAGCATTGGGATTAAAATGTGTTACTTTTATGGTTTATCAATGCTACATCGACCCACAACGCAAACATGCTCCCAACCTCCTCCAAAACTCACCCGGATGGCGCTTACCACAATTACTACATGGATGGGCCGCAGTAGGAACAACTGAAACTCTAACCCTGGAAAGCCCATCAGGTCTGGACCGTTTCTTAGGCCTCTGAACAGAACTAGAGGGCTCTGAATCCCTCTTTTTCTTCCCCTATCTTGATCCCTATTTTGTCGGCGATCTTCGCCTTATCCACCAGAACAGTGAACTCCCGCTCCCTCTACGGAGCAATTAGTATTCTCAGACTATCCCTCAAACCATCCTCAAAATGAACACACTTTTCGTATTCAGATGCCACCATCCCTCGAGCGTAACGGTTCAATCTCATAAATTCGGCCTCATACTCGGCCACTATCTTATCTGTAACAACCCAAAATCCGTGGGCACCGAAAAAGTGTGTTATCGGGCCTCCGTCTTAGTAAATTAAATCCTTAAATAATTATTAGGAATAATTATGAGTCTAGTTATATGTCTAATTAGGTTTTAATTAGGTGAAACTAGTTTAATTTAGAGTAATTAGTAATAATGACTAAATTGAATTAAGGATAAAAGTTGAATTATAGAACAATAGAAAGTAAAAAGGGCTAAAATGGCAATTAAGCCAATTTGCTATGGATGAGGCGGCAAACTTAGATTAAAAACTAAGATTTTATTTAGGTTTTAAATTAAATTATAAATTATATTATTAATTATGTCATTATATTAGGAAATAAATTAAATAAAAGCCAAATGTAGAATAATAAAAATATACATGTGTAAAATATATAAAAATACATTTTTAATATATTAGTATATTTTCTTAAATAATTAGTAAAAGAAAAATAAAATAAATAATTGTTAATTGTTAATTAAATAATTAAATAATTATCTTTAAGATTTTTATTTGATAGACAAATTAGATAATTGACAAGTGTAATGTGTTTATTAAATACAAATGTAATAATATATGTATATACATTTGTATGATAATTATTTATTCACTTAAATATTAAGTTAAAGATATTTATAAATTAAATATTGATATTATAAGATTTTTATTTGTTAAATAAATAAAAGAAAGACAAATGGATGGTAATGATAGTGTACAAATGTACAAAGATACATGTATACAAATGTATTAATTATATTGTTATTAAATAGATATTTATTAAATAATTATTAATTATTAATTATTATATTATGAAATAGATTAGATCAAGACAAATGTAAGGTGGATATGGGATACAATTGCAATATATACATTTGTTATTAAATAGATATTTTATAATTATTAATTAATATATATTAAGTAAAATAAAGTAAATAGAATAAGAAAAAAAGAAAAGAAACAAAACAAAGAAACAGAGAGCATGTCGAAACAGGGGAAAGAAAAGAAAGAAAGAAAATAAAAGCAGAAACTAGGGATTTGAAGCTTTAAGCTTTAAAAGCTAACAAGGAAAATGAGGCATCGGCATCCAAAGGAAAAGAAAAGATCATTGAGGAGTAAACTCGTATTCCGGGTTTGTATTACTATAACTCAAACTATTTATTAAATGTATATTGAATTTATAGTATATGTTATGGAGTAATTTAGATAAGGTAAGTATTATATTTGAAATTAAATATGAGTATGTGTAAAAAAAAATTAATTAATTAATTTTTATATGAATTAAAATAATAGATGTTTGAATTGATTGAGTATTGAAAATTTTTGTGGAAATGAAATTTAAAATGGAAAAGTAAAATAATACCCTATTAACTTGTCGGACTAGATTTGATACAAATGGCATGCCATTGGATTTGTGATGTGATGAGGAGATTTGTAGCTCGGCCGAGAAGATGATTCTATTATATATGCTTCGGTTTATCCGAAGAGGCATTTAATGCCTTACTGGTGTGTTTGGGAGGTTATATTATACTGGTGTGTTTGGGAGGATTTCATTATTCTGGTGTGTTTAGGTTGGATATTTTGGTGTGTTTGGGTGGAATCCGCGTATCTGTCAGAGTCCGAGCCTTGTTAATAGGATAAATAATTGAATGAAATTTTGAAAATGAGATTAATTGTTTTGGAACTATTGAAAAGTATGAGAAAGAATGTATGAGTTAAATTATGAATTGAGTTAGTATGTGAAAAATGAAATATAAATTTAAGATTTATGAAGTAATATAATTATATATAATTAGTTTAAATGATTATAAAGTTTATGGTTGATGTTTGTAATTTTTTTTTTTAATGTTAAACAGTTTTGATTTATAGTAATACCACTGAGTATGAAATACTCAGCGTACGGTTGTTTCTGTGTGCAGGTCATTAGAGTTTCGGATCCGGTCCAGCATCCAAAACAAACCCGACTCCAACAAGAAGATTTTGGTGATGAATTTCTTCCTTTTGTTAAGTGGCATGTACTAGGTAGTTGTATATGAATTATATATATATTTAAGTTAAATGATTTTGGTTGTATATAAATTATTATAATGTTTTGAATGAGGAATATGATATAAAGTTATAAAATGGTAAATTTGGTATTAAATAATTGAAATGAAATAAAAGTTATTAATTATACATATATACTAACATGTTATATTGTTTAAACTAAGGTATTAAATTATTATTTTGATATAAATTGGATGTATTTGAATATACCTAATCATTGGTTGAAATATTGCTATTGGATTGTTTCGGTTTGAAATTTGCAGGGGGTTTTATGTAAAAATAAGTAAAAATGCTGTCGAAATTTTTATAAAAAAATAAAAAAAAATAATACGAAAAATTTCCGGAGAATTCGAACAAGTTCTTTTTCACTTTTAATTTACGTTTTGGCTACGAGCGTCTATTATTAGGACTTAATTATTAAATTATACTATGAATGTTATTTTATTTGTGAATTATTCGTAAGTTGTCTGATATGTCTGGTAATGCCTCGTAACCCTATTCTGGCGGCGGTTTGGGGTTAAGGGGTGTTACATTATCTCCCTACGTGAGATTCATAAACTCAAACCTGCGAGCATCCACATAACTCGCTCCCACATACTTCCCCTGAAAGGCGGTCTTAAAATACTCCCAACTAATCTGATCCGGCTGAGTACCCTCCTCAACCGATAATCACCACTGGTATGCCTCGTCGCAAAGCAAAGATACTGCACCCTTCAGTTTCTGCTCAGGAGTGCAATCAATATCATTTACTATTCTCTCGGTGGCCTCCAACCAATATTCGGCCACAGTAAGGGGACTCCAGTGATGCCCCTAAACAGTTCACCACCATTGGACCGGAGTCGTTCACTTACCAACACACGGCCTCCAGAACCAGAATGGGGTCAAACGACCCTCTCCACCACCCTTAGCATGGCTTGGGACAGTGCGTCATCCCCAGCTGAATGGCTTTGAGACCCGGTCTCAGTAATAGGTGTAGCCGGCGTCTCACTCGTATCCAAATTAGGCATACTGCCCAATGAGGAAGACTCAGCTCGAGTTCCCTTACGGTGCCCGCCGCGCCCACGAATACCACGACCACGCGTTCTACGAGCACTCATTGTTTTCAAAGTTTTATCTACATTATGAATTTTTATGCATCAGTTTCAGTGTTTATTAGCAAGTATATTATGCTTAAAGTATTTATCAGAAGTTTCAGAAATTTTCCAGAAGTTTCAGTCCCTAACTAACTCAGTATAGTTTCTAACAATTAAGAGTTTTCTAACTACAGTATTTCTAAGTTTAGAAGTACTTACAGGATCAGCGCCGGAGACTCGGTGTACCACATACTTACTCAAAAAGAAACAAACTTTGTTTGAAAACCAGTTTTTTTACCAATACAATTTTGAACCTAATAAACCGTAAAAGTAATATATTTTAATCCCACATTTAGCATGCTTTTGGATGAATTATCCCTTATTTTATGTAAAAAGGTGCTCTTAATCCTTTCTTTTTCAAGTTATATACTCAGGAAAGCACCGGAGGATGAAAAGAACGAGAAACAGGCTTAAAACGGGCCAAATGGGCCAAAGCACGAAATAGACACGGCCTGGACCTAAGACCACACGGCCGTGCCTCCTCAATAATCTCGAACACGGTCTAGCCACGAGATACACGACCGTGCCTCATCAACGGATTCCACACGGCCTGGCCATGATTCACACGGGCGTGTGCCATGACCGTGCCCCTGCCGTGGCCAAGAGGAGTTTTACTCGGAGTTGGATACTTGGAGGCAAAGAAACACATTCCAAAGTCTATTTAAACACCCAAATAGGAATTTAATTCAGATTAGGATACTTGGAGGCCAAGTAAGGCATCTCAAAGCTTATATAAACACCCTAGAGGGCAACTTATTCGGGGAGTTCGGCAGAAGGGGGAGCCCAAAAGCTATCGTTTAGGGGCTTCTTGCTCGGCTAGAGAGGGCAAATTTGTGGGGATTCGCTCAGGGATAGCCAGTTGACCCATCTCAAGAAGCCGGAATTATACTCAAGACGGAGGATCTCCTCTTCAATTCCTTCAGGGGGTTTTAGGGATTTCTTATGTTTTGTTTTATCTTTTCTTCTGAGATGTTTTCTTTTATTGTTATGAACTAAACCCTCGATATACACAGGGGATGAAACTCGGATGAATCTTGTTATCGTTTGTTGAACTATATGATAAATATTTGATTTGTTCTTAATTATGTGTTCTTAATTCTTGTGTTGATATTTCGCGGATATTAATTCAAGTTCGATGTGATTAGGTGGAGGAGCAAAAGTCCCTGCCTAAGAGTAGATCTAGCATAGTTAAGCGGAGTTGATCGCGCGCCTAGAGATAGGGTGACGAGGCGTTGCCGGATTAGGGTGAAACCTAATATGGGAGTCCATAGATCGAGTTAATGCAATTCTAGGGGTTTTAATTAGAAAGAGATTTCAATTAATCAACCTAGGGTTAGACGTTATTCGCCTCAAGAGAGGGTTTAATATAAATTAGGGAATCCTACGGATTAAGTTAAATGAATACATCGTCTGGTTCAGAGTTAGATAACAAGTGAAGTCTAGGTGGATTCTTCCTTGGGTGTCGTCTTAATTAATTGGTTTTTCCTCAAGTTATTTTTCCAAATTCATTCTTTTTGTCTTAGAGTCTTTAAGTTTAGTAATTTAGATTAAACAACCATTCGCTTAATTCTTAGGCTAAATAATAGAAAGAAAGTTAGTATTAGTACTTTTAGTTCCTTTGGGTTCGACAATCCGGTCTTGCCTAAGCTACAATACTATTCGATAGGTGCACTTGCCTCAATCGTTGTCATAGTTAGTTTCCAGGTTCGATCATTCTCATTAATTAAAATTTTAAAACTCTGACACACGATCAAGTTTTTGGCGCCATTGCCGGGGAACTAAAATATTAAGAACGCTGAATTTTTATTACTCTAGCCATATTTTATTTTTTCAATTAAATTTTATTTTTATTTTGCTAATTTTTCTTTTATTTGCTTTTGTCAGGAAAATTTTAGTTTATAGAGGAGATGGCACTGAATAACTACCAGTGGCAAGTTATGAGGACAAAGCCAACAAAAGCAGCCGATATCTACAACCTCGACCCAGTAACTAGGCTATCAACCCAGTTAGAGATGTTACATAAAAAATTTAATGGTTTATACGGTTTCTCGCAGGTACATCCAATTATGCAGTGTGAAACAAACGAAGGCGTGGCGAATCCTGAGTATCCACCCTACGGACATGGCATGAAAAGCGAACAAGTCAACTATATGGGTAACTATGCTAGACCTCAAAATAATTTTAATGATAACACTTATAATGCAGGTTGGAGCTACCATCCCAATTTCTCGTGGGATGATCAAAGTAGCCAAAGACCGGAACTTCCTCCAAATTTTCAACAACCACCTCACCAATAGGAAGAGGAGTCGAACCTTGAGGAGATCTTGACAAAATTCATGGCGACTACAGGATAACCATCTCCAAGACACTGAGACCACCCTTAAGAATCAACAGGCATCAATCACAGGGATCGAGAGCCAAGTTGGGGAACTTACTAAGACAGTTGGACAACTTGCAAAGATAATCTCAGAACAACTACAAGAAAGCTTGCCAAGCAACACTGAAACTAACCCAAAAGAGCAAATTCAAGCCGTAAATGACTCATGACAAAGGAAAGGTTAGTGGAATCTGACCCAAGGCAAGAGCCTGTGGCAAGTGAAAGTAAGGTTGAGGTAAGTAATAATAAGCCAAAACCGGTAATCAAAGAGTACCAACCTCGCATACCATATCCCGAAGCATTAAAGAAAGACCACATAGAGGAACAACTCGGTAAGTCTCTTAAGCCTCCAAAGAAGTTTCTTATTAACTTGCCATTTCTTGAAGCTCTTTCGCAGATGCCAGATCCTAGACCTCGTGTCAATAAAGAAGAAATTCATGAGGCAGCTTGGATCAATGAACTAGACAAGTGGAAGATACACTTCAAAGAAATACACGAAGCAAAAATGAGGCAACTCCACGAGAAACTTAACGATGGGACAACCCAGCTTAAGATAGGAGATCAGGTACTCAAAATCTTCCCAGATGGAACAATCGAGGTAACTAATCCTAAATTCAGCCCTTCTAAGGTAAACACTACTCGACTTAAACTTTATATCCACAACCGAATTGATCGCATGTGAAAGGATTTTCACCTCCTCAAACCACCATGACCATACGAATGAAAGGTAAAGTCTAGCTTAAGACTATAAACGAGCGCTTCTTGGGAGGCAACCCGAGCACTAACCCCATCAATTTTTACATTTTTAATTCTTCTTTTACTTTTATTTTTCCTTTTTAGCACCTAATTATAAACTAACAAAAGTGCAGATTTCCAGACCACACGGCCTTACACACGGCCGTGGCCGTGGCCGTGTGGCCATCACAGGAAGGTACAAGGGCGGGGGCAACCACCAGATCCATAATCGCTATTTAGACCCCCTTCTTCATTTTTCTTGTTCAGTTGTCTTTCTTCTTTCATTTTCCATTATTTACTTTTATTCTTATTTTTATTTTTCGTTGTTTATTTTTATTTTTATTTTTATTTTATTTATTATTTTCTTCTTATTCTTCATACCATTTAGATTTAGCTTAGGATACAATAAAATCAGACTGGCTACTTTGAGGATTCAATTTCAAACGGTTCGAGACGCTTCCCCACATTCACCTCCGCTCAATTCCTATCCGATTTCTTTTCATTGACTCCATCCAAAATTCAGGAAGTTTCACTTCTCTCCCTATCTTATGATTTTATTATTATTTGCTATTATCTATCTTTGTACATTGAGGACAATGTACATCTTAAGTGTGGGGGGAATAACTATAGTATTATTTGAAAATCCCTGAATTATATCTTGTCTTAAAGTAAGTTTCTCATATTATGATTAGAATGAAATTTCCATGATTTATGATCTTTATTGATATGTTTTAGATTAAGTCATTGATAATTGTGCATTGATAATTAAATTCTAAGAATACTAGAGAATCAAGCATAATAAGTCTATTTTTTGGAATAATTTTTTTTTTAGGTTGTCTACCTGAACTTAAATATTACTTTGAAGTTTGAAATTTACGAGGTTGATATCAAAATACCCATAATTTTTGTGAGATTTTGAGCCTTATAAGAGCATATATCCTTTTTCATGCTCACTTTTTGATTATGAGTGTGTCAACATTGAACTGTTATTCTAGAACTTGCCTCGATTATACATGTTGAGACCACATCTTTGATTTGATATACTGAAATGATAAAGGCACCTAGGATTTAACCCACTTACTCCATAAAAAGCCTACCTTCATAATCAACCCCTAGTGAACCCCTTTGATCCTAACAACCCTTTTTATTGACTCACCCACTAATATTAACCCAAAACCCTTTGTATTTGTTATCACCATTCTTCTTGACTACCCTTTTTGTCGAGATTTGATTTTGAGCAGTTACCTAACTATGTTCTATATTTCAGTTGTTAAAGTACTTTCTTATTATTGTAAATATTTAATGATTTATTCTTTAAAAAAACGACGAAGTATATTCATTATTAGTCTTATAATTAAGTGAGCTTACATATTTAAATTCCACATCTTGAAGAAAAAGCTCGTATTATTAGTATTACAAGTTTATGTGATTATTAAGGATTAGTTCATTTTTCTAGTTAGGTAATTTGTCAAGTTAATCTCGATTCTAACCCTCTAATTCAGCCTTTATCTACACCTTTAACCTAAGCCCGTTACAACCCTATTAAAGACCTTTTGATTTGTGTATCATCTCATATTATGGTGGTGGAGATTTGATTTTCATGCAAGCCTATGGGATTAACTTTTCATGTTCGACTTTTGAGTGCCTAATTTTGAACCTTAAACACTTTGAGTGGTTTGAGTGAATCTTTAGTGAGGATGTCAATCCTTGTCGATTTTGAATCAAAGGTAATTATTTAGATGAGGGGAAACACCTATGTTTTGTGCTGCAAATGTATGACTTAGACTGTTTGAATCTGTAGGACTCTTTGAGTTGAATTATCCATGTATAAATTATCTCTGAATTATGATGAAACACTATGAATGACTATTATGAATTGAAGGAAGTTCATTTTAATTCTAAGTTGAGAATTTTGCTTGACGACAAGCAAAAGCTTAAGTGTGGGGGTATTTGATAAACCGTAAAAGTAACATATTTTAATCCCACATTTAGCATGCTTTTGGATTAATTATCCCTTATTTTATGTAAAAAGGTGTTCTTAATCCTTTCTTTTCATGTTATATACTCAGGAAAGCATCGGAGGAAGAAAAGAACGAGAAACAGGCTTAAAACGGGCCAAATAGGCCAAAGCACGAAATCGACACGGCCTGGACCTAAGACCACACGGCCGTGCCTCCTCAATAATCTCGAACACGATCTAGCCACGAGATACACGACCGTGCCTCATTAACGGATTCCACACGGCCTGGTCACGATTCACACGGGCGTGTGCCATGGCCGTGCCCCTGCCGCGGCCAAGAGGGGTTTTACTCGGAGTTGGATACTTGGAGGCAAAGAAACACATTCAAAAGTCTATTTAAAAACCCAAATAGGAATTTAATTCAGATTAGGATACTTGGAGGCCAAGTAAGGCATCTCAAAGCTTATATAAACACCCTACGGGGCAACTTATTCGGGGAGTTCGGCAGAAGGGGGAGCCCAAAAGCTATCGTTTAGGGGCGTCTTGCTCGGCCAGAGAGGGTAGATTTGTAGGGATTCGCTCAGGGATAGCCAGTTGATCCATCTCAAGAAGCCGGAATTATACTCAAGACGGAGGATCTCCTCTTCAATTCCTTCAGGGGGTTTTAGGGATTTCTTATGTTTTGTTTTATCTTTTCTTCTGAGATGTTTTCTTTTATTGTTATGAACTAAACCCTCAGATACCTGAGGGGGATGAAACTCAGATGAATCTTGTTATCGTTTGCTGAACTATATGATAAATATTTGATTTGTTCTTAATTATGTGTTCTTAATTCTTGTGTTGATATTTTGCGGATATTAATTCAAGTTTGATGTGCTTCGGTGGAGGAGCAAAAGTCCCTGCCTAAGACTAGATCTAGCATAGTTAAGCGGAGTTGATCGCGTGCCTAGAGATAGGGTGACGAGGCCTTGCCGGATTAGGGTGAAACCTAATATGGGAGTCCATAGATCGAGTTAATGCAATTCTAGGGGTTTTAATTAGAAAGAGATTTCAATTAATCAACCTAGGGTTAGACGTTATTCGCCTCGAGAGAGGGTTTAATATAAATTAGGGAATCCCACGGATCAAGTCAAATGAATACATCGTCTGTTCAGAGTTAGATAACAAGTGAAGTCTAGGTGGATTCTTCCTTGGGTGTCTTCTTAATTAATTGGTTTTTCCTCAAGTTATTTTCCCAAATTCATTCTTCTTTGTCTTAGAGTCTTTAAGTTTAGTAATTTAGATTAAACAACCATTCGCTTAATTCTTAGGCTAAATAATAGAAAGAAAGTTAGTATTAGTACTTTTAGTTCCTTTGGGTTCGACAATCCGGTCTTGCCTAAGCTTAACTACTATTCGATAGGTGCACTTGCCTCAATCGTTGTCATAGTTAGTTTCCAGGTTCGATCATTCTCATTAATTAAATTTTTAAAACTCTGACACACGATCAGAACCCAAAATTCATAGCCTGAGTTTTGCAACTTGGCTCTGATACAACTAAATATAACACCCCAAACTCGGCCTAGACGTTATGGCCGAATTAGGGAATGTTACGAAGAAGGGTTTCGAATCCAGTCTTATCAAGTTAAAAACCTCGTATAGTTTATTACTAAAAGAGTCCACATTTTATAAAATGTATTATTATATTTATTAACGAAACCACCGATAGTTTGCTCTTTCAAAAAACATAATTTGTAGTGGAAGTTTTAAAAGTAGTTATATTTGAAAATCGAGCCTGTGTTTTTAAAAACATTTGTTTCTGTAAAACCGTTGGTTTATCATACGTCGTAGGATAAAAAACCAAAGCACATCCAAATCATAAAAAATTATAAACAAACAGTCCAGAGAGCCCCAAAATTACAAAACTCTCAAGGAGAATCCAGAAAATTAAATAAATTATTAATTAAAAATAGTTCCTGGACTAGTGGTCACCACTAAGCCTCCGTCGCACCGACCTACCTATTTTGAGGATTACCTGAATAGAATAGAAAAAAAAATTTGAGTTTTCAAAAACTCAGTGTGTAACTCTATAGAAACATACATACATATAATCTCAGATTTCTCACATAGCAGAACAGATACGGACATAAGTCCTTAACAGAATTAGAATATGACATAATCATGCAGATATGCAAAGTCATACCCCCATTCTCTACACACCAAATCTAACCATCCCAACACACCACTTGGGGTATAAAACACCCACCCATCCCTACACACCACATAGTGTCCGTACGACACTTATCAGGAAAAAAAATTGCAGCCATGCTGCCAATATATCAGCTAAATGTCGCCTTACAGAATACTTCCTCCACATATACACATCCCACCTCGTACACAGATACAGATAACAGATCAATAGATATATCAGAAATGGCATGTCCCACATGCTCAAATACAGATTTTACATATGTTTATATAGAACAATCAGATCATACATATTGTACTTCATAATACTCAAACCAGTCTATCAGAATAGCAAATTTCATGTATTAGGGTTTGTTTTGCCATTGTCGACCTTACGGAAGGCCCACGGTCGATCGGAACAACATGTGCGACCTTAGGGAAAAATTTGAAATTTTGGGCCCACACGCCCAAATTGGCCCTACCCATGTGGCTCACTATAACAGCCCGGTTTTAGCTAAATCGGAACAATGGTTTCAGAACCACCAAATCCAATGTCGAAAAAATTATTTTAATATTAATTTAAGTGTTTACATCATGATAGAATTATTGTGTGAAAGTTTCGTAAAGATATTTTACTGTTTGAATGCTTAATTCAGTAAAAAAAGACTAAATCGATTAAAATGCAAAAGTTGCATTCTACTTGCTAAAGGTGTCAAATAGCTTTGGTTTTTAAATATGGTGGCCTTAAATGGTAATTAAACCATTTGAATGGTGAGTGGACAATTTTGGACAACCATTAAATGATTTTTATGTTATATAATTAAGGTTAATTTTTGTAATTGATAATTAATGTTAATATTAATAAAGCAAACATAAATTTTAAGGCTATCATCTTCACCATAGCCGAATATTGAATAGAAAAAGAATTCATTTTATGGTTCTTGAATTCGACACACTCCTAGCTTGATTAAGGTACGATTTTAGCTCAGTTTTTGATGATTTCTATGTTTTTGTAATCGTTGCAGCTCAATCTAGCTAGCCCGTACCCTTAATTTCGAAACTGTTAAAGATTTTGAGAGTTGCCATTGTTGAATCTATGGGTTCTTTGATGTTTAATGTTGAAATATGAAAGCTTGATTGTAACACCCCAAACTCAGCCTAGAAGTTAGGCCCGAATCTGGAATGTCACATTAAAGGCGCACTTCAAAACAATTTAATAGTTAACCATTTAAGGCCCAAAAGCCCAAAACAAAAGATTATTTCAAAAACCATATTAACACTTTAATAATTTTATGAAATTTCTTAAGTGGGCAGTTGAAACAATAATAATAATAAACCCAAAATTCAAAGTCAAATAGGAGTTACATGGCCTTATTACAATTCAATGAAAAATAAACAAAGTATTTAAAACAGAATCATTTGAATAAATTAAAACATTTGAACAGCTTGTAGTGTGGCCATCTTCGAGTCCTCTCCCTCGTCGAGCCGCCTATTCAGGATTACCTGAAACATTTAAAATTAAGGGTGTGAGTTTCGAAACTCAGTGTGTACAACCCTTGGCAATCAAATCACATACAAATATTCACATTGGGCCTAAGCCATAACAAAATCGGTGATCTTGGGCCTTAGCCCACAATGACCTCATATCATATCATGTCGTATCATTTATAAACAGATAATGCAAAACCCACCCCAAAAATCCATCCGCTAAACACACCATTTCCCTTCCAACCTTATGACTCCTGTGGGGAATTCTAGCTCGACCCACCCCTCCGCTACACACTAAGGGTAGCCCGGTTGTGGTACTACCGAACGTTGCAGCAAAGCTGCTAATCATATGTTGGGCTTAAAGCCTTCTGTGGATCCATACCATACGGCTATGCGATCCCGGATCCATACCATACGGCCATGCGATCCTCAAATCTTCCTCCGTACCATAATTCCCACCCATATGCATCCTAAGCAGAATATCATATGAATGCATCAAACACAAAAGTAGCATCCACAAACCCATATTCATCACATAGGGGTATTTTCGTCATTTCACTACCCAGGGGTATTTTCGTAATTCTACCCTACAGGAGTATTTTGGTAATTTGGCAAATTAGGGGTATCTTGGTAATTTTACAAACAGGGGTATTTTAGTAATTTTACAATATAAGGGTATTTTAGTAATTTTACAATATAAGGGTATTTTAGTAATTTTCCAACATAAAGGTATTTTAGTAATTTTCTAATATAAGGGTATTTTAGTAATTTTCCAATATAAGGGTATTTTAGTCCCTCTCGGGTTTTAGTTATAAACTTTGGCCCATAAACAAGTCCTCGCGGTTAAAGTGAACAAACCCTATGCACCAGGTAGGATCTCAGAAAAGAGGAGGTGGGTCACTCGGACCGCTTAAATACCAAGCTCTCACTAGATTCAATCCTAGACATGCATATGTCGGTTACCACACTCTAACTAATCGACTTTTTCACAGACATGTTTAATTAGATTAAGTCTTATGAAATTGAAGAGTTGTTCAAACTAGGCCTAAGTCCATAAACCCTAGCATATTTGTCTACGTTCCCATAAAGCCCATCAAACCCAAATTCCAACCTTACGGCCCATTAGGCCCAAAGCTTATCATATGGCCTATTAGGCCCAACACAATTCCAAATCGTGTATCATGCGTGACTAACTCAATATGTTTAACAAGCCAAACCATTTAATCAAACATAGCCTCAGGGCCCACCGGGCCCATTTAGCCACTTTCGGCTTTTCAGCTTTTTGGCATTGCCGATATCGTGTGTGTAGTGTTTGTACACACCTGGTAACCTTGCGTGCTGCGAACTCCTTAGTCACAAACCTACAATTGACATTACTAGCGATTAATCAAAGCGTTAACACACACTAACCAGAAACCGAAACCTCACTGTACCCTTACCGTGTGCCTCACTTTCTAGTAGCCCTTCCTTTGCTACTATTGGCGATTATCCTCTAGATCTGCATCCAACACCTATATCGTCAAAACCAAGTGATCCATATAGATCATAAATCACCCCTATGAGCCACAATAGATTCGGTCACTTATTAAGACTCTAACTGAATCGAGAATACTTACTACCTTGATAACAATCCTTACCTACCGCGCTTGCGATTACTGAGCCTCACCCTTGTTAATACATGGTAACGGCAAAGAGGGGTTAGATAGCCCTTTGGCTTTTAATAAAACACACTAAAAATTCAACTAAGCTCTTACCGAAATCTTCCTTTGATCCTGCGACTTAAGTCCGGCTTTTGAGACTAGAAAGGTGACAGAGGCAATTCGGCAACACTTGAGGGAATAAGAAATAAAAGTGATTTGGCTAGAACCGAGTGGTGAACCAAAAGAGAATTTGAAAAGGGAGGATATGAAGGATTCGGCTTTGGCACACTTAGAAAAAACGTCTGCCTCTCACAAGTGATGAAGTTCGACTAGCAGAGAAGTAAAAATTCAGCATTAACATAGGAACTTAATTCGGCACTCATATATATATAGCCTCTAGCCGAACTTCCCTTCCCTCAGAGTCCAATTCGGCACCACTATATCCACCTCCCAATCCTTATATTTTCTCCCTTATCTGTACCTTAAATTCCTCTCCTGAACACTCCCTTTCAGAGTCCCTTCCAATGCCAACTCCTTCTGTCCAGGCACAAAAATAAAACTCCTTAATTTTCCCTTCATAGGCCTCGAACCTCGGACCTCTTGACTGCCTAACACGCCACCTTATAGTCCCTATATGACGCCACTTTCCACTGGACTAGAAGCCCATTTGTGTCCTCTCTTCTCTTAATCTGCTTATGAGGCCTCATGCTTGAGACTAGGGTCCACTAAGTGAGAAAAATAAATTTTCCCCTAAGGTCACCCCTAACTCTAAGGCTTCAATTAATCCCGATACTATCTTAATAATATTCTAAGTGATACTTATATCTCAAAAATTTTAAACGCTCCCATTCCCAAGGCCCATTGGGCCCAATTCTTCTAGGCCCAAATTCGGGGTGTTACATTGATGATAGTTTTACATGTTTTGTTAAGTGATTTTTTGATAAAAATGCATAATATGGATTAAATTGTGAAAAGTGAAAATTGAGTGGTTGAAATGTGAAATAAATGAAAGTTTTGGGCTACTAGGGACCTATATGTAATTCGGCCAAGCATGGGTTTTATTGAATTTATGTGAATTTTGTGTTTTGTGAAATAAGGACTAAATTGTAAAAGTTGTGAAATACTTGGGGCAAAAGTGTAAAAGTGCTTTAAAGTGTGATATGGACTAAATTGAAAGAATATGTGATTGAATAAGTTAATTTTGAATTCATATAGATCAAGAAAGAAAGAATTCGGATTTAGATCGGGGGAAAGGTAAGGTTATCGAGTAATCGATCCGATCCGTCAATTTCGAATACGAGGTAAGTTCGTATGTGGTAATTTCATTATAAATGTATGTTTATTGCTTTGATATTGCATAAACTGTGATTACGAGATTACAGATAATGTTTGAATTGTGAATACGACTCTATGGATACGTTCAATGATGATTTGACAAGCGTGAAATCTCGGTTGAACCTTAAGAATAGTTAGGATGCGAGAGACATGCCATTAGGTTATTGTGTTGGCTTCGAGCCATGATATCGACACTTCGGGTGCGAGTTACACCTTGAATTAGCTTCGGGCCATGGTATAAGTATTTCGGAGATGAGTTACCTTGATTTGGCTACGGGCCATGGTATAGGTACTTATCGATTGAGATCATTAAATATCTGATTTCTATTCCGAATGGTTCAACGGGTAAACGAATGATGTGATTGAGAAAGAGGTTATTACGAGGCTATATAGGTTTGTACAGAACGTATTCGAGTATTAAATAGTGAAAGTTCGATGAGATTATAATTGATCATTTTTTGAGACATGAGAAAGGTTTGTAGTTAATGTGTATATGGTTTTGTCATGTGTAATTGGTTAATTTGTGTTTATTCGATGAATTAAGTTATTCACATACGAGATTACTAAGCTATGAAGCTTACTTTGTGTTATTTTCCTATGTTTTATAGTGAACCAAGGCTAGCTCGGATCCGGGAGTCATTAGGAACATCATCGCACTATCAAACATCTAAGTTAGTACTTTTGAGTTATACATTGATGGTATATGGCATGTATAGGCTAGATGTGGTATTTTGGTTGTGGTTATAGCCATGAGAGTTGGCTTGTAAATGATGTTAATTTTGATATGTGTTTGGCTATTAAAAATGGCTTGTAAATATATATGTTTTAGTTTGTACATATAGCCATGAGTGATGACTTATTTTGGCATGTTTGGTATGAATATGGTTATGGTTTTATAGTTGCTTAAATGGTTAATTGATTTGTGGATTATAAATGCTTGAGAAATGCTTTGATGAAGTATGACTTTAGAAGTTAAGTTGATAAGTATTTGATTAGGTAAATGGCATTGAATTGAATATTGAATTTGGTTAAAATGGATATAATATGAATGGTGCATTTGGTTGATGATTTTGGCTGTTTAATTGTATGATGAAATGGTACCATTTTGGTTGTTTAAATGAGCATGAGTTGGGGTGGCAAATTGGCCTTGCAAATGGCCTATTTTTGTCCACACAGGCAGAGACACAGGCGTGTGTCTCGGTCGTGTGTGACACACGGTCATGTTACACGGCCGTGTGTCCCTGATGTTGAAATTGACTTGAAGTTAGTATGCTCCACACGGTATCACACACGGGCGTGTGACCGGCCGTGTGGTACAAGCCAGTGTACCCCTTAATTGGCACACGGCCTAGCACACGGGCGTGTGACTTGGCTGTGTTGCATAAGTTAGTATACCCTACAGGTTTGGCACGGGTTAGCACATGGCCTGGCACACGGGCGTGTGGTTGGACGTGTGACCCAAGTCAGTATGTATGCCCTGTTTTCACACAACCTGAGACACGGGCATGTCTGGAGCCGTGTGAGGCACACGGCCTATTCACACGGGCGTGTGACCCCTGTATGGTTGAAATATTTCTAAGTTTTCTAAAATTTTCGTATGTTATCGGTTTAGTCCCGAACCACTTCTGAAGCATGTTTAAGGCGTCGTAGGCCCTTATAAGGGACAAAGTGATTGTGTTGAATGATTTATGAGAATGTATGTTTTATATTGTGTATTGATCGGTAATACTTCGTAACCCTACTCCGGCGACGTATACGGGTTAGGGGTGTTACACTCACACTCCCAAATTGACCTAGGCCGTGTGACCCACACGGCCAGACACTCACCTGTCACACGGCCGTGTGTCACACATGGCTGACCACACGGCTAGGCACATGCCCGTGTGGTGTCGACAGGCTAGTTTTCCAGCTTTCGCTGAACGTTATTTTCTCGTGTTTTCATTACACACCTGGTTCGATTTTGATGTCACAGCAATCTCAAGACCTCTGAAACCTAAAGACAGTATCCCAAACACTGTTAGTAGTAAATTTACGAATTTAAACAAGGATTTGATCCCGATTTAAGGCCTCTCAAAATTGAACTACGCACAAAACACTTACCACCAACAAGCAGGAACCACTCAATACTCAAATCGATGGAGGAGCACCAGTTGCTTCTTGTCTTTCCCCTAAACGAGAAATAACATAACACCAACAATGGATTTCGTTAAACATAATTAAAATCCCCCCTAAACGCAATACTAAAAAAACTACTCGGTAGCTGTAACGAGTATGTTTGTGCAAGTGTACACAGTCATTATCAAGTAATAAGTAAGTATCGAGTTATCTTCTCCACAGGGATTGTATTTGTGTTAAATCACTTAATTGTAAAATTATATTAACAACTTGGAAAATAAAAACACAATATGATTGAGAAGTGATGGTTAATAATCGTGTGTCGAGAGTCTTAATATTTATAAAATGAATGATCTAGCCTAGAAACTAACTATCACCACGATTGAGGCAAGCGCACCTATCGAATAGCAGTATAGCTTAGTGGCAAGACCGGATTGTCGAACCCAAAGGAACCAAAAGTACTAATACTAACTTTCTTTTTATTATTTAGCCTAAGAATTAAGGGAATTGTTGTTTAATCTAAAATTAACTAACTACTAAGCTAAAGATGCTAAGACACACAGAATGAATTGGGGAAAATACTTCTGGGAAAAACCAATTGATTAAGACAATACCCGAGGAAGAATCCACCTAGACTTCACTTGTTATTTAACTCTGAACCAGACGATTTATTCACTTGGCTTGATCCATAGTATTCCCTAATTTATATTAATACCTCTCTCGAGGCTACTAACGTCTAACCCTAGGTTGATTAATTGAAATCTCTTTCTAATTAAAACCCCTAGGATTGCATTAGCTCGATCTATGGACTCCCATATTAGGTTTGACCCTAATCCGGTAGATTTTGATCATCCTATCTCTAGGGTTGCGATCAACTCCGCTTAACTATGCTAGATCTACTCTTAAACAGGGAACATTCCTCCACTGCCTAAGCACATCAATACTTGAATCAATATCCTGAAATATCAAAACAAGAATTAAGAACACATAGTTAAGAACAAATCAAGTATTTATCATATAGTTCAGAAAACAATAACAAGATCCGTCTTAGGTTTCATCCCCCTCGGGTATCTGAGGGGTTTAGTTCATAATCATAAAAGAATACATCTCAGAAGAAAATATAAAACAAAACACAAGAAAACCCTAAAACCCCTTGAAGGAATTGAAGGAGAGATCCTCCGTCTTGAGTATGATTTCGACTTCTTGAGATGAATCAACTGGCTTTCTTCGAGTAAATCGCACAATTCTGACCTCTCTGGCTTGGCTCCTTGGCCTAGATGGACGCGCACTCAAGGTTGGCCTTTAGTGTGTTTATAAAGGCTTTTGGAATGTCTTTCTTTGCCTCTAAGTACCCTATTCCGAGTGAAATTCCTATTTGTCACGGCAAGGACACGCCCGTGCAACACACCCGTGTGAATCGAATCCAGGCTGTGGTCGAGCCTGCTAAAGGGGCACGGCCGTGTGGCTTGGGCCCAGGCTGTGTTGATTTCCTACTTTTGCCCATTCGGTCCATTTGTAGCCTGTTTCTCGTTCTTTTTATCCTCCTATGCTTTCCTAAGTATAAAACATGAAATTAAAGGATTAGGAGCATCAAATTCCACAAGTCAAGGGATAAATCATCCAAAAAGCATGCTAAATGTGGGATTAAAATATGTATAAATTACGGTTTATCAAATACCCCAACACTTAAGCATTTGCTTGTCCTCAAGAAAAATTCTCAATTCACAATTAAAATTAACTCCCCTTAATTCATAATCTTCACCAATAATGTTTCATCATAATCCATAGGTAATTCATACATTGATAATTTAACCAGAAGGTTCCTAAAGATTCAAATAATCAAAGTCATGGTTTTTATAGTACGAAAAATAGGTGTTTCCCCTTACCTAAATAATCACCTTTAATTCAAAATCGACAAAAATTGACATCTTCACTAAAGGTTCACTCAAATCACTCAAAGTGTTTAAGGTTCAAAAATAAGTACTCAAGAGTCGAACATGAAAAGTTAATCCCACAGGCTTGCAAGAAAATCAAATCTCCACCACTGTAAAATGATATGATACACAAATCAAAAGGTCTTTTATGGGTTGTAACGGGGCTTGGGTTAAAGGTGTGGATAAAGGCTGAATTAGATGGTTAGTGATAAACCGTAATAATAACATATTTTAAACCCACATTTAGCATACTTTTGGATGATTTATCCCTTGAATTATGTAATTTGGTGCTCTTAATCCTTTAATTTCATGTTTTATACTCAGGAGAGCACCGGAGGATGAAGAGAACGAGAAACGGGCCTAAAACAGAGTACATGGTTCATATCACGAAATCGACACGACTTGGGCCCAAGACCACACGGTCGTGCTCCTTCAGTAGGTTCGAACACGGCCTGGCCACGATTCATACGGGCGTGTGCCATGGGCGTATCCCTGACGTGACAAAGAAGAATTTTATTCGGATTAGGGTACTTAGAGGCAAAGAAAGCCATTTCAAAAGCCTATATAAACACCCTAGAGGCCAACCTTCAAGGGGGCATCCAGCTAGGCCAAGGAGCCGAGCCAAAGAGGTCAGAATTGTGGGATTCACTCGAAGAAAGCCAGTTGATTCATCTCAAGAAGCCGGAGTCATACTCAAGACGGAGGACCTCTCCTTCAATTCCTTCAGGGGGTTTTAGGGTTTTTCTTATGTTTTGTTTTATCTTTTCTTCTGAGATGTATTCTTTCATAATTATGAACTAAACCCTCAGATACCTGAGGGGGATAAAACCTAAGACGAATCTTGTTATCGTTTGCTGAACTATATGATAAATACTTGATTTGTCCTTAATTATTTGTTCTTAATTATTGCTTTGATATTCCAAGATATTGATTCAAGTACTGATGTGCTTAGGTGGTGGAGCAAAAGTCCCTGCCTAAAAGTAGATCTAGCATAGTTAAGCGGAGTTGCTCGCGCGCCTAGAGATAGGGTGACAAAAATCTACCGGATTAGGGTCAAACCTAATACGGGAGTCCATAGATCGAGTTAGTGCAATTCTAGGGGTTTTAATTAGAAAGTGATTTCAATTAATCAACCTAGGGTTAGACGTTAGTCACCTCGAGAGAGGGATTAATATACATTAGGGAATCCTACGGATCAAGTCAAGTGAATAAATCGTCTGGTTCAGAGTTAGATAACAAGTGAAGTCTAGGTGGATTCTTCCTTGGGTATCGTCTTAATCAATTGGTTTTTCTCACGAGTGTTTTCCCCAATTCATTCTCTTTGTCTTAGCATCTTTAGCTTAGTAGTTAGTTAATTTTAGTTTAAACAACAAATTCTTTAAATCTTAGGTTAAATAATAGAAAGAGAGTCAGTATTAGTACTCTTGGTTCCTTTGGGTTCGACATTCCGATCTTGCCACTAAAATATACTACTGTTCGATAGGTGCGCTTGTCTCAATCATTGTCATAGTTAGTTTCTAGGCTCGATCATTCTTTATATAAATTTTTAAGACTCTGACACACGATCAGTTAGTATCAAGACTGAATTGATAAATTACCTAACTAGAAAGTTGGACTAATACTGAATAATTACATCAATTGAAAACCAAATACTAATAACATGAGCTTCTTCTCAAATTATGAAATTAACTGCTTAAGCTCCAATAACAAAGAAGTAATAATGAATAGATTCCTAATAAATATATTTTTTTAAGAACAAATCAAGTACAATAATATAGAATTTGATAACTGAAATAAAGGAAATAGTTAAGTAACCGATCAAATCAAATCTCGATATAAGGGTAGTCAAGAGAGATGGCGATAACAAATACAAAGTGGGTTTTGGGTTAATATTAATGGGTGAGTCAAGAATTGGGTTGTTAGTCTCAAAAGGGGTTCACTAGGGGTTAATTATGAAGGTAGGCTTTTTATGGAGTAAGTGGGTTAAAACCTAAGTGCCTTCATCATCTTAGTATATCAAATCAAAGGTGTGGTCTCGACATGTATAATCGAAGCAAGTTCTAGAATGACAAATTAATGTTGACACACTCATAATCAATAAAGTGAGCAAGAAAAAAGAATATGCTCTGAAAGGCTCAAAATCTCACAGAAATTATGGGTTTTTGATATCAACCTTGTAAATTTCAAATTTCAAAGTAATAATTAGATTCAGGTAGACAACCTAACAAAATTTTTGAAAATAGACTCATCATGCTTGATTCCCTAGTTTCCTAAAGTTTAAATCATCACTGCATAATTAACTATGACTTAATCCAAAACATATCAATGAAAATCATAAATCAAAAGAAATTTCATTCTAATAGTAATATGAGAAAATTTACTTAAGAACAAGACATAATTCAGGGATTTGAGAATAATGCAAAAAGTTAGGCACTTTTCACGATAAAATTCACCCCCCACACTTAAGATGTACATTGCCCTCAATGTACAAAGAAAGATAATAACCCAAATCAAAGTGGTTGTCACCCAAGACTCTGACCGACGAGGCTCCTTCGCTCCTTCGCTTTGCTCCTTTGCTGATGGCTCTCCAAAGTGGCCGACCAAGGGCTCTTTAAGAGGCTTAATTGCTAAAATCTCTATGAAGAGATGATGCTAGGCGTGGGAAATGGAAAATGCTATAGAGAATTGAGAGAAAAGAGAGAATGATAAGGGATGGGGGATGATTAGGAATGTTGAAATGAAGTCTTATTTATAGGTGAAGAGGGGAGAGTAGTTTGCTAAAAATAGAGAGGTTTAGTCTCTTCAAGCTTTTTCAATGAGTGGCCGGCCATGATTAGTGGATTTTGAGTTGAATTTTGCTTGATTTTTAAGTAATTTAAATGTCATAACAACTCAGGACTGAGACTCGGTCAAATGTAAATCTTCGGGCAAATCTCTAATTTATTCAACATTGCAAGGACCTTATGTAATTAAACCAAAAAGTGGTTTATGTTGATAGCCATGTATGGCCGAAATTGGGTTGACTTGGTCTTCCATTTGGACGGTTTTTTGTAATCCAACAAAGCTATTAGACCTGTCCAAAATAAATCAATAAATTAAAGGACCAAAGAATAAAATAATTAATTAATTAGAACCCACATTATTAATGAAATATTTTAAAATGAATTGTTTTTATTTTATTATTTAATTTAATCATGCATGGCCCATTTTATGTCTTAAAAATATAATATGTTCAAATAAATATAAAATAAGCCATTTTATGCATGAAAACTATATAATAAAGCATAAAATCACATTTTTATAATTTCTATGTCCTAATTTTATATTTTCACATATTTCATTAATTTATTAAACAATTACTTAGTTTTAGCAATGAATTTAAGTAAAAAGGTGATAAATTGTATAGGGTAAATCCTATATATTTTTTAGTTTACAGTAGCTTACCCAATAGGAACAAATCAAAGAACCGCCAAAAGTGCAACGACAACAACACGAATGACGATCAGAATTGAAAAGGGAAGCAACAGAAATATTTGTAGAGAATGGAAGGGAGAGAGAAATGTCAAAAAGAAAGATTTTGGGAAAAGAAAAAAAATCAAAAGAAGGGAGGAATTTTTGGAAAATTAAGAAAAAAAATAATTAAAATTAAAATTAAAACACCGAAAACTCCAACTAAAACCGATATCAGATTCTCATCCAACAACCTCAGAGTGTCAGTTCCATCGAACCCCTACTACAGAACTGACACACACTCACAGAAGCAAAAATAACGTCCCTCGCTCACACAGAGATTCGAACACAAGACCCTAAGGCAAGCTAACACCTTACCACTGGAACCAACAAACTTATTCTGATATGAGTTCACTGATAATATAACATAAGCCCACCTAATAGGGATAAGGCTAGGATAAAAAATACTAGAATTTTCCAAAAATAAAACTTGAACCCAATACCTCAAACACACAATCAGAACACCTAGCCACTAAAGCAAATACATATTATTGTCAGAATTCAAAAAAACAAAGTTAAATAATTCAGGGCGTTACGTATAACCCGAGAATCTTCAACAAATGCTAGATCTCGCAATAACATGTAAAGTCCTTGATCAAACACGCATATGATCTTAATGCCATGCCATACGTATCCTAACCTTTTACTATGTTCACACGGGCATCATTTTCGTATACATATATCATTTTCAATATTTAAAAACATTTACATATTTCATTTACTAGTCCAGTAATCAATCAAAATTTTCATTTGTACTATGTACTACATCATAATATCCTGTATTCTTGCAGCTTTTCAATTCAATCCAATTTAAACCATATTAGCCAAATTCACTAAATTCTATTTAAATCTAACATATAAACAAATTCAAAAATATCTCAAACATAACATAAAATAGAGTGGTAAGTGGATACTTTAGGGGCTATTTCGCAATTTAACTTTTCCCCGATCAACTCTATTTCGACTCGATTCTTGATCTAAATGATAATTTTATATCATCAATCAATACCAAATATTTCCATTATATTCTATGATATGTTTAAAGCTATATGAACTCAATTTTTAATATCCCTAAAATTTTTCATTTTATTCAATTTAGTCCCTAAACTTGGGATAGTCATAAATTTCAATTCCTAACTTCGAATTAAAACCTATTTTCATATATTCTCACTAGGGACCTTATACTTTCTACTTCTAACATAATTTCATAACAACTTTCACATTTATTGAATTTTGCCCCTAATTTAACAAAGTTAACAAACAAGCTAAATGAACTTTACAATCTAGTCTTTTTCATAATCAAGGCTTAAAATCTATCAATTTCAAGCCTAAATCTTCAAGAAACCAACAATAGAAACTTTCTAAAATTTTAACAGTTTTACAAATTGATACATGGGCTAGCTAAATCAAGCTCCCATGACCTCAAATCTATAAAAATTATAAGAAAAAACTTGAATTTACCTTCCAAAATGTTGGTTGAATGTTAACAATGGCTCCCTAGGTTTTCTTCTTCTTTTTTTATGGAAGAAAAGAGGTGGAAGATGAAGTCTATATTCTTTTATTTTAATTTAGCTTTTATATAATTTTTAAGATTTAATTAATTAAGTTTATTAACTTAATCATAATATAATTAATTTAATTATATCATTAACTATACTTAGTGGAAAATGTCATCATCGTCCACCAATATTCATTGAAAAATGGTTTATTTACCATTTTAAACCTTTACCAATATTCATTGAAAATTTTTCAGAGGCTTTCAATCAATAATAACTGAGATTTTACTCGGATCAACCCAAATGCCTTCGGTCGATATCATATGTCCAGAAATTCCACTTCTTAGAGTCAAATTTCATATTTGCTAAACTTGGCATACAGTTCCTTTCCTCACAAAATTTGTAATACGAACCTCATATGTTGATCGTGATCATTCTCATTCTTCAGATAAATCAAAATATCATCGATAAACACAACCACAAATTGGTCCAGTGTAACACCCCTCACAAGTCTCTGTCACCGAAATTGGGTTACGGGATGCTACAGTAATAAAGAGGACAGGAACATGTGAATTTAAAACAAAGATTCATCAAAACATTCATTAAATCCTAATCATTAAAACGAAATATGTTTTGCATACAAGATCGGGCTTAAATTGAGCATACGAAAGCTTTAAAATCAACTCAGAATTAATCAAGGATGGAATTGAAACATTTCACAAAAGAGAAGCAAAAGTGCAAAACAGGGGTTACTGCCTATAAACGAGTTTTTTTGTTTATAGTAAAATATAACACCAAAAATATAAGAGATTAGAACGGCGGTGTCTGCAAGTCTTCAAAGATTGGTTCTTGCATTCATCGAACAATCCATTCTAAATCGAATAACACATTCTCGCTTTCAAGTGGTTTAGTTTTTATCGCCCTCTTTCGTTTTCTATTCCCTATAAGATATTGAACACTTGGTTCCACGATCAGAAACTTTCTTGGTTGTAGGACACGAACCGATCGTTCCATCAACACCTTCTCTTGCCAACATATGGATGTTACTAAGTGCGGGAACAATAATTCCTCCTCCTTTTTTCATGAACATTGGAGCATGCTTCTGTTAGGAAATGTGCCCATATTGTAGTAAACATGTAACCAATTTCTATTTATTTAAACGATGAATAAATAAATAAAGTTAATTTCACATTTCACTATTATGTCTGCTGTATTTCTTTCTTTTATATTTTGCATACGTAGCGAATTTGTGACAAGCAAATATTAGCTCATTGATTGTCTAAGTTCAAACAGAAGAAAAGTGGCATTGTAAGAACATTTACATTGCAATAAAGACAACTTACTTCAGTAGATAATCTAAATAAGTCTGTAATCCCGTAAAAGAATCGAAATGAGCATTTGATTCAAATATTGAGAAGGATTATTATTTCCTCCACAATTACAATTGGGGAGATGGCTAGTCTTATCTATCAGAGCAGTTGACTCCACGAGTAGAGACATAGATGTATTCATTGGTAGAATGATACATTGGACTGGACCCAAGATGAATTAATTTTGAATCCATTTGTGAATTAATTCACTTGTGACGTTCATAGTGTGATTTACCTAAATCTTGAGTTAGTCACTGTGTAACACTCATAACCGTTTCCATCATCGGATTAGGGTTACAGAGTATCACTAGAAATTTCAGAACATTCAGTAACAATAGCATCAAGTTCACTAGAATAATTAACGATATTTTATTAAAAATAATTCAGATCGAAGTAAACATACACTTATGGGCCCTAAATCGAGCCTACGAGGCCTTAAAAATAGTTTAAGAACAATTAGGGACCATTTCAAAGCAAATCAGAAAGTTTTGGAAAAATTGAAAAATTTTAAAAGATAGGGTTCAAATGGCCGTATGGCCAGGTCGTGTGACTCAGCCCAAGCGTGTGGTATAGGGGTATGCCCGTGTGGTCGACCGTGTACCTTTTGAAACAATTCCACACGACCGTGTCGCAGGCCATGTATCAACCCGTGTGAAAATTTCACCTAAACATGTTCAAGGCACATGGCCGTGTGTCAGCCCGTGTCCCAAGCCGTGTGTGCCAAAAATGTCCAAATTCATTCTTGTATCTCACCCATATGCACAAGTACCTAACCCAATTTATCTCTCATGTTCACAAGTCTATAAATACACTTTAGGACAACTAAAATATGCCATTTTTATTCCTCAAAACATACTAAAGTATCACATACCAATCAAATTATAATGTTCATGCTATTCATTACCAAGGCAACAATTTATAAAGCATACCAACTTAACATGTTACTTCTACTTCATGACCCTTTACCCAAACTTACTTAATATGTCATTTGCCCTAATACATCACACAACCATATCATTTGCACCTATGTTGGTACCATACATTCATGCATCAAGTAGTTATAAATACATCAAGGACATAAGCATATAAGTTATACAACATAAGCAATTATGCATCATTCACACCCAAAATACTTTGCATTCAATTTCACCTACCACATCTAATTCATACTAACTTACCATTACATGTTCATCCATTTACTTTAACTTAAGACTAACATGCATACCACATTAGTTACTCATACCACAACATCAAAGTACATCACATACTCATTACAAAATACTTATGAATCATTACAATCATGAACAATTGTTTCTATTACATGCCATATAAGCCAAGATGTATTCAAAAGCTACAAAATGATCCCAGGATAGTTTGATTTCTTCGTGCTGATCCGATCTCTCGATCCACAAAACGTATCTACAAGAAATAAGATAATTAATATGAGTACGCTTTCATAAAGCTTAGTAAGTCCATCGATTTAACAGTAAAGCTTATCAAACCAACATAAATAGCAATTCAAATAAAGATTAGTGAACAAAGTTTCTATCAATCACAAATTTCAATAGACGAATAGTGATCAAAACATTATTTCGGTATTTATTTTCGAATCATCAGTACAGTGAGACCTCCTTTCGCATAATCAGTGTATAATGCTCATTTGAGCATGCATTCCGTATAATCAGTAGATATCGCTCGTTTGAGCCCATTCAGTATAATCAGTGGATATCGCTCGTTTGAGAAACTTTCAATATAATCAATAGACATTTCTCTTTAGAGCATGCTCAGTATATTCAGTAAATATTGCTCATTTGAGCCCATTCAGTATAATCAGTGGATATCGCTCGTTTGAGCAACTTTCAATATAATCAGTAGACATTGCTCTTTTTAGCACATTCAGTAGTTTCAGTAGATATTGCTCATTTAAGCACATTCAATATAATCAGTAGACATAGTTTGTTTGAACCCATTCAGTATAATAAGTGGATATCGCTCGTTTGAGCAACTTTCAGTATAATCAGTAGACATTGCTCTTTTGAGCACGTTCAGTATATTCATTATACATTTTTTTTATTTTTCAAGATCATACTATTATACAACATAACATTTAAGAAAATTATATTAACAAAGAATATAAAAATCATTGGAAGTGTAAATAAACATACGAACTTATAGGCTTGACTTGCAGTAACGGCTCAAAGTATCTCAATCAGTGATCGACGTTATTTCACTTCATTATTTCCATTTTCAATTATACACATCAATATAATACAACATTATCCAATTAGGTTCATATAATACATTTATAAATGTACTAAAATTAAACCAAACGAACTTACCTGACTAAATTGCAACAATGACAAAGGTATATGGATTATTCGGTAATTTTCTCTTTTCCTCAGTTTTCCACTTGTTCTTGATCTAAAAATAATATTTCCATTCAATTAAATAATTCCAACAGTAAAATTAACTCATTTTATGCAATTAAGTCATTTTTGACATTTTTACAAAATTACCCCAACATTTCATTTTTATGCAATTTAGTCCCTGGGTCCAAATCATGCAATTTAACCATTTTCTATTAAATCAAAGCTTATCCGATCAATTAACCCCCACATTACAGCCCATACTTGTTGTTATTTTGCATCAAGTCCTTGTACTTTTACTATTTTCAAATTTTAATCCTTAAACATTAAAATCAACAAAAACTACTTTACAAAATATTCCTATTTAGTAACCAAGCTTAATAATCTATCATAAAACTTCAAGAACAACGCAAATTCATCAATGGCACAATCCATAACATTTGACAGTTTTACAAATTAGTCCCTGAGTTAGCTAGATTAAGCTAATACGAGCTCAAAAACATAAAAATTACTAAAAACGGGTAAGATTTACTTACTTAATCGACAAAACCCTAAACCCTAAACTTAGCTTGGCCAAAGGTTTCTTGTAACACCCCTCACCTGTATTCACAATCAGAATACGGTTACGAGGTATTACCGAATAATCAACATCATTTAACATAAATAATTCATACATTTATGCGTTCATATTCAAATGCCGTTCAATCATATTCATATTGTCCCTTATGAGGGCCTACGAGGCCTTAAACATGCTTTAGAAGTGGTTCGGGACTAAACCGGTAACATATAAAATTCTCAAAAAACTTAGAAATTTTTCAAACATACAAGGGTCACACACCCGTGTGAATAGCCCGTGTGCCTCACACAGCTCCAGACACGCCCGTGTCCCAGGCCGTGTGAAAACAGGGCATACATACTGACTTGGGTCACACGGCTGACCACACGCCCGTGTGTCTAGCCCATGTACCCTTTAAAATGGCCACACACGCCCATGTACCAGACCGTGTGCTAGGCTGTGCCAATCCTGTAGGGTATACTGACTTATGCAACACGGCCAAGTCACACGCCCGTGTGCTAGGCCGTGTGCCATTTAGGGGGTTATACTGACTTGTGCCACACGGCCAGTCACACGTCCGTGTGTGTGGCCATGTGAAGCATACTGACTTCAATTCAATTTCAACACCAGGGAACACACAGTCGTGTTGCATGACCGTGTGTCACACACGGCTGAGACACACGCCCGTGTCTCTGCCAGTGTGGACAAAAATAGGCCATTTGCAAAGCCAATTTGCCACCCTTTTTGCACATACCTACACAAGCTCAAATGACATCAATTTAAGAAATAAATATGCAGCCAAAGTTCATCAACCAATACATAATCATACCATATTCATTTCAACTATTTCAATACTCAATTCCATATCCTATTCAAATACTTATATCATTAAGCATCAATTCACAAGCATTTAACTACTCAAACTAACAACTTCAATCACACCATATAGATCATTTACTAAACTCAAAACATAACCATTTGAACAACTATGAAACCTTAACCACATTTATACCAAAACATACCAAAATAAGCCATCACTCATGGCAATATATACAAAACAAAACATATACATTAACAAGCCAAACCTCATGGCTATATTCACAACCAAAGGACCATAACTAACCTATACATGCTATATACCATATATACATAGATTCAAAAGTACCAAAATAGATGATCGATAGTGCGATGAAGTCTCTGGCGATTCCTGTAACACCCCTAACCCGAGACCGTCGCCGGAATAGAGTTAAGAGGCATTACCAGACAATCAGAACGTTTCATTACTATTTCACGACACAAAGTCAAACATTAATCAAACATATTCATTCATAAGTATATAGTCCCTTATGGAGGTCTTCGAGACCTTAAACACGTGTTAGAAAGGGGTCGAGACTAAACTGGAACACATACAGAAATTCTCAGAAATTTAAAACTTTTCAAAGTTTCAGGGGTTACACGCCCGTGTGGGCAGACCGTGTGCCTCCCCCGGCTGATAGACACCCCCATGTGTCTTCCTCGTGTTCGAACTTGACTTTACTCCACGGCCACCAAGCACGCCCGTGTACCTTGGCCGTGGTCAATTCTGACTTGGCTCTACGGCCACCAAGCACGCCCTTATACTCTGGCCGTGGTCGATCCTGTTAAAACCACACGGCTACCAGGCACGTCCGTGTGCCAAGGCCGTGTACTCTTAGCCAGCTACTGACTTAGACCCACGGTCACTAGGCATGCCCGTGTGCCATAACCGTGTGACAAAATAGGCCATTTACAAGGCCAATTTGCCACCCACACAAGGGTCAATCCTACAAGCACATTTAAGCATAATCCCACACACAATTTAGCAACCAATTTCATGTCAAGTGATCATCATATCATCACATACAATCCTCATTACTAAATATGTCAACTTATATACCATCTTGCTCAACCAAATCACATACATTATCAAGCATGACTCATCCATAAAATCATTATATTATTATGGCATCAATTCTTCACCAATCTTACCATACTTAGAAACATATCATTATCACCAAGCCATACCAAAATGTACTTCACATATCATAAACATAACTCATTCATAAGTTAACATCATTTCACTTCCAAGCCAACTCACATGGCAAGGATTAAACATTCCCAAAACATACCATAACTTCTAGCCTATACATGCCATATTTCATCTATTTACATCTTTCCAAAAGTACCAAATTAGATTGCCGATAGTGTGATAAAGATGCTGACGATTCCCGAATTCGAGCTAGCTTTGTTGGCACTGTAAAACAGAGAAACAATCACACAGTAAGCTTTCAAAGCTTAGTAAGTTCGAAATACAATACCATTATCTCATCAGATCAAACCAATGTATATAATTAAACCATCACATAGTTCAATTCTCTTATATTCATACCATATCATCCATAGCTAAAATACTCATTCATCCATTCATGGCTTTATCTATAAACTCATCAACCACAAAGGTTCAATACATACCTTAGCTAACACATAGTTATTCAATGCTCGATATTACACGGCGATCATCCTCTGATATTCATCTAATTTAATCGCACACCAAGTGCCATATACATAATTGAAGCATATTCGTCATCGCACACTTAGTGCCTATTCTTCTAACCGACTTATCTCGGTATCGCACACACAGTGCCAAATCACTAAGCCGAAGCTTTCATAACATCGCACACACAATGCTATTCATCTCTATTTTGACCTCGTTTTCGCACACTTAGTGCCATCCAATTTAATTTTGCACATAACATCTCAAATATAATAATCATATACTTATTCATTCCATAATACTAAAACATATCTTAATATCATGTATTATATCTGAACTTACCTCGGACGTCAAATTATCGAAACAGATGATTAATCGAGCACTTTATCTTTGCCTCGATCTCGATCCGAACCTCTCCTTTCTTGGTCTATACACATTCAAATTCAATCCATTCAATCACCAAATCATTCATTTTAGTCCAAACACACATATTTTGTAACAACCCAAACCCGGCCCCAAGCGTCATGACCGGATCCGGAGCGTCGCATGAAAGATCACGCTCTTTTGTAAATACTAGAGAAACTTTCTTTCTCTTTAAGACCGCAAGTTCAGTTGATCATTTGAAACCTCAGTGTTTGCATATTTAATTTAGAATCTGCCTTTTTTATGAAGTTAGAAAACGCTTGTTGTTACTTTAAGTTAACTAGAGGTGTTGTTCAATGTCGTTCTAAATCGTAGGTTAGGCTCTTGGAAAACCGCAGTTTTAGATTTTCTAAAAAAACGTCATACCAATTAATTCGTATAGTAAAGCGTTTAAAATCAACCCAAAATATTAGTTACTTGTTACTATTTGAAAAAAAATCACTTGTTACGTTTTAGAAATCATTCATTTACAAATGTTGACATGTCATCTAAACCTTGAATTTAAGCGTTTAAGAAAAGATACCCAAATTAAAGTAGTAGTGGCCTTATTACAACATCAAAATCCCAATTTTAAGCAAATAAGTCTAAAGAGGAGAAAAGTGAAATTTTACTAAACATTAAGTGCATGGCCACCTCAAAGTCGATCCCAGCCCATGTCCGCTGAACTAAGAATTACCTGCAACATTTAAGCAGAGGGGTGAGTCAAGAAGAACTCGGTGTGCAATTACTCATCATTCACCATAGTTGGGCATCGGCCCTTACAAATCACTTTGGGCAAAGCCCATACAGAATCAGACTGTACCTTGGCCCATTTAGCAGAGAATAGCAAATAATCAGGAAGTAATGCATTATGATGAAAATCCCAACCCAACCTAATTTCCATCCGCTACACACCACCCTTACCAGCCAATCACACCAATGGGGATTTCTACAATCAACCCTCACCGCTACACACCATCGATGGCAGTCATGCTGTAGTTAGCTGCTCATCGTCAAATCGTGATAGAATCACCAGACTGAAATGGCATGGCCACCAGAATAGAGTGTGGCAGAGCCACCAGATCAGATTGTGGCAAAAGCCACTAGAACAGATTGTGGCATAAGCCACAAGAATAGATGTGACATAGTCACCAGATACACTTCCCCTTTCAATATCATATCATATACCCATCCATTATGCGAACATGAACTCATGGTGTATGAATGCAACAGATATCGACATGTATATCAGATGATCAGAGTGTACATATAGTCATGTCAGCATAATTGCATATAAAACATAAGCAGAAATCACTAACCTGATGTCCTGATTTTACCCTCCATGGGCAAGAGCAGCATATGCCAAAGTTTCGACATTCAATAAAGCATATATATATATTTGCTATATTCAAGTAAAACGACAGGAAAAAGGTGTGAGAATTACACACCTGCAAACACAGAGAACTAGGCTATCAATCTCGCTAACAACCTCACTCGCAGGGATCACAGTGATCTGCCTTTCCCTCTCCGAAGCCGGCCCACAACCCGGTGGAAAGTCAGATACTGCCGATACCGCATGTTTTTTAAACTTAAGGGTAGGGACTACGAGTCCAACCCCCTCCTTTGCTTGGCTGGTATTCGGTTCCATGAAAAAGATCTTGATCAGAAGACTGGGTTAAGGCACTGAAGCAGTTGAAATAAGAAGATATGCTCAAACGAAGAGGTTTCTTACCTAGATCGACAGAAACCGAGAGCTTCAGGCTTGGATTAAGAAATCGGCTGAGTCCCACTATTCCCTCCTATATTCGGCCAAGACACCCAAAGTGCCACGGTTAACGCCCTCGATTAAACCATCAGCAAGAGAAAAGTAAGAATCGAAAGAGAAGAAGAATACTTACCGTAACAAGAAAATCGATTGAGAGGGTTAAGAGAAAAGAGTGACGGCAATCCACTGAAACAAGAGCGAATGAAGAGGTTTAAACACACTAGAGAGATTCGGCCAACAGGAATAATAAGAACAAACTCGGATAGAAGGAAGATGGAATAAGTTTCGGCTTTGAAAAGAGATAAAGGGAAGATATAAAAAGAAATGGACTAGGAAAATTCGGCCTTAGAAGAAATAGAGAAGAAGTTAAAGCAACAAATGTTTCTGCTTTGAAGATACAAATGAGAGAAAATGATGAAATGGAGAGGGTGATAGGAGAGTTCGGCTAAGGGGTTATGAAATGCAAAATGAGTATGAACAAAAGAAAAGAGAGAGAGAGAGAGAGAGAGTTGGGGTTTCGATTTTTGGTTGAAAGGAGAAAGAATGCCAAAAGAGAATAAGGTTTGATTTGCTAGCCCTCAACTCAAAGTGACCTATGGAGAAACCGGCACACACCCACACACATACCTCAAAACCAAAAATGCACCAAAGATGAAAGAAATGCCCCCAAGACCACTTTCGGCACAAGCACCTTGCTTTGCCCCCAAAACTGAAAGCTTTCCCCCTTCAAAAAAGGCACATTCGGTCAACAACTCCTAACCAGCCACCCACTCCTTGATCATCTCCTACTTTCACTCTCATCCCCCCATTTGAATTGATTTGAAAGATTCAAATCCACCTTTCACTCTTGTACAATCATTTAAAATATTTGACTTAGTCCACTCCCACTCTTCAAGGTCCCTAGCCGAATCCAACACCTCTCATCCTGACGCCAAAAAGAATTCCCAAAAAGCAACCTATGCGACTCGAACCTGCTCCCTCACTGCTCCCCTGTGGCGTCATCTCCCCCTGCTTCCTAAGTGGCATCTTCTTGCCAGATTACCACTCCTTGTCTTGTGTCAACAAACACAAACAATAATCCTTAAAACCTGCCCCAGCTAGCACTCCCTTAAAGTGCCAAAAAAAATAAAATTTTGCCAAGGCTTCGGCTTAACCCCGAGCCTTCCCGGGGCCCCCAAACATAACAAATTAATAAATATAGCATACCAAACACACAGAACATGGCAAATGCAAAGCCCTAATTCCGGATGTTACTGGCTCTACCCCTTAAAGAAATTTTGGCCTCGGAATTACCTGGTCAAAAGAGATGAGGGTGTTGCTGATGCATAACATCCTCTGGTTCCCACGTCACCTCTTCCACACCGTGATTTCGCCACAAGACTTTGACCAACGGGACTGATTTCCTTTTCAACACCTTAACGTCTCGATCCATGATCTGCACTGGTTCCTCTTCAAAGGACAGGTCTGGTCTTACTTCAATCTCCTCCACTGGCACAATATGAGTCGGATCCGAACGATAGCGCCTCAACATCGAAACATGGAACACATCATGTATCTGTTTCAATTCTAAAGGTAACTCAAGCTGATACGCCACTGGTCCCACACGTTTCAATACCCGATAAGGCCCGATGAACCTGGGACTTAGCTTACCCTTTCGTCCAAACCTCATAACCTTCTTCCAAGGTGAGACTTTCAGGAAGACTTGATCACCCACTACAAATTCTACATCCTTACGCTTCAGATTCGCGTAGGATTTCTGTCTGTCAGAAGCCTCCTTCAATCGAGTTCGAATTAACTTAACTTTCTCTTCTGTCTCTGAAACCAATTCCGGACCCAACATCCGACGCTCACCCAACTCAGTCAGCAAGTAGGAGTACGACACTTCTGCCCATACAACGCTTCATAGGGCGTCATCTGAGTACTAGACTTGTACCTGTTGTTGTATGCAAATTCTGTCAACGGTAGAAACTCTTCCCAACTACCCCTGAAATCAATGACACAACCTCTCAACATATCTTCCAAGATCTGAATTACCCTTTCAGACTGGCCATCAGACTGTGGATGAAAAGCTGTGCTGAAGTCTAGTCTTGTACCCAATGCCTGATGCAGCGCCTTCCAAAACCACGACGTAAACCTAGGGTCTCTGTCTGATATGATGGATACTGGTACCCCGTGCAACCTTACAATCTCTGCCACATACAGTTTAGCCAGCTTTTGCAAAGAATAGTCGACACGAAAAGGTATGAAATGGGCGAACTTCATCAACCGATCAACAATCACCCATACCGAATCTTTCTTAGTAGGCGTAAGAGGTAGCCCACTAACAAAATCCATCGTGATTCTCTCCGATTTCCACTGTGGAATCTTCACCGGCTGTAATAACCCTGAAGGCAACTGATGTTCCGCTTTCACCTGCTGACACGTTAAGCATTTACCCACAAATTCGGTAATCTCTCGTTTCAAACCAGGCCACCAAAACTGCTCTCACAGATCCCGATACATTTTATTCCCACCAGGATGCATAGCGTAGGGACTACTATGCGCCTCCTGAAGAATCATTTGTCTTAACCCAGTATCCTTCGGCATGCAAACCCTCTCACGAAAACACAGGACCCCATCACTGTTCAAACCAAAATCCTCTACCCCACCATTCTGTACCTGCAGACGTCGAGCACTCAAGACATCATCCAATAACTGCTTCCCTTTGATCTGACCAACCCACGTCGGCTTTACTTGAAGTTCAGCTAGCACACTCCCATCATCATACAAGCTGAGATAGGCAAACATCGCCCTCAAATTTGATATCACTTTCTGACTTAACGCATCTGCCACCACGTTAGCTTTACCCAGATGGTATTCGATCGAGCAGTCGTAATCCTTTAACAGTTCAATCCACCTTCGCTGTCTTAAATTCAACTCCTTCTGGGTAAGGAGGTATTTTAAGCTCTTGTGGTCGGTGTAAATGATAGACTTCTCCCCATACAGGTAGTGTCTCCAGATCTTTAGAGCGAACACTACCGCAGCCAACTCCAGATCATGCGTAGGATAGTTCAACTCATGCGGTCTTAACTGTCGAGATGCATACGCAACCACCTTCCCGTCTTGCATTAACACACACCCTAATCTCGTGTGTGAAGCATCACAATACACCACAAACTCTTTCCCAACTTCAGGCTGAATCAAAACCAGAGCCTCTGTTAAGATCCTCTTCAGCTTCTCAAAGCTTTCCTGTTGCTTGTCAGTCCAAACAAATGCTACCCCTTTCCGCAACAACTTAGTTAAGGGTGCCGCAATCAAGGAGAATCCCTCAACAAACCTTCTATAGTACCCAGCTAACCCAAGAAAACTTTAAATTTCCGCCACAGACTTAGGCGGTTTCCAGCCCAACACAGCTTCAATTTTCCGGGGATCAACCCTAATTCCCTCTGCAAATACAACATGACCCAAAAAGGTAACTTCTTTCAACCAAAATTCACACTTACTGAATTTGGCGTACAGGTGCTTCTCTATCAAAATTTGCAGAACCACCCGAAGATGCGAATCATGCTCCTCTTCCGTCTTGAAGTATACCAGAATGTCGTCTATGAACACCACAACAAATCGGTCCAGATAGGGTTGGAACACTCGGTTCATCATGTCCATAAATGCCGCTGGTGCATTCGTCAGCCCGAATGGCATCACCAAGAACTCGTAGTGACCATAACGAGTTCTAAAGGCTGTCTTATGAATATCCGCTTCTTTGACCTTACGTTGATGATAACCTGACCTCAAATCTATCTTCAAGAAAACTGAAGCCCCTTTAAGTTGATCGAACAAATCATCAATCCTCGGCAGCGGGTATTTGTTCTTGATGGTCAACTTATTCAACTGACAGTAGTCAATGCACATACGCATCGACCCGTCCTTCTTCTTCACGAACAACACCGGCGCTCCCCACGGAGATACACTTGGTCAGATAAAACCCCGATCCAACAATTCCTGAATCTGCGCCTTCAATTCCACTAACTCCTTCAGCGCCATTCTATATGGGGCAATAGACACTGGTGCTTTTCCCGGAAGAAGTTCAATACCAAATTCCACCTCGCGATCCGGAGGTAACCTCGGAAGCTCCTCTACAAAAACATCGAAAAACTCTTTCACTGTTCTGACGTCCATCACCGGCAACTCCTTGGCCTCCGAAGCACGAACAAAAGTTAAGAAAGCCTCGCATCCTTTTCTCACCATTCTTTTCACCTTTAACGCAGACACTACATTGGACAAGTAGTTTCTCCTCTCGCCTATCCCTACAACTTCATTATCTTCAGGGATCCTTAACACCATGCGCTTAGCAGCACAATTCAAGTTTGCTCGATATTTAACCAACCAATCCATACCTAGGATTAAATCGAACTCCCCAAATGGTAGTTCCATCAAATCAGCCGGGAACACCAACCCTTGTACTTCTAGAGGCACATTCCTAAAGAGTTTGTTTACCACTACAGATTGTCCTAAAGGGCTCAGTACAGTCATCTCCCTAGAAGCAATCTCAGAGTTCATGTTTAAAGTTCCAGACACCATTAGCAACATAGGAATACGTCGACCCAATATCAATCAATGCAGTAAAGGGAAAATCGAAAATGAAAAACGTACCAGTTATAACGTCTGGTGCATCGCCCTCCTCTCGGCGTCTAGCTGCATAGACTAACCCAGGCCGTCTCGCATCTCAGATTCCCAAACCTCTCGCGCGGTGCTCCACGTCCCCGACCAAAACCATTCCCTCTTCCAATCGGACCACGACCTCTCTGTGGCTGCTGACCACCTCTCCTGAACTGATCAAAACCCTGTCCAACTGGCCGAACTTGATCTACTTGTGGATAATCTTTAACCTTATGGTCCATAGATCCGCACCTGAAACATTCACTGGTTCTCTTCCTCCACTCTCCAAAATGCATTTACCCATACAGAGCACATGATCGAACCTGGCCCATTGCCGTAGGCCTCACAACTCGAGCTGACCCCTCAAACCTTGGCCTCTTTTGAAAACCTCCAGATGACCCCGACGACCCAAAACTCCTCTTATTTTTACCCTTATCCTTCTCCTTGTTTTGAGTTCCAGTCTGCTTAACCTCTTCAGCTATTTTAGCTTTGTCAACCAAAGTGGCAAAATCTCTTTCATGCTGCAGAGCTATCAACACCCGCAGTTCGTCTCGTAACCCATCCTCAAACCGTACGCAACGTTCATAGTCAGTCGCAACTATTCCTCGGGCATAACGACTCAATCGCAGAAATTCTGCCTCATACGCAGCCACAGATTTGCCCCCTTGTACCAAATTTAGGAATGCTTTCCTCTGAGCATCTACATAGCTTGCCCCAACGTATTTCCCTTGAAATGTAGTTTTAAAGAAATCCCAGTCAATGCGATCCGCTGAAGTACCCTCTCTAACGGTAAGCCACCACTGATACGCCTCATTCCGAAGAAGTGACACCGCTCCTTTTAGTTTTTCCTCTACCGTGCAATCTAGATCATCCATAATTCACTCGACTGCCTCCAGCCAGTACTCAGCTACATTTGGGGCCACACCAGAGATACCCTAGAATACCTCTACCCCATTTGCTCGAAGTTGCTCAGGAATAGACTTTCGAGATACTGCCCCAGAGCTCGCCCCAGCAACTCGCTCCAACACACATAGTATTACTTGGGATAGGGCATCATCCCCACCAGTTCTATCTTGCGATCCTGTTTCTGCCACGGGTGATGCTGGCGCTTCAACTTTAGGCTCATGCCTCGTTTTTGAAAACTCAGCCTCAACACCCCGGCCTCTACCACGGCCGCGTGCAGCACGTCCACGCCCTCTGGCACTCATGTCTACCATTTTGTCCTAATCTGTTTTTACAAATTTTATGCATTAGCTTTTCTTTTCACTGTGGGTTAATGAGTAGTTTTATGAGAATAGAGTTTTAAGTAGTTTTTCGCAAAACACACATACACCTATAGGTTTCCATCTCTAAAGTAGGGTTTCTTAATTCTAACATTCATAGCGATATATTCACATAATATATTCACCTCATGCAAACCACATAATAATCAGAAGACTTACCTTGCAGACTTGGACTGGAGACTTGGGTGCCACATCTCCAGAAGACATGTACATATATATTTTCTTTCTAAACCATCTTTTTGGAAAACGTTTTGAACCCAAAACCCATGGCTGAGCTTTTAAAACCTAGGCTCTGATACCATAATTGTAACACCCCAAACCCGGCCCCAATCGTCATGACCGGATCCGGAGCGTCGCATGAAAGATCACGCTCTTTTGTAAATACTAGAGAAACTTTCTTTCTCTTTAAGACCGCAAGTTCAGTTGATCATTTGAAACCTCAGTGTTTGCATATTTAATTTAGAATCTGCCTTTTTATGAAGTTAGAAAACGCTTGTTGTTACTTTAAGTTAACTAGAGGTGTTGTTCAATGTCGTTGTAAATCGTAGGTTAGGCTCTTGGAAAACTGCAATTTTAGATTTTCTAAGAAAACGTCATACCAATTAATTCGTATAGTAAAGCGTTTAAAATCAACCCAAAATATTAGTTACTTTTTACTTTTTGAAAAAAAATCACTTGTTACGTTTTAGAAATCATTCATTTACAAATGTTGACATGTCATCTAAACCTTGAATTTAAGCGTTTAAGAAAAGATACCCAAATTAAAGTAGTAGTGGCCTTATTACAACATCAAAATCCCAATTTTAAGCAAATAAGTCTAAAGAGGAGAAAAGTGAAATTTTACTAAACATTAAGTGCATGGCCACCTCCTAGTCGATCCCAAATTTCATGTCTCATTGAACTAAGAATTACCTGCAACATTTAAGCAGAGGGGTGAGTCAAGAAGAACTCAGTGTGCAATTACTCATCATTCACCATAGTTGGGCCTCGGCCCTTACAAATCACTTTGGGCAAAGCCCATACAGAATCAAACTGTGCCTTGGCCCATTTAGCAGAGAATAGCAAATAATCAGGAAGTAATGCATTATGATGAAAATCCCAACCCAACCTAGTTTCCATCCGCTACACACCACCCTTACCGCCAATCACACCAATGGGATTTCTACAATCAACCTCACCGCTACACACCATTGATGGCGGTCATGCGCATTTAGTCGCTCATCGTCAAATTGTGACAGAGTCACCGGATCAAATGGCATTGCCACTGTAATGCAGTGTGGCGAGCCACCAGATCGGTGTGGCAAAAGCCACTGTAATGCATTGTGGCAAAAGCCACTGGAATAGATGTGACATAGTCACCGATACACTTCCCTTTCAATATCATATCATATACCCATCCATTATGTGAACATGAACTCATGGTGTATGAATGCAACAGATATCGACATGTATATCAGATGATCAGAGTGTACATATAATCATGTCAGCATAATTGCATATATAACATAAGCAGAAATCACTAACCTGATGTCCTAATTTTACCCTCCATGGGCAAGAGCAGCATATGTCGAAGTTTCGGCATTCAATAAAGCATATATATATTTGCTATATTCAAGTAAAACGACAGGAAAAAGGTGTGAGAATTACACACCTGCAAACACAGAGAACTAGGCTATCAATCTCGCTAACAACCTCACTCGTAGGGATCACAGTGATCTGCCTGTCCCTCTCCGAAGCCGGCCCACAACCCAGTAGAAATTCACGTACTACCGATACCGCACGTTTTTTAAACTTAGGGGTAGGGACTACGAGTCCAGCCCCCTCCTTTGCTTGGATGGTATTCGATTCCATGAAAAAGATCTTGATTAGAAGACCGAGTTAAGGCACTGAAGCAGTTGAAATAAGAAGATATGCTCAAACGAAGAGGTTTCTTACCTAGATCGACAGAAACCGAGAGCTTCAGGCTTGGATTAAGAAATCGGCTGAGTCCCACTATTCCCTCCTATATTCGGCCAAGACACCCAAAGTGCCACGGTTAACGCCCTCGATTAAACCATCAGCAAGAGAAAAGCAAGAATCGAAAGAGAAGAAGAATACTTACCGCAACAAGAAAATCGATTGAGAGGGTTAAGAGAAAAGAGTGACGGCAATCCATTGAAACAAGAGCGAATGAAGAGGTTTAAACACACCAGAGAGATTCGGCCAACAAGAACAATAAGAACAAACTCGGAGAGAAGGAAGATGGAATAAGTTTCGGCTTTGAAAAGAGATAAAGGGAAGATATAAAAAGAAATGGACTAGGAAATTTTGGCCTTAGAAGAAATAGAGAAGAAGTTGAGGCAACAAATGTTTCGGCTTTGGAGATACAAATGAGAGAAAATGATGAAATGGAGAGGGTGATAGGAGGGTTCGGCTAAGGGGTTATGAAATGCAAAATGAGTATGAACAAAAAAAGAGAGAGAGACAGAGAGAGAGAGAGAGAGTTGGGGTTTCAGTTTTTGGTTGAAAGGAGAAAGAATGCCAAAAGAGAATAAGGTTTGATTTGCTAACCCTCAACTCAAAGTGACCTATGGAGAAAACGGCACACACCCACACACATACCTCAAAACCGAAAGTGCACCAAAGATGAAAGAAATGCCCCCAAGACCACTTTCGGCACAAGCACCTTGCTTTGCCCCCAAAACCGAAAGCTTCCCCTTTCAACTAAGGCACATTCGGTCAACAACTCCTAACCAGCCACCCACTCCTTGATCATCTCCTACTTTCACTCTCATCCCCCCATTTCAATTGATTTGAAAGATTCAAATCCACCTTTTCCTCTTGTACAATCATTTAAAATATTTGACTTAGTCCACTCCCACTCTTCAAGGTCCCTAGCCGAATCCAACACCTCTCATCCTGACGCCAAAAAGAATTCCCAAAAAGCAACCTATGCGACTCGAACCTGCTCCCTCACTGCTCCCCTGTGGCGTCATCTCCCCCTGCTTCCTAAGTGGCGTCTTCTTGCCAGATTACCACTCTTTGTCTTGTGTCAACAAACACAAACAATAATCCTTAAAACCTGCCCCAGCTAGCACTCCCTTAAAGTGCCAAAAAAAATAAAATTTTCGCCAAGGCTTCGGCTTAACCCCGAGCCTTCCCGGGGCCCCCAAACATAACAAATTAATAAATATAGCATACCAAACACACAAAACATGGCAAATGCAAAGCCCCTAATTCTCGGATGTTACATATTTAGGGCATTTTACAAAATAGCCCTCACATTTTCACATTTCGACACTTTAGTCCTTAATTCATAAAATCATTAAATATACATAATTAGCTTGCACCCATGCCTAGCCGAATTCTCACTATATTCATACAAGCCCACACATTTCATTTATTTCACATTTTAATCCTTCAAAATGCTATTTTCTCAATTTAGCCCTAATTAGCTAAATTCATCAAAAATTCAAGAACAAAACATGTTCATTAAACACATATCTTTCATTTAACACCAACACTCATCACAAAGCTCACCATTTCATCAATGGCACATTTCATAAATATCATCAATTCACAAAATTTAAGCATGGGTTTTAAAGAGCACAAAGCAACGATTACGAAAACGTAGAAATTAATAAAAACCGAGCAGAATCTAACCTTGAATCAAGCCAATTCCTAGCTGAAATTACCAAAGCTTAAAACCTATCCTCTTTCTTCAATATTCGGTGCAAAGATGAATAGAAAATGGCTTATTTTGATGCTTTGTTTTATTATAAATTAACTTAATAATCTAATACCAAATTTGCCCTTTTATTAGTCATATAGGACAAATTTACATTATGGTTATCTAGTCATATAACCATCCACTATCTTAAAAATGAGTTACTAACAACATAAGGCCTCCACCTTAAAAAGCCAACAACAATTAAGTATATAACAATCGGAACACAGCATTTTACACTTTATGCAATTAAGTTCTTTCTCACAATTTGACACACAGTCAATAAAATTATCACACAGAATTTTCACACAGGCTATATCACATATAATTCACACCAAAAATAATATTAGAATATTATTCTAACCTCAGATTTGTGGTCTCGAAACCACTATTTTGACTAGGGTCTAATTCGGGCTGTTACAACTCTCCCCCTTTAGGGATTTTTGTCCACGAAAATCTTACCGGTGAATAGCTGTGGATATTGCTCTCTCATAACATTCTCAGGCTCCCACGTAGCCTCTTCAATTCCGTGCTTGTGCCACAATACTTTCACTAAAGAGATTTTCTTATTTCTCAACTCTTTGGTCTCTCGTGCCAAAATTCGGATCGGTTCTTCACTATACGACAAGTCTGACTGGATCTCAACCTCAGTAGGAGCAATCACATGAGACGGGTCTGATCTGTACCGTCGAAGCATTGACACATGAAACACGTTATGAATCTTTTCTAACTCAGGTGGCAACATCAATCTGTAAGCAACCGGGCCAACTCGTTCAATAATCTCATACGGTCCAATGAATCTCGGACTCAGCTTGCCCTTCCGGCCAAATCGAAGTTTCTTCTTCCACGGAGATACTTTCAAAAACACTTTATCACCCACCTCAAATTCAATATCTTTTCGTTTCAAATCTGCATAAGACTTCTGACGATCTGAGGCTGCTTTCAAACTGCCACGAATTGCTTTCACTTTCTGCTCAGTCTCTTTTATAAGATCAACCCTGTGAATCTTATTCTCACTTAGCTCAGTCCAATACAATGGAGTTCGACACTTTCGACCGTAGAGAGCCTCATATGGTGCCATTTTAATGCTAGATTGAAAACTATTGTTGTACACAAACTCAATCAACGGTAAATGCTTTTCCCACGCACTTTTGAATTCAAGAATACAACATCTCAACATATCTTCAAGAACTCGAATGATCCGCTCGGATGACCATCATCCGCTTTGCGGATGAAATGCGATCTTCAAATGCAATTTTGTGCCTAAAGCCTCTTGCAATTTCTTCCAAAATCGCGAGGTAAGTCTCGAATCTCACATCGATACAATAGATAGCGGCACCCCGTGCAATCTCACAATTTCAGCAATATACATTTCAGCCAATCTATCGAGTGAATAATCTGTTCTCACAGGAACAAAATGAGCTGATTTCGTCAATCTGTCAACTATCACCCAAACTGCATCTTTCTTTCCCGAAGATAAAGGCAATCCCGACACAAAGTCCATCGTGATCCTTTCCCATTTCCACTCAAGAATCATAATCGGTTGCAACAATCCAGACGGAACCTGATGTTCGGCTTTAACTTGCTGACAAATTAAACATTTCGACACAAATTCAGAGATGTCTCGTTTCATACCATGCCACCAATAAAACTGTTTCAGATCATTATACATTTTCGTACTCCCAGGATGTACATTTAATCGACTATTATGAGCCTCTTTTAAAATCGCTTGAATCAACTCTGAATTTCTCGGAATACAAATCCTATCTCTAAATCTCAAACAATCATCACTATCAACTCGAAATTCTGATTCAACATTCAATTCACATTGAGTTCATTTAGCCATCATTTCAACATCACTTTTCTTAGCATCACAAATCTGATGTACAAACACCGGCTTTATTTTCAACTCGGCCATAACCGCACTATCATCACACAGATCTTTCTGAGCATTCATTGCTCGTAAAGCACATATGGACTTTCGGCTCAAAGCATCGCCTACAACATTAGCTTTACCTCCGTGGTAATCTATCACAAGTTCGTAATCTTTCAACAACTCTAACCATCTTCTCTGTCGCAAATTCAATTCTTTCTGAGTCATCAAGTACTTCAAACTCTTGTGATCTGTAAAGATATGACACTTCTCACCAAATAAATAATGACGCCATATTTTCAATGCGAACACAATCGCGCCAATTCAAGGTCGTATGCGTTGGGTAGTTCTTTTCATGCGGCTTTAGTTGCCTCGAAGCATAAGCAATGACTTTACCTTCTTGCATCAAAGACATAGCCCAAACCATTCAATGAGGCATCACTCAGAAACTATGAATTCTTTGCCCGATTCGAGTTGAACCAACACTCGTGCTTCACAACAACACTTTCAATTGTTCAAAACTCGATGGCATTTTTCTCGACCACTCAAATCTAACATCTTTCTCGTAGCAACCGTCACAACGGAGTCGCAATCATCGAAAAGCCTTTCACAAACCGTCTATAATATCCTCGCTAGTCCCAGAAAAACTATGGACTTGGACACATTTCTGGAGGCTTCCATTCTAATATAGCGAGATTTTACTAGGATCAACTCGTATCTCCGCAAATGACACAATATGCCCTAAAACTAACTTCACGTAACCAAAATTCACATTTACTAAACTTAGCATACAATCAAGCTTCTCACACAGAGTTTGTAGCACGGTTCTCAAATGCTCGAAGATGTTGCGCCTCATCACACGAATAGATCAAAATATCATCAATGAACACCACTACAAAGCAATCCAAATACGGTCCGAATATCCGATTCATCAGATCCATAAACACTGCAGGAGCATTTGTTAGTCCGAAAGGCATCACTAAGAATTCGTAATGTCCGTACCTTGTTTTGAAAGTAGTTTTTGGCACATCGGATTCTTTAACTCTTAACTGATAGTAACCTGATCTCAAATCTATCTTTGAAAACACTGTAGCTCCTCTCAGCTGATCAAACAAATCATCAATACAAGGCAACGGATATTTGTTCTTTATCGTTACATTGTTCAACTGTCGATAATCAATACACATTCTCATAGTTCCATCTTTCTTTTTCACAAATAACACAGAGCTCATGAGGTGAGAAACTCGGTCGTGCAAATCCTCTGTCAGTCAACTCCTGCAATTGAGACTTTAACTCTTTCAATTCTTTTGGTGCCATTCTATATGGAGCTATCGAAATGAGAGTGGTCCCCGGCACTAATTCAATACCAAATTTGACTTCCCGAATTGGAGGTAATCCCGGTAACTCTTCAGGAAACACATCTAGAAACTCACATACCACAGGCACAGATTCAACTTTCTTTTCCGACACTTTTGTATCAATCACGTACGCCAAATAAGCTTCACAACCCTTTTTCACATAGTTCATAGCTTTCATCGCAGATACAACAGCTGGTAATCCTTCCATATCATTGGATTCTATTCGAACTAGCTCACCATTCTGACTTTTCAACTCAATACTCTTTCTTTTACAATTCACGATGGCATTATGCAGAGTAAGCCAATCCATACCCAGAATTATGTCAAACTCATCGAATGGTAGTAACATCAAATTAACCAGAAAACAAACATCCCGAAACATCAATGGACAATTCTTGCACACCTTATCCACCAAAACACACTTGCCTAAGGGATTCGATACTCTAATTACAAATTCAGTAGACTCAATAGGTAGAGTCTTACTTGATACTAGATTCACACACACATATGAATGAGTAGATCCTGGATCTATCAGTGCAATGACATCAGTATCAAATAAAGTGAAAGTACCGGTGTAACACCCCAAACCCGGTCAGTACACCACGACCGAATCTGGTATGTTACGGGGAAAATCGTATTTGAGAGGTTAGGTTTCCGGTGAAAGGTTTAACGAAAAATCTTTGATGTATCCGTACTTGTAAAAAAAACCTTGGGCATGATTGTTTTAAAACCGGTAGTGCATTTTGAAGACCCGGGAATTTGAAAGATTAGTTGAAAAGTAAGTTTTTATCATTTAGAAGGCCGAGAAATTCCTTTTAGTTACTTAAAAACATTTTGAACTTAGTGTGGAAGATCACAAGTTTAGAAAATATTTGAGTTGCGTTCATTTAAAGATTTTAATGTGATACCCGTTGGTAAAGTTTAAAACATATCGCTTTGTAGTCTTGAAAACCGTTTCATTCCAATTTTTATCCATTATTAACCCAGTAATTTATTAAGGCTAAATTGAAATCAAGTTTTAAGCATATAAATAATCAAAGCATAATTTTAAAAGGCCATTTACAATCCCAACAAAACCAAATGAAAATAAATGAAGTAAAGTTCCAAGTGCTTAAATCAGTGCAAAACCGACTTTATTCATGGCATGGTCACCTCGAGTCCGCCCGACTCCATGTCCGCGATCTAAGTGTCACCTGAAATGATAAGGGAGAAGGTGAGTCGCAAGACTCAGTGCATAAATCCCCCTCCCGATTAATACAACATACTAACTCACACAATACAGAGCAATGTCATTAATGCACCCAATCCTAGCCATCCACAACACCTTTTCTACCTCGTGTGGTACCAAACCACTGGTGGTGCCAAACCACTGGTGACCCAAAGTCACGATATCCATAAGTGTGGTGCCAAACCACTGGTGACCCAAAGTCACGAACAATCCAATGATGGGGCCAACCCATCGTGTGATACCAAATCACCGCGACGATCCCATATCTCAAAAGTGGGGCCAACCCACGGTGGTGTTAACCACGGGGACGAGTCGCTATGAGGTGCCAAACCTCCGTGTCCCAAAGACACGAATGTGATACCAAATCACCGTGGTGCCGGAAGTCACGAATCAAGTGATGGGGCCAACCCATCGTGTGATACCAAATCACCGGGCGCCAATCCCGTATTATCAATCGTGGGGCCAACCTACGTGGTGCTAAGCCACCGACGAGACGCTATGAGGTGCCAAACCTCTGGTGACCCAAAGTCACAAAATAATGCGTGGTACCAAACCACCGGAGGTGCCAAACCTCTGGTGTCCCAAAGACACGGATATCATATTCCCCTCCTCTCATATCACCCATTATCATACCGACTCATGTAAAGTATGCAAATCATGCAAATCATGCTACATGTTTAATGTTGCATCTCATAACACATACATCATAGGTCATGATCTCAAGTATATCAACAATAGAACTCGTAATGAAACGGACTTACCTGATCCGTGCACATACCCAATCGGGTATCATATCAATCAACCATACTTTTTTTGGCTTATTAAACAATCAGTTATTAAGCATATTACTAAGCAAAGAGTGTGTTAGTTTACACACTGTTAAAAACGCAAGCCTTAATCCCAAGGAACCGATCTAAGACCCTCGATTATCTTGCTCCTATAATCGGCCACATATGAGATTAGCACCTAGGCCATTCGGCCAAAACCATTAAACCAAAGGGGTTAACGTTTGAACCCTTACCTTACACTTGATTTGGTTTCCTACCAAATCCCGAACCAAACGATGGTTCTTCTTTATGCACACGGCACACCCTATTAAGAGGAAAGATTAATCCTTTGAAACTTTGACTTAACGAAACTAAAAGAGTGGACTAAAAGAACCAACCCTTACCACCACTTACCAATCGATTAACAGAGGAAGACGGCTCCTCTTGCTTGCTTCCAAAATCCTGGATGCCCTATGATAAAATCAATTCCAACACAAAAGATTAACTCCTATCAACAAAGGCCAAAATCGGCTCTTAACCAAACCAAAATCGACAAAGAACAAGGGAGAAGAGAAATGAACATTCGGCCAACCACTTACCTTGCTCTAAACCCGATTGGACACCACACACAAGAGAGATCACACCACACCAATATTCGGCCAAGACTTAAACAAAAGGAGAAGAAGATTCGGCCTTACACAAAGAAGGAGAACACAAGAGAAAGATGAAAAGAAAGGGGTTGATATTCGGCCAATAATGAAATGGGAAATGGGAAAAGAAGAAGAGAAGAAAGTACTTTCGGTTTTGAAAAGAAGAAGGAATGGAGAAAATGTTTTGGGAATAACTTTCGGCTATCAAGGTTTCAAGAGAAGAAAGGAAGAAAGTATGAGAAGAATAGGGTACTAATTTCGGTTTACACAAATGAAAAAGAAAGAAAGATGGAAGAGAACATTCGGCTATCAAAGAATATCAAGAGAAACAAGCAATTTTCTAAGAAGTATGTGCTTGGACTTTCGGTTTCAAGAAGAAAATGCAGAAACTCACTTGAAATTTCGGCTTGCTTTTGACAAAAGAAGGATTTTGGCTTACACAAATTTGACCGAAAATGCTCCAAAATGCCAAAAAGAATTTCGGCCCTCTCCACTTACCCACTTACCAAAATCGGCCACTCCCCATGAAGCACCTAACATTCGCCCACTACCTCCAAACACTCCCAACCACTAATTCAAACTAGTTTGAACTAGTCAACCTCCACAATTTACTCTCCACCCACCATTTGAACAATTTGACTTGGTCTATGGCAGAGTTTGAACTGCCCACAACTTCTTCTTCTCCCTGCCACAAAATGGAAGCAAAAATATGAGACTTCTGCAGCTTGAACACAGTGCCTCCTTCCCCGCAAGTGACGCCAAACCCAAGCTCCAAGTGGCGCCTAACTTGCCACTCTACTAGCTCAATTCTTGTGCTAACATTCTCCTAAAAATATTTATAAACCCCACTCATTCATTTTCTCCCCTCACCTAAAGCTTAAAACTAAAGTTTCCCCAACCACTCGAGGCTTACACCAAGCTTACAACTAAGCCCCAAAACAATTGAAACACAACATTGCAGGCCAAATACATGCAAACAATGCAATAATCAAAATAGCCCCTAACCCGGGATATTACGCTTCTACCCCTTAAAAATAATTTCGGCCTCGAAATTACCCGTCAAAAGAGTTGAGGTATTGTCGCCTCATCATATCCTCTGGTTCCCACGTAGCTTCTTCTACGCCATGATTCTCGCCATAGCACCTTTACCAAAGGAACCGACTTTCTCACGCAGAACCTTCACATCTCGGTCTAGAATCTACACCGGTTCTTCTTCCATGGTCAAATCCGATTTACCTCGATCTCTCTCCACCGCTACGACATGCGATGGATCTCGAACGATAGCGCCTAAGCATCGAAGCGTGAAATACGTCGTGAATCGACTTAGCTCTGCTGGTAACTCAGGCCGATAAGCTCATCGGTCCCACTCGTCTCGCATCCTTATACGGCCCAATAAACCTCGGACTTAACTTGCCCTTCTTTCCGAACCTCAACACTTTCTTCCATGGCGAGACCTTCGAAAAACTTGATCTCCCACAAAGAAATTCTATGTCTCTCCGCTTTGAGATCGGCATAAGAATTCTCGCTGTCCGGCTTCCTTCAACCGAGCTTCGAATCAACTTAACCTTGTCTTCGCCTCGCAACCAACTCGGTCCCAACAAGCGACGTTCACCCAACTCCGCCCAACATGTAGGTGAGCGACACTTCCTACCATACAACGCCTCATATGGTGCCATCTTGATACTTGCTTGATAACTATTGTTGTAGGCGAACTCGCCTAATGGCGAAACTCCTCCCAACTACCTCTCGAAGTCCAAAACACGACCTCTCAAAGATATCCTCTAAGATCTCAGATAACCCTCTCCGATTGCCGTCGCCGATCAGGTGAAATGCCGTCTTTGAAATCCAACCGCGTGCACCAGAGCTCGATGCAACGCTTTCCGAACCTTGATGTAAATCGGATCCCTATCCGAGATGATCGATCATCGCACACCGCGGCCTCACTATCTCTCGACACATACAGCTTTCGCCAACCTCTCAAGGGAGTAATCGACCCTCACCGGAATAAAATGAGCTGATTTAGTCGGACGATCCACAATTACCCAAACTAAGTCCTTCTTGCTCGGTGTAAGAGGTAATCCACCGACGAAATCCATAGTTATCCTTTCCCACTTCCACTGGGAATCTTCACAGGTCAAGCAACCACGACGGCAAATCGATGTTCAACCTTGACTGGCGACATGTCGGACACTTTCCAACAAACTCACTGTCACCTCTCTCTTCGACACTGCCACCAAAATCGCTCTCTTAGATCCCTATACATCTTGCTACCTCCGGGATGCATAGCGTGCGGCCGCTGCTATGGGCGTCTGAAGAATCCTCGCTTTAACTCGATATCCTTCGGCATATAAGCTCTCCCTTGAAAACACAAAGACACCCATCACTAGACATATCAGTAACCCTCCAAACCACCATCCTGCACTTGCAACCTCCGCGCATTCGAACCTCATCCACTAATCGCTTCTCCACGATCCGCGCAACCCAAGTAGGCTTAACTCGCAGCTCTGCGAGAATACTTCCGTCGCCATACAAACTCAAATGGGCAAACATCGCTCTTAAGTCCGATACAACCTTACGGCTCAACGCGTCACCACCACGTTAGCCTTGCCGGATGATATTCAATCGAATAGTCGTAGTCCTTGAGCAACTCAATCCATCTGCATGTGCGCTCAAATTCAAATCTTTACGAGTCAAAAGGTACTTCGGACTCTTATGATCTCGTAGACTATCGATCTCTCTCGCATAAGTAGTGCCTCCAAATTTTCAAGGCGAAGACTACTGCCGCTAACTCCAATTGTAAGGCGTCGATAATTGACCTCATGTGGCCTCACCGCCTAGATGCATACGCCACAACCTTCCCTTCTTGCATCAAAGACACAACCCAATCCCGTATGTGATGCATCGCATGATACTGCAAATTCCTTTCTGCCTCGAGTTGAATCGGAAGAGGAGCCTCGGTCAAAATCTTCTTTAACTTGTCGAAACTCTCCTGCTGTTTCTCGGTCCAAACAAACGGAACTCCTTTCCTTAACACTTAGTCATCGGTCTTTGCAATCAACGAAAATCCTTCTACAAATCTTCTGTAGTATCCCCGCCAAACCCGAAAACTCCGAATCTCACCACCGACTTAGGCGGCTTCCAATCCAAAATCGCCTCAATCTTCCGAGGATCCACCCTAATCCCCTCGGCCGACACTACATAACCCAAGAAAGTCACCTCCTAAGCGTAACTCGCACTTACTAAACTTAGCATAAAGTCGCTTCTCCTCAAAATCTGCGGCACCACTGCAAATGCGCATCATGCTCCTCTTCCGACCTTGAGTACACCAGGATGTCGTCGATAAAAACCACAACGAATCGATCCAAATACTGCTGAACACCCTATTCATCATATCCATGAATTCTCGCGCACGCGTTAGTCAACCCAAACGGCATTACCAAAAATTCGTAGTGCCCATACCGAGTACGAAACGCCGTCTTGTGGATATCCGCCTCATTTACCTTTAATTGGTGATACCTGGACATCTTAAATCGATCTTCGAGAATACCGGCACCCTTTCACCGATCAAACAAGTCATCTATTCGTGGCAGCGGATACTTGTTTTTGATCGTCGGCTTATTCAATTGGCGGTAATCTATGCACATTCGCATCGTGCATCGTCTTTCTTCTTGACAAAGAGTACTCGGGCGCTCCCAAGGTGAAACACTTGGCACGATAAAGCCTCGATCCAACAACTCCTGGATCTCGAGCCTTTAATTCCACTAATTCCTTTGGCGCCATCCTATACGGAGCAATATACACCGCGCGATTCCTCCGTAGCAGATCTATCCCGAACTCCACCTCGCGATCCGGTGGCAAACCCTAAGCTCCTCTGAAACACATCAACAAATTCCTTAACCGCTCGGACCTCCTCTACAAGCAGACTCCTTAGCCTCCAAGGCATACACATGAACCACATATGCTTCACACCCTTCCCGACCATCTTCTCGGCCTTGAGCGGATACCACGTTGGATAAGTAATCTCTTCTATTACCTATCATGACCACCTCATCACCCTCACCGCTTTAGAACCATGCGCTTAGTCGCGCGATCCAACCTCGCTTCGGTGCTTAACCAACGATCCATCCCGAGAATCGGATCGAACTCCCCAAAGGCAGCGTTCCATCGGATCGACCACAAACACTACCCCTTGGAGTTCTAGGGGTGCGTCTCTATATAGCTTATCTACAACTACGAGAGTGACCTAGAGGGCTACTCATCACACACCGCCTAGAAGTAGTCTCGAGTCTAAATCCATGGTCTCTACTATGCTATCGGCAACGTATGAATGCGTTGAACCCACATCAATCAAAGCGATAAGGAGAACCAAAGATCAAAAACGTCACGGTTATGACGTCCGGTCGTCGCCTCTCTCGGCGCCTCATTGGATACACCAACCCGTGTCGTCTTGCCTCGTAACTACCGCACCTCTCGCCCGGTGCTCCGCGGCCCCGACTGAACCATTGCCTCCTCTGCGCCATTACCACGACCCTTTGCGGTGGCGCCTCTATTATTCTGAATCGAGTACGGCCCCGACCCTCGGACCGAATCTCTAGCCAACTTAAGCGGACGGTCTCTCACACGGTGATCCAATGAGCCACACTCAAAACATCCTTTTCCACCGGTCCAAAGATCCTCCCCAATGAGATTTCCCACAACGGTTGCAATCATGCGGGTCCTCGATTAGCGCAATGCACCTACCGGACTGATTTGGCCCACTCTGTCTAGCCCTTTTCTCGAGGATTACCCGATGACCCGTAAGATCCAAAACTCCTCTTATGTCCTGCTCCTATCCACGTTTTGCCTCACAGACTCCTTCACTCCTTCGGCTACCTTAGCCTTCTCAACTAGGACGGCAAACTCACGCTCTGCTATGGAGCAATCAGCGATCTTAATTCATCTCTCGACCATCCTCAAATCGAACACACCTCTCGTGTTCGGTAGCCACAATGCCCCTAGCATACCGGCTCGGTCTCAAGAATTCGCCTCGTACTCAGACACGGACTTGCTCCTCGAACCACCTCTCGAAATGCTTTTCGTTGCTCATCAATGTAGCTAGATCCAATGTACTTTTTCGATATGCGACCTTTGAAATAATCCCAAGTAAGATCCTCTGCGCAAAGATCGTCCCGAACCGTGAGCCACCACCGGTATGACTCATCCCGAAGAAGCGATACTACCCTTTTCGGCTTCCTCGGCAGCCAAGTCCGATCATCCATGATCCGCTCCGTCGCCTCCAGCCAATACTCACCGTCTTTGAGCAACACCGAAACACCTCGAAATACTTCGCCCCATTTGCTCGGAGTCGCTCGCCACGATTTTTCGAACACCGCACCTCCACCTACTCCAGCTACCCTTTCCGGACTTTCGCGGCATCGCGCGCGACAACTGCGTCATCCCCTGGTCTGATCCTCGAAACTCACCACCTCTAGCTGGTGGTGGTACCGTATCTCATTCTCTCGACCCCGACCGGACCCTACAGTTCGAAACCGTCATCCTACCCCGACCAGCGTCCATGTGTATTACGACTCCGACCTCGAGTGCTCATGACTAAAATCTCGACTTATCTCGATTTAGAAGTTTTATGCATCAAGACTTTTCCACTTTGTCTTTTAAAGCAAAGTCTTATGAATATTTCTTATTAAAGAAGTTTTGTTTTCGCAAGTCCACAGAGTCCTATCGGTTTGATTTCTAAAGTAATCCACTATTGCTAGTCTTTCCATCATATCACACCCATCAATCACAAGAAATAGTAAGAGGTACCTACACAGGCGTGATTGGTGCCGGAGACTCGGTGCCATGCCTTTCAAACCATATACTTTAAAACAAAACACTTAAAACCAATATTTAACACATTTTGGGCCTCGAGCCCACAAAATGAGCTTTTGAACTTAGCTTTGATACCACAAATGTAACACCCCAAACCCGTCGTTAGACACCACGACCGAATCGAATCGGTATGTTACGGGAAAATCGTATTTGAGAGGTTAGGTTTCCTAGTGAAAGGTTTAACGAAAACTCTTTGATGTATCCGCATTTGTAAAAAAAAAAACCTTGGGCATGATTGTTTTAAAACCGGTAGTGCATTTTGAAGACCCGGAATTTGAAAGCTTAGTTGAAAAGTAAGTTTTTATCATTTAGAAGGCCGAGAAATTCCTTTTAGTTACTTAAAACATTTTGAACTTAGTGTGGAAGATCACAAGTTTAGAAAATATTTGAGTTATGTTCATTTAAAGATTTTAATGTGATACCCGTTGGTAAAGTTTAAAACATATCGCTTTGTAGTCTTGAAAACCGTTTCATTCCAAGTTTTATCCATTATTAACTTGATAATTTATTAAGGCTAAATTGAAATCAAATTTTAAGCATATAAATAATCAAAGCATAATTTTAAAAGGCCATTTACAATCCCAACAAAACCAAATGAAAATAAATGAAGTAAAGTACCAAGTGCTTAAATCAATTGCAAAACCGACTTTATTCATGGCATGGTCACCTCGAGTCCGCCTCCCCATGTCCGCGATCTAAGTGTCACCTGAAATGATAAGGAGAAGGTGAGTCGCAAGACTCAAAGGTGCATAAATCCCCTCCCGATTAATACAACATACTAACACACACAATACAGAGCAATGTCATTAATGCACCCAATCCTAGCCATCCACAACACCTTTTCTACCCCGTGGTACCAAACCACTTTGACCCAAAGTCACGATATCCATAAGTGTGGTGCCAAACCACCGGTGACCCAAAGTCACGAAGAATCCAATGATGGGGCCAACCCATCGTGTGATACCAAATCACTAGCGATGATCCCATATCTCAAAAGTGGGGCCAACCCACGGTGGTGTCCCAAAGACACGAATGTGATACCAAATCACTGGTGACCGAAGTCACGAATCAAGTGATGGGGCCAACCCATCGTGTCATACCAAATCACTGGCGTCAATCCCGTATTATCAACTGTGGGGCCAACCTACTGTGGTGCTAAGCCACCGGGACGAGGACGCTATGAGGTGCCAAACCTCCGTGACCCAAAGTCACAAAATAATCTGTGGTACCAAACCACCTTTGGAGGTGCCAAACCTCTAGTGTCCCAAAGACACGGATATCATATTCCCCTCCTCCCATATCACCCATTATCATACCGACTCATGTAAAGTATGCAAATCATGCAAATCATGCTACATGTTTAATGTTGCATCTCATAACACATACATCATAGGTCATGATCTCAAGTATATCAACAATAGAACTCGTAATGAAACGGACTTACCCGATCCGTGCACATACCCAATCGGGTATCATATCAATCAACCATACTTTTTTTGGCTTTATTAAACAATCGATTATTAAGCATATTACTAAGCAAAGAGTGTGTTAGTTTACACACTGTTAAAACGCATAAGCCTTAATCCCAAGGAACCGATCTAAGACCCTCGATTATCTTGCTCCTATAATCGGCCACATATGAGATTAGCACCTAGGCCATTCGGCCAAAACCATTAAACCAAAGGGGTTAACGTTTGAACCCTTACCTTACACTTGATTTGGTTTCCTACCAAATCCCGAACCAAACGATGGTTCTTCTTTATGCACACGGCACACCCTATTAAGAGGAAAGATTAATCCTTTCAAACTTTGACTTAACGAAACTAAAAGAGTGGACTAAAAGAACCAACCCTTACCACCACTTACCAATCGATTAACAGAGGAAGACGGCTCCTCTTGCTTGCTTCCAAAATCCTGGATGCCCTATGAGAAAATCGATTCCAATACAAAAGATTAACTCCTATCAACAAAGGCCAAAATCGGCTCTTAACCAAACCAAAATTGACAAAGAACAAGGGAGAAGAGAAATGAACATTCGGCCAACCACTTACCTTGCTCTAAACCCGATTGGACACCACACACAAGAGAGATCACACCACACCAATATTCGGCCAAGACTTAAACAAAAGGAGAAGAAGATTCGGCCTTACACAAAGAAGGAGAACACAAGAGAAAGATGAAAAGAAAGGGGTTGATATTCGCCAATAACAGAAATGGGAAAAAGAAGAAGAAGAAGGAAAGTACTTTCGGTTTTGAAAAGAAGAAGGAATGGAGAAAATGTTTTGGGAATAACTTTCGGCTATCAAGGTTTCAAGAGAAGAAAGGAAAAAGTATGAGAAGAATAGGGTACTAATTTCGATTTACACAAATGAAAAAGAAAGAAAGATGGAAGAGAACATTCGGCTATCAAAGAATATCAAGAGAAACAAGCAATTTTCTGCAAGTATGTGCTTGGACTTTCTGTTTTCAAGAAGAAAATGCAGAAACTCACTTGAAATTTCGGCTTGCTTTTGACAAAAGAAGGATTTTGGCTTACACAAATTTGACCGAAAATGCTCCAAAATGCCAAAAAGAATTTCGCCCTCTCCACTTACCCACTTACCAAAACCGCCACTCCCCATGAAGCACCCAACATTCGGCCACTACCTCCAAACACTCCCAACCACTAATTCAAACTAGTTTGAACTAGTCAACCTCCACAATTTACTCTCCACCCACCATTTGAACAATTTGACTTGGTCTATGGCGAGTTTGAATCGCCCACAACTTCTTCTTCTCCTCGCCACAAAATGGAAGCAAAAATATGAGACTTCTGCAGCTTGAACACGTACCTCCTTCCTGCAAGTGACGCCAAACCTAAGCTCCAAGTGGCGCCTAACTTGCCACTCTACTAGCTCAATTCTTGTGCTAACATTCTCCTAAAAATATTTATAAACCCCACTCATTCAAATCCCTCACCTAAAGCTTAAAACTAAAGTTTCCCCAACCACTCAAAGCTTACACCAAGCTTACAACTAAGCCCCAAAACAATTGAAACACAACATTGCGGGCCAAATACATGCAAACAATGCAATAATCAAAATAGCCCCTAACCCGGGATATTACAACCGGAGATGACGTCTGGAGATGATGCTTCCTCTCGTGCACGTATAGCATAAGCTCGGGCAGGTGCTCTCACCTCGACCACACCATGTGTCGTAGTCCCCCTTTGGCTTCCACTCACATTTCTGGTGTTTCGGGTGGTCTACCTCTAGCCGTCACATTACTCGGTCTTTCATTCTGAACATTTTCCTCTTCGACAATCTTTAGGCAATCTCGAATAAAATGATCTCGGGATCCACATTTATAACAAACTCTATTGTTGTACTTGCCCCAGCATTCTCCCACATGTCATCTTCCACACTGTCTGCACTCAGGTTTGTTACTCTTAACGATACCAACACTTGATTCAATCGGAGCTTGAATTCGTGGACCAGCACTTTGTCTCGAACGATCTCTACTTGGATGTCCAGACGAAGCATTTGAACGATTGCTTGCATCTCTAAATCTCTTCGTCGAAGGTTGAGAAAACTTATTCATCGATCTTTTTCTTTCATCACGAGCTTCAGAATCAGCTTTCTTCTTTCCTTTACTGAGTTCATCTGCTTTGCATGCTCTTTCAACTAAAACAACAAATTCATTTATATCAAGTATTCCAACCAACAATTTAATATCTTCATTCAATCCCTCTATGAAGCGTTTGCACATAGTAGCTTCGGTCGAAACACATTCTCTCGCGTATTGACTCAATCTTACGAATTCTCGCTCATATTCAGTAACGGACAAACGACCTTATTTCAATTCAAGGAACTCTTTACGTTTCTAATCAATGAAGCGTTGACTGATATACTTCTTTCTAAACTTAACTTGAAAGAAATACCAAGTGATTCTCTCTCTCGGAACCACGGATGTTAATGTTTTCCACCAATTATAAGCCGTATCTCTCAACAAAGAAACTGCACACTTGATACATTCATCAGGGGTTAACGACATCTCGTTAAATACCCGAATTGTGTTCTCGAGCCAAAACTCAGCTCGCTCAGCATTGTCGTCAGTTGTGGCCCTAAACTCTTCGGCCCCATACTTCCGGATCTTATCCACAAGAGGTTTATTCAATCGAATCGGATCTATCACTTGTGGTACAACAGGTACTTGTGGGGGTGGAGGTTGTGGAGCAGCCGGGTTCATTCGAATAAACTCCGAAAACCACTCACTCATCATACGGAAGAAGGCTTGCTTAGCCTCTCCTCCCTCACTACTTTCATTTGGCCTAGATGTGGCCGACGCCACATCCCTTGAGCGGGAGCGCGCGTTTTCTCTACATCGTCAAAGAATCGCTCGATCGGGATCCATTACTATACGAAAACACATTTATAACTGTCAGAATTCATCACACTATCGCAATTTCATATATGGCATGTATAGCTAGACTCACACAAACTACGTTAGTCCGAGAATCAACTAAGCCGTAGCTCTGATACCAACAAAATGTAACACCCCTAACCCGAGACCGTCACCGGAATAGAGTTAAGAGGCATTACCAGACAATCAGAACGTTTCATTACTATTTCACGACACAAAGTCAAACATCAATCAAACATATTCATTCATAAGTATATAGTCCCTTATGGAGGTCTTCGAGACCTTAAACACGTGTTAGAAAGGGGTCGGGACTAAACCGAACACATCTGTAAATTCTCGTAAATTTAAAACTTTTCAAAGTTTCAGGGGTTACACGCCCATATGGGCAGACCGTGTGCCTCCCACGGCTGATAGACACCCCCGTGTGTCTTCCCCGTGTTCGAACCTGACTTTACTCCACGGCCACCAAGCACGGCCGTGTACCTTGGCCGTGGTCAATTCTGACTTGGCTCCACGGCCACCAAGCACGCCCTTGTACTCTGGCCATGGTCGATCCTGTTGAAACCACACGGCTACAAGGCACGTCCGTGTGCCAAGGCCGTGTACTCTTAGCCAACTACTGACTTAGCCCCACAATCACTAGGCATGCCCGTGTGCCATAACCGTGTGACAAAATAGGCCATTTACAAGGCCAATTTGCCACCCACACAAGGGTCAATCCTACAAGCACATTTAAGCATAATCCCACACACAATTTAGCAACCAATTTCATGTCAAGTGATCATCATATCATCACATACAATCCTCATTACTAAATATGTCAACTTATATATCATCTTGCTCAACCAAATCACATACATTATCAAGCATGACTCATCCACAAAATCATTATATTATTATGGCATCAATTCTTCACTAATCTTACCATACTTAAAACATATCATTATCATCAAGCCATACCAAAATGTACTTCACATATCATAAACATAACTCATTCATAAGTTAACATCATTTCACTTCCAAGCCAACTCACATGGCAAGGATTAAACATTCCCAAAACATACCATAACTTCTAGCCTATACATGCCATATTTCATCTATTTACATCTTTCCAAAAGTACCAAATTAGATTGCCGATAGTGTGATAAAGATGCTGACGATTCCCAAATTCGAGCTAGCTTTACTGGCACTGTAAAACAGAGAAACAATCACACAGTAAGCTTTCAAAGCTTAGTAAGTTCGAAATACAATACCATTATCTCATCAAATCAAACCAATGTATATAATTAAACCATCACATAGTTCAATTCTCTTATATTCATACCATATCATCCATAGCTAAAATACTCATTCATCCATTCATGGCTTTATCTATAAACTCATCAACCATAAAGGTTCAATACATACCTTAGCTAACACATAGTTATTCAATGCTCGATATTACACGTCGATCATCCTCTGGTATTCATCTAATTTAATCGCACACCCAGTGCCATATACATAATTGAAGCATATTCGTCATCACACACTTAGTGCCTATTCTTCTAACCGACTTATCTCGGTATCGCACGCACAGTGCCAAATCAATAAGCCGAAGCTTTCATAACATCGCACACACAGTGCTATTCATCTCTATTTCGATCTCGATTTCGCACACTTAGTTCCATCCAATTTAATTTTGCACATAACATCTCAAATTTCATAATCATATACTTATTCATTCCATAATACTAAAACATATCTTAATAACATGTATTATATCCGAACTTACCTCGAACGTCGAATTATCGAAATGGTCGATTAATCGAGCACTTTATCTTTGCCTTGATCTCGATCTGAACCTCTCCTTTCTTGGTCTATACACATTTAAATTCAATCCATTCAATCACCAAATCATTCATTTTAGTCCAAACACACATATTTAGGGCATTTTACAAAATAGCCCTCACATTTTCACATTTCGACACTTTAGTCCTTAATTCATAAAATCATCAAATACACATAATTAGCTTGCACCCATGCCTAGCCGAATTCTCACTATATTCATACAAGCCCACACATTTCATTTATTTCACATTTTAATCCTTCAAAATGCTATTTTCTCAATTTAGCCCTAATTAGCTAAATTCATCAAAAATTCAAGAACAAAACATGTTCATTAAACACATATCTTTCATTGAACACCAACACTCATCACAAAGCTCACCATTTCATCAATGGCACATTTCATAAACATCATCAATTCACAAAATTTAAGCATGGGTTTTAAAGAGCACGAAGCAACGATTACGAAAACGTAGAAATTAATAAAAAACGAGCAAAATCTAACCTTGAATCAAGCTAATTCCTAGCCGAAATTACCAAAGCTTAAAACCTCTCTTCTTTCTTCAATATTCGGTGCAAAGAGGAATAGAAAATGGCTTATTTTGATGCTTTGTTTTATTATAAATTAACTTAATAATCTAATACCAAATTTGCCCTTTTATTAGTCATATAAGACAAATTTACATTATGGTTATCTAGTCATTTAACCATCCACTATCTTAAAAATGAGTTATCAACAACATAAGGCCTCCACCTTAAAAAGCCAATAACAATTAAGTATATAACAATCGGCACACAGCATTTTACACTTTATGCAATTAAGTTCTTTCTCACAATTTGACACACAGTCAATAAAATTATCACACAGAATTTTCACACAGGCTATATCACATATAATCCACACCAAAAATAATATTAAAATATTATTCTGACCTCGGAATTATGGTCTCGAAACCACTATTTCGACTAGGGTCTAATTCGGGTTGTTACAATTCCCGGATCCAAGCTAGCTTCGCAGAACTATAAAACATTGAAAATTAAACAAAGTAAGCTATAAAGCTTAGTAAGTTCGTATGTGAACATGAAATAATCACAACATTCATTAGCAAATCAAAATGAATAATATCATAAACATTTAAAGCTTCCATTTATGAGCTATCATAGAATTTATCTCTATTATGATTCATGAGTTCTCCTCTTCATCTAACTCGATACTTGTATAGTTTCCGTACATACCTGTACCGATACATTTCCATTTCTCATCAATGCTTTTATCAAACCGCTCCGGTTTATAAATACTTACGATGCAAATTCATCGATTTTTCTGATGCCATAGTCTAACTATGGTCTTACACATACATTGCAAAGGCCCTGCTGTGGTCTTTCGTTCAAATGCCATAACCTGGTTATGGCCTTATTAATCGTTTGCCATAGCCCGGCTATGGTCTTATTCGGCAACTTGCCTTACTCATCTCATACATTTCATTTAATATCTCAACATTCATCCAACAGAATAAATACTATCTCAATTTCATTCATTCAAATAAATAGATACACATTGAAGTTCAATTATACGAACTTACCTCGTATTCAGAATTGACGGATCGGATCGATTACTCGATAACTTTGCCTTTCCCCCGATCTAATTTCGTATTCCTCTTTTCTTGATCTATATGTATTCAAAATTAACTCATTTAATCACCTACTCATTCAATTTAATCCTTAAACACATATTTGGGCATTTTTACACATTACCCCTAAACTTTCACATTTATTCAATCTAGTCCCTATTTTACAAATACACAAAATTCACAAAATTCAACAAAACCCATGCTTGGCCGAATTTCATATAAGTCCCTAGCAGCCCAAAACTTTCATTTATTTCACATTTCAACCCCTCAATTTACCTATTTCACAATTTAATCCCTATTTGACATTTTTGTCAAAAATCACTTTACAAAACATTTAAATCTATCAACAAATAGTCATTTTCCATTATCAAACATTCATAAGCTCAAATATTCATCGATGGAAATTCACAAAATCATGAAAAAATTCAAAAATTAAGGCACGGGCTAGCTAGAATACGAAGCAACGATTACAAAAACATAGAAATCATCAAAAACTGAGCTCAAAACACTTACCAATTAAACTCCCAATTGACCGAACTCTAAAATGAACAAATTTTTTTCTTCCTCCTCAATATTCGGCCAAAGAAAGATGACAATCCAACTAAATTTTGGTTTTGTTTTAATATAATTAGCTTAATAACTAAATTACCATATTAACCTTTAATAAAAACCATTAAAATCATCCAATATAAGGCAATCTATGTAAAATTCCACTATCAATGGTCTAATAACATCATAAGGACCTTTCATTTAATAAATCATAGCAATTAAACACCTATAACAAATAGAATGCAACTTTTGCATTTTACGCGATTAAGTCTTTTTTTTTTCTCAAATTGAGCTATTAAACGATAAAATTAGCACACGAAATTTTCATACATGTCAAATAACATACTGTAAACACCAAAAATAATATAAAAATAATTTTTTGACATCGAATTTGTGGTTCCAAAACCATTGTTCCAGTTTAGCTAAAACCGGGTTGTTACAACTCTCTTCTCAAAAATGGTGGAATCAGTTTTTTGAAGGAAGAAATAAAAAGATGATAGCCATTTTGGCTTTTTATTTTATTTACATTTTACTTAATTTCATAAATTACCATTATAACCTTAAAATTTCAATAAAATTTCATGCAATTAGCCTTGCAAACTGTCCATTATCGATTCAAATGGTATAATTACCAATTAAGGAGGGTTTACTTACACAATTGTTCCTTCAATTATTCTAAATTTTAACTAAATAAGCTTAATTTCAATTTAATCCTAAACTAATTAAGACTAAATGAGCAAATAGTCCAAAAGTTAGTGGATTTCATATTAACTATTCCAAAAATAATATTATTTTAATAGTTTAATATTAAATTAAATTTAATACTTATATTAGTATTTTATTAATTTAATATTAAAGTGATTATCTTAATATTAAATTTAATCTAATATTTATCTTGATAAATATTATATTAATTTAATATTAAAGTGATTAAGTTTAATCATAGTTAAACTCTCCCTATATACACAGAGCCTTGGGTCATTATTTTACACACTTGAATTTAAGAGAAAGTTGGAGAGAAAATTCTCTGAAGAGATTATTTCAAAAAATTTCTAGAGATATTTTTCTGATTTACAACTTGGCTCAAAATTTTAGAGAAATTACGAAATTACCCCACTGGTAATTTTTGTGAATTTTTTTAATTCAAAACGAGCCCACACTCGGCAGACGTGAACTTGAGGATAGCAGAGAAGACTACTCGGTTGAAGCGCTCATCCTAAATGAATCAAAAAAGGTATAATTTTGATTAAGTGTTTATTGCATTAGATATCACAACCAAGATCTTGTTTTAGAATTATTTTTAAAAAATCTAGTTTTTCCCTAAATTTATTTTTCGTTACGTTTTCCAAACTCATTTTTTCAACAATTGGTATCAGAGTCACGTTGTGTTCTATCTATAAGTATAAACGAATAATCGAAATAGATTTCTCTTCTTCTTGAATAATTTGATTACATAGAAAGTGACATTCTTTAGATCTTATGCATGTTTTGAGTTATATATGAGAATGGATGTGATATTATATATCCGTTATATAATCATTTTTTATTGTCGAGGTTGTGGTTCTTAGGAAATAGACCGTGGACTATCATCTCCACGTAGGGCTATTTATTTTTTAAAATTCATAAAATTCTTGTGAGCCGAAAACGAACATAGGACTTAAATGTAGTTTTTCTAAAAGAAGTCCATGACAAGGAAAAGATACGATGGCAGTTGAAGACCCAAGGAATGCCTTGTGGCGAGAAATTATGTAATTTTATTTTTTAGAAATAGAACCATGGAAACATTGGCTAGTAATTTTATTTTAATTACCTATTGCATTATATATCTGTTTTATAATTGTTTATAATATTTATATTATGTAATGTTATAATTGTGATATATATATATGAGATGACCCATAGTTGATAGTTTAAAAAATAAGAAGTGTGGTAATGAGAAAATACATGTGTTGTATTATTCCATTCACTTCTTTAGGCTATTTGGTAACTGTGGGAAGTGTGGTAATGAGAAGGTGCATGTCTAGGATTGGATCTAGCTAGGAAATGCTTGGTTTTTAAACGGTAAAATTTGACTCACCTCCCTTTTTTGGGACCCTACCTGGTGCACGGTTCACATTTACTTCTTCGGTTTTTCCCCTAAAAGAAAAATTATGGAGAATCATAATTGTTTGATTCTTGTGAATGAATGTGAATATTATAAAATTGCCATAGCATGCCATGCATATATTGGAAGCATGTCATTTAGATTAGGTAAGAATGCCACTAGGACTACTGTATGATCATTCTTGAAATTTGGGATAAGAAAACCTTGCATGTTTTTAAAATATTGAGTGGGAAAAGGTCCTTGAACAAGACCTAAGGCCTCCATTGATGGCCCTAAGTGATAGCATGATAAAGTTTCGAGCCAGTTGCTAACCTGGATGCACCCCAAGGTAAACTTTGTCATGTAGGTTCACTAGATAGGATTTCCTTTTAAGGAACACTAGTCATGCATGACTTTCAAAGAGATTGTCCTAAGATGACTCATAAATGAGAGCATGTTCATGATGGGTGTTGATTCAATGGTTACACACTCAAGATCATCTCTTATTAAATAGTTTCCTAAGAAAAAATATTTAAGCTAGAGATCATGGCGAAACGTTAAACTGTCGTTAGTTTGTATAGAGTCTTGACAATTAAGATTCACGAACTGATTGGATGCAATCCATGTTCTTGCTAGTTAATCATAGGGCCCTAAGGCAACATGGTTGATAGGTGTGAGAATGATCGTAGCAACGAAAAAAATATTTTTTTCAAGGTTTTAATACAAGAAGCATGCATCATACTACATTCTTGATATGTTGCTGAAATGAAAAATATTTGCTTAACACAAAGTAATTAGTTAATCTTTATTTTTTTTCAGTTCAAATATGTCTCCTACTCATTTTATTAGCGTTCTTACTGAGAATAAATTAAAGGGGGATAACTTTCATGAATGGAAACAAAACTTTCTTATTGTTCACAGCTATGAGAAACACAAATTCGTTCTTGATGAATCATGCCCTCCTGAAGCTCAACCCAATGCGAGAAATCACTAGAGAGATTCTAACTCGATTGCTCGATGTTATATGTTAGCAAGCAAGAGTAGTGTGTTACAAAAGCAACACGAGAATTTTTGTACTGTCAGAGAGATCATGACAAATTTGGAGGATTTGCTCGGAGGCCAAGTCACATTGGCTCGACAATCCGCTATTACAAATTTGATGAATTCTCAAAATAAAATCAACACTCCAATCAAAGAATATATGCTTAAGCTTATGGGATTCTTTGCAAAAACAGAGCACAATGAGGCTGAACTAAACATGAACATTAAGATTGAAATAGTGTTCAAATCATTAACCAATGAGTTTGCTAGTTTTAGGACCGCTTACAACTTGGGGAATATGTAACGCCCCGAAGTTGGGCCTAGAAGAAATAGGCCTTGAGCGTAGGAACACATAAAAGTTTAGGTGTGCAAGGAAGTGACAACTTGCTTGTTTACGTTAGTGGCTAAATGATTTAGGAAGAGTTGGGAGTGTTGGAGAAGTCCTGGGTTCAAACCTGGGCTTTAGAAAAATTTTTGCTTTTTGCTCTTAAGTGAATCTTGGCCTTAGCTTGAAGGCTTTATATATATTTTTGGTGAAATCATGACACAAGGAGTCTGCTGGTAAAGGTGGAAAGTGGCGTGTGGAGTGTACTAGTGGTCTGAGGTTCGAATCCCTATTTATGCAAATGGAGATTATTTTTACTCTTGGCCATGGGAGGAGTTTGTGTTTGACTGAAACACTAGAAGTTTGAACAGATTTGAATGGGGTTATTGTTAGCTGAATTTGGGGAGTGAAAAGGGGGATTTTCGGTTGTGGAGGTTTGTGAACTGGAGTGATTTTAGGAGGGAAGAGGGGAATTCGAATTTGGTGGGAGAAGTGGTGCCGAAATGGGACTCTAAGGCCTTAGGAAATTCGGCTGAGGGGTTTTCTCTCAGTTTTGGTCAGTTTGTCATCGGCTTCTAAAACTGTGAGGGCTTTTTTCTTTCTCTGCTCTCTTGTGCCGAATTTACAAGTGGCCATTTGTGCATTTTGCGTATTCAACTCCTACCATTCTGGTAAAGTAAACCATTTTGTTTTCAAGTCCATTCCTCTCTCCTCTTTTGCACCAACATCTGCCAAAACCTCTATTTTTTCTCTATTCTTTTCAAGTCTCGGCCAACTGCCTGTTTCATCTCTTCTTGTCTATTGATTCTTTTGGCTGAACCTTGCACTCTAGCCCTTGTGACTCTTTCCTCTTTTCGGCTTGTGACCGAAAGTTCTCCCCTCTCTGTTTCGATTCTGCAACGGCTCTGACAATCGGTAAGTGTTCAATTCCATCCTCTGCTTTACTTTTAAAACTGAATGCACCTATGCTCTTCCTTTCTTTTCCAAAACCGAATAACCCCATTAACTGATTATTATTTCATTCTTCTCGTACCACACTCATTGCAATTCTAGGGTCTTCCTCAAGGAGTGGTGAAGTGTGAACGGCTTGGAGGAGTCACACTTTCGTTCTCAAAACGCCCGATAAGGTAATAAGGTTACCTCATGTTTTTTAGGGTTGGCCGAATATGCCCTACCACTTACTAATCGGTTCTTGACTGTACTTTAGGAAAGTAGGGAAGGCGTGTGATCGTTCTGAATAGCGTTCGTTGAGGGATTAAGGTCACCCTCATTCAAACAAGGTCGAGTGCTCGTAGATCTTGGAACGACTCCGTAAAAAGGTGTGTAATCACACTATCTTTGATGTGAATCGGCAAAAGCCGAAAAGCTGAAACTTTGGCATTCGAGGCCTTACGAGTGTGCGATCGCTCGTGTGGTAAACAGAGCCCACAATCATGGGCGATAGATCGTAGAGGCCACCATGAGCGTTCTCGTGCTCTTGGGCCATTATGGGCCTCGTTTGGCTAAAATGGGTCGTGTGGGCTCAATGGGCTCGTGGACCCCACACGGAAGAAATCCACAATAGGTGGCAAATACTGGACTGGGCTATGTAGTTCGCATAGCCGTGACTAAATTTGAGCTAAATGGGCCACACGAGCGTGTGGGCCCGCTTAGGCCGAATATTGGGCTTTGGGCCCAATTACACTGGTTTGATCATATAGGTTATCTGTGTCGCTTGAGGTGACTGTAGACCTTTGGGAAGGTTGTTAAATGACTATAATGCCCCTATAGGGTAAAATGACCGTAATACCCTTGTAGAGTAAAATGACCATAATGCCCCCGTAGGGTAAAATGACCGTAATGCCCCTGTAGGGTAAAATGACCGTAATGCCCCTGTAGGGTAAAATGATCGTAATACCCCTGTAGGGTAAAATGACCGTAATACCCCTGTAGAGTAAAATGACCGTAATGCCCCCGTAGGGTAAAATGACTGTAATACCCCCATAGAGTAAAATGACCGAAATACCCCCATAGGGTAAATGACCGTAATGCCCCTAGAGGGTAAATGACTATTTTTCCCCTCAAGGGTAAATGACTGATTTGTGCTATGATTTGATTGACTTAACTGTGGATGATATGACTGATTCCGAGCATGGCATATTGCATACACGACATACTACATGGGGTTGGAATCTTGTATTGGAGGAAGTGATTAATATATGAGGGTCGCACGGGTCACACGAGACGACTATGGACCCACCGATGGCTTTAAGCCGATTATGTGATTGGCAGCTCTTCTGCAATAATTGTTAGTGCCGCAACCGGTGCTACATAAGGAGTGTAGGGATGGGTGGGTCGATTTAATCCCCACAGAAGTGTAGGGTTGGACGGGAGACGGGGTGCAGGGTTGGTATGGGTATTTATGCATTGCATATACTGATTCTGATATTGAGATGGGCTTAGGCCCAGATAGATGTGATATGTGACATTTGATATGAGCTAAGGCCCAACTGAGGCTAATGGGGGCTAAGGCCCAATTGCCACCATTACTGTAATGGGTTAAGGTCCACACTGTACTGTTACTGTTAAAAGGCTCAGGCCCAGACTGATTCTGTTTCTATATACTGACTGATTCTATAACAAGGGGATTACACATTGAGTTTTCATAAACTCACCCCATTTTTAACCTTTCAGGTAATCCCCAGCGTTAGACGGTTCAGAGCTGCGAGGGACTCGGAGGTGGCCACACTACGAACAGCTGTATTTCTGTGTTTTAATTTACTTTATTTTTAATTATGTTTTCTTTAAATTTGGGACTTTATTGATTGTGTTTTATTTCTGCTCAAAATAATAACTATTTTCAAACACTATGTTTCTGCAACTCAATTTTTAAATATCACGTTTTCGTAAATCATTTTGTTTTAAATTAATCTTCCGCAACAATAAGGTTTTAAAGGTGATAACGTCTTAAATTTCAAGAAGGGTTTTCAATAAAAACATGGTTTTCGAAAAACACTTTAATGTGACACGCCAGATTCGGCCATAACGTCTAGGCTGGGTTTGGGGTGTTACAGAATAAGGCACTTACATTGACTCAACTCATGAAGGAATTACAATCCTATGAGCTGATGCTGAATGGTGGTAAGTCGATTCAGGAGAAAGTTGAGGCAAACTTAGCCGTGGCCCTCTCGTCCTCTAAGGGGAAACATAAAGCTAAGGGAAATAAGAAACTGACTAAGTCTTCGATTCCACCTCGTGTGGATAGGAAGAAGGCTAAGAAGTCAAAAGATCCTAAAAAGATCAAATGTTTCTTCTACTACAGGAAATGACATTTCAGATCAGACTGCAAGGAGTATTTGGATTACCTAGCCAAAAAGGGAAAAGGTATGAAACTCTTTGTGGTTAAAGCTTGCTTAGTGGAAGAATCAATTGACAACTTGGTTATTGATTCTGGATCCACTAACCATATGTGTGTTTCTTTATAGGGGTTCAGCGAAATGAGAAGCCTGCGTGACAAGAGCCTCTCATTGCGGACTGGAGATGGGAGATATGTTTCAGCCGAAGTAGTGAGAGAAGTTATTTTACACTTTGATAATTTCAAGAAGATTATTTTAAAGAACGTGTTTTATGTACCACATTTTAAGAGGAATTTAATTTCTATAGCATGTTTATTTTATGACAGTTATACCGTGACATTCAATAAAGGAATTTCTATTCACAAAAATCGTTCGTGAATCTATAATGGATGGATAAAAAACAATCTCTACTTTATCAAACCAAATAACTAATCAATGCTTCAAACTGAAATAGTTAATAAAAAGATTAAAACTTCTCACTCTAATGAGGGGTACCTATGGCATTTAAGACTTGGTCATATTAACCAAGAAAGAATCACTAGACTCGTGAAAGATTGTCCCTTAAGTATGCTTAAGGAAGTTAGTCTTCCACAATGTGAATCTTGCTCAGAAGGTAAAATAACTAAGAGGTCTTTTAATGTGAAAGGAACAATGGTCAACCAACCTTTAGAACTTGTGCACACTAATGTATATGGTCACATGAACATCAACGCCTTAGGAAGTTGCAGTTATTACGTGACTTTTATCGATGATTATTCTCGATATGGATATGTATGCACCACAAAAGTGAAACCTTTGATAAATTTCGAGAGTTTCGTGCAGAAGTGGAAAAGCAGTTAGGTTTATCAATAAAGAATCTTTGGTCTGACTGAGGTGGGGAATACTTGTCCGAAAAGTTCTGAGCATACCTCATAAAGAATGGCGTAGCTAAGAGAAGGAATAGAACCTTGCTTAACATGGTTCGTTCAAGGTTAAGTTATTCACAACTCCTTGCTACCTTCTGGGGATATGCGATACAAATGGCTTGCTATATTCTGAATGATGTGCTAACCAATTCTGCTTGTAAGACATCTTATGAACTGTGGCATAAAAAGAAACCCGCTCTAAATCACTTTAGAATATGGGGTTTTCCAGCACACGTTCTGGATAAGGATGCAAAGAAGTTAGATGCACGGACAGAATTGTTCATGTTTATAGGATACTCGAAAGGAACAAAGGAAGAATTATTCTACAATCCAAAAGATAATACAATTAAAGTTTCTACTCATGCTACTTTCCTCGAGGAAAGCTACATGGATAACTTTAAGCCTCGAAGTAAAATGGTACTCAAGGAACTTTTGGGAGTGGTAGAACAATCACCAAGTTCAATTCTCGAGAAAGTTGTAGAAAGACCTGTAAATAATCAATAGCATAGGGGAATTTGTCGTAGTGGGAAAGTTTCTAAGAAACTGGACTTCTTCATCTATGATGGTAGTATTTATAATACGAAAGTCAATCATGAGGATGATGATCCACTCACTTACGAGGAGGCTATGCAGGACATTGATTCCAAGCTCTAGAAATAGGCCATGGATGCCAAGATGAATTATATGAAATCCAATACGGTGTGGGAACTTGTAGACTTAGCGATTGGAATTAAACGTATAGGGTGTAAGTAGATCTACAAGAAGAAGAGAAATGCAAAATGGAAAGTGGAAATACACAAAGCTAGACTTGTAGGGAAAGTTTACACACAGAAAGAATGCATCGATTATGATGAGACCTTCTCTCCTATAGCCATGTTCAAGTCTATCCGCATACTCTTATCCATTTCCACTGCTCTCGATTACGAGATCTGGAAAATGGATGTCAAGACAGTATTCTTGAATGGCTATCTTGATGAGACCATTTACATGGATCAACCCACTGGTTATGTTGTCAAAAGAAAGGGGCAGAAAGTTTACAAACTGCTAAGATCCATTTATAGACTTAAGCAAGTGTCCTGCTCATGGAATAAAACATTTGATTAAACGATCAATACTTTCAGATTTGAGAAAAATGCTGATGAACCTTTTGTTTATAAGCGTATAAAGGAAAAAAGAAAAGTGGTCTTCCTTGTTTTGTATGTCGATAATATTCTACTTATCGAAAATGATGTAGGAGAATTGTCAACAGTTAAATCATGGTTAGCTCAACAGTTTAGTCTGAAGGACTTGCATAAAGTTAGTTATATTATTGGAATTCGAATCCATAGGGATTAAAAAAATAAAATGATAGCTCTTTCTCAAGCTTTATACATCGATAAGGTACTGGAACATTTTATAATTACCGATGCGAAGCCAGGCGTTCAGCCGACTACATTAGGTTTTCATCTTTGTTTGAATGACTTTCCTAAGACAGTGGAAGAAAGAGAGCATATGAATAAGGTTCCATATGCTTTGACAGTTGGAAGCCTTATGTATACGATGCTTTGCACACGTCCAGATATCTGTTTTGCAATAGGAATGGTTAGTCGATATCAGGCGAATCCAGGTCTCAAGCATTGGCAAGTTGTAAAGCATATATTAAGGTATCTTAAAAGATTCAAGGATTATATGCTTGTGTATTCTGGGAAGAAAATTACTCATTTTGGATATACAGACTCAAACTTCCAAGCCTATAAATATTCAAGGAAATCGACGTCAGGATATATATTTGTTCTAAACTGTGGAGCCATAGTACGGAGAAGTGTAAAACAAACTTGCACTGCTGACTCTACTATGGAGGCCGAGTATGTAGCTGCTTCTGAGGCAATGAAAGAAGCTATATGGCTTCAAAAGTTCTTAAACGATCTTGAAGTCATTCCTGGTATAGAGAAAGCAATAACATTGTATTGTGATAATAGTGTTGCAATAGCTAATACCCAAGAAATGAGAAGTCACAAGAGGACGAAGCACATTGATCAGAAGTATCCGAATGAATTGTAGACATGGGGAAAGTAGTTTCTGAAGATAACCTTGCGGATCCGTTTACTAAGACTCTTGTAACTAAGAGTTTTAACAAACACGTCGAGGATATGAGAATGCGAAACATGACACATTTACTGTACTAGGGCAAGTGGGAGATTGTCGGGAAATGTGTCCATATTATAGTAAACATGTAACTGTTTTCTATTTATTTAAACGATGAATAAATAAAAAAAGTTAATTTCACATTTCACTATTATGTCTTTTGTATTTCTTTCTTTTATATTTTGCATGCATAGCAAAATTGTGAGAAGCAAATATTAGTTTATTGATTATCTAAGTTCAAACTAAAGATAAGTGGCATTATAAGAATGTTTACATTGCGAGAAAGACAACTTACTTCAGTAGATAACATAAACGAGTTCGTAATCCCGTAAAAGAATCAAAGTGAGCATTTGATTCAAATACTTAGAAGAATTATTATGTCGTCAACAATTCTAATTGGGGAGATGACCAGTCTTGGCTATCAGAGCAGTTGACTCCACGGCTACACACATAGAAGTATTCATTGGAAGAATGATACATTGGACTGGACCCAAGATGAATTAATTTTGAATCCATTTGTGAATTAATTCACTTGTGACATTCATGGTGTGATTTACCTAAATCCTGAGTTAGTCACTGACCATGCGTATGTAACTCTTGTGCCTTGATATAAGTGGAGGCTATGCTCTAAAGATGATCGAGCTCATAGTCGACATGTTGGGTACATGACTTGTGTATATCATGGTTTTACTAGCAACAATGGAATTCATAGCTCTATTAAAGAGTTAACGATATCCTCTCATTGGAATTGTGTGAATTGATAATTATGGAACGTGGTCACAAGTTTCTCGTTCTCGAACGTGGTCATAATGAGATAAAATAGGATTGCATTGAGTGAACGAATTTAACTCAAATGAATCAAGGATATCATATGAGGGTAACACACACATGATGAGGTCATTGGACAAAGCAGTTGGATGAATTGCTTTCGTAAAGAGTATACAATATGGAATTTTAATTCATGGTACTTCTTGGGAACTGACTTCATGATTAAGTAATTACAAATTATTGGAACGATGCTTCTGGACATAATTGCAATTGCTAGACCCTAATCGTATATGTCCCGATTGGTCCCTCTGCTAGTTCAAAAAAAGCTCGATTGGGTTGCATTTGAATCAGAAGAAAATTCTACAACTTTGGAAATAATTTAAGTGATTCAATTTATTCGATGTGGAATTAAATTAGGTGGTCGTGAGAATTATTCAACTAGAGAATTTGATTAAAGAATTTTCTTGAAATTTTAATTTGGAAAATCTAAGTGATTTTTGAAAAAATTAATTTTGATCAAGTAAAATTAAACTAATCAAATTAATTAAAATTAATATGATATTTTTGGAAAATAATTTTTAAGTCAAACAATTGGCCCAACGGGTAAATAAACTTGAAAAGTGAACCTAAGATCGTAAATTGGGCCCGGGAGCCCAAAATAGAGGCCAAGACCCAAAAATTGGTCGAACCGGGCCCAATATGTGAAATCGGGTCGACGGTCCAACCAGTGGCTGGACCTAACTAGTGACTAGCCCGAACTAGTCGGGTCGTCACTGACCCAGACTGAACCGATAATAGCCGACCCGGCTCGAGGTGTCGTAAGGGTGTCACACCTGCATCATCGGACACGGCGATGCCAGCGGCTGCAACAGCAGTGTTCCAGTGGCCGATGGTGGTTGAGCAGTAAAAGAGTTAAACTCCTACTCGAACTCTACCAGAGAAATTGATTTTAGATGAACTATTCCAAAAATAATATTATTTTAATAGTTTAATATTAAATTCAATTTAATACTTAATATTATTTTATTAATTTAATATTAAAGTGATTATATTAATATTAAATTTAATTTAACGTTTATCTTGTAGATAAACATTCTATTATTTTAATAAGATTTAATATTAAATTTAATCTAATATTTATAAATTTAATGTAATATTTATCTTGATAAATATTATATTAATTTAATATTAAAGTGATTAAGTTTAATCATAGTTGAACTCTCTAAACTCTCCCTATATAAACACAGCATTGGGTCATTACTTTCCACACACTTGAATTCAGGAGAGAGTTGTAGAGAGAAAATTCTTTAAAGGATTTTTTCAGAAAATTTCTAGAGATTTTTATTCTGATTTACAAATTGACCCAAAAGTTTAGAAAAATTACAAAATTACCCCACTAGTAATTTTTGTGAAAAATTTTCTGATTCAAAGTTAGCCCACACTCGGCAAACGTGAGCTTGAGGATAGCGAAGAAGACTACTCGGTCAAAGCGCTAATCCTAGACAAACCGAAAAGGTACAATTTTGATTAAGTGTTTATTACTTTAGATATCACAACCAAGATCTTGTTTTGGAAAAAATTTTAAAACTCCGGTTTTTTCCTAAATTTAGTTTCCACTGCATTTTCCAAACCTATTTTTTTTTCCAACACTCGGCAAACATGTCCATTGCTGGACAATTTCAAGTACTAATGAAATTCAGCCACATCCATGTCGTTTGAGTTAACTTCGCCTGAGATAATGATATGGGATAGTCCATTCCTAAGTGGTGTTTCCACTCACCCTTCCCGTCTGTTAGGAGTTTGATTATGTCATTCATATTCTCTTTCAAGAAATACATTAGATTAGTTTGTTGTATAAAGTCACAGAGATATAGCGGAACGTCATAATACGTCACTATCTTGAGAGGAGAGATAGTCATCTCCTTCCCTCGAATTAAAAACCCATCCATTCTACCTCCATCGGTTTATTCACATCCACCTCCTTCAATACGGCGTAAAATTCGTGCACGGTCGAAAGGTACACCAGCTTGCTTGGGTTTGTACAGAACTTCTCCCATCGATGGTATTGGATTAACTCGTGTGTTTCACTCTCCAATGCGTCTATAGATTCGAATCCTTGTTCTTGTAATGAGATTTTGCGTTGAGCTGCAAGATGGTGATTTTCGAGTTCCCTTTTCCAAAGGTAGGCATGGATATCCACTACGGATAAGCTATCAGAAACGTTACTATGCATGGTTTTGGGGTTTTGAAATAGAAAAAAATAGTGTATTTGCGGAATCCTGAAAAAAGGATCACAAGCGTTGATTTGGGTGGCTTTGACAGCTTGAAGGGTTTAGTAATTGGTAAGGGCAATATATAGGAGCCATCTAAGGCTTTATTTTTCCGTCCAAACTTGGTGAAAATCTTTGAAGATCGCGTCAAATCAAGAACAAAAAGTTTCCAAAAATGGCTTGCATGTTATGCCATAGGTTTGTATGGCACAACAAGACACTAGTTTTTCCCCTATGGTGTGTAGTGTCATGGGCATGGTGTGGTGTGACAAGACAATAAAATTTAGCATTCTGAGGCTTGCAAGGGTTGTTTCACGCCATGGGATTGTTATGTTGTGACATGGATTCGATTTGGTCTCCTTGGGACTTGTAGAGGGTCCTTGGTTGCCCGTACATGCACCCTACTAACCTCTTGCTCCTCTATTTCTATCAAAAACATATTTCCTACTAATTCTAACATAAAATAACTAATTTAATTTCCTAATCTAACAAATCAAAAACAAATTAATATACAATATTTACAAATTAATTAAGTTCGATGGTCAAAATCTATGTCGTGCTATCGGACTTGTTTCTTAATTCCTTAAACTTTACCATTGACTTCATCCATTGGTCTCACCCGTCGTAGGCCTTCTAGTCGCTCCTTCTTCCACAGGAGTCTTACCATTTGTCTCGTTCTCTCATCTTATGAGTACCTACACTTGCACAACTCAAAAAATACCTTCAATTGAGTCTGTTGGGGATTAAATTAAATAAGGTATAGCACTCCTCCCTATCTAATCCCTTATTTTGGGAATCACGACCACATTTGAACACTTCTATCTCATCATTGATTTTTATAATAAGCTTGTTTTGCTCTAGATTGGTGGTCGATTTAGACGTGGCCAAAAATGGCCTACCCAATGGAATGAGGATTTCCCAATCTTCCTCATAATCGAGAACTACAAAATCAACGAGAACTGTGAATCCCCGTACCTTGACCAATGTATCCTCGAGAACACCTTTTGGGTGCACCAAAGATCCATCGGCTAATTGTAGCATTATCGATGTGTTTTTTAAATCCCCAAGTTCAAGTTTCTGATAAATTGATAGGGGTATTAAATTTATACAAGTCCCTAAATCGCAAAGTGCTTTGCTACAATATTGATCCCCTATCTCTATTAAAATCATAAATCTACCTGGATCTTTTAATTTCAGGGGTATTTTTGTTATGTTGTGAGTTGAGATTACCGCATTAGGCACTGATTCAGCTACCTCCTCGATTAGCTCATGCTACTCGATTTCTTCGTCCTCCGTGAGTTCGTCGACATCTATAATTTTCTCCTCTTCATGGATGGGTTTGCTTGGTGACTTCAATTCCTTGTCCGACCACAATGCAATCACATTTACGTGCTATTTCCTATCTCTCTGAAGGTTCCATATTACTAGGGAGACTTTGGCCATTTTTCTTTTGAAACATTGACACCAACTAGCTCATTTGGTCGCAGAGGTAATCCATTCGGGATTCGAGTCGTCCACATGTAGCTTGGACTTGTCGAATGTCTGTCTTCATTGTTTGCACCTCTCTCTCTAGTCGGTCGAATATTTGACCACATGCAACATGGTTATTCTCTGCGGCTCTTTGTTGCATTGGTCGATGTTAATAATGAGGGTTTTGTCGGATTTGTACTTGATTCGCACCTCCTTGGTTACCTCCCCATTTGAAGTTCAAATGATCCCTCCAATCAGGATTGTAGGTATTTGAGTAGGAATTTCCACCCCTATTATTTATGTAACTCACTTCCTCCGATTGGTTCTCATAATGTGGCTCCACTCTTGTAACGCCCAGAAAATTCTTTATAATTTATTTTCGTATGTTTGTTACAAATATTTGTCTACTTCAGTGGTTAAGTGTCCTGGGAAGTGTCTGAGAGGTCCCAAGTTCAAGCCTTAGCTTGGGAATTTTTTTTTTCAATTGAATAAACCCCTGTCTCTAATTAGTAGGCTTATAAATAAATGTTGGTAAAATATGTCAGAATGGGCCTACTGGTCTGGTGGTTAAGTGGAGTGTTAAGTGGCTAGAGGTCTGGGGTTCGAGGCTCTGCGCGAACGAAGGATTTATTTTTACTGTTTGGCCGTGGAAGAGTTGTGTTTGACCGAAATTCTGCAGAGTTTGGGTGGGATTTGAATTCGGTGGTTGAGGGGATTGTGTTGGAGTGAAATGGGGAGAAAAATTTGGAGGGAGGAGTTGTGATAGAACCAAAATTGGTAGTGGCAATTCGGCCACTCTTCCTCATGCTCCAAAATTTTCTTTCCTGATAGTTTTTTTCCTTCCCTGCCTATAGTTTCTTTGCCGAATTTGTTTACTGCCCCAAACTCTTCCCTTCGCCGCCAATTTTCTACTTTCTATCACTACCTATTCATCTTTTTCTTTTTGTTATTTTATTCACCGCAGTTTCTTTCTTCTTCTTCTCCCCGTAAACCTCTGTCGAATCTTTCCCATTATTTTTTGGTATTATTTTTATGATTGCTGCTGAATTCTTGTTCTTCCCCACTCCAAAGTTTCGGTTACTCTCTAAAAAGGGGAAATCGTCGTTGGTTTCTTCTCTATTTCCCTTGACCGAATTTCTGTTGATCTTTTCCCTCTCTGCTATACTTTTTCTTTTACTTGCTGCCCAATTTGGTATTTGACTTGTCATCAAATTCTCAGTCACCATGACTCATTATATCGGTACCTATGTGCGTTTTAAGTAAGGTTGGTAAGAGTGGACACTATTTTAGATTGATGAATCTTCTTCTAATGGAGGCTTAAATCGTGTTTAGGTAACCGATAATTGACTGTGGAGGTTCGTTCGATGCTGAAGAAGTGAGGAATCACCATCGTTCATTCAAGGTAATGTATCTGTAAGTTTGGCATGTAGTCATCGTGTGCGACTTCGTTGAAGTTATCGGCAAATAACTTAATTGATGTGTTAATGGACAATAATAGGTGCTAGAGTACTCGTGGTTGGGCTACTTTCGAACCAATACCAGGTGTGTAAACACGAATCTAAAAATAGAAATTGACAAAAAGTCGAAAAATGTGAAAAGTCAACGCTACACGGGCGTGTGTTCGTCGAGGCTGGCCATGTGCGATTCATGGGCTGGGCCAAATTGGGTCGTGTTGGCCACACAAGCGTGTGGGCCCCACACAGGTGAACCACACGGGCATGTGAGATTATTGAGCCAGGCCGTGTGATCCACACGGCCAAGGCCATTTTGGGCCGCTTGGGCCACACGGGTGTGTGGGCCCACATGGGTACGCAACATGAGCCTGTGGGCCCATTTTCACTGTTTGAATTCTAAGGTTGCACGGGTCTCCGGAGTCAACTGTGGACCTACTGTAGGGTCGGTAAGCTTACCTAGACCCCTAATTAACTGAATTGACTGTATGACTGATATGAATAAGCATGATGATGTTCCACTAATTTGATATTGTATGCCCTGACTACATGCATGATATTCTGTTATAGCCTGTTATATTTACATATTGCATTGCATTGGGTTGGGGGTTTATTTTGTTCGGAGGAAGTGTACTGAAAGGCCTCGAGCCTAATTTACTACCAGCTCAGCTGCAAACTACTGTTTAGTGCCGCAACCGGTACTACTTGGAGTGTAGGGATGGGTGGGTTGATTATATCCCCACATGGAGTGTAGGGTTGGGCGGAGATAGAGTGTAGAGGCTGGTTGGGTAGGATTTTCTGATTGCATATTGGTTATCATTACTGTTACTGAGATGGGCTAAAGCCCGAACTGATATTGATATTGTAATGGGCTAAGGCCCTAATCAAGTCAAACTCATATCTTGAAATGGGCTTAGGCCCAGATTGTGATTACTTTCTGTCTGGTTGTTTCATATGGGATTACACACTGAGTTTTCGTAAACTCACCCATCTGTTTTATCTATACAGGTAATCCCCAGACATAAGTGGATCGGCGCAGCGGAGGACTCAACGGTGGCCACTCGACTCATTTCATTCTATTTTAGTAATTAGTTATAATTTTGATTTTATTTTGGGGTATTTACTGTAATAATGGCCTCTTTGGATTTTCAAGGATTATTTGAGATTTTTTTTATTGTTTTGATTTATAACTGCTAGTAGTAGGGACAATCGAGTTTTCAAAAATCAAACCTTTTTAACAAATTGCACACGAATATACAAACTACTTTTAAAGCTTCCGCGATAAGTGATGTTTTGAAAATTAGTAACATTCTGAAAATAAATAACTTTTTTATAATGATTCACGTTTTGGAAATAAACGACACATCTTAGAATCAATGAAAGGTAATAAAAAGAGGACTAATAGACACGAGGGTTTTTCTTTAATAACAACTTGTTTTATGAAAATCACTTCAATGTGACATCGCTAGATTCGGCCATAACGTCCAGGCCAAGTTTGGGGTGTTACATTTAGTGGTATCAGAGCAGGGTTGTAAAACTCGGCTGTGGATTTGGGTTTTGAAATTGGGTTTTCTTTTGAAGCACTGATTTTTAGACGATTGAAATATCTTTCACAGTATGTGTGGTACACCGAGTCTCCGGCGTCGATCTCGTAAGTTCATTGAAACTGTTATATGTTCTAAACTGAAACTGCTATAGATAGTATATACTACGACTACTATAGATAAACTGCACTGAAGACACTCAGGATAGTGTATACTGATACTGTAATAAAACCAATAGACACTACATCGTACGAAAACAAAACTTATACTTTTTTATACTGATTTCATAAAATATCTGTTAATAGACAACTTAAACTGTAAACTGATGCATAAAATTGTTAATACAGATAAACCACAATTAGACAATGAGCACAAGAGGTACTCGTGGACAGGGTACAAGAGGCCGTGGTAGGGGCCGTAGAGGTGTTCGAGCTGGGTCCTCGTCATCTGGCCACATACCTAATTTAGAAACTAGTGAGACGTCGGCTTCACCTGTGACTGAGACTGGGTCTCATGATCGAGCGGCTGGGGACGACGCTCTGTCTCAAGCCATGTTAAGGATTCTAGAGAGGGTCGCTGGGCCCAATACTAGAGCTGGAGGCCGAGGGTCGGTTACGGAACGACTCTGGTCCAATGGAGCTGAGATTTTTAGGGGTATTGTTGGAGTTGCCCCTAATGTGGCTGAGTACTGGATAGAGGCCACAGAGAGAATTACGGACGTCCTGGACTGCACCCCCGAGCAAAAACTAAAGGGTGTAGTGTCACTGCTGAGAGATGCGGCTTACCAGTGGTGGCTTATGGTTAAGGAGGGCACTCAGCCCGACCGACTGACCTGGGAGTTCTTTAAGACTGCCTTCTAGGGGAAATATGTGGGGGCCAGTTACGTGGATGCCCGTAGGAGAGAGTTCCTGAATTTGACCCAGGGTGATAGATCAGTGGCTGAGTATGAGGCCGAATTCCTGCGACTAAGCCGCTATGCGCGTGGTATGGTAGCGGATGAGTATGAGAGATGCGTTCGCTTCGAGGATGGCCTCAGGGACAATCTGAGGGTATTGATAGCTCCACAGAGAGAGCGAGACTTTGCTGCACTGGTCGATAAGGAAAAGATCACCGAGGAAATGAAGCGCACTGAGTGCCAAAATAGAGAGAGGTAGGAATAAGAGGGATTCGGAGCCCTCGAGTTCCGTTCAGAGGCCTAAAAAAAGGCCAGAGTTAATGGACCGGTCAAAGTTGGGACACCTATTGCTGCTACTGGACAGCCGTCGTGTACTGATTGTGGTAGATGCCATCAGGGCGAGTGTTGGAAGAGAACTGGGGCTTGTTTGAGCTGCGGTTCATTAGAGCACCGTATTAGAGATTGCCCACGGAGGTCCGATCATATGCAAGCTTCTGGCATGGGTACTGTACCACTGAGAGTAGTTCAGCAGCCATCGAGACGTGGTCAGGCCAGGGGTGGTAACGGTCTGGGACGTGGTCAGATAGCACCGAGCAGAGGTGGTGGTCATACTGAGGCGAGGCAGACGGCTCTAGTCTATGCTGCTCGTCCCCGAGAGGATAGAGATGCTCCGGACATCATTACGGGTAAGTTCTTTATTTATAATGTACCCTATACTGCACTGATAGATATAGGATCCACTCACTCCTATATAGCTTGTACCGTATCTGAAAACTAGGGTATACTGGTTGAGAGCACTACGAGTGAGGTCACTATACTAAGTCTGTTAAGGCAGTCAATAAGAGTTAACAAACTTTTTAGAGATGTTCCTTTAGAGGTTCAAGGGGCTATCTTTCGTGCTGATCTGATGGAATTGTCTTTTGGAGAATTTGATCTGATACTAGGAATGGACTGGTTAGTCAAACATCGAGTGAGCTTAGATTGTGCCACAAAAAGGGTTGTACTGAGAACTGAGGAGGACAGTAAGGTAGTTGTAATTGGGAAGCGTCGAAATTATTTATCGAATGTGATTTCTGTATTGAGGGCCGAGAAGTTGGTCTGTAAGGGATGTGAGGCGTATCTAGCCTACATCAGTGTTTCAGATTCTGGAGATTCTTCGGTTAAGGATATCAGGATGGTTAAGGACTTTTCGAACGTTTTTTCCTGAAGAGCTACCTAGGTTACCTCTGGATCGTGAAGTAGAGTTTGGGATTGAACTCCTTCCTGGTACAGCTCCGGTGTCCATCGCCCCTTATAGAATGGCACCGAAGGAACTTGTGGAGCTTAAGGCCCAGATTCAAGAGCTACTGGATCGTGGGTTCATCCACCCTAGTATGTCTCCATGGGGAGCACCGGTTCTATTCGTGAAGAAGAAGGATGGATCCATGCGTATGTGTGTTGACTACCGTCAACTGAATAAGCTGACTATAAAGAATAAGTACCCCCTACCGAGGATAGACAATCTATTTGACCAATTCCAAGGGGCTTTGATTTTCTCCAAGATTGATCTACGATCAGGATATCATCAGTTGAGGGTTAATGAGATTGATGTGCACAAGACAGCATTTAGGATTTGATACGGTCATTACGAGTTCCTAGTGATGCCATTTGGACTTACGAATACACCAGCAGCTTTTATGGATCTGATGAACCGAGTGTTCCAGCCCTATCTGTATCGGTTCGTAGTGGTATTTATTGATGATATACTGGTGTATTCAAAGACCGAGGATGAGCACGATGAACACTTCAGAGTGGTTCTACAGATTCTTCGAGAGAAGCAACTGTACGCCAAGTTCAGTAAGTGTGAGTTCTGGTTACATGAAGTAACGTCTCTGGGACATGTGGTTTCTACTGAGGGGATTAGAGTCGATCCTCAAGAGATTGAGGCTGCCTTGGATTGAAGCGACTTAATATCAGATTCGCGATTTGCGCTCGATTGGCAGGGTATTATCGACGATTTGTAGAGGGGTTTTCACTGATTGCAGCACATTTGACTAAGCTGCTACGCAAGGGTGTGCCGTTTAACTGGATTGATGCGCAGCAAAAGAGCTTTGAGAAGCTCAATACTATACTGACTGAGGCCCCTATTCTGATACAGCCAGAGTCTGGAAAGGATTTTACTGTTTACAGTGATGCATCACATGTCAGTTTAGGATGTGTGTTGATGCAAGAGGGTAAGGTGGTAGCATATGCGTCTCGTCAGCTTAAGACTCATGAGGTGAATTATCCAACACATGACTTGGAGTTGGCCGCTGTGGTATTTGCACTGGAAATCTGGAGGCATTATCTGTATGGTGAGAAGTGTATCATTTACACCGGCCACAAGAGCCTCAAGTACCTACTCACTCAGAAGGAGCTGAATCTTAGGAAGCGTAGATGGATTGAGTTGTTTAAGGACTACGACTGTACGATTGAATACCACCCTGGTAAGGACAATATGGTGGCTGACGCACTGAGCCGTAGAGATATGACTGATCTGAGGGCGATGTTTGCTCGCCTCAGTTTATTTGATGATGGTAGTCTGTTGGCCGAACTTCAGGTTAAACCGACGTGGATAGAGCAGATTAAGGGTAAACAGTTGGAGGATGAGTCTTTGGGTCTTCGCTTCAAACAGGTTGAGAGTGGGAATACTGAAGATTTTGGACTGAATAATGAAGGGGTACTCTATTTCCGTGGGAGAATCTGTGTACCGAAGGATACTGAGTTAAGGGTGTCTATACTGCGAGAGGCGCATAGTAGCCCTTATGCTATGCATCCTGGTGGAAACAAGATGTATCGAGACCTTCGTGAGTTATACTGGTGGCCAGGTCTTAAACGAGAGATTACTGAATTTGTAACCAAGTGTTTGACATGTCGCCAGTTAAGGCCGAGCATCGCCACCTTCGGATTGTTACAGCCAGTCAAGATTCCACTTTGGAAGTGGGAGCGTGTAACTATGGACTTCGTTAGTGGGTTACCCTTACACTCACTAAGAAGGATTCAGTATGGGTCATCATGGATCGATTGACCAAGTCTGCCCATTTCATACCGGTTCGTACCGATTACTCTTTGTAGAAGCTCGCTAAACTGTATGTGTCTGAGATAGTGAGACTGTATGGGGTACCGGTTTCGATAATATCTGATAGGGATCCTCGCTTCACGTCTCGGTTCTAGAAGAAGCTACATGAAGCTCTGGGTACTAGACTGAACTTCAGTACTATGTTCCATCCTCAAACAGATGGACAATCTAAGAGGGTGATTCAGATACTGGAGGACATGTTGAGAAGTTGTGTGATTGACTTCTGAGGCAGTTAGGAGGATTACCTGCCACTAGCGGAGTTTGCTTATAACAACAGCTATCAGTCTAGCATTCAGATGGCACCTTATGAGGCATTATACGATTGTAGGTGTCGCATACCTTCATGTTGGACTGAGTTGGGCGAGCGGCGTGTTCTGGGCCCTAAACTAGTTTCTGATACTGAGGACAAAGTTAGATTGATTCGAGACCGACTGAAAGTGGCATCAGACAGACAGAAGTCCTATGTGGATCTAAAGCGTCGAGAGATTATGTATTCTGTGGGGGACTTCGTTTTTCTCAAGGTCTCGCCATGGAAGAAGGTACTGAGGTTTGGTCGTAAGGGCAAGTTGAGCCCTAGGTTTATTGGGCCTTACATCAGATAATCAAACGCAGGGACCGGTTGACGTGTCGATTAGAGTTACCTCCAGAGTTAGATCGGATTCACGACGTGTTCCACATCTCTATGTTGAGGTGCTACCGCTTTGATCCCACGAATGTTGTTCATGTTGAGGAGATCGAGGTTACACCAGATCTGACCTTTGAGGAGGAGCCAGTCCAGATATTGGATCGCGATGTAAAGGTTCTAAGAATGAAGTCCATCCCATTGGTTAAGGTTCTTTGGTGTAATCATAGTTCTGAGGGGGCCACTTGGGAGCTTGAGGATACGATGCGACAGCAGTACCCCCATCTATTCTGAACAGGTAAAATTTCGAGGCCGAAATTTTCTTTAAGGGGGTAGAGTTGTAACGCCCAGAAAATTCTTTATAATTTATTTTTGTATGTTTGTTATAAATATCTATCTGCTTCAATGGTTAAGTGTCCTGGGAAGTGTTTGAGAGTTCCCAAGTTCAAGCCTTAGCTTGGGAAAAAAAAAATTTCCAATTGAATAAACCCCTATCTCTAATCAGTAGGCTTATAAATAAAGGTTGGTAAAATATGTCAGAATGGGCCTGATGGTCTGGTGGTTAAGTGGAGTGTTAAGTGGCTGGAGGTCTAGGGCTCGAGGCTCTGCGCGAACGAAAGATTTATTTTTACTGCTTGGCCGTGGAAGAGTTGTGTTTGACCAAAATTCTGCAGAGTTTGGGTGGGATTTGAATTCGGTGTTTGAGGGGATTGTGTTGGAGTGATATGGGGAGAAAAATATGGAGGGAGGAGTTATGATAGATCCGAAATTGGTAGTGGTAATTCGGCCACTCTTCCTCATTCTCCAAAAGTTTCTTTTCTGATAGTTTTTTCCTTCTCTGCATATAGTTTCTTTGCCGAATTTGTTTGCTGCCCCAAACTCTTCCCTTCGCCGCCGATTTTCTACTTTCTATCACTACCTATTCATCTTTTTCTTTTATTATTTTATTCACCATAGTTTTTTTCTTCTTCTTGTCCCAGTAAACCTCTGTCGAATCTTCACCGTTATTTTTTGGTCTCATTTTTATGATTGCTGCTGAATTATTGTTCTTCCCCACTCCAAAGTTTCGATTTCTCTCTAAAAAGGGGAAATCGTCGTTGGTTTCTTCTATGTTTCCCTTGGTCGAATTTCTGTTGATCTTTTCCCTCTCTGCTATACTTTTTCTTTTACTTGCTGCCCAATTTGGTATTTGACTTGTCATCATATTCTCAGTCTCTGCGACTCGTTATATCGGTGCTTATGTGCGTTTTAGGTAAGGTTGGTAAGAGTGGACACTATTTTAGATTGATGAATCTTCTTCTAATGGAGGCTTAAACCGTGTGTAGGTAACCGATAATTGACTGTGGAGGTTTGTTCGATGCTGAAGAAGTAAGGAATCACCATCGTTAATTCAAGGTAATGTATCTGTAAGTTTGGCATTTAGTCATCGTGTGCGACTTCGTTGAAGTTATCGACAAATAACTTAATTAATGTGTTAATGGACAATAATAGGTGCTAGAGTACTCGTGGTTGCGCTACTTTCAAACCAATACCAGGTGTGTAAACACGACTCTGAAAATGGAAATCGGCAAAAAGTTAGAAAACGTAAAAAGTCGACGCCACACGGGTATGCAACTGCCCGTGTGGTAGGCCGTGTGATCGAACACGGGCGTGTGATCGTCGAGGCTGGCCATGTGCGATTCATGGGCCGGGCCGAATTGGGCCGTGTTGGCCACACGGATGTGTGGGCCCCACACAGGCGTGTGAGATTATTGGCCATTTTGGGCCGCGTGGGCCACACGAGCGTGTAGGCCCACATGGGCATACAACATGGGCCTGTAGGCCCATTTTCACTGTTTGACTGCTAAGGTTGCACGGGTCGCCCGAGTCGATCGTGGACCTCCATCTTGTAGGGCTCGATAGCGTACCTAGACCCCTAATTGATCAATTGATCAGTATGACTGATATGGATAATGTAACATCCCGGTCTAGGGGTTATGCATTTAGTGCATAACTCAGGGGATGGAAGGCTTAGGGTGAGGTTGGATGAATTTTAAGGGGTTTGGAGAACCCTAGAAGGCAAATGATGACTTAGGAAATTTTTGAATTTTAGTGTAAGAAGGGGAGCTTGGCTTTGGAGGTCTTAAGAGAAAATTTGGAAGGTTAAGACGCAAGAATGGCTTTTGGTGGAGTGGCATGGGGTGCCACTTAGAGCATGGGGAAGGTGACGCCATGGTGCTTAGGGTCTCATGTTCGAGCCAGCAAAGCGATTTTGGTTTTATTTTGCGCCAATTAGGGAATCTGGGCTAGGTATGCCTTAAAAATAAACGGCAGGGTTAATGGACATGAAAGTCCGGCTTGGCAAAGTGGCTCCATGCGCGCTTAAAGGCTTGGTGGTGACGCTAATGAGGGCCTGGGTTCGAATCAGCAAAGCAAAGAAGGGTGTTTTATTTTTTGGATTTGGCGTGAGACAAGGGAGCTAACGAAGGAGGCCTTAAAAAAGTTTTGGGGGATTATATCACAAATGGCGATTGGCAAATTGGCCGACGTTATCGCAGATTATGGTTCCGGAGGTCGCAGTTCGAGTAGCCGGAGCAAAGATTTTGCGCCTTATTTTTATATGCGTGATGGGCTTAAGTAGGAAGGCCTTATAATTAAATGGTGGGGTTAGTTGACATGAAAGTCTAATGGGAGAAGTGGTTAGGGACGTTGGAAGAGAGGGCTAGTGCGTGAGGTCGTTGGTTCAATCAAGCAAAGATTTTGTTTTTCCTTTTTGTCGGGGTGACAAAGTGAATTGGTCTCGCACATGGTTTCCTTGTTGTTTTTGCATTCACCTGAAGGAAGTTGATGAACACATGGCTTCTTTGTTTTTTTTTCATTATTTATTTGATGAGATAATAAGGAATAATAAGGATTAAATTAGATTCTAATTAGATTATTATTTGATTAATCCTTAATAGTTGGCAAGAGAGAATTTAGGCATGTGAGCATTCAAATTATTTTGAATAGTTTAAATTTAGTGGCCAAGAGAAAATATAGGAGATGGAGTGTTCAAATTATTTTGAATATCTTTAAACTACTGGTCAAGAGCAATTCAAGTAATTGGCCGAATTTCAAACTCTTCATGAGAAGAGTGGACGGCAAACATGGGGAGGGGATAATGCCCAATTCTTTTGGTCTTTTCTTTATAATCTCGGCTAAACCTCCATCTATTAATTTTTTTCTTTTTCATCCTCTCTCAAACCGAAACACTAGTGCAATCTACTTTTTCTTTTTCTTGGCCGAATCCTATACACCTCACCTTCAATTTATTTTCTTTTCTTTCCTTCTCAAAACCTAACCCCTATCTCCCCTTTTCTCACTATTTTCTTTCCATTCAAGCCGAACCTTATTTCTTGTGGAGGCCGATTATTGGTTGGGCAAAGGTTGGAGCGTTGGGTCTTTTCTTTAGTCGTTGTGAAAGGTAAGGATTTATGTTATTAACCTATCTCTTTTAGTATTCGTTAACCAAAGGGTGGTCGTGGTGTTTGGAGTTGGCCAAATGTTCTTAGGCCCTTAATATCGTGTTTCTTTTGTGTATAAACAAATAGTGAGGGAGCACCTAGGGGCTATTCAAGTTCTGGCTACTCAAGGTAAGGTGGTGGTGGTAAGTATTCGGCCAAAGGGGGCCATACTCATGGATTATTATTAGTAGCCGATCCTAATAGTTGTATAGCAGGGATTACAACAACTCAAGGGCAAGTGCAGCTTTCGGGATTTCGATAAGTAAGGTAAGGGGCTTGTGGTATTCGGCCATAGGCCATTTTATGGGTTTTAGGTGCTAACCGATTTTGATTTTGGTGGTTTAGGGGCTAGTCGATTGTATAAACAAGCCTTCTGGATTTAAGATCTTTCGGTAAGGATGTAAAGTTATGGTTCTTTTATTTGTTTAAGATCTCGTATTTGTCGATTAACGGGTGTTCGATTAAGCATTTTGATGGAGGCCAATACCACTCAAGGAGAGCAAGGGAAGATTCCTATCCCGGTTTAAGAAAAGAGCTGCCTCTCGTTCGGATTGGCCACCGGGGTGTGGCCAAAGAACAGAAAAGCTATAGGCGGATAGCCGTAGTCTCGCTTAGCGATAGCGTCGGGGATCGAGTCTAGAACTCCAAGTAATAAGGTGTGTAGTTAGCCATTGTTTCCGGATTTGCGTGATATTTGTATGTGTAATGTGTTTACTAACAAGTGCGTTGATAATCGTGATATTGATACCCTTCAAGGGTATGACGAGGATCAAAGTTAGTAACTAAGTGGTTGAAATATGATTATTGTTTTGTATGTGTGAATATGCCTATGATTACAAATAAAACATGTGCATGCATTATCATGATCGTATTTTATGTTGCATGTGCATGGGTGGGCTATGAAAGAAGGTACGGTGTACTTCGAGTACGTGGTTGATGAGTAGCCGTGTGTGCCTCATCGTGATTGATATAGGCTATGTGCCATATCGTGGTTGATGAGTGACTATGTGTCCCATCGTGGTTTTGGTGTTAGCTACGGCTACATCGTGGATTGGCGCCGATCGAGGTCGCGTTGGGATTATTGTGCTTAATTGCACGTGGACGGCATTTGTTGCCATATTGGAGTAAAAAGGAGAGGGTGATTTAATAATCCCTCGTGTGTGGTAGGTCGGATAAGGGGGTGTGTAGAGGATGGACCCTAGGTCAAGGTTGGGCTTCATAATTGCATAACTTTGCATGTGAATATATGTGGAAATGGGCCAAGCCCATTATGTGATGTGGATTAATGTGAAATGGGCCAAGCCCGGTATGTGAAGTGGATTCAATGTGGTAATGGGCCAAGCCCAAGATGTGGAAACATGTGGTTAAATACATCATTATAAGGATGTGGTTAACATGTAAATAATGTTGCATTAATATCTGACATGTGGGTAATTATGTGGTTAACATGTGGGTGGAATTCAGTGGTTAATTACACACTGAGCCTGTGTGACTCACCCAACTTTTTAACCATCGCAGTGATTCGTGATTAATGGACCGGGTTGGAGTGGATACAAAAGTGGCCATGCATGCATTTTTATACGTGTTGTTTTTCTTTATTTAATAGTATTTATCATTTTCAGTGACTCTAAGTATTTGAATAAGTTTTGTTGTAATAAGGCCCAATTAAATTATTTGAGTATTTATATTGTGCTAAAGAAAAAGGACGATTAAATGGTTATTTTGAAATCAGTTTATTTTTGGCAAACTTCATCTTAAAACATGTAATGAAGTTTTAATTAGGATATTTTATATCGAGCTTATATTATTTAATAGACTTTAAATGGACATAGTATTCAAAAGTTAACAAATTTTCACGGGTTATTCTAACATCAAAAATATTTTCAAACGTTTTCCGCAGTGACATGCCAGATCCGGTCAGGGCTTGTAGGCCGGGTTTGGGGTGTTACAGATAAGCATGATGATGTTCCACTGATTTGATACTGTATGCCCTGACTACATGCATGATATTCTGTTATAGCATGTTTTATTTACATATTGCATTGGATTGGGTTGGGGTTTATTTTGTTTCGAAGAAGTGTACTGAAAGGCCTCAAGCCTAATTTATTGGCAGCTCAGCTGCAAACTACTGTTCAGTGCCGCAACCGATACTATTTGGAGTGTAAGGATGGGTGTGTTGATTATATCCCCACATGGAGTGTAGGGTTGGACGGAGATGGAGTGTAGAGGCTGGTTGGGTAGGATATTCTAATTGTATATTGGTTACCGTTACTGTTACTAAGATGGGCTAAAGCCCGAACTGATATTGATATTGTAATGGGCTAAGGCCCAGATTGTGATTGCTTTCTGTCTGGTTATTTTATATGGGATCACACACTGAGTTTTCGTAAACTAACCCATCTGTTTTATCTGTATAGGTAATCTCCAGACATAAGCGGATCGGCGCAGCGGAGGACTCAACGGTGGCCACACGACTCATTTCATTCTATTTTAGTAATTAGTTATAATTTTGATTTATTTTGGGGTATTTACTGTAATAATGTCCTCTTTGGATTTTCATGGATTATTTGGGAATTTTTTTGTTTTTTTTTATTTATAACTGCTAGTAGTAGGGAAAATCGAGTTTTCAAAAATCAAACCTTTTTAACAAATTGCACACGAATACGCAAACTACTTTTAAAGCTTCCGCTATAAGTGACATTTTGAAAATTAATAACATTCTGAAAATAAATAATTTTGATAATGATTCACGTTTTGGAAATAAACGACACATCTTAGAATCAATGAAAGGTAATAAAAAGAGGACTAATAAAAAAGAGGGTTTTTCTTTAATAACAACTTGTTTTATGAAAAACAGTTCAATTTGAAATCGCCAGATTCGGCCATAACGTCCAGGTCGAGTTTGGGGTGTTACATTTAGTGGTATCAGAGCAGGGTTGCAAAACTCGGCTATGGATTTGGGTTTTGAAATTGGGTTTTCTTTTAAAGCACTGATTTTTAGACGATTGAAATATATTTCACAGTATGTGTGGTACACCGAGTCTCCAGCGTCGATCTCGTAAGTTCACCGAAACTCTTATATGTTCTAAACTAAAACTACTATAGATAGTATATACTATGACTACTATAGATAGATCGCATCAAGACACTCGTGATAGTGTATACTCGACATCGTAGTAAAACCAAAGAGACACCGATAGACAACTGCGTCGCATACAAAAACAAACCTTATACTTTTTGATATCGATTTCATAAAATATCTCATTTAATAGACAATCGAATCAGAATCGATGCATAAAATTGTTAATACAGATAAACCACAATTAGACAATGAGCACAAGAGGTACTCGTGGACGGGTACAAGAGGCCGTGGTAGGGCGTAGTGAGAGTGCTCGAGCCGGGTCCTCGCTATCCGCCACATACCTAATTTGGAAACTAGTGAGACGTCGGCTTCACCTGTGATTGAGGCTGGGTCTCATGATCGAGCGTCTGGGGACGACGCACTGTCCCAAGCCATGTTAAGGATTCTGGAGAGGGTCGTTGGGCCCAATACTAGAGCTGGAGGCCGAGGGTCGATTACGGAACGACTCCGGTCCAATGGAGCCTAGATTTTTAGGGGTATTGCTGGAGTTGCCCCTAATGTGGCTGAGTACTGGATAGAGGCCACAGAGAGAACTATGGACGACCTAGACTTCACCCCCGAGCAAAAACTAAAGGGTGCAGTGTCACTGCTGAGAGATGAGGCTTACCAGTGGTGGCTTACGGTTAAGGAGGGCACTCAACCCGACCGACTGACCTGGGAGTTCTTTAAGACCGCCTTCCAGGGGAAATATGTGGGGGCCAGTTGCGTGGATGTCCATAGGAGAGAGTTCCTGAATTTGACCCAGGGTGATAGATCAGTGGCTGAGTATGAGGCCGAATTTCTGCGACTAAGCCGCTATGAGCGTGGTATGGTGGCGACTGAGTATGAGAGATGCGTTCGCTTCGAGGATGGCCTCAAGGACAATCTGAGGGTACTGATAGCTCCACACAGAGAGCGTCACCGAGAGGATGGAGATGCTCCGGACGTCATTACGGGTACGTTCTTTATTTATAATGTACCCTATACTACACTGATAGATATAGGATCCACTCACTCCTATATAGCTTGTACCGTATCTGAAAACTGGGGTATACTGGTTGAGAGCACTACGAGTGAGGTCACTATACTAAGTCCGTTGGGGCAGTCAATAAGAGTTAACACTGTTTAGAGATGTTCCTTTAGAGGTTCAATGGGCTATCTTTCGGGCTGATCTGATGGTACTGCCTTTTGGAGAATTTGATCTGATACTGGGAATGGACTAGTTAGTCAAACACCGAGTGAGCTTAGATTGTGCCAGAAAAAGGGTTGTTCTGAGAACTGAGGAGGACAGCGAGGTAGTCATAATTGGGGAGTGTCGGAGCTATTTATCGAATATGATTTCTGCATTGAGGGCCGAAAAGTTGGTCTGTAAGGGATGTGAGGCGTATCTGGCCTACATCAGTGTTTTAGATTCTGGGGATTCTTTGGTTAAGGATATCAGAACAGTTAAGACCTTTTCTGATGTTTTTCCTGAAGAGCTACCCAGGTTACCTCCGCATCGTGAAGTAGAGTTTGAGATTGAGCTCCTTCCTGGTATAGCTCCGGTGTCTATCGCCCCTTATAGAATTGCACCGAATGAGCTTGTAGAGCTTAAGGCCCAGATTCAAGAGCTACTGGATCGTGGGTTCATCCGCCCTCGTATGTCTCCGTGGGGAGCATCGGTTCTATTCATGAAGAAGAAGGATGGATCCATGCGTATGTGTATTGACTACCGTCAACTGAATAAGCTGACTATAAAGAATAAGTACCCCCTACCGAGGATAGACGATCTGTTTGACCAGTTCCAAGGGGCTTCGATTTTCTCCAAGATTGATCTACGATCAGGATATCATCAGTTGAGGGTTAAGGAGACTGATGTGCACAAGACAGCATTTAGGACTCAATACGGTCATTACGAGTTCCTAGTGATGCCATTTGGACTTACGAATGCACCAGCAGCTTTTATGGATCTGATGAACCGAGTGTTCCAGCCCTATCTAGATTGGTTCGTAGTGGTATTTATTGATGATATACAGGTAATCCCCAGACATAAGCAGATCGGCACAGCATAGGACTCAACGGTGGCTACACGACTCATTCCATTCTATTTTAGTAATTAGTTATAATTTTGATTTTATTTTGGGGTATTTACTGTAATAATGGCCTCTTTGGATTTTCATGGATTATTTGGGATTTTTTTTATTGTTTTGATTTATAACTGCTAGTAGTAGGGACAATCGAGTTTTCAAAAATCAAACCTTTTTAACAAATTGCACACGAATACGCAAACTACTTTTAAAGCTTCCGCAATAAGTGACATTTTGAAAATTAATAACGTTCTAAAACTAAATAACTTTTTGATAATGATTCACGTTTTGGAAATAGACGACACATCTTAGAATCAATGAACGGTAATAAAAAGAGGACTAATAGAAAAAGGGTTTTTCTTTAATAACAACTTGTTTTATGAAAAACACTTCAATGTGACATCGTCAGATTTGGCCATAACGTCCAGACCGGGTTTGGGGTGTTACAACTCGCATCGACTTGGCAGGTGTCTCCAAACGATTAAAATTTTCTAGGATTTGTTGGAATCTGTCATCGTCATTTTCTTCATTCACCACCTACACCATTGGAGGCTTACATTTTTACATAAACCTCTCATTGGGCCACATGAATGAATTCACAGCCATGTCTTCAATGATTTTGCAGGCTCGTTTGTACATGTGGAACATAAGAGATCAACTGGATGCTTCGTCTAAGCTAGAACATGATGTGGCCATCAACATTGTTATAGAAAATTATATTTGGAGCCATGCTTGCGGACCATGTTGTGGGCACTTCCTTAGCATTTTTCTGAGACATTTCCACGCCTCGTATAGGGTCTCACCTTCGTATTATTTAAAGTTGGTAATTTCTCGTCGAAACTGAATGGTTCGACCAACTAGGGAAAAATTGTAGTGGAATTTTTCCACTAGATCTTCCGTGTGGTAATGGAATCTGGATCTAACGAGTGCAACCAATCGGTCGAGTTATTGCACAAAGAAAACAAGAATAATCAAAGACGCACAGCTTCATCGAATACCCGTTATACTTAAAGGTGTCCTATAGTTGAAAAAACTCCTTCAAGTGTTGATTCGGGTCTTCAACCATGTTCCCTTTGAACTGCAACATGTTTTGGATCACCTGAATTGTGGTTGCCTTTAACTCAAAATTATTTGCATTAATTGTTGGTGGTTCTATGCTTCCTCGCACCGCATCCAATGTAGATAGGGCATACTCTCGTAACGTCTGCTAAGCCATTGGGACTTCTTCCCAATTTTTCCTTATTGCTCTTGTGGCTACTCAAATAACAGATTTCCCCAAGGAAAATTAATTACAGCAGGTGGATCGGTATTCATCACTTGACGGTTGCACCTGAGTAGTTGCTCTGGATCTGGGTGTGGTTCAATTGGAGTGCTAGAGCTTTGGATCATAAATAACCTAAAAAGAAAATAAAAAATAATTAAACAAAAATAATTAGACAAAAATTAAAAATTGTACCAATAGGTCCGAACGTTCCTACTTATCTTATTAATTGTAAAAAAAAATATTTTCACTATTTATTACCGAAACCTCCCCGGTAAAGATGCCAACAACTTGACCACCTATAAAATTGTTAATAGTAAAATATAACACCAAAAATATAAGAGATTAGAACAACGGTGTCCACAAGTGCACGGGTCAAATTGTAATTTAGTTTATACAAGAAAATACTTGGAAGTATTCCGATGATCATACCCAAGGGAGGATGAAATAAACTATGAAAACTTTTTTACAATAACAAATCTAAGTTTTCGTAATTAATTCCTATATTAAAATAAACCATAAAATATATTAATAGGATAAAAAAATAAATAAGAAAAATAAACAGATGATTAAAATCAATAAACCAATCAGGAAGATTAACTCACTTCAGGGTTTTTAATTAACTTCACATTAGGGTTTTAGGTTGGATTAGCTAACGATTAACCAATTATTACCTCCAGACCTCTAATTAACTAATCGATTGGTTGATACTCGCGTATCTCCCGATCTCACTTTCCCAACCATGATAAATTACGATATACTCATTTCGGCTTATCTCCCGACCTCATCTAGTCTATGATAACTTCTTAGGGTTGTCAATCCTAGTGGTTTAAGCATACGTAATTCACACCAACTAACCCCTCTCGGGAAAACCCTAAATCCTCTGTTAATCACATCCCTATCCACTAGTTAATCTCTCCTAAAGAATTTAGCCACTCATGTTATTCATAATCTCTATCTCAATTGAATAAATCATGTGAAGAACACAATTGATTTGGGAGAGAAAAGATATTTGAATAATCGTGGATTGAATATTAAATGGAGAACGGAGTAGCAAATCACTTCATTGGAATAAAGAATTAAATCAAATGCAAGAACAAATAAACTGAATACTTCAATAATATAAATAAACTCTTGGATCAAAATTGATTCCAAGAGGAAAAATAAAAGAGTTATGAAAAGCCAAAAAAAAAAAATCTAATCCTACTCCTAAACTACTAAAGTTTTTGAAGGCATCTAGGACGACTTTGCTACATCAAAATCGTAATGTCTTATTTATAGAAGTGTTGGCAGCCCAAATTAGGTCTTCAGCATGTCCTAGGTCTTTGTATAAAGTTGATTGCATGGATGAAAAGAGCCTCAATATACTTGGGTAGCACGTCGACCTGTGTCATGCCACACCATGTCTACGGCAAGACACAACATGCAAAATATGCTTTGTTTCATTCATTTTGTACTTTGACAGCTTGGGAAGCTTGTGCATCACTCGTCTCTTGGGCCATGTAACCAACTATGACTGTGTAACGTACTGGCATACCAAAATTACAATATTCACACGGGCGTATGGTCAGATCGTGTAACAATCTAAAATCGTGTCAACTTAATACTTCCTAAGTATTTGTGTCACACGGTCGTGCCACTAACTCGTGTATGATACACTGTTGTTTGGTTAACCATGTGACTCAAAACATGACTTTTACATGCTTAGATCAACACCTATCATTAATGAAAACCACAAATGAACACTTTATCAACTTCAAACCTTGATTAAATACCACAATGCCACAAGCAAAACATATCACAAAAGCATCCTTGTAGTGCCTAGCCAATATGTCATTTTGGCACCATCACAACCAAGTTATAAAACATTACTAAACATCCCAATTCATTTGATACCAAAATATCACATCCCTAAGTTTCAAACATACTTAATGATCTATAATTCAAATACTTAAATTAACAAAATAAAACTTACCAAATTCCTACCTTTAAACATGCCAAAACTTACCATAACAAAAAACAACGTGACCTAATAAGTCCAAATATTTCAACTATCATTTAACACATATGCCACACATTCCATCCAAGCATTACCATTCTCATACTATTTCATGATTCAAGATTAAGCACACATTTACTACACATACATTCACCATTGATCATATAAGCATGCCATAGAAATCTTACAGTTCAACCTTACATATCATGCACTATGAACACTTTACAACATCAACCTTCAAGCTCAAGACATAATCCCAAAACAGCATATATACATGCCACATAATCGAAGTAAAAATGGTTTCAAAGTCTACCGAGACTGAAGCTTGATAGTGTGAGCTCTAGAGTTGATCCGTCAGCCTTTTTCTGCAAATTAACAACTACAGAAAGCAGGAAATAAAACAGAGTAAGCTTTAAATAGCTTAGTAAGTTCACAGGAGTATTTTTACTTAAAAAATTACCTTAAATCATATATATGCAATAAAATAAATAACATGATTCTATAACACATAATAATTCACAAGAAAACAAGTGAGTTCGTCAAACACAAATTCATTAAGTAATTCCACATCAATCATGTTATTCAAGCTATTTCAACCAGATATCATCACCAAATATCAGCACCATAGTGTTGAACAGGGGCACAAATGTGCATTCAAGGGCACCGTAGTGTGAACAAGGGCATTGAAGTGCAAACAGTATAAGCACGCAACTAAACCTATTGGCATGTCAATCGTATCCTATTTTTTTACTACGTTCAAACGGGCATTTATACAGGATTTTGAACATTCACAAAACAAGAGGACTTCCATGTTTACCTAAAACACATTTCATAACTAGGTCACATTAATTCAGTATCCACATGAATCATATTTCACAAGTATACAAGATTTTCAATCAAATCCTTTCTCACATTTAGTATTAAATTATAAACATTTAAAAATTCCAATCCAATAATGTATACAAATATATATATTCACAATTCAATCACAATCAATACATATAAGCACATTTCTATACCCTATGAACTTACCTAGTATAACCAGCTAGCAACTTGGATCTTAGGGACTATTCTGTTACCTAGTATAACCAGCTAGCAACTTGGATCTTAGGGACTATTCTGTAATTTTCCCTTTCCTCGTTTATCACTCGGTTGTTTCAATTCTTGATTTAAATAATAATTAATTTCAATTTTATCAGTTTACAATGTCTTATAATAGTTTACTTTATGCATATAACACTTAAATTTCATTTTATAAAATTTCTCTAAAGTTTTAAATTTTATTCAATTTAGTCATTGGATTGTCATCTGTCTTGCCTCTAAACTCTTCAACCCCACACTTTCAAATATTGTCAATCGGAGGTCTATGTTCATATACATGAGTTGAAATTTGAGGACCAGGGAGTGTCAAGAATGGCACAGTAAAGGGTGGAGGTTGCAAATCTATAGGATTGGCTCGCATGAACTCAATGAACCATTAACCTATTACACCGAAAAAGGCATTTTTCGCCTCATTTTCTAACATTTGCAAAACTAGCATACTGGGGTTTGCTCCCTGGTCGAAAGTCGATACATTACTATCCACTTCATCAGAGAAGGCACAATTAGATTCTACTTAGAAAACAAGGTCAGATCAAATCAACAACATCACACTATCATAGGTTATATGTTGCATGTATTTTCTAGACTCCAAACATGCAATGTTCAGTCCTAGAATCGACTAAACTGTAGCCCTGACACCACTAAATGTAACACCTCTCACCAATCTCCATCTCCGGAATCGAGTTACGGGATGCTACAGTAATAAACAAAATAAGAACATGTGAATTTAAAACAAAGATTTATCAAAACATTCATTAAATCTCAATCATTAAAACAAAACATGTTTTGCATACAAGATCGGGCTTAAATCGAGCTTACGAAAGCTCTAAAATCAACTCAAACTCAATCATGGACACAAGTGAAACATTTCTTAAAAGAGAGGAAAAAGTGCAAAACAGGGGTCACATGGCCATGTGACAGGCTGAGACCGTATGGATCAAAGTGAAAAAATACAACAAAAGTCACATGACCGTGTGAATAGGCCGTGTAACCAATTGTGACCGTGTAACATACTGTCATACCAAAACTATAGCATTCACATGGGCATGTGGCCAGCCCATGTAACAATCTGAAACCGTGTCAACTTTGTAACGCCCTAAATTTTGGCCTAGAAGGAATCGGCCTTGAGTGTGGGATCAGCTAGGAGACTGCACATAAATATTTTTGTGTGCAAGAAAATGTCATAAATTGCATGTTTGCTTTAATGGTTAAGTTATTTGGAGTGTTTGGGAATGTTTGGGAAGTCCTGGGTTCAAACCTAGGCTTTAGATAAAAAATTTATTTTTAAGTGAATAAGGCCCTTGGTTCTGGAGAGTAGGCTTGAAGAATAATTGTGGCAGAATTATGTCACAAAGAAGCTTGTGGTCCAGTGGTAGGTGACGTGTTTCTAATGCTAGGGGACTTGAGTTCGAGTCCTGGTTTACGCAATAAGGGGATCAATTTTGATACCTTGCACTACCGAGTTTGTGTTGCAAAGAAAATTCTGATTGATGAGATGTTGGAGTGATATGTGGAGGATTTCAAGGAGAGGATTGGGGGAGAGATTTTAGGAGGAAAATGGGGAGTTTGAGTTGTTGAAGGTTGTTTCTGAATTTGCTAGGGGAAAAATAGAGTATACGGTTTGGTCGTTTCCTGAGTGTTGGTATTCTTTTCATTTGTTTAGTGGCCGAATACTGCGTTTCCGGGAACTCTCTTCTTTGATTTTTGGTGCAACGTGAGTTGCTCTTTTGGCCTATTGTGTGAAAGCCGAACCTTCTTTTACCATTCGGGTGCTTTGGGCAATTTGGTTTCTTTTCTTTATTAGCCGAATACCCCTTTTGTTTTCTTCAATCACTTCACACTGTTAGCCGAATCTCTACTCGTCTTTTTCTCTCTATTTCATTTCCCTTCTCTTCCCACTCAGTTAGCCTTGGCCGAATGTCCTGCTCATATCTTTGGTTTCATTGATTAGTTCTTGTTGGCCGAACTCACCATACCATCCCCTCTCTTTCTATATTTCGACTTCTTTATTGTGTTTAAACTGAGTTTCTTCTTCTACTAATCCTTAGGGTGGTCGCATACTCTGCTTATTTTCTCTCTAAATCTCGATTGTTTCCATACTCTGCCGGTGGTATATTGAGTTGATATCTGCAAGCGATCCTAACAAATCGATAGGTATTCAAATATTCCCTCTCTTATTCTCTATTATTGTGATATGTGTGTGAATGCGTTTCCTTCTATCTTTTATCTAAAAGCCGAATGTTTCTGGTACTCATGGTATTTGGTTGGGATCCCTTCCTCTTGGTGTGGTGATCATTGGGTTTTAGGTATTCTCGAGGAGGGGAGAAGTGCAGAAGTTACTCAAGTCGTCAAACCCTGTCTTCCATTATTCAATTAAGGTAAAGACATTACCATACCTTTTGAATAGGTCGAATATCTTTATATATTTCTGTAAGACTAATATTCATGGATTTAAGCCACAGTTATGATCGGTCCCATCTGTTAAAATCTTTTGTTATCGCAGTTTATCGGCAAGAAAAGTGTGATCGGTTTTAGCCCACGAGCTAAAAGGAACAGGCCGTAATTCGTTCAATCAAGGTAAGGTAGTAAGTGCCTTTTTGGGAACAGATGTGATAAGAGGGTGTTTTACCCTAACATATTAAGGACTAACATTGGATCTCGATGATTCTAGGTTGGGTGTTCGTAGATCTTGGAATGACTCCGTAAAAAGGTGTGTAATCACACTATCGTTTCTGTGAGTCAGCAAAAGCTGAAAAGCCGAAAAGCTGAAACTTCGGCAGTTGAGGCCTAACGAGAGTGCGATCACTCGTGTGGTAAATCGAGCCCACCAATCGTGGGTGATAGACTGTAGAGGCCACCACGCGTGTTCTCGTGCTCTTGGGCCGACATGGGCCTCGTTTGGCTGAAATAGGCCGTGTGGGCCCAATAGGGCTCGTGGGCCCCACACGGATAAAATTCACGTTAAGTGGAAAATACTGGACTGGGCAATGTAGTTCGCATAGCCGTGGCTAAATTTGGGCTAAATGGGCCACACGAGTGTGTGGGCCCACGTGGGCCTAATAATGGGCCTTGGGCCCATTTACACCGTTATGACCATTTAGGTTATCTGTGTCGCTCGAGGTGACTGTAGGCCTTCGGAAAGGTCGTTAACTATACCGAGACCCCAAAGTAGGTAAAATGACCGTAATACCCCTGTAGGTTAAAATGACCGTAATACCCCTATAGGGTAAAATGACCGTAATGACCCTGTAGGGTAAAATGACCGTAATGCCCCTGTAGGGTAAAATGACCGTAATGCCCCTGTAGGGTAAAATAACCGTAATACCCATGTAGGGTAAAATGACCGTAATGCCCCTGTAAGGTAAAATAATCGTGATGCCCCTGTAAGTAAAATGACTGTAATACCTCTGTTAGAGGAATTGATCGATATACCCCCAAAAGGGTAAAATGACTATTTTGCCCCTCGAAGGTAAATGATTGATTTGTCTGCGATGTAAATGATGGATTTGTCTGTAACGTAAATGATTGATCTGTCTGTGATTTAAATGACTGACTTGTCTGTAATTTGTATGACTGATTCTGAGCATGGCATTTTGCATACACGACATACTGCATGGGGTTGGGATATCGTTATGGAGGAAGTATCGACCGGTGGCTCGCCACAATCATCGCATCGGTGGCTTTGCCACATAGATCGTATCGATAGCTTTGCTGCGATGCTACTGATGGCTTTGTACCGATCATATTACCGTTACTGATGGCTGTCTACCGGTCATATTACTACTACTGATGGCTTTGTGCCGTTCATATTACCGTTACTGATGGCTGTGTGCCGATCATATTACTACTACAGATGGCTTTGTGCCAATCCTATTACTGTACTCATGGCGTTATAGCTAACCTGTTTACGGCTCTTAGCCATTCTCGATTCTCGCGCGACTTTGCCGCACATCGATTAGTGTCGCAACCGGTGCTGATATTGGTGTGTTGGCTGGGTGGGTCGATTTTATCCCCACATGGTGTGTTGGTTGGTACGGGTGGTGTGTTGGCTGGATTAGGATGGGTTGCATGATTACATTGTTGCATTTCATTCATCGATCATCACATCCGTATTGGGCTTAGGCCCACATGTATTCTGTTTCTGATTCTGATACTGTGATGGGCTAAGGCCTACACTACACTATTACTATTTTGGGTTAAAGCCCACACTGTATTGTTACTGAATAGGGCTCAAGCCCAGACTGTTACTGCATGATAGGGGATTACACACTGAGTTCTCGTAACTCACCCTTTTCTTTTAACTGTACAGGTAATCCCCAGCCTTAGATGATTTGGAGCTGCGAGGGACTCGGAGGGGGCCACACGATCGAGGATGTTTGTTTAAACGTAATTATTTAAATATTTCTAATTTCTTTTAATTGGGTTTTTAATTTCTTATTTTGAACTGCCAAACGGATACAAACAAATTTTCACAACTAATAACTGTTTTTAAAGGCAAACACATATTTTCAACTTCAAGATAACTGAAAATAGAGTAGCTTCCACGAATTTAAAACAACAGTAACAAACATGGTAAACGTTTTACTAAGTGTTGGTTTTTATATCTTTCAACTGTTTCTCAAGAAATAAGAACTAAATGGATTTTTACTCAAATGATTTCTCCCATCAACCTTGATTTCGAAAAACACTTTGATGTGACACACCAGATTCGGCCGTAACGTTTAGGCCGGGTTTGGGATATTACAAACTTAGTACTAGACAAGACAACATTTACGTAATTCTCAATTGATCGAAGGGGTTAATTGCAGTGATTAGGCATTTCGGTGTTCTATAGAGATCCATCTACTGCAGCTGCCACATTGCGATTAACTTTCATAAGGACTTCAAGAATGCAGATTTGCATAAAAAAGTCGTGAACATGGTTAATTCCCAATTTTATATTTTTTTAATCTTTTGTATACATTGAGAAACAAAAAAGAACGATAACATGTCTTATCAAAATACATACGCAGGGTATGAGCTAGAACAACACCATTTCAAATAGAGGTTGACGGGGCTTCAGGCTAAAATGAACACTGAAACGAATCATGGACATTGTTGAAGTTCACTAGAACGTTCGAAACATCTTGCTTACTCTTAAATTGTCATAGAGCTCGGTCCCCGTTGTACCACTCCACTGTTGAAAATTTCAACATGGGTGCATTAATGCACCACACATGTGAATGGTGGTAAGCTGGCTAGGGAATTACACCTGCAACATTCGAAGCAACATATGGCATCCACATGAATTGTGTTGGAAACTCGGGTTTGGAAAATGCAACAGGAAATAAATTTGAGGAAAAATAAGAGTTTTAATTTTGTTTTCTGAAAATAAGAACTTAGTTCTGTTATATAAAGTAATAAACACTTAAACAAAATTATACCTTTTCGATTCATCTAAGATGAACGCTCTAACCGAGTAGACTTTCCCACTATCCTCAAGTTCACGTCTGTCGAGTGTGGGCTCGATTCGACTCAGAAAATTTTAAATAAAATTAACAGTGGGTAATTTCACAATTTCTCTAAACTTTTGGGCCAAGTTGTAAATAGGAAAAATATCTCTAGAAATCTTCTGAAATAATTCTTCAGAAATTTTTTCTCTCTGCAACTTTCTCTTGAACTCAAGTGTGTGAAAATTAATAACTCATGGCTCTCTTTATATAGGGAGAGTTTAGAGAGTTCAACTATGATTAAACTTAATCACTTTAATATTAAATTAATATAATACTTATCAAGATAAGATTAATCTAACACCTCAAAATAGGGCCTAGGAGTTTTAGGGGTATTTTTATGAATTTTAGCTTTAGAGTGTCCGAAATTTTGTATCATGGTAAATCGAGATTATATTCGACTATGGCATCTTAGCTATTAAATCAATTTTTGAAAAATTGCTCTAGAAATCTTTAATTTAAGGCAAAGGACTGAATTGAAATAGAGTCAAAACTGTGGGTTTTTAAGAGGTTGTTAGCCCAAATTTTAAAATTCAGCCTATTTCTTCCCCCACCAACGTGATTTCACAATAGGTTTTTCCCCCAAAATAAGCTTTGCCATACCTTACTTTTCCCTTGCCCCTCCCATTGTTTTTTTCTTCCCAAACCATAACACTTTGATTTCCGAACATTCCCAAGCCAATTACCTTCATTAACCCACAAGAAAAACACTCAAAAACTCTAAAGATTCCATCATCTTCTCCAAACGTGGGTTTTTCAGATTTGTTTAAAAATTATTCTAATCTTCCATCAAAGATAATATTTCAAATTCCTTAGTCCTTAAAATTGAAGTATTAGCCATTGAATCGCAAGTTTTTAATAAAAGCTGAAAATGGAGTCAATAATGGTGGATTCCGAGATTTTGGGTAAAAATGTGGTTTTAAAGTGTTATTTAATTAATTTCAATGTGATTAAGAGGTTTTTAAACTTACATTGAAGTTTTGTTGATGATTTCTCATGTTTTAATGAATTTTGTGAAAATTACGGAAAAGACGTCAAAAAATGTCGATACCATGAAGTGAGCATTTTAGTGTAATTTAAAGGTTGAGAATTAGGTGTAGATGATTAATAAGATGAACGGAATTCATTTTAGGCGAAAAGGTTAAACGTAGACCTAGTTATGAGCATTTTAAGTTTGTTATGTTAATGGTTTTGAGCTACTTGGAAACTCAACTTAGGCTTGTGTTTTGGTTGGTTTGAGTGAACCCTTGGCCATTATTTGACTGTGTTTATTGTATTATTGTTTTGTGTGAAGCCTTGGATTCATTAGGGCCTTCAACCAGTTAAAGAAAGAGCTAGGTTGAGCTTTTGGCTTCTCGGTGAAAGCACTAGTGGTGAGTGTTTAGAATCACTGCTCGTAGACACGAGTCATGTGTCATTTGGGAATTTACTAGTACCCTAAACCCCTACTTTAAATTTCAAGTGTAAGTTTCCTTATATTTATATTTATCTTGTGCTTTTGTGATTATGTGACTGTGCATAGTGATGAGAAGCTCATATATGTGATATGTTGATATAGTAACCGATGTGAAAAGTGAAAATCTATGCATGATATATATGTTAAATGACAGTGATAGTGTTTTGCAAAAGATACTAATATATATGTTAAATGACAGTGATAGTGTTTTGCAAAAGATACTAACATGCAGTGACAGTGCACAGATAATCGATAAGTGTTATGTGTTTGATTTCGAATATTTTGGCCTTGTGATCTTGAAACCATTGGATATAGTTGGCATGCCATAGGATTGTGAGTACTCACCTATATGTATAGTGAATTTGGGCGTTGAAGCTCTGGGACATGTTTGGAGGGATAACGGAATGTGAGCTAAGCTCCATTCAACGGGACATGTGAGGGGAAATAAGGAGAGTGTTACCTATACGCTTCACTTCTGGGACATGTTTGACTCTATGAGTCTATGTTTGGTGTGATGGAGATCCGTGTATCCAATGAGTGATGATAGAGCTCACTATAAGTTTCATAACTCAAGTGCCAAATTATCTTGTATTATATATATATGCGTGTGTGTTGTGTGATGAATGCCTTAACAAATACGTGGTTGCTATGCAAACTATCCTTATAAATGTTACGCAAATGAACTGCTAGATGGTGCATGTTAAAGTTTTACACGTTGCTAAACATGAGACTCTGGTATCGTATATGTATGTGATTTTTATCGATGCATGACGGAATGTTTGCGTTGTGGTTATTTCACTCATTCACTGAGCTTGTTTAAGCTCACCCACTCTTTTCAACATTTGCATATTAGTAACGGTTCGGTGTGGGCGATGTGGTTATCCTAGGGAGTGATCTAAGGAAGACTCGTTTATCCTCGTAGAGGTTCTTTCAGTTATTTTCGTATTGGAAAATAAAGCAATGTGGTAGACTTGTTTAGTGCTATGATTTATTTGGATTATTTACCGACTTTGTTTTATTTCAGTTTTAAAAGTTTGTGAGTTTATATGTTTGCTTATGTTCATGAACTTTAATGATGGCTTAATGTATCTTTCTTGGACATGTTTTGACAATGTGAACTGTTAAATTTAACCGTTAGATAATTATTTATCGAAGTAAGTGATGCATGATGCTTAGAATCTATTTTGGAAAGAGTTAATTGCATATGTATGCTGCATTTTTATGTCCAAGGGCAGACGCATCGATATTCGGGATTTAAAATTGATACCTCTGTGTTTTAAAACTTGCAGGGAGTCAGAATAGATATTTGGTATCGATATATTTGCTTGAGTATCAATACTCGGGGTCAAAGTATTGATATTTCATGATAGGCACCGATAATTTTTGAGACTTTGGGATTTAGTCAAGAAACAGAATGCAAGTTTGGTATCCTTTTTCCAGGTGGTATCGATACCACACAGAGAAAATATCGATACCCTAATGCCAGTATCAATACCTACAGACACATTTTGAGAATTTTTCTAAATGGACCTTATGCATGTTAACGCGCACTTTTAGGATTATTTTTTATATGGTTTGCACGTAACATTGTTAACTAACAAGTATAATTGACTTAAACCTATAAAAATATTAAAATAGAAGACGCTTCGTTTAAAATGAACTTTTACTTGTTGTATATGACATGAGACAGTGGTGTGGTATCCCGTATTCGAGCTTAGCGACTAGGCCGGGAATAGGGTGTTACATTTGGTGGTATCAGAGTCAGGTTCAATAGCACTTAGGCCTAGGTGATTGTTGCGTGTTGTGGGGTTGCGAAACCCAAGTGATTAAATTATTTCGATTACTTATATTGTATGAGATATCTTTTGTTGTGATGCATGTGGGGTAGGAATGGGAACACATTATCTTAAATCCTAAATTTTGCTTGCCGGAACGTGACTTGGATCATTCCCTGCCACTCACACCATTTATTTGATTGTTACGTGCTAGATTATTAGAATATGCCTCCTAAACATGTTAATGTGAGAACTAGTGCTCAAGAGGATGGTACATCCTCTACACCTCCTGTGTCATCGCGTAGAGTGAACATACCTGATGAGGGTGTAGGCCCTCTAATAAAAGCTATGATAGGAGCATTTCAGTGGATTGTTGGTGCTATCCTTGCTCCTGCACCTGCCAATCTTGCACTGGTTAATCGTGGGTTACCGCTAGAACGTCTTTGGGCGTTGGGTGGTAAAGAGTTTTCTGGAGTGAAAGGTTCTGATCCAACCATAGCCAAGTACTGGTTGGAAGGAGTTGAAAGGATCCTCGAGCAAATGTCCTGTTCTGACGAGGAAAAATTGGGTTGTGCTGTGTCCTTACTCGACTGTGAGGCTCATCGCTGGTGGAATACGGTTAGGAGAGGTACTGTTACTGATAGATTGACTTGGAATTACTTTCTCAGGGGTTTTTAAGAAGAACTTTATGGGCGAGTAGTATATAAAGGCTCGTAAGTCTGAGTTTTGGGATTTGATTCAGGGTGATCTGTCAATAGCTGATTATGAGGCTGAGTTTGTGCGACTTAGTCAATATGCTCCTAAGATGAGGGGTACAAGAAGTGGGTCTCGACCGAGTCAATCCAGGCAGTGGAGTAGCACTGTGGTTAGTTCTAATGGTTCAGCGTGTAGTTTTGGTTGGTTGCTTTGTGCACACTATGAGCGTAGGCATTCTGGAGAGTGTCGTAAGTTAACATACGGATGTTTTAAAAGGAACATTTTCTGAGGGATTGTCCACATAGGGTTGAGGTTTCACAGACTCAAGAGTTCGGCCCCTGTTTCTGCACTTGCTAGAGGCCGTAGTCACGGGAGAGGTAATGGGAGACCAATTGGGTAGCGGATTGTTGCTCATACTATTGCTACACAAGTTGAGTCTGGAGGTTCAGCTCGAGTTTATGCTATTAGGGAGCCAGAGGTCAGGATCTGACTGACGTCATCGCAGGTACTTTCACTTTACAATCTACTCCATTGTTTTCCTTAGTTGATTTTGGATCGACGCATTCGTATATTTTAAGTTAGTTGGCATGTAGGTTAGTAATCACTGTTGAGACTATTGGCACTGTTAGTAAGGAGTTAATAGTTCAAGATATTCGCATTGTTAAGGATTTTCCTGACGTGTTTCCGAAAAAGTTACCTAGTTTGCCATCGGATCGGGAAGTTGAGTTTGGAATTGAGTTCTATCCTAGTATTTCACCGATGTCCATTGCGCCCTACCGCATGACACCAAAAGAGCTCAAAGAATTGAAGATTCAGTTGCAAGAGTTGATTGATAGAGTGTTTATTCGACTGAGTGTATCTCCGTGGGGGTACACTGGTTTTGTTTGTGAAGAAGAAGGATGGTTCGCTGCGGATGTGTATTGATTATAGGCAGTTGAACAAGTTGACAATTAAGAATAAGTACCCTTTGCCTCGAATTGATTACTTTCTTTGTATTAAGAAATCTTTGTATTAAGCAATTTATTCTCAGTAATAATGCTAAATAAGAGGAGGAAACATATATGAACTGAAAAACAATAAAGATTAACTAATTACTATCTATGTTTTAAGCAAATATTTTCATTTTAGCAACATATCAAGAATGCAATATGATGCATGCATCTTGTATTAAAACCTTGAAAAAAAAATTCGTTGCTACAATCATTTTCACACCTATCAATCATGTCATTTAGGGGCCCCATGATTAACTGGAAAAAACATGGATTACATCCAATTAATTTGTGAATCTTAATTCTCAAGGCTCCATATGAACCAACGACTGTTTAACGTTTGGCCACCATTTCTAGCTTAAATATCGTTTCTTGGGAAACTATTTAATAAGAGACGATCTTGAGTGTGTAACCATTGACTCAACACTCATCATGAACATGTTTTCATTTGTGAGTCATCTCATCGAGAGTCATGCATGACTAGTTTTCCTTAAAATGAAATCTCACCCAGTGAACCCACATGATAAAGTTTACCTTGAGGTGTGGCCAGGGTAGGAACCGGCTCAAAACTTTATCATGCTACCACTTAAGAACCACCAATTGAGGTCGTATGTCTTGTTTAAGGACCTCTCCCACTCAATATTTTAGAAAACATGCAAGGCTTTTATCCCAGATTTCAAGAATAATCATATAATAGTCCTAATGGCATTCTTACCTAATCTATATGACATGCTTCTAATATATACATGACATGTTATGACAATTTTGTAATATTCATATTCATTTATTCACAAGAATAAATCAATCATAAAAAAAACAAACAATTTTGATTCTCCACAGTTTTTCTTTTAAAGGAAAAACTGAATAAGTGAATGTGAACCATGCACCAGTTAAGGTCCCAGGAAAGGGAGGTGAGTCAAATTTGACTACTCAAAAACCATCCATTTCCTTGCCAGAGTCAATCCTAGACATGCACATTCTCATTACCACACTTCTCACAGCAATCAAATAACCTAAATAAGTGAATGGAACAATACAACATATGTATTTTCTCATTACAACACTTCTTATTTTTTAATAGATCAATTGTAGATCATCTCATACATATATATCAAGATTATAATATAACATAATATAAATATTATAAATAATTATAAAACAAATATATAAGAAGATGAGTAATTAAAATAAAATTGTCAGTCAAGGTTTCCATGGTTCTATTTCTATAAAATAAATGGAAAAACAAAAATTACATAGTTTTTCATCACAAGGCATTTCTTAGGTCTTCAACAGTCATCACTCTATCTTCCCCTCATCATGTACTCCTTTTAGAAAAATTACATTTAAGTCCTATGTTCGTTTTCGGCTCACAAGAATTCTACGAATTAAAAAAGAAACAGTCATATGTGGAGATGATAGTCCCCAGTCTATTTCCTAAGAACCACAATCTTGGCAACAAAAAACCAATTATATAACAAATATATAATATCACATTCATTCTCATATATAACTCAAAACATGTATAAGGTCTAAAGAATGTCATTTTCTATGTAATCGAATCATTCAAAAAGAAGAGAAATCCATTTTGATTAACTGTTTATACTTATAGATAGAGTACAACTTGGCTCTGATACTAATTGTTGGAAAATCGAGTTTGAAAAATGCAGCGAAAAATAAATTTGTGGAAAAATCAAAGTTTTAATTTTTTTTTCCCAAAACAAGAACTTGGTTGTGTTATCTCAAGTAATAAACACTTAATCAAAATTATACTTTTTCGATTCATCTAGGAATAACGCTTCGATCGAGTAGTCTTCTCCACTATCCTCAAGCTCACGTCTGCCAAGTGTGGGCTCGCTTCGAATTAGAAAAATTTTCACAAAATTACCAATGGGGTAATTTCGTAATTTTTGTAAACATTTGAGCCAAGTTGTAAATAAAAAAATATCTCTAGAAATCTTCTGAAATAATTTATTCAGAGAATTTTCTCTCTACAACTTTCTCTTGAATTCAAGTGTGTGAAAAATAATGACTCATGGCTCTCTTTATAAAGGGAGATAAACTATGATTAAACTTAATCACTTTAATATTAAATTAATATAATACTTATCAAGATAAATATTAAATCTTATTAAATTAACAGAATATTTATCTACAAGATAAATATTAAATTAAATTTAATATTAAATTTATTAAAACAATATTATTTTTGGAATAGTTAATCTAAAATCAAATTATTTGGTAGAGTCCCAGTAGGAGTGTAATTCTTTCACTACTCAACCACTGAAGAACCACCACCCTCGTCCATTCGTCGGCCACCGAAATGCCTCCATCGACACTGCCATGCCCGGTGGTGCAGGTGCAACACCCTCATAGCACCCCGAGCCAGTTCAGTCCGAGCAAGTGTTGGCCTGATTTCACATACCGGGCCTAGTTTTACCAGTTTTGGGTCTCGGTCTCGATTTTGAGTTCTCGAACCTAATTTTCGATCTCAGGTCCAATTTTCAAGTTTAATTACGCATTGTGCCAATTGTCTGACATGAAAAATAATTTCCAAAAATATCATATTAATTTTAATTAATTTGATTAATTTATTTTTTTATCAAAATTAATTTTCCCAAAAATCACTAAGATTTTCCAAATTAATTTTTCAAGAAATTTTTATAATCAAATTCTCTAATTGAACAATTCTCACGACTGCCCAATTTAATTCCACATCGAATAAGTCGACTCAATTAAATTATTTCCAAAGTCGTAGAATTTACTTTTGATTCAAATGCAATTCGATTGATCTTTTGTTGATCTAGCGGATGGACCAATCGGACATATACAATTAGGTTAAATTAATTGCAATTATGTCCAGAAATATCGTTCCGATAATTCACAATTTACTTAATTATAGAGTCAATCCACTAGACGTACCATGATTAAAAACTCATTATTGTATACTCTTTACGAAAGCAATTCATTCAACTACTTTGTTCAATGATCTCATCATGTGTGTGTTACCCTCAAATGATATCCTTGATTCCTTTGAGTTAAATTTGTTCACTCAATGCAATTCTATTTTATCTCATTGTTACCATTGTGTCTTCTTAATGATTAATATGATCACTGTCAAATGACTGTAATAAATTGCTCATTCGAGAACAAGCAACCCGTGGCCACGTTTCATATTTATCAATCCACACAATGTCAATGAGAGGATATCGTTAACTCTTTAATCGAGTTATGAATTCCATTGTTGCTAATAAATCCATGCCATACACAAATCATATACCCAACATACCAGCTATGAGCTCAATCATCTTTAGAGTATAAGTCTTCACTTATATCAAAGCACATGAGTTACTTACACATGGTCAATGACTAACTCAAGATTTAGGTAAATCACACCATGAATGTCACAAGTGAGTTCACAAATGAATTTAGAATTAATTCATCTTGGGTCCAGTCCAATGTATCATTCTTCCAATAAATACATCTATGTCTCTACTCGTAGAGTCAACTGCTTTGATGGCCAAGACTAGTCATCTCCCCAATTGGAATTGTAGATAACATAATAATCCTTCAAAGTATTTGAATCAAATGCCCATTTTGTGTAACATCCTGAATTTATGGGCTTGTGCATTTTGTGTAGTGTATGCTTAAAATATTAATTTAAGGGTTGGATGTGCAAATGGGGCTCAGGTTTGGGCTGAGGCTTTGATTAAATATCTTGTTTAGACACTCTAGGGGCTTGAATTAAAGTTTTAGTAGTTTAATTGACATATTGGGCTTGTGGCCCAACAGTCAGGAGCACAGTAAAGGGGAGCTATAGTTGGCGTCACTAGTACATGAGGAGGCCCCAAATTTTGGCTGCCTGGAGCCCAAGTTATAGGGCCAAATTCGGCACTCATAAGGGACTAAGGGGGGATGGCAACAAGGTAAAATTTTAGGGATTTTTATTGTGTGGATATTAAGCAGATAAAGGGAGAAGGAGTTGGTGATAATTAGGGGCTATTTTTGAGGAGATAACAGATTGAGATAAGGGAAAAGGGATAGAAGCTATCAGGTGTTGCAGTGTTGGCCGAAAATCAATCTCTGTTAAGGGTAGGAATCGGTTTTCTATATGCAGAGGGGGGGTGCCGAAATTGCTGCTAAAGCTCCCATCTTTTCTTTTTTCTCTGCCGAAATTTCTACTCTATTCTCCCTCTCTTTTCTTTTTCTTCAGTTGGCCGAATCCTCTCTTTCTCATCTCTTTGAGACACCTTAGCCGAATCATCAAGCCTATCTTTACTCTCTTCTCACTTTCCCTTGTTAGCCAAAACATACCACCTGGATCTTCTAAAAGAAAAAAAGCCGAAAACGCAATAGGTTATCTTTTTCGAGATTTTTCATAAAAGCCGAAATCGTGAGATCTAGTCTTCTGTGTGTGTCGAAATCAGTCTGGGGTGCCTACTTGTGTCGAAATCTGAAGGAAACTTTAGGTAAGTGTTGATTTGAGAAAACCAAATCTTTCTCGGTTTTTCAAAGTCCCTAGCCGAATGGCTATTTAGGAACTAATCTCTTATTTTTCTCTTATTTTTAGCATTCCGAGATCTGAAGAGGAGTCAATCGTGTAGATCACTAAGTCATAAGTTCAGTAATACCCGAATCGTGTCACTTTCGGGATTTCAAGGTAAGGAGATCTATTGATTTTAGTGTGTAAATTCGGGATTTACTAACCTTTGGCCGATTATAGGGGAGGTCAATTTTTGTGATTTTTCGGCTTTTAGTTGAACCAAGTTATAAATCCGGATAGCAAGGATACCGACTAAGAGTTTAGTACTTCACGATAACAGGTGTGTAACTTTTCACACCATTAGATTGATTGTATATATATATATGTATATGTGTAATAAATCTGCTATACTCTGTTAAATGCCGAAATCCCGGCATAACGTTTAGAAACCCGAGAAGGGTAAAAGCTAAATATCAGGTTAGTGATTTCTTCCATTCATCAGTGAATGTTTCTGTTAAAAACGATATGTTTTATATGTCTATTTTTATATATGCTTGGGGTTGGGTGATTGATGAAAGGGGAAGTGATCTGTTCTGGTGGCTTATGCCATTTCAGCCTGGTGACTCTGTCACAACTCTATTTTCTGGTGGCTTATGCCATTTCAGCCTGGTGACTATATCACGATTTGACGATGAGCAGCTAACTGCAGCATGACTGCCATCGATGGTGTGTAGCGGTGTGGGTTGATTGTAGAAATCCCCAATGGTGTGATTGACAGGTAAGGGTGGTGTGTAGCGGTTGGAAACCTAGGAGTTGGGTTGGGCTTTGCATAATTTCTGTTATAATATATTCTGATATATGTTCTATGGGGCTAAGGCCCAAATCTAATGGTGCATGTGGGTTGCACACTGAGTCTCGCGACTCACCCTATTATTTTAACAATTTCAGGTAGCACTTAGTGCATCGGACCGGGCTAGAGAGGAGAGCAAGGTGGCCATACGATAGAGTACTGAGGATTCCACAAAAAGACTTTATTTTATTTATTTTTAAGAAATTTGTCTTAAGTGGGTTTTATATTTCGTTGTAATAAGGCCATGGGCCACTAGAATATTATTTATGTTTTGGGTTTAAGTTGGGTTTAATTATTAGACATTTTAATTTTTATGATTAAAATTAAACTAAGACATGTAAAAGGTTTTTTTTTTTGGATTTTAATTAAAATTCACCAAGGCAATTTATAACTTTATATCTTATATGACTTAATAAATTACTAAGTTTCCGATATTAATGATTAAACCTACAAATCGTTTTCCAAAATGCGACATGTTTTACAAAATCACTCAAGTGACATACCAGATCCGATTGTAGTGTGTGGGCCGGGTTTGGGGTCTTACAAGTTGGTATCAGAGCCCGATTCAAAACTCGGCTTTAGGGTTTTTGGGTTCAAAATGTTTTCTAAAGATGGGTTTTTTGAAACATGCATAACAGGTTTGTTAGCTCGGCATGGCACCTGCGTCTCCGGCCCAAGTCCGCCAGGTAAGTATTCTGAACTCATTGAGTGTTATATGTATGTGGGCTTGATGGGCTCTATGGGACGTAGATTAGTTAGATTAGAACTTGGTGGACTCTAGGCCTAGCTGAAACAACTCCTAAAATCTCATAAGACTTAATTTCACTAAACAAACCCGTGAACGAGTCGCAAGACTAGGGTGTGGCAACAGGTATGCGCATGTCTAGGATTGGATCCGGAAGAGCCTGGTACTTAAGCAGTCCTAGTGCTCACCTCCTCTTCACTGGAATCCTACCTGGTGCGTAGTGACTGTTCACCCTAGCCGCGAGGATTTGTTGACGGGCCAAAATCCATAACTAAAACCCGAAAGGGACCAGCCACCCTATTTTCACAAAGTTGCTAAACTACCCTTATTTTGAAAACTACCAAGATATCCATGATTTGCAAATATACCCCCAGATTTACGGAATTACCCCGATTTACAAAGTCAACGATTTTTGAAAAAAAAACATACAACACACCACATCAATCAAAAACCACAAACACCTGAACGCCACTATTATTCTTTTGAAATCAAATTCTCTAAGATACCCCTGTTTAAAAAAAAAAAGAGAACTTCTTAGTTTTGTAAAATTTTCCTTTGAAAATACCTTTGATTTGTAAAATTACCAAACCACCCCTGATGTGCGAAATGACCAAAATACCCCCGGATTTCAAAATGACCGAAAAACCCCTGGATGTCAGAATTACCGAAATACCCCCGTATGTCAAAATTACCGAAATACCCCCGGGTTGCAAAATTACCAAAATACCCTTATTTCACAAAATCACCAAGGAACCCTATTTTGGAAAATTACGAAAATACCCCTGTAAGATAAAATGACAAAAATACCCCTGGGTAGTGAAACAATGAAAACACCTTTATTTGATGAATGTAAGTTCATGGATGATTCTTTGTATGTTAATTGAGTGTATGTGTTTCCTAGAACTAGAGGGTACGAACGTGAGACTAAATTATGAATGCGAATTCGAAAGAACTACCCTTAAAACTGCTATTCATAAGATTGTTCGTGGTTAACCAGTGGAAAGAATTAATGATTCATAAAATTTTTAATCAGATAAACATCGATCGAAGGAATGAGTACAAGGGGTAGAGGACGTCCACTGCGTGGATGCGGTAGGGGTAGGAGGACCGTGTCAGAGCTAGTAGGGTCTGGCCATGGGTCAGGAAACGAGATGCCGGATCTGCCGGCTATAAAAGAAGAATTTCGGGATGAGGCGCCCGGAGATGATGCTGTATCTCAGGTGATGTTGAGGGTTTTAGAGGGGGTTGCTGGAGTAGGCATGGGCACAGGAGCCCGAAAATCTGTGCTGGAGCGGCTTAGGGCTAATGGGGCAGAAGTGTTTAGGGGAGTTTCTGGCGTAGCCCCTAACACAGCTGAGTATTGGATGGAAGCAACTGAGTGCATAATGGACGATTTAGACTTCACGGGGGAGGAGAAGTTGAAAGGGGTCGTGTCTCTTCTTCGAGACGAGGCCTATCAGTGGTGGCTCACGGTGAAGGAGGGAACTGCCGCAGATCGAATTGACTGGGACTTCTTTAAGGAGTCGTTCCAGGGAAAGTATGTTGGGGCCAGCTATGTGGATGCACAAAGGAAGGCATTCCTGAATTTGGTGCAGAGAAGTAAATCTGTGGCTGAATATGAGGCAGAGTTTCTGCGTCTGAGTCACTACGCTCGAGGAATGGTAGCAACCGAGTATGAACATTGTGTGCGGTTCGAGGATGGGCTACGGAATGAGTTAAGGGTGTTGATAGCTCACGCAAATGAGAGAGGACTTTGGCTTTGCTCGGTTGAGAAAGTTAAGATAGCCGAGGAGGTAAAAGGGACCAAAGACAAGAAAGAGATAAGGAGCGGGAAGGAATAAGAGAAATTTTTGGGCGGCAGGAGCATCCGGGAATTTGCGAGAAAAGGCCTAGGTTCGATGGGCGGCTCGTGCTCCGACACTGGCTTGGGGAAACCAGAATCGATTATGTAATTGGTGTGGGAAAGCACATTCTGGAGAGTGTAGAAGAAGAACGGGTAGATGTTTGGTGTGGATCCACGGAGCATATGATTAAGGATCATCCCACGTAAGGATCAAAAACAACCACGGACGAGGTTCCGATCGGGATGGGAGAGGTGGTCGCCTAGTGCAGAGGGTCGTGGCCTGCAGAGGAGGAAATGGGGCCGGTCGAGGTCGTGGAGCATCCGGTAGAGAGGTACAGTAACGTGAGACGCGAGGCGATGTCGGTTTAGTTTATATAGTTCGTCGACAGAGGATGGTGACGCACCGACGCCATAACATAACCGTGACGCTTTTATTGTGCGATAGCCCTTTTCTTGCCTTGATTGATATTGGGTCAACCCACTCCTATGTTGCATGTTCAGTATCTGAGACCCTAAGTATAGACTCTGAAACAACCACTAGGAAGATGACTGTGGTTAGTCCCCTAGGACAATCTAGGGTAGTGGATAAGCTATTTAAGGATGTTCCGTTAGAAACTCAAGGGGTAGTGTTTCCGGCAGATTTAATGGAATTGCCATTTGGAGAGTTTGATCTTATTTTAGGAATGGATTGGGTGATTAAGCATCGTGCCAAGTTGGATTGTGAGACCAAGCGTGTGGTGTTGAGTACCCCGGAAGGCGGGGAGGTGGTGGTGTTAGGAGAAAGAAGGAACTATTTGTCCAATGTAGTATCGGCATTGAAGGCTGTTAAGATGATTCGGAAAGGATGCAACGCATTCTTAGCTTTTATTAGTGCATTGGATGCTAAGGAGGTGACTGTCGATGAGGTTCGAATAGTCAAGGATTTCGCGGATGTCTTTCCGGAGGAGTTGCCAGGATTACCCCCGGATCGCGAAGTGGAGTTTGGAATAAAGCTACTTAGATGCGGCTCCCAGTATCCATTGCTCCTTATCGAATGGCACCGAAGGAGTTGGTGGAACTCAAAGCTCAGGTCAGGAGCTTTTGGATCGAGGATTTATTCGACCGAGTGTGTCTCCATGGGGAGCGCCGGTCCTATTTGTAAAAAAGAAGGATGGATCCATGCGTATGTGCGTGGACTATCGTCAACTGAATAAGTTGACGATTAAGAACAAGTACCCACTACCGAGAATCGATGATCTGTTCGATCAGCTCAAAGGAGCTTCGGTCTTTTCTAAGATTAACTTGAGGTCAGGGTATCATAAGTTAAAGGTGAAGGAAAGGGACATTCATTAGACGGTGTTTCGAATACGTTACGGTCATTATGAATTCTTGGTAATGCCATTCGGTTTGAAGAACGCGCCAGCAGCATTTATGGATATGATGAACCGGGAGTTCCAACCATATCTTGATCGGTTCGTCGTGGTGTTCATTGACGACATCTTGGTTTATTCTAAGTCGGAGGAGGAACATGATGAACATCTTCGTGTGGTGTTGCGAACTTTGAGGGAGAAGCAGTTGTTCGCAAAGTTTAGTAAGTGTGAGTTTTGGCTAAGGGAAGTGACTTTCTTAGGGCATGTAGTTTCTGCAGAGGGAATCAGGGCGGACCCTCGGAAGATAGAAGGCCGTATTAGATTGGAAGTCTTTGAAGTCCGTGGCGAAATCAAGTTTCTTGGGATTGGCGGGTATTATAGGAGGTTTGTTGAGGGTTCTCTTAAATTGCAAAGCACCTCTAACTAAGTTGTTGAGGAAGGAGCATCGTTTGTTTGACCGACAAACAATAGGAGAGCTTTGAGAAGTCAAGAAGATTTTGACTAAGCACCAATTTGTTAATTCAACGGAGGCGGAAAAGAATTTACTGTCTCATCAGATGCGTCACACACATGTTTAGGTTGTGTGTTGATGCAAGATGGAAGAGTTGTTGCATATGCGTCTCGGCGATTGAGACCGCATGAATTGAACTACCCTACGCACGATTTAGAATTGGCGGCGTAGTGTTTGCTCAAGATTTGGAGGCACTACCTGTATGGGGAAAAGTCGGTTATTTATACGGACCATAAGAGCACAAGTATATCCTTACCTGAAGGAGTTGAACCTAAGACAAAGAAGGTGGGTCGAGCCATTAAAGGACTATGATCGCTCGATTGAGTACCACCCGGTAAGGCTAACGTTGTGGCGTATGCGCTGAGTAGGAAGGCGATAAGCGGATTTGAGGGCGATGTTCGCTCATCTCACCAGTACAAAGATGGCGGTTTGGTAGTCGAACTTCAAGTAAGACCTACGTGGACAAGACGGATCGAGAGAAGCAACTTTTGGATGATGTTTTGGGTGCTCGAATCGACAAGTGCGTAATGGTGAAGGAGAGGACTATAGTTTGAATGGTGATGGAATTACGTGTTTTCGTAAGAAAGTTTGTATGCCAAAGGATGTGGAGTTAAGGCAGATGATTCTTCAGGAGGCACATAGTAGTCCTTACGCTATGCATCCTGGAGGGGTTAAGATGTACCGTGATTTGCGGGAACAATTCTGGTGGCCGTGTTTGAAGCGAGAGGTAACGAATTTGTAGGAAAGTGTTTGACATGTCAAGAAATCGAAGGCGGAACACCGCTTGCCTTCGGGGTTGTTGCAACCGGTGAAGGTTCCGCAGTGGAAATGGGAGAGAATCACGATGGATTTTGTTAGTGGGCTACCCCTTACGCCCACTAAGAAGGATTCAATTTGGGTAGTTGTGGATCGGCTGACAAAGTCCACTCACTTTATACCGGTTCGGCCGACTATTCTCTCGAGAGGTTGGCTAAGTTGTACGTAGCCGAGGTTGTGAGACTACATGATGTACCCCAGTATCGATCATATCAGATAGGGACCCTAGGTTCACGTCACGATTTTGGAAGGCTCTTCATCAGGCAATGGGAACAAGGTTAGACTTTAGTACCGCTTTTCACCCACAGACTGATGGTCAGTCTGAGAGGGTAATTCAGATCTTGGAGGATATGCTAAGGGGTTGCATAATCGATTTTAGGGGTAGTTGGGAGGAGTATTTACCCTTGGCTGAATTCCCATACAATAATAGTTATCAAGCTAGTATTCAGAAGGCGCCGTGTCTGGCGTTATATGGAAGGAGATGTCGTACTTCTACTTGTTGGACTGGAGTTGGGTAAACGCCAGTCTTTGGGTCCAGAGTTAGTTTCGGAAATGGAGGAGAAGGTTAAGTTAATACGGGCTCGGTTGAAGGAAGCGTCTGATCGGCAGAAGTCTTATGCGGATCTAAAGCGGAAGGAGGTGGAATTTGCAGTAGGAGACCAAGTCTTTTTGAAAGTATCTCCATGGAAGAAGGTAATGAGGTTTAGACGGAAGGGCAAGCTAAGTCCCCGGTTTATTGGCCCTTATCGGGTATTGGAACGTGTGGGGCCAGTGGCTTATCGTTTGGAGTTGCCTTCAGAGTTAGAACAGATACATGACGTATTTCATGTCTCGATTCTAAGACGTTACCGTTCTGATCCATCGCATGTGGTGCCGGTGGAAGAGATTGAAGTAAGGCCAGATTTATCCTTTGAGGAGGAACCAGTGCAAATCTTAGATCGAGACGTAAAAGTGTTGAGAAGGAAGTCCGTCCCTTTAGTCAAAGTTTTGTGGCAAAATCACGGTGCAGAAGAGGCGACGTGGGAGCCAGAGGATGTTATACGGCAGTAGTATCCCCATCTCTTTTGATCAGGTAAATTTCGAGGCCGAAATTTATTTTAAGGGGGGTAGAACTGCAACATCCTGAATTTATGGGCTTGTGCATTTTGTGTAGTGTATACTTAAAATATTAATTTAAGGGTTGGATGTGCAAATGGGGCTCAGGTTTGGGCTGAGGCTTTGATTAAATATCCTGTTTAGACACTCTAGGGGCTTGAATTAAAGTTTTAGTAGTTTAATTGACATATTGGGCTTGTGGCCCAAACAAATGAGACACAGAAAGGGAGTATAGTTGGCGTCACTAGTACATGAGGAGGGCCCAAATTTTGGTTTGCCTGAGCCCAAGTTATAGGGCCAAATTCGGCACTCATAAGGGGGACTAAGGGGGACGGCAACAAGGCAAAATTTTAGGGATTTTTATTGTGTGGATATTAAGCAAATAAAGGAGAAGGAGTTGGTGATAATTAGGGGCTATTTTTGAGAGAGATATGATTGAGATAAGGGAAAAGGGATAGGAGCTATCGGTGTTGCAGTGTTGGCCGAAAATCAATCTCTTAAGGGGAGGAATCGGTTTTCTATATGCAGAGGGGGTGCCAAAATTGCGCTAAAGCTCCCATCTTTTCTTTTTCTCTGCCAAAATTTCTACTCTATTCTCCCTCTCTTTTCTTTTTCTTCAGCTTGGCCAGAATCCTCTCTTTCTCATCTCTTTGAGACACCTTAGCCGAATCATCAAGCCTCTCTTTACTCTCTTCTCACTTTCCCTTGTTAATGAAACATACCACTGGATCTTCTAAAAGAAAAAAAAGCCGAAAACGCAATAGGTTATCTTTTTCGGATTTTTCATAAAAGCGAAATCGTGAGATCTAGTCTTACGTGTGTGCCAAATCACCAGGGTGCCTACTTGTGCCGAAATCTGAAGGAAACTTTAGGTAAGTGTTGATTTGAGAAAACCAAATCTTTCTCGGCTTTTCAAAGTCCCTAGCCGAATCGCTATTCAGGAACTAATTCTTATTTTTCTCTTATTTTCGGCATTTCGGGATCTGAAGAGGAGTCAATCGTGTAGATCTCTAAGTCATAAGTTCAGTAATACCCGAATCGTGTCACTTTCGGGATTTCAAGGTAAGGAGATCTATTGATTTTAGTGTGTAAATTCGGGATTTACTAACCTTTGGCCGATTATAGGGGAGGTCAATTTTTGTGATTTTTCGGCTTTTAGTTGAACCAAGTTATAAATCCGGATAGCAAGGATACCGACTAAGAGTTTAGTACTTCACGATAACAGGTGTGTAACTTTTCACACCATTAGATTGATTGTATATATATATATGTATATGTGTAATAAATCGCTATACTCGTTAAATGCCAAATCCCTGCATAACGCTTGGAAACCCGAGAAGGGTAAAAGCTAAATATTAGGTTAGTGATTTCGCCATTCATCGGTGAATGTTTCGTTAAAAACGATATGTTTTATATGTCTATTTTTATATATGCTTGGGGTTGGGTGATTGATGAAAGGGAAGTGATGCATCTGCTCGTGGCTTATGCCATTTCACCGGTGACTCACACACAACTCGCTTTTCGTGGCTTATGCCATTTCGGCCGGTGACTCATCACGATTTGACGATGAGCAACTAATCGCAGCATGACCGCCATCGATGGTGTGTAGCGGTGTGGGTTGATTGTAGAAATCCCCAATGGTGTGATTGGCGGTAAGGGTGGTGCGTGGCGGTTGGAAACCTAGGAGTTGGGTTGGGCTTTGCATAATTTCTCGTTATAATATATTCTGATATATGTTCTGTGGGGCTAAGGCCCAAATCTAATGGTGCATATGGGTTGCACACTGAGTCTCGCGACTCACCCTATTATTTTAATAATTTCAGGTAGCACTTAGTGCATCGGACCGGGCTGGAGAGGAGAGCAAGGTGGCCATGCGATAGAGTACTGAGGATTCCGCAAAAAGATTTTATTTCATTTATTTTTAAGAAATTTGTCTTAAGGGAGTTTTATATTTCGTTGTAATAAGGCCATGGGCCACTAGACTATTATTTATGTTTTGGGTTTAAGTTGGGTTTAATTAATAGACATTTTAATTTTTATGATTAAAATTAAGCTAAGACATGTACAAGGTTTTTTTTTTGGATTTTAATTAAAATTCACCAAGGCAATTTATAACTTTATATCTTATATGACTTAATAAATTACTAAGTTTCCGGTATTAATGATTAAACCTAGAAATCGTTTTCCAAAATGCGACATGTTTTGCAAAATCACTCAAGTGACATACCAGATCCGGTTGTAGTGTGTGGGCTGGGTTTGGGGTGTTACATTTTGATTCTTTTACGGGATTATGGACTAGTTTAAATTATCTACTGAAGTAAGTTACTTTTCTCGCAATGTAAACATTCTTACAGTGTCACAACTTAGACAATCAATGAGCTAATATTTACTTGTCACAACTTCGCTATGCATGCAAAACATGAAAGACAGAAATAAAAAAGACATAATAGTGAAATATGAATTTAACTTTATTTATTTATTCATCGTTTAAATACATAGAAAATAATTACATGTTTATTACAATATGGGCACATTTCCCAACAAATTACACAATTAATAACATTGTTATAGTGACATGAGTAAAATTACATAACTAAAACAATTGCCTTACATGAATATAATTTTATTTTAAAAAAAATTATCTTCTCTCCGGTGTATGCCTCAATCATTTGTATGTAGACAACGAGGGTTTCAGACTTCCCAATCCTCAGACAAGTACACCATCTGAAAAGAAAGCAAACTTGCTAGATAATATTTTCATAAAAAATAATTCTTAATCGAATTTTTAAATTTTTTTTAATTATTTACAAGTGAAAAACCATATTGTTGGTGACTCAATGACGCTAGAAATAACATCTTTTACAATGCTCAGGACTACGGAAATATCAGGCACCTGCCTATATCTTATGTATCGTGCTTTGTCGCCCGACAAAGCTCAAGGTACATCGTTGCTAATACTGTTGAACCCCAACTGTACGAATGAGCAATTTGAAAATTAGCCAATAGAGGCGAGTACATTAGGTGGACTTTATTATTATTTGCGTTTGGCATTAGTGCCCCCTATCAACTCCATCATATACGCTCGAGCAACGCACATATTCTCCCACTCAAAAACACTACTCGATAAGGTTTTGATATTTTGTTTTAACCAGGAAAATCTCAAACTGATAAACTTAGCATGTAACACCCCCTAACCCTTATCCGTCACCGAAACAGGGTTACAGAGCATTACCAGTCAATATAGTTTTAATACAAATAATACTGAAATAATTAACATTCAAATCAGAAATTAATCATGTTGTCCCTTTTATAGGCCTTTGAGCCCCAAAATATACGTTAAAAATAATTCAGGACTTAATCGGAAACTCTGAGAATTTTACGAGAAATTTTAAAATTTTTACTATGTACAGGGCTCACAAGCCCGTGTGGTTTAGGGACATGCCGTTGTGACCCTAAAACATGCTTGTGTTTCAAGCCGTGTCCTAAATTGTGTGCTCACTGACTTACCTCACACGGCCAAGCCACACGCCCATGTGCTAGGCCGTGTGGTCAAATTATTTTTTTTTGAATTTTAGGTGAAGTTTTCACACGGTCGGGCACATGCCCGTCTACTGGCCCGTGTACCTCACACGGCTGAGACACACGCCCGTGTCTCTGCCCGTGTGGCAAAACCTGAGCATTCTGTTTTGAGAAATTAAAATTGCAGGGGACACACGGCCTAACCACACGCCCATGTATAAGCCGTGTGTCTCACACGGTCTGATCACACGCCCGTGTGCCAAGCCGTGTGGACTCAAAATGAGCTTTATACAACAAGTTTACCAGCCTGCAAACCTTAAACGACAAGTAACTCAAAATCCAATCTTTCTACTAGTCCAAAACATGATTATATACACCTACAATATGTCAAAACTAACAATATAAGGATCTTACACATGCATGTTTGTAAAAAAAATCTAACATAAGTTGTCTAATTGATTCATTTAAGTCTCATTCAACCAATTCAAACCATAACCATATAATTGGCTATATTATAAAACATATACTTATATATATAGATCAACCATTATCATCTTATATACCATTAATATTCACATCTCAAAATAACATCAAAATACAACCTAGGTACATGCCATTTTCAAAAGAGATAATACTTCACCACGTGCTTGAGTTTGGGATCGGCTATGGATGCTGATTCAATAGTCTAACTTTAACCTGCGCACGGAAACAAACCGTACACTTAGTATGTAACTCAGTGGTATTTCTATAATCCGAATACTTACTAAATAAAAATTTATAAAGTTCATATACATATTTACACATAACAAATCCATTCAACAATTAATAAATTTCACAATACACATCATTTATAACACTTTCAATTATCACACCTTCTGTTTCAATTTCATAGATGCTATTCAATAGCATTTCACCATACTGTATTCAATTCAATTTCAATATCATTCAGTATCAATCAATTTAACCAATTCATTTACTTATCCCTATTAATATGACTCGGACTTCGACGGATACACGGATCCAACCAACACACCAGTACGGCACTCTGTGTCTCATCGGCCAAGCCGAAGTAAAACAATAACAGTGTAACAGCCCGATTTAGGGCCCAGTCGGAATAGGGGTGCGAGACCACAAATCCGAAGTAAAAGAAATGAGATTTAAGGTTTATGGGATGTTTGCATGATAGTATGAAAGTTTCATGAAGAAATTTTATTAAATTGTGATTGAATTGTCCACTAGGACATTGCAAAAGTTGCAAAATATGAGATTCTAGAAGCTTTAAGTATGAAATAGCTTAGGATTATAAACTAGAAGTCCTTAAATAGCAATTTTCCCAATTTCTAATTTTTGGACAAAAATGGACATGATGTAGTAAATTTGGAAGGTTTAGCAAAAAGGGCAATTTGGTCAATTGTCAATTAAATGATTAAAAAGGGAAAAGAAGATAAAAATTATGTTCATCTTCTTCCCCTTAGTGCTGAAAATTTGAAGGAAGCCATAGCTAGGGTTCTTCAATTTTTCAAGCTTGCTAGTAAGTTCATTTTAGCCCCGTTTTTAATATTCTTCGTATTTTTTAAAATCCTCGTAACTTGAATTAGCTATTTTTAGCTATAAGTTGAGCTAGGGTGCATGTTCAAAAATACACCCATGTATGAAATGCATGTTTTATGAAGTTTTAAGGAAGATTATGAAAGCTTGATGTAGAATAAACATCTTTTTCCAAGTGAATTTCATGAAAATAGCTTGTAAGGACTAGTTTGTAAAAGTTATGAAATTTGTAATACACGCATGAAATAGTGAGAATTGAAGGTTGATGTAGTTGAGAGTATAATCTAGCTAATCATGAAATTTAAGAAAGTTGAATGAAAATCACTTTACGAGCCTAGGGGTAAAAGTGCAAAAATGAGAAAGTTTAGGGGCAAAATAGTAAATTTTGCCAAAGTATGATTTATGAGTCAATTCAATCAATGTGAGTATTAAATGAGTTAAATTATTATTATAGATCAAGAAAAACGAAGCCCGGACTGAAACCGAGGCAAAAACAAAGTCAATGACTAAATTGCATATCTTCGTACATTTTGTATATCGAGGTAAGTTTGTATGATTCTTAAGCTTCATGAATATTTTCATTGAATTGCTTATTATGTTGATATTGTACATTATTTCCATGAAGTTGTTTAATATGTTTAAACAAAGAAACTAATGAGATTTATTAAATGAAAGTCCCGATTGAAGTTGGATTACTGAGGATGCCTAATCTACCACATGAGACAATAAAGTCCGTGTAAGACCGTGTCAAGACATGGAATCAACAATAAAGTAAAGAGATCATGTAAGTCCAAGCCAAGGCATGGCATTGACAAGTTCTAAAGAAAAGAGATCACGTAAGTCCAAGCCAAGGCATAGCATTGATAAGTTTAAGCAAGAGATCATGTAAGTCCAAGACAAGTCTTGGCATTGAAAAGTTATTTACGAGGCAAAGACCCATATAAGTCCAAGCCGAGGCATGGCATTGGTGAGTCTCTAAAGTTAAAAGATATCATGTAAGACCATGTCAAGACATGGCATTGACAAGTTCCATGAAGTAAAGATACCACGTAAGACCATGTCAAGACATGGCAATAGTAAGTTTCCAAGGAAACACCCAAGAAAGACCTCGTGTAAGACCATGGCAAGACATGGCATCGACACTAAGTTAAGAGATTCCATGTAAGACCATATCAAGGATACGGCATTGGCATCGAGACACATGTGTGATAGATTTAGTATCCTTAGTTATTCTAGATAATTCATCGGGCAAATGAGTAAAGCTTGAATGAGATAGCAAGAAAGTAAAGTCATTAACAAGTTATGCTAGTCAAAGTCGACTAAGAATAATATCCATGTTAAGAAAAGATGAAGTTGATTTTATCCTTATAATAGCAAAGTATGCTAATTTATGTGATTAAGTGTTACAGTATCTTGTTTACCTTACCAAAGATGAGAGTAGTAAGTATCATAAGTTATGAAAGAATCAATAAGAGTAAGTAAGCTCAAGTACTTGAGATTTGTGATGCCATTATTTATGATGTATGAAATTGTTAAGCAATTATGTTGTTATATGCATTACATGCAGACTTACTAAGCTAAGTGCTTATGTCTTTAATTCTTTCTTTCTATGTAGACCCGCCAAGCTAACTCGTGGATCATTGACGTTGGAGCTCGGAGCACACTATCAATCAAAATTTTGGGTATAGCCAAGTTGTTTTTATTAAGTATGGCATGTATAGGAAATGGTTCATTTTGAATTATGTCTTAAGAGAAGCCAAAGCTTTTGGTTAGCAAGCTTATTATTCTTTTGTATATGGCTAAAGAGATTGATCAATATTCACTAAGTTTATATATATCAATGTCGATGGTTTATGCTTTATTGATTATGTTTGGATGAAGTACTCGAATTGTTGAATTGAGTATATGATTGGTCTTGATTTCAGGGTGGCAATTGGCTTGGAAAATAGCCTTTAAGTGTCCACTGGTATGGTCACACGAGCATGTGACTAGACCGTGTGTGATACACGGCCAACCCACATGGGTGTGTTAATAGACCGTGTGTCCCCTGCATGTTAGTGTTTTGAGTCAGTATAGACCATGGGCCAGCCACACGCCGTGTGGTTAAGTCAGAATACCAAGGTTTGATACACGGGTCAAGGACACGGGCATGTGCCTAAGCCGTGTGAGTTAGTCAGTGACCACCATAAGTTGAGTACACGGGCGTGTCCTAGGTCAACATGAGCGTGTGACCCCTATCTTGATAAAAAAATTTCTAAGTTCGTAGAAGTTTTCGGTTGAACTACGAAAACTCTCGGATATAAGTTTAGGGCCTCGTAGGCCCATGAAGTGAATGTTATGACTAAGGAAGGAAAGTTTTAATTTGAAACGAAATTTTATAGCTGTAAGTTCACGTTTAAGCATGTTTCAAGTATAGTAATGTCTCGTAACTACCTCGACTTGGACTCGGGTATGGGGTGTTACAAACGATGACGGTACTCGATTACCTCATTGGATTTATCTAAAGTAATAACAAAGAAAAAGCGACACTTATAGTGCCTCATCGACTCAAGTCGAAGTATCCTGAACACTTCCAATCCTATGGCATGCCAACTATATCTGACTTAGCCCGACATTATTAATAGGGTGTATCAATACATAATTCAATTTCCAATCAATATACAATTTCAATCAATTCCAATTCAATACACTTTTCAATCATACACATACTTTCACAAAATAATTCAATTCAATGTCAATATATCAAACTCACCTCAATTTTACTTACCATACATAATAATAAATACAACAAATAATTTTAGTTTTCAGATTATAGAAATACAAACCGTAATTTTCCCGAATTATTCCCTGTCAACTTTTTCCTTTCCTTTCCTAGCCGAGGTCTCCGGCTCAACGTTAGCAAATTAAGCTTGAAGCTTCAAATCCCTAATTTTCCCCTTTTCTTTTCTCCTTTTTTTTTCTCCCTATTCTTTCTCTGTTTCGTTTTCCTTTTTGTTTCTTTTTCTTTGTTTATTTCTTTTATTTTATTTATGTTTTATTAAATTATATTATTATATTATATACTTGAGTATTAAGTATAAATATATGTATATTATACATACACATGGGACAATATTTTCCATACATTTGTCACTTATTTCCCTTATGGTTTATTTGCTAATTTAGTCCTTCAATTTTTTTCTTGATTCTATTATTCAACTTTTACCCTATATTCAATCTAGTCCTTACACTAAATTAACTTTAATTCAAGCTAATTCACCTAACCAAAATCTAATTAACCACTCAACTGACTTTGTAAATATTTCTAATAAATATTTACGAATCCATTTTACGAAAACAATGACCCGAAAATACACTTTTCCAATACCCGTAAACTTCGGGTCATTACTTTTCTTCCCCGCTTAATAAATTTCGTCCTCGAAATTTACCTGAAAAGAGGTGGGGATATTGTGATCTCATAGTTTCTTCTGGTTCCCAAGTTGCTTCTTCAATATTATGACTTCGCCACAATACTTTTACTAAAGGAACTCGTTTATTACGCAATTCCTTCACCTCTCGAGCCAATATTCTAACCGGCTCTTCTTCATATAATAAATCAGGTTGGATTTCAATATCCTCTGTAGAGATAATATGAAAAGGGTCTGATCTATATCTCCATAGCATGGAAACATGAAAAACATCATGAATCTTCTGTAATTCTAGAGGCAATGCTAAACGATAAGCTACTAGTCCAACTATTTCTATAATTTCATATGGACCAAAAAAACGAGGGCTCAATTTTCCCTTTCGACTAAATCTCAAGATTTTCTTCCAATGCGATACTTTAAGAAAAACCTGTTCACCAATGGAATATTCAATGTCCCATCGTTTCAAGTCTGCATATGATTTCTGTCTGTCAAAAGCCACTTTCAGTCTATCTCAAATCTTCTTGACAATGTCCTCTATTTCCTGAATCAATTCTGGCCCAATCATTTTTCTTTTATTCAATTCTACCCAGCATACAGGTGATCTACATCTACGTCCATATAGAGCTTCATACAGAGCCATCTGAATACTTGATTGGAAACTATTATTATATACAAATTCAGCCAACGGTAGATAACGTTCCCAACCTGATTCAAAATCGATGATACAAGCTCATAGCATGTCTTCTAGAATTTGAATAACTCGTTCTGACTGTCCATCAGTCTGTGGATGGAAAGCTGTACTGAAATTAAGTCGAGTACCCAAAGGCTCATGCAGCTGTTTCCAAAACCTCGATGTGAATCGTGGATCCCGATCAGAAATTATCGATATCGGAATACCATGAAATCTTACTATCTCCCGAATGTAAACTTCAACAAGTTTCTGAAGTGACTAATCAGTTCTAACTGCAATGAAATGAGCTGACTTTGTAAGTCGATCAACAACCACCCAAATGGCATTTTTCTTACTGGCTGACAATGGTAACCCCGTTACAAAATCCATTGTAATGCAGTCCCATTTCCATTCAGGAATATTAATATGCTGAAGTAGTCCAGTAGGAACCTGATGTTCTGCTTTTATTCGCTGACATGTCAAACATTTAGCCACATATTCTACTATATCCCTCTTCATACCTGGCCACGAATATAATTCCCGTAGATCACGGTACATTTTTGTTCCTCCGGGATGTAAAGCAAAAGGACTATCATGTGCTTCTCGAAGTATCAACTCTTTCAATTCTGAAACATTTGGAACACAGATTCGATTATGAAATCTCAGACAACCATGTTCATCGATACTGAAATTCTCTGCTATGCCATTCTAAACCATTTCTTTCTTCTTCATTAATTTATAATCTTCTCACTGAGCTGACTTGATTCGTTCAAACATCACCGGTTTGATTCTTAATTCGGCCAATAAACCTCCATCATCACTAATACTGAGATGTGCAAACATTGCTCGCAATTCAATTACTGCTTTTCTGCTCAATGCATCAGCTACTACGTTAGCCTTACCCGGATGATAGTCAATGACACAATCATAATCTTTCAAAAGTTCTATCCATCGACGTTGTCTCAAATTTAATTCCTTTTGTGACAGAAGATACTTGAGACTTTTATGATCTGTATATATATAACATTTTTCACCATACAAATAATGTCTCCATATTTTCAAAGTAAAAATCAAAGCAGGAAGCTCCAGATCATGTGTCGGATAATTACGTTCATGCGGTTTCAATTGCCGAGATGCATAAGCTATTACCTTTCCATCTTGCATCGAAACACACCCAAGACCACTCAAGGAAGCATCACTATAAATAACAAAGTCTTTTCCCGACTCTGGCAAAGTTAAAACCGGTGCCTCAGTCAACATTTGCTTTAACTTTTCAAAACTTTCCTAGCATTGATCATCCCAGACAAACGGAACATTCTTTTGCAACAACTTTGTCATCGACAAAGCTATCTTTGAAAATCCATTTACAAATATTCGGTAGTAACCAGCCAATCCAAGGAAACTACGTACCTCAGACACATTTCTCGGTGCGTTCCATTGTAAAATTGCTTCAATCTTCTTTGGATCAACTCTAATCCCATCAGCTGAAACAACATGTCCCAAAAACACAACCTCTGACAACCAAAATTCACACTTGCTAAACTTCTCGTACAACTGTTTCTCCCGTAATATTTGCAACACAACTCTAAGATGCTACTCATGTTCAGATTCAGACTTTGAATAAACCAGAATGTCATCAATAAAAACCACCACAAACTGATCTAAATAAGGTTGAAAAATACAGTTCATGAGATCCATAAAAGCAGCTGGGGCATTTGTCAATCCGAATGGCATCACTAAAAATTCATAATGCCCATACCTTGTTCGGAATGTTATCTTCAGTACATCACTTTCTTTTACCTTCAACTGATAATATCCCGATCTCAAATCAATCTTTGAAAACACAGAAGCTCCTTTCAGCTGATCAAATAAATCATCTATACGAGGTAACGGATATTTATTCTTAATTGTCACCTTATTCAATTGCCGATAATCAATGCACAACCGCATCGAACCATATTTCTTTTTAGCAAACAACACTGGAGCTCCCCAAGGTAAAGTACTCAGACGTATAAATCCACGGTCCAGTAAATCTTGCAACTGCACTTTCAATTCTTTTAATTCTGTAGGAGACATACGATATGAAGGTATTGATATCGGAGCTGTACTCGGATAAACTTCAATTGCAAACTCAACTTCCCTATCAGGTGGTAATCTTGGCAACTCTTCAGGAAAAACATCAGGAAATTCACAGACTGTCTGAATTTTACTGCATTGGCTTCCAACAGTATCTAAATTAATAACATAGGCTAAGAAAGCTATACAAGCCTGATGAAGAAGTTTATTAGCTTTGATTGCTGAAATGATACAGGCTGACCCACTGTTTCGAATACCATTAACTTAAATCTTATCACCACTCTCATTCCGAACGGTGAAATTCTTTTTACAACAATCCAAAATCCCCCCGTGCTCAGATAGCCAATCCATTCCTAAGATTATATCAAAATTTCCAAATGGCATTATCAACAAATCAATAGGAAAGATTATATTTTGTATCATTAAAAGACACCTTCTACACACCTGATCGACTAGCACAATTTGTCCCGGTGGACTAGACACTGCTATTGATACTTTAGACAACTCAGATTTTAAATTTCCCAACTCAACTAGTTTTGTATTTACATAGGAATGTGAAGATCCCGGATCAATTAAAACATAAACAGGTTCTGAATGCAATAAAAATATACTTGTCACCACATCATGAGCATCACCCTCTTCACAAGTCCGCACAACATATGCTCGGGCTGGTGCTCTTGCTTCTAATTGCTGATTGGCAATATCACTTCCACTTCTAGCTCCTCCTCTGATAACCGAACCACCTCGGACTGATCCACAACCTCTGAAAGCAGATTCAGATCTTTGTGATGTAACTGGTGCAACACTTTTATTCTTCGGACAATCTTTAACAAAGTGATCAGTGGATCCACAACGAAAACAACCTCCTGTCAGTTTCCAACACTCACCTCGATGCCTATTTCCACAATGTTCACATTCCGGAGTTTCAGTATTCTGAGATGGACCTCTAATGCTACCAGTAGAAACTGTTGTCTGTCTACCACGATTTCTATCACCTCTATCTGATCTAGAACCAAATCTCCAACTATCCCGAGATTCTTTTGATCTTTTAGGTTGCGAATTTGAACTAACGGCTCTAGGGCGTTTCCCAGGTAGACGAGTAATTTCAGGCTTTTTATCTAGACCCAATACCTGCTCAGCCATTTTCGCTCTTTCAACCAAATCTGCAAATTCAATGATTCTGAAAGATACCAGTTGCACTTTTAGCTCATCTCATAAACCCCGTAAAAATCGTTTGCAACTATCAGCTTCGGTGGGTACATATTCAACTGTATATCGACTAAGTCGTGAAAATTCTCTTTCATAATCAACTACAGACATATCACCTTGTTTTAACATTAAAAATTCCTGCTTTCGATCTTCAATGTACAGTTCACCCACATATTTCTTTTGAAATTCCATCTGAAAGAAATCCCAATTGACCTGTTCTTCGAGCACATGTCGAGATGCCGATTCCCACCATACATATGCTTCTCCTTGTAACAAAGAAACAACACACAATAAACTTTCTCGAGGAGTGCATTCAAGTTGTTTCAGAATCCTTTTTGTAGACTCCATCCAATTTTCAGCAATAGATGGATCAACGCCCTTTAAACCCAAAAATTCAGTAGCACCATACTTAGGCAATTCTTTTATTGGGGCTCGGCGGGGAGTAGGAGCAGAGGTAGTCGCAGTTGTAGTTGCTACTACTCGTTGAAGAGCATCAGCTATAACTCTAAGTATTTCAGAATTATCAGTTTCTCTAGTATTACCTCTTTCGACATTAGGGGGTTGATGTCTTACTGGATTTACACTCGGTGTTACCGACTCAGTCTCATCTCTTTCAAAAGATTCCTCATCTTCGGTATACATTTCTTGATCAGTATCATCTATGTATTCATCTGACATCTTTTAACTATAAAACAAAAACAAATAGATATATCAATATCCAATCTCGACTCAAATCGACTCAATTATGGCATGTACCTCTAGACTCAATTTTGAGCTCGATTTAGCCCGAGAATCGGCTAAACCTGAATAGCTCTGATACCACTAAATGTAACATCCCTTAACCTGTAACACCCCTTACTCGTATTCAACTCCGAAACCGGGTACGAGGCATTACCGGGCTTAACTTGCTTGAACATACCACTTTGGGCTATAAAATTTCATTTCAACTTAAAACTTCTTATTCACATTCATAACATCCTTATTATGGGCCTATGAGGCCCTAAACATACATACAGAGGGTTTCAAAATTTAACCGTAAACTTTTGTGCACTTAGAAAATTTTTACTTAAATAGGGACACACGCTCGTGTGAAATGGGACACGCCCGTGTGGGCAGGCCGTGTGGTCACACACGCCCATGTCCCTAGCCCATGTGGAATTTATTTTTCATTTCGAACCTACAGAGGTTTTCACACGGCCGGGTACACGCCCGTGTCTTTGGCCCGTGTCCTACACACGGCCTAGACACGCCCGTGTCCTCACCCGTGTGTGAAAACCTGGGTATTCTATTTATGACATCAGCAACCTCATAAGAGGTACACGGCCTAGGCACACGTCCGTGTGTCTGGCCCGTGGCCAACACTGACTTGCATCTCTAATATGCAGGGGACACACGGCCCAGCCACACACCCATGGGATTGACCGTGTGTCACACACGGCCTAGACACACGCCCGTGTGTCTACCCGTGTAGACCAATTCAAGGCTATTTTCCAAGCCATTTAGCCACCCTCACTTGTACACATTCACACAACATCACATATCATTCTCAAACCAAACTATCTTCCCATATACGAGAGAGTACTATCACTAGTACAAATACAATCGACATAAGCCATCATCCATGGCTATACACAATCGAACCATAAACTATTTTAGGCCAACACATTTGACTACATTAACTATGACTTAATTAAACAAAAGATAAGATCCCTATACATGCCATATCTCAAGAAGACTTGAAAACTTATACCCAAGTGACTGCTCGATAGTGTGAAAGCATCTCCGACGGTCTCCAACCCGATCTAGTTAAGTTAACCTATAAGAGATAGGAAAGGAAGAGGAGTAAGCAATAACGCTTAGTAAATTCATATGCAAATAATAATCAACTATTGACATTCATTTATTTTACTCAACCACAAAGGTATTATAATGAGATTTACATTTAAGCTCATGGTTACCCATTCAATCATTCATAATGCTTACTCATTCCAAACCTTCACATATCACAAACACATATCATGAAACATTGTTCACCTTTACTTGCATTTATACCCTGCATTTATCACCACCAAGCCACATGCAATTTCACTTAGTCAAGTTTCTCGATAACACCTCGGAATAATAATAAATACTCGGTGGTTTCGCACACAGCCCACCATTAATACTAAACACGATGGTATCGCACACAGCCCATCGATAACAAATAATAAGGTGGTATCGCACACAGCCCACCATTGTTTCACATTCACGGGTATTTATTTTCACCCATTTTCCTAATTCGAATATTCATCCGAGGATTTCCTCACTCTCTATCATTTTTAATAGATTTCTACAATAATTATACACCTTCACGCAATGCATTAATGAATAAAACATATGCAATAATGAATGCATCCTTTACACATAAATTTACTATGGATTCATCATACACCGAAATCACTTCATATGAGCTCTGGGCACATACCTGTACCTCTCATGACATAACCACATACTTTTTTCATTTTCAACATACCTGTTGAATCACTCAAAAGGCTAAAGGATACTCTTGAGTCTCATACATATAGTATCGTATCAACGACATATCCCCGATATGGTCTTACCTGTAATATCATATCGACGCCATATCCCTGACATGGTCTTATACGAAATCTCATACCGAGGCCATATTCCAAATATGGACTTACACGGAACCTTAATAACCTTAGTATCATGGTATTTGCATACTATCCATTTTTAAAGTTCAATTGAAGATTTTCATTCATTGACATCTCGTCAAAAATCGTAAATAATATATTTCATAGAGACAATATACAATTCATACAATGTCGAAATATCAAATACCTCACATAAGGTTACCTTATTTGCACACGAACTTACCTCGATACCAAAAAGGTAAAAATTGACCTATTTGTCCATATCTCTCTTTTCTCCCGTTCTAGGTCCGAATCTCGTTTGCTTTGATCTATAACAATAAAATTTACTCATTTAATCACCACACTAATCAATACATTTTAAAATTTATACTTTGGAAAAATTACTATTTTATCCTTGAACTTTAGCAAAATTATGATTTTGCCCCTAGGCTCGTATATCGATTTTCATCCAATTTCTTTGTTAATCAAGTCTAGCCGATTCATATTCCCTCCTATAGCAACTCAAGATTTCAACTGTTACACATATTTACCACCTATTTCACAACTTTTACAAAAAGGTCCTTTTAGGTGTTTTCGTGGAAACACCTTTCACAAAAGTTGTATATTTAACAACTAAGACTTATTTTCTTCCATAAAATTTCAGCAAAAAACATAAATTCTCTCATGGAAAAACCCTAGACTCTTTACCATTTGCAAAATAGTCCCCTTATTAGCTAGCTCAAGCTTCAAGGGTCTCAAAAGTACAAAAATAATAAAAAATAATCATCAAGATGACTTACTTGTAGAGGTGAGGAGTTGCTGAAAATTTTCAAGCTTCCATGGCTGTTTTTCTTGAGAAAATTCAGTGGAGAGAAGGGAAAGAAAAGATGATATCTTTTCTTCTCTTTATTTTATTATAAAAATCAATTTTTATCACCAAATTTTACCTAACCAAATGACAAAGTCTATTCTTTGTCCCCTATGGCCGGCCATCACTTCCCCCATGGCCAATTTGCACTTTAAGAACCTCCAATTTAATATTATATGGCTATTTGGCACCTCTAGCAAATAAAATAGAACTTTTGCACTTTATGCAATTTAGTCCTTTTTCGCGATTAAGCATGAAATCGCTAAAATTAAAGCACCAAAATTTTCATGCACCTTTATAATCATGCCATAACTCATAAAATAATATAAAAATAATTTCCTCCAACCTCGGATTAGTGGTTTCGAGACCACTGTCCGACTAGCCTCTAAATCAGGCTGTTACATAACCCTTATCCGTCACCGAAACATGGTTACAGAGCATTACCAGTCAATACAGTTTTAATACAAATAATACTGAAATAATTAACATTCAAATTAGAAATTAATCATGTTGTCTCTTTTATAGGCCTTCGAGCCCCAAAATATACATTAAAAACAATTCGTGACTTAATCGGAAACTCTGAGAATTTTACGAGAAATTTTAAAATTTTTACTATGCACAGGGCTCACACGCCCGTGTGGTTTAGGGACACGCCCGTGTAACCCTAAAACATGCCCGTGTTTTAGGCCGTGCCTTAAATTGTGTGCTCACTGACTTACCTCACACGGCCAAGGCACACGCCCGTGTGCTAGGCTGTGTGGTCAATTTATTTTTTTTGAATTTTAGGTGCAGTTTTCACACGGCCGGGCACATGCCCGTGTGCTGGGCCATGTACCTCACACGATTGAGACACACGCCCATGTGGCAAAACCTGAGCATTATGTTTTGAGAAATTAAAATTGCAGGGGACACATGGCCTAACCACACGCCCATGTATAAGCCGTATGTCTCACACGGTCTGGTCACACTCCTGTGTGCCAAGCCGTGTGGACTCAAAATGAGCATTATACAACAAGTTTACCAACCCTGCAAACCTTAAACGACAAATAACTCAAAATCCAATCTTTCTACCAGTCCAAAACATGATTATATACACCTAAAATATGTCAAAACTAACAATATAAGGATCTTACACATGCATGTTTATAAAAAAAAAAATCTAACATAAGTTGTCTAATTGATTCATTTAAGTCTTATTCAACCAATTCAAACCATAACCATATAATTGGCTATATTATAAAACATATACTTATATATATATATATATAGATCAACCATTATCATCTTATATACCATTAATATTCACATCTCAAAATAACATCAAAAGACAACCTAGGTACATGCCATTTTCAAAAGAGGAAATACTTCACCACGTGCTTGAGTTCGGGATCGGCTATGGATGATGATTCAACAGTCTAACTTTGATCTAACCTGCGCATGGAAACAAACCGTACGCTGAGTATGTAACTCAGTGGTATTTCTATAATCCGAATACTTACTAAATAAAAATTTATAAAGTTTAAATACATATTTACACATAACAAATCCATTCAACAATTAATCAATTTCACAATACACATCATTTATAACACTTTCAATTATCACACCTTCTGTTTCAATTTCATAGATGCTATTCAATAGCATTTCACCATATTGTATTCAATTCAATTTCAATATCATTCAGTATCAATCAATTTAACCAATTCATTTACTTATCCCTATTAATATGATTCGGACTTCGACGGATACACGGATCCAACCAACACACCAGTACGACACTCTATGCCTCATCGGCCAAGTCGGAGTAAAACAGTAACAGTACGGTACTCAGTACCTCATCGGATTTATCCGAAGTAATAATAGTAAAACGACACTTATAGTGCCTCATCGACTCGAAGTCGAAGTATCCCTGAACACTTCCAATCCTATGGCATGCCAACTATATCCGACTTAGCCCGACATTGTTAATAGGGTGTATCAATACATAATTCAATTTCCAATCAATATACAATTTCAATCAATTCCAATTCAATACACTTTTCAATCATACACATACTTTCACAAAATAATTCAATTCAATATCAATATATCAAACTCACCTCAATTTTACTTACCATACATAATAATAAATACAACAAATAATTTTAGTTTTCGGATTATAGAAATACAAACCGTAATTTTCTCGAATTATTCCCTGACAACTTTTTCCTTTCCTTTCCTAGCCGAGGTCTCCGGCTCAACATTAGCAAATTAAGCTTGGAGCTTCAAATCTCTAATTTTCCCCTTTTCTTTTCTCCTTTCTTTTTCTCCTTATTCTTTCTCTGTTTCGTTTGCCTTTTTGTTTCTTTTTCTTTGTTTCTTTCTTTTATTTAATTTATGTTTTATTAAATTATATTATTATATTAATATATTATTATATTATATACTTAAGTATTAAGTATAAATATATGTATATTATACATACACATTGGACAATATTTTCCATACATTTGTCACTTATTTCCCTTATGGTTTATTTGCTAATTTAGTCCTTCAATTTTTTCTTGATTCTATTATTCAACTTTTACCTTATATTCAATCTAGTCCTTACACTAAATTAACCTTAATTCAAGCTAATTCACCTAACCAAAATCTAATTAACCACTCAACTGACTTCATAAATATTTCTAATAAATATTTACGAATCCGTTTTACGAAAACAATGACCCGAAAATACACTTTTCTGATACCTGTAAACTTCGGGTCGTTACATATCACCACCATCACCCGTCGATCGTCCAAGTAATTGGTAGCAAAGCGACACAAGTTTGATCACTTTACTTGAACCCGTGACTGCAACCACCGTCTAATGGGAGCTCGAGTTGCAATGCAACATCTTCTAAGGTAATGGTGCACTCCCCACATGGCAAATGAAAATGTGTGGGTCTTCGGGCGTCATCACTCAACCAAGGCGGATATTAAGTCAACCTTCAACTCAAACATTCTAATCAATGTCGTTGTTCCAAATCCTGATGCACATTTTTCTTTTTTTATCAACTTTTCTTCACAGACCTTTTTTAATAAAAAATTCAAAACAGTGTCGTCAGTGTGTCAGATAAAATCAATAATTTTTTTTTCATATTATTTATCCACTATAATACCTATGAAAATACAATATTTTAAAAAATACATACTAATCCCGCCACTATGTCAGGCGACAAAAATATTATTTTTTTAAAAACGATATGATTACAACATGATTGACCAAAAAGTAAGGGTAGTGTTCTTGTGCGTCAAGGGCACCAAAAAATAAGATAACAAACACTCTATTTTTATAATTAATTTGTTTCCCACTAGAGGTGTTCATGGGCCGGGCTGGGTCGGGCTCAACTAAAAATTTAGGCCCATTCATCGGGCTCGGGTCGGGCCGGGCCCAAAAAATGGGCCTAAATTTTTTCTCAAGCCCGGCCCATATAAAAATACTAAAACCCGAGCCCGACCCGGCCCGACCATATTAAATTTTTATATTATTTTATATAATTTTTAAATATATATAATACATCAAAAATACTAAAAAATCAAAATAAATATTTCCCAACAAATTGAAAATAAATTTTAAAAAAATATGTAGACTTAAATAACACTAAGATAGATGTAACTTAACAAGCAAATACCTCTAAAATAATAATAAAATTAACAAATGCCTTTAAAATAATAACAAAACTAACAATAAAATAAGTTTTATACAATATTCAATCAATAACAATAAAATAGTAGTAACATAATAGTAATATGGTAGCAAAATAGGGAGAAAACAACAAAAAAATAACATTCAAAAATAAAAAAAAATAGCAGTTTTTTTTGTCATTTTGTGAATTCGGGCCGGGCCCAAGCCAAAAATACCTTACCCGATGCCCGACCCATTTTTTAAACGGGCCTTATTTTTGTCCAAGCCCATTTTTGGGCTTATATTTTCTTTCAAAACCTCCCAAATTTCGGTTGGGCCTTGTAGGTAGAGGCGTCACTTGACCCTGAACACCTCTATTTCCCACTATATTTTTGTATTTAATTAAATTTTTAGTATTATTTAAAAGAAAAAACCCAGCAAACCAAATATGGAATTTCCCACCAACCACGACAGACACAACCGCAAAAACCAAACTCAGATCATACACACAAACCCTTCCTTTTATTCCAACTTAAAAAGCTTACCACGTGGGGTCCACAATTTATTAGGTTCATTCCACCTGTGGGGGAAGATGATGGTGGTACTTTCGTAATAAATGGGCAAAATGAGTTACCCACATGTCATTTGCTGCAGACTAACGGAGGTAGAGAGGGAAAAACAAAAGTGGACACGTTTTCCAGGCTTTTCTTCCTTTTCTCTGCTGTTCCCTTCCTCCTCACTTTATCTCTCCCTTTTCACATATTAATATATAAACAATACAACAAAAGCTATTATTTATATTATTATATATTATATATACACACATATCTCAGCAAGGTCTCCTTTCTTTCTTTGCTCATTCAAAGACCGAGAGAGAGAGAGAGAGAGAGAGATCCAAAGGCTGCTCAAGCAAAGCTCTAGCCTTGGTCTTTCCGCATTTTCTGTCACCATGATCTCCTTGCATAGAAGCTGTTTTCTGGTAATTTCAAATCAACCCATTGTTACTCTCACTATTTCTTGACTACCCATTTCCTAGAATTTAATTCTAAATCGAAACTAGGAGATTAAATCACTTTCCCTTCTTTTTCCCCTTTTTTCTTTTTGGTATTTCAAGGTCCTTTTTATACCATTAAAGATCTCAAAGGTCTCCTTTTTGTTTTCAATTTAATATTGTTACTGTCTGTTTTGAAACAGAACAACAGCAGCATTTCTGGGTCTTTAAGCCTTTTCTCTTACAAGTTGAATAAGCTGCCGCCAGCTTCGGTCAAAGCGACGGCTTTAGGTCCCAACAGCGATACAAACGCCAGCGTTCTGATTGAGAACAACAATGCAGTCAAAGAAATAACACAAGATGGCACTTCTTCTGCTGCTGACGTGGACATCAATCTCACTGTTGCCGGCGGTGATCGTGAAGTCTACTATGATGACGCCGCCACAGAGGATCAGCTTGTCACCCCCTGGTCTGTCTCTGTTGCTAGGTAAGATTCTATTATTTTTCCTTTCATAATAACTATTTTTGTTTAATTTTCATTTTCTTCCTTATGAGCTTAATAGGTTTGCTTGCTATGTCATGATGGTTTGACATTTTTATACTTGTTTGTGAGATCTAATATCATTGTTTTTGTATGGTTTGTTGGACCCACTAAACTAAGCCCCTTTTTTAGTGCTGGATCTTATTTTATTGTATGGTTTATATTATAATAGTTTGTGTTTATTTATGATTTTCTTTTTGGTGCTTATGTGGTGGAATCTATGACTGTGTTTTATCTTCAATGCTAGATCTTTGCTTTGTTGCTGAAATTTTGTAATTGAGGAATTAGAAAGAAAAGAAAAGAAACTTTTTAGTGCATATTCAGCCATCTCCCTTGTCTGAGTAAAATAAATAAATAGTTTTAGTAATCAATTCTTTGGGAGCTTTTGTATTGTTTTCTTCTTCTTCTGTCACCACCTTTGTCTTTCTATTAGTTGTTTGGGATGAATGGAGTTTCTCTAGTGCTAGAACATATGACATGTTTAATCATTAGTGCCCTAGTCCAACTCTTCATCATCTGCTGCAGTGGGTATTCTTTGTTGCGAGATCCTCACCACAACAAAGGCCTTGCCTTCACCGAGAAAGAGAGAGATGCTCATTACTTGCGTGGTCTTCTTCCCCCAACCGTTATTTCTCAAGACCTACAGGTTTTCTACCCTGCTTCTACATCATACCTTTGTTTGAGTTGTTCGGATTAGATTTTGTCGATTTGTGCAGTATTCTAATGAATGTTTTATCACCATTTACCAGGTGAAGAAAATGATGTATAGTATCCGAAAGTATAAAGTTCCTTTGCAGAAATACATGGCCATGATGGATTTGCAGGTTCCTTTTTCAGTCTATTTTGATTTTGCCTGTTAAGTTGTATGTCTTTTGGACATGGGTATGTGTTTGACTAACCCCATGGATTTGGAGGGTCTTTGGAGGATTATATTTACATACCGATGTCTAAGTATGTGATGGACATGGTACTTAAAGAAAAATGAAGGGTCGGAGTAACATGTCACACCCAATTGCATGATTTATTATACTTTAGTTCATCATATGAGTGACATGTTTTAAATTTTTTTTGTGTACCATTATATGTTTTAATTTTAATACCTTGATCCTAATGCTTTTCCTACTATTAATGTAAATTGATGTAATTTCTAAATTTTTTTTTTCGTTATTCAATTGCAATATCTTTACTTTCTCTGTTGCCGTTAGCTCCAAATCTTATTCTCTTATAAATACTTATAAAATTTGCTTGCAGTATATTGTACTTAGAAAGCAATGATCCTTGGTCCTTTAATAAATTTCCATGAAAGACTAACAATTTTGAAATTGATGCCCCTTTTTTATCTCGTTTTCAGGAGACAAATGAAAGGCTGTTCTACAAACTTCTGATCGACAATGTCGAGGAGTTGCTGCCAGTTGTGTATACTCCAACTGTTGGTGAAGCTTGCCAGAAATACGGGAGCATCTTCAGGCGTCCTCAGGGTCTTTTTATCAGTTTGAAAGAAAAGTATGTTTATGACACAGATTCTTGAATTTGTGCTTTTGTTGATTCTGATATCAAGATAATGCCCTGTGTAGGGGTAAGATTCATGAAGTTCTGAGAAATTGGCCTCAGAAGGATATTCAAGTCATTGTTGTCACTGATGGGGAAAGAATTTTGGGTCTAGGAGACCTCGGATGTCAGGTATAAAACAACCAGAAACAACTGTGGGTAACTCTCTCTATCTTTCTCATGTTATTTACTGGTCAATGTTACTTTGTGTGCTCAGGGAATGGGAATACCTATAGGGAAGCTTTCTTTATATACGGCACTAGGAGGGGTCTGTCCGTCTGCTGTAAGTATCCGTAATAATCTGCTATAAGGTAGTTATTACCACCCTTTTCTTTACTAGTAAGTACTGATGGCAGCTCCATTGTATATTACATATATTAAGGAGGTTACAAATCCCACAAAGCTTTAAAATTAACTATATCTTACTGTTAACCATGTTGGCTTTATTGTTTCATATGTTATGGCTGATAAATTAGCTACCATTTGCAGTGCTTGCCTGTAACCATTGATGTGGGCACGAACAATGAGCAGTTGTTGAATGACGAGTTCTATATAGGACTTAAGCGAAGGAGAGCTACCGGGCTGGTACATTTTATAGGGAATTTGCTTCGTTTAAATTTTAGGTGCAATCAATGTTTGTCACACTAAGCTGCTTTGCTCGTCTTGACTGTAGGAATATGCAGAACTTATGGATGAATTCATGACTGCGGTCAAGCAGAACTATGGGGAGAAAGTTCTCATTCAGGTAAGCGGACTTGGGTGAGGACATGTATGAAAATATTTAATGGATTTTATGAATTATATTTTTGTTTATATGTTATCATCTTTATCTGAATGTTTAAATATTTTTGTAGTTTGAAGATTTTGCAAATCACAATGCATTTGATTTGCTTGCTAAATATGGCACAACTCATCTGGTTTTCAATGACGATATTCAGGTTATTATTTGAGCTTTGTTTTTTTAAACCAATTGGGCCTTCTGACATCTCATTTATGGTTTGCATGAATTACTTTTGTTGCAGGGAACAGCATCTGTGGTCCTTGCAGGGCTTGTTGCCGCATTGAAAGTAGTTGGCGGAACCTTGGCTGATCATAGATTCTTATTCCTCGGTGCTGGGGAGGTGAGTTATTATAACTAAAACATGATATGAATACATGAAGGTTTTTGGACATGATTATAACAATTAAATACATGAACATGACATGGATAAACGTATTGCTTGAGGTTTCCTCTTGCAACGAATGCCCTTTTGTTGACATATTTAAGTCTCTAATCAACCGAAAAGTATATTTGGGAAATTGCAGAATTATGGTTTCCATTTAAGTTCTCCTCACTGGCCTCTTGCTTTATTTTTTGTTACTGTATGTGCTGCAATTTTATTGCTTCTTCTGAACCATTTTTCTTTGGTGATCAATAGGCTGGTACTGGCATAGCAGAACTCATAGCACTTGAGATTTCAAAACAGGTTATACTTTAGTCTTAACTATAGCCATTTCTCTAATATGTTTTATAGTTTATTTAAATTATGTGATGAAGCCGAATACTACTTGATTATACATGCAGACAAATATGCCACTTGAAGAGGCTCGCAAGAAGATTTCGCTTGTGGACTCCAAGGTAGTAAGATTCTAATCCATTTATTTTGTACAAAGCAGATTATTCTTCATTTTCCCTCTCGCTTCCTTTCTAGTGATCAAATGACGCATTGATTTTTTTTCTTTTTGCAGGGACTGATTGTTAAATCCCGCATTGACTCTCTTCAGCATTTCAAGAAGCCCTGGGCTCATGATCATGAGCCCATCAAGAAACTTGTTGATGCTGTTAATGTGTGAAATCTCTCTTTCTGTGAACCCCCATCTAAAGTACCAAAAATGTATAAGCTGTTTCTTAGATTATTTGTTGTTTTGTCTTATTTGACAGGGAACCAAGCCGACAGTGTTGATTGGAACATCGGGAGTAGGAAGGACATTTACTAAAGAAGTTGTTGAGGCTATGGCTGCCTTGAATGATGTACCGTATCGCTCTCTTGATGTTATTTATAAATCAGTCAAATGATTAAGCTAAACCAATCCATTGTTTATGCGACTGCTTGCAGAAACCTATTATATTCTCTCTTTCTAATCCGACTTCTCAATCGGAATGTACTGCTGAAGAAGCTTATACATGGAGTAAGGTAATTCAGTCATGCAGCTCATATATATCATTTACCAACATTTAACATATTATTTAGTTCTGTAAAAAGAACCTTGTCTATTGTTTGTTCTTGGTAATATATTATTCATACTAATGTTTCTTTTCCCTATTTTCTGCCCACTTTCAGGGCCGAGCAATTTTCGCCAGTGGAAGCCCATTCGACCCTGTTGAATACGAGGGAAGAGTATTTGTGCCTGGTCAGGTAGTACCTAAAGTGGGTTTATCTCCATGTTTGGTAATGTCTTGCATCGAGGATTGATTTGAGTTGTTATATTTCTATCTTACAGGCAAATAATGCATACATCTTCCCTGGCTTTGGTCTCGGTTTGATAATGTCTGGTGCCATCCGTGTTCATGATGACATGCTTCTGGCAGCCTGTAAGTTTGACATATCATATTTAGAACTTTTAATTGATAAGATGGTATGTAAGATCCTAAAATTTTGAACCCCTCGAAATTTGTCTTGTTTTTGGCGGTTTAAAAGCAGTGCCACTAAGTTGTTTTGCTAGTTTATAAATTTCTTTTATTTTGGGGTTACAGCGGAAGCTTTGGCTGCACAAGTGACGCAAGAGAACTTCGACAAGGGACTCATTTACCCACCATTCAAAAACATCAGACAGATTTCAGCCAATATTGCCGCAAATGTTGCTGCTAAAGCATATGAACTTGGTAAACATCTTTTCTCGTTCACTATATATGCATGCGAAACTCAGAAAATTTTAATCTCGATTATAAATTTTTGCCATTGTTTCATAGGTTTGGCTACTCGCCAGCCTCGGCCTAAGGATCTTGTGAAGTATGCAGAGAGCTGCATGTACAACCCTGCCTATCGAAGCTACCGGTAAAGTTGTGTTGAAGCTCGTCTTTTGGAAACAAACCCCCCGCCCTAAACCATTCCTTCTCATTTCTTGTCTTGCAAGTTACTTGGTGGGAAAGATAAATGTAGCTTGAAAAAAAAGGAAACATGTTGTTATGGACTTAAAAAGGTTTTAACCTGAAATATAAGGTTCTTTTGAAGTGTTAAAAATGGTGTGCTACTAACTACATTAAAAATCACCAATGGCCTTGCTTGGGCTGATATTCCAACATTAAATAGGACCAAAGTCAATTGCTTAGAAAACACGACAAAGCTTTTAAATTCATTTTCCATTGTTAATATCAATCTTTAAATTTTATTATATTTTGAATGTCTAAGTTGCAGGGATGACATATTTGGTTTGACCTATACAAGTTTGTTTCTCAAAAATAAAGTAGGAAAATAGATGAGTTAATGAATTAATTTATCTTAAGACTTTTACTCAATTATGTGAGAGAGAGTTAACAAATAGTAAAAGGCTTTAATTGTATTCTAGGTAAATTAATCTCTGTACATTAGATAAAACAATAAATTAGTCTTTTTATCAAAGATTTTATCTATTTCTATTGTTAAAAATATCTTTGTACAACATGGCATGCCATGTATTACAATTACGTTAATTTTTAACCGTAGAATATTTTAAATCAATTTACTTTTTAACAAATAAGATCATGATCATAATGTGTGAATCAACTAATTCACTTATACATGCATATAAGCTTTGAAAAAAATGATATAATTATTTATTTGGCCCTTTAATTTTATAAAAAAATATTTTAGTTCTTTATTTAATTTTTTTTTTTGGTCTACTTTAGTATTTAAATTTGTAATGTTTATCAAATCATTTCAAAGTTGATGGAAAAGTTAACGATTATTATCTTTGCCAACATGGCATACATGTGAAAGTCACATCAATAATTAATTAATTTTTTAAAATGTTAAAAAATTAAATTTATTTAAAAGTATAAAAATATAAAAATAGTTTTTAATTTTTTTTAAATAAATTAATTAATTACTAACGCGATAAATTTTTTAGTGATTTGACAAAAAATAAATGAATGATTAAAATAATTTTTTTTTTAAAATTGAATGACCAAATAAATTATTATATAATAAAGTATTGAATGCATAAATTCAATAATCAAGATAATTATGCAAGTGAAATCCATTTTTTCCAAACATTAAAAAAATGAGAAGAAAATAATCAAATTGAACTCTTTGATTTAAATTTGAGAACACAAAAATTGAGAAAATTGACTTGCATTGTTTGTTATATTTGAAAATCTTAAAAAGAGATTAATTTCAATTTCACAATATTTAATGGTAATTCAATTTCATAAATATATATTCAATAAATTAGGAGTAATTATAAAATTTACAAAATTTTAAGAACATCACATATGATGGGATCCATAATCATTTAGAAGAACATTTTCAGATTTTGGCATTATGAAATTTAAAGATGGGACATTTATGGTTTAAGGCCTGAATTATAAAATTTATAATTAAATATATTTGGTCACACCATTTAAAAATAGAATCATATATATAATTATATTAGGGAAGGAAAATAGGAAATGTATGGTCTATATTTCCAAATAATTTGAAAACAAGACTTGATTTAAAGATGTTGCTGTAACTTGGTAAAATAGAATTAAGTTACTACAATCATTCTTTTATAATTATAATCATGAATGTGCAAACTTGGTCAATATAATTTAACCAACAATTTACTTTAACCAAAAACTAACAATTTATTGAGTAATAAACTACAAATTTAAAATTTTTAAAAATATGAATAATCCATATTTTAACCAACAATTCAATGTCTTTATTCTCTCATTTTAAAACATGCTCTCTTGGTCACTAAAACCGACCCATTTTCCTTAACTCAGGAAAACAAGACAATCAAAGGTTGAAATAAATTTTTTGTTCAACTTTTTAATGTTTATATATACAAATGGCAAGCATGTTTGTAACCTCTATTAAGCTTTAAATTCATAAAATAAAATATATTTAATAAATTTGTAACTTCAATAAAAAAGATTTGTCATAAAATATAACTCAAAAAAAAAAAATCAGAATACAATCAATTAACTTACTTGTAACCTCTATGAAATTGAAAAGTTGTAAAATTATATGGTAATCTACATCAAAAGTCACTCAATTAGTAGTAATTTTTTGTTTTGATCACTCAACCACGAAAAGTTACAAACTAGTTACTAACATTATTGAGATTAATTTTTGTGATCATTAGTTCATTAAGTCTCATGGATTGCTTCATAGTTGATTGGGATTTTAATCATGTGTATAAATTAAATAGTTTAGTATTTTTCCACATAATGTATTTTTTTCATTTTATATTTAGAGATAATTTCCTTTTCTTTTTTTCACATGATTTTTTTTGTGTGTGTGGAAAACATCGAACACCTTTCACCATCAACACCACTTTCCCACCTATATTTTTAAGAAAAGAGAGGATAGCCTGCCATTAAAAATCCCCAATTCTTTTTTATTTTTACGACACCTTAAAAAACACTTTTTCTTACTTTATAGCTTACCCCTTTTCCCCTTCTCCTTAAACTTGATTAACTCGGTCTTATTCTTAAATTGCACCCACTTATTTTTCTTTTAACCTACACCTATCTTTACCTTTTCTCTTTGAGTAGTTATTGGCATTGGATATGCATTTTTAGTTTGGGTGTGTTAGAGTTGTGACCAAAATTCTTATTAAAATAAAATACAAGTGGCAAGATAGGGAGATCCACGACGGTGAAGGTCGAGGGCCGGAGGCCCCCGCAGTACTATACAGGCTGCACAAGAAGAATTCGTATAGAAGTTTGCTTCTTCTGTTTGATATTGATTTGAATAAGGTGTTTCAACCTTATTACATTACTTCTATTAGATGTTGATTAGAATAAGGTTTTCTAAACCTATATATAGACACAGTTTATACTCCTTGTAATTATTCGAATTCGACATAGTAAATTTTCTTCTTCTCTGCCCGTGGTTTTTCCCCGAAAGGGTTTCCATGTAAAATCTGTGTGTTCTAATTTTCATTTTTTTTCTTTGCGATACATTGCCATTATTGACATTCTATTTTAATAGGATGCAAAGTTTTTTTTTTCTAAAATAAGAATATAATTTTCTAATTTATTAAATGTTTTCAGGTGTTGGGAGGTTTAAGTGGACTTTTTAAGTTTATTTATTAGGGTTTTGAGAATTTATGGAATTTGATAGTTTGCTAAAATGGAATGGTTGTTTAGATCAAGTCAGTGAAAAAAAAAATCCTTTTTCAACCATAAAGAGTTTTACAATCCTACTATGGACCATTTTATGGTATATGCATCCATGGACGAATCTATATATCACGTGGAACCTAGGAAAAATTAACTCATATCCTACTCAGAATAATGTATTTATAATCCCATGACAACAATAACTTGTACTCAACATATTGAAATCTGTAAACTAATAATACATACTTGTGTCATGGGGCTAGAACTTTAGTCTCGCAATCCGTGCGATCTTAGGCAATTCTTTCATTTCAAACATGCCTAAGTCAACCTAACCACCAAACAATTGTAGATTCACAAAGAATTCCTCCAAGACACCAATTTATATAGCGAAAGAAACACAAATAAAAAAAAGGCTTAATGAACAGAATAGCCATAGAAAACAATACACGAGAGGTGTTTGAGTAAATACTCTCAAAGAATTCTATTACTCTTAAGAATTCAAGATACAATGGATGATTTCCAAGTGAGGAGGAGGCTCTCTATTTATAGTTGAGCTCCCCTCAAACTGACAGTATGGATCGAATTATATCGACGGATGAGATTAAGTCTATCCCTACAATTAAGGGATTTACAATATTTACATAATCAAATAATATCTAATCTTACATGATATTATTTTACTCAATCTTCTAAAATTATTTCCATATCTGCATCATTGGGCCATCTAGGCTTCAAACGGATAGGGTTCTTCATCAGTTCTTTGAATCAGACCAGCTCTCACGGTTTAAATGATCCTCATCTAACCGATAGACCTCTTTGAGATGCATTTTGTGCAATGGTCACAAGATTAGAACTGCAGCCTGTGACATTCTCCCCTACCCATTCTCGCAACGCTCTCGTTGCGCCTTCAGAATGGCACTAACTTGATTCACCTCGAAAATCTCTCGATGCCTTGGCTCTTTCCCAACTTGTTTCACTATCGGGTTGTCTCACCCGTTAGAACCTTCGCCTCGACTTCTGTCACTTCATAATTTGAACTGTCCCACTCGTTGGTACATCTTGTTGGCAAGAAGCCACGACTCTCACTTGCTCACATTCCGACTTGCTCCAATCGGAATCCTCTTAATTCTCACAACTAGGCTTCAGTATGCCCACAGCCCCTCGACTTCCTTGCTTTAGAACTTTGAAAGGGCCCCTACGTTCTTGCCAAGCCAACAAGTTAGAATGCAAAACACTACCAAAGTGTCCGAAATGTACCTTTCTCATAGGTGGTAGCTCCAATGATATCTCAACAAGCTTCATATCGGTTTCATGCTCCACTAGCATTTTCGAATGGGTTTTTGTAACAGTCCGGTTTAGACCCTAGTCGGAATAGTGGTTTCGAGACCACAAATCCGAGTCAGTAAAATATTTTAATATTATTTTATATGCATACAGTATGTGATTAAGCATATGTGAAAGTTTCATGAATTAATTTTATTGTTTGTTTGCTTAATTTGAGAAAAAGGACTTAATCGCGTAAAATGCAAAAGTGCCTTGATAAATGTTAAAGTGCTTTAATGCTATGTTCTTTTAATATGAAGGCCTTAAAATGGAATTAGGCCATTGCATTATGGCATGGACGGTAGTGGACATGCATTTTAAAGATGTTATAATGTTTCATTAAGGGTAAAATGGGAAATAGATAATTATTATGGAATTTAATAAAACAAAAGCATGAAAAATGGCCATTATGTGTGTTCATCCAACCGAAAATACAAAGAAAAGAAAAAGAAAAAGGATAGCTAGGTTTCGGCTATGTTCAAGCAAAATTAAGGTATGTTTTGGTTCCGATTTTTGATAATTTCCACGTTTTTGAGATCGTTGCTTAGTATACTATCAAGCCCATGCTTTAATTTTGGAATTTGATGAAGATTTTGAGATATGTCATTGATTATTTTGTAAGCTTTGTGATAGTTGATGATGAAATATGAAATATATGTGTTAGATTAACATGTTTTGTCTTTGGATTTTTGATGAATTTGAGTAAATTGGACTAAATTGTGAAAATAATATTTTGAGGGACTAAAATGTGAAGTAAATGAAATGTATGGACTTGTGTGATCATGATGATTATTCGGCTAAGCATGGGTACAAAGAAATTATGTGTATTTTGTGATTTTGTGAAATAAGGACTTAAATGTCAAAATGTGAAAATGTGAGGGCAAAATTGTAAAATGCCCTAAATGTGTGTTTTGAATTGAATTGAATGTTTTGGTGAATAAAAGATTTAAATTTGAATATGTATAGATCAAGAAACAAAGAAAACATATCTAGATCGGGGAAAGTCGAAAGTGGTCGAATAGTCGTTTCCGTTCGTTCATATCCGTACGAGGTAAGTCTATATACAAATAAATGTATTTAAATTGATTTATTTATGTTTATATAAAATTTAATTTTGATGAATGACTACGAAAGATATACACATGTGAAATCCGAGGAAGTATCGACAATGTGTCAATGTCCGAAAAGTCCCGTACGAACCTTAGGAATAGTTAGGATACGTATGTCATGACATAGGGTTTCGATATGTGATATCGTGTAAGACCACGTCTGGGACGTTGGCGTCGATTTGAGAATTACGTGTAAGACCATGTGCGGGACATTGGCATCGTAAATGATTTCGTGTAAGACCACATGCGGACGATGGCATCGATATTTGATTACATGTAAGACCACGTCTGGGACGTTGGCATTGTACGAGTACTCTGAGTATCCTATTTGATTTCGAATAGTTCAATGGGCAATTCTGAGATATGAATGACTATGTGAAATGTGTAACCGGTATAGGTACGTTTGAAGTGTATACCATGTTTGATTATGAAAGGTAAGCATATGTGAAATTGCAAAAGTGAGATATGTGTATAGACTTGTTGAGACAAAATGTGATGTATATATATATAAATGTGCTATTATCTAATGAAATATATGGAGATGTGATTTGTTGATAAGCAAATGGTTGGAAACAATTGATCTAAAGAAGAAATATGAATATGCTATTGAGATATGCTAAAGTTCTTGTAATTGAAATGGTTATAAATGTTTTATATGATAAGTTTATTTGTATATGGCTTACTAAGCTTTTGGAAAGCTTACTTTGTGTGCGTTTGCTTTGTTTTATAGATTATCGAAGCTACAGAAAGGTCGGGGATCGTCGAGGATCGTTATCACACTATCAAATCATATTTTGGGTACCTTTTGAATGTGTACATATTTAAGTATGGCATGTATAGTCTAGTTAAATTAGATAATGTTTTGAGTTGTATATATATAAGCCATGTGATATGGCTTGTAAATGGGATGTGAATATGGTAAATGTTATATATGTTTTGTGATGCCAAGTTAGTATGTTTTGATGAAGGGCTAGTATATTAAGTTGGTAAGTTTGATATGCATTTGAATGGTTAGAAAAGATGGATATTATTGGTATGATTTGGTTGTATTTTGAAAGTAAGAAATGTGTTTGTTTGAACTTGTAGGATTGACCCAAAATGGGTGGCAAATTTGGCCTTGCAAATGGCCTATATTTGCTCACACGGTTAAGCACACGGGCGTGTGGCTCGACTGTGTCCCTGAAATTTGAAATTTGATTCAAGTCAGGCTCGCACACGAATTGGATACACGGGAGTGTGACTGGCCGTATGATGCAAGTCAGTTTCGACCACGGGCCAGACACACGGGCGTGTGATAGGCCGTATGATGTAAGTCAGTGTCGACCACGGCTTGGACACACGGGCGTGTCTGAGGCCGTGTGAGGCACACGGCCTACCCACACGGGCGTGTGACCTCTGTAACTTGGGAAAATGATTGATATTCAGAAAAATTGTGTATGATCTCGGTTTAGTCCCGACCCCTTTCTAATGCATGTTTAAGGTCTCGTAGACCTCATTAAGGGACTATATGCTTGTATTTTGCTATGTTATGACGATGATATACTTTATGATGTGAATTGTTCATAAAAGTTTCTGATTTGTCCGGTAATGCCTCTTAACCCTAGATCGGCGATGGTTACGGGTTAGGGGTGTTACAGTTTTCGTAGTAATTTGTTCTATCGAGTCAATGTTCCTCCTATACGAAACATCATTGACTAGCTGGATTGACGACAACACATTGGTCTCAACCTTCATATCTCAATTCACTGACACAATGATTTGTGATAACGGACCATCAACAATATGAATTTGATCGACAAAAGGAAAAAGAACCGCCATAATCTTGTCAAGGAAGTTTAGGCTAAGCTCAAAAGCGTAATTATCTAAATGGATTACCTCAAAATCTTTCTTGCCCTTCCATTTACAGATTTATAGCTTTAAGCCTTGAGCTACTGCTACAGTTGGGGCCTCCTCGAAATTTACCGTCTTGATCTTCTTATTCTATTTATTAATCGAGAGACCAAGTTTCCTCGCAGCTTTTTCTGATATAAATAAGTCTGATGCTCCTGTATCAACAAGAGCACTCTTTTGTTGACCTACTATGTTGATGTCCACGAACATCAACCCTACCTCCCTACTATTCCTCTTTGCAAGAGTGAGTATCATTGAATTAAGCTTCGATGCCTGCCTCTTATCAGGCTCCGCTTCTTTCCCTTTATTGGTCACGGTCGACTTAGCTCGCTTTGGACAGTCTCGAATCTCATGAGGATCACTACAAGAGAAGCCCTTCACTGGCTTCTTATCACTCTCCTTGGCCCTATTAGCTTCGACTCTACTCACGATCGAACCAAGCTTCATGGGCGCTTCTTCCGGCTCATCATCTATTCTGATAGCCAAAAACACGGATCTTTTTAGACAATACTTTACCATATGCGGTCTTTGAAAAATGTAGCATTTTATCTTGTTCCTTTTCTCTTTTGTGTTGTTCGGTCTCCACTTCCCATTTCGTGGTTTCCCATTACCACTGTCACTACTATTACTGTTGTCATCATCGCCATGTCCCTCTTCTTCTTCCTCATGGTCTCCCCCCATTGCCCTTCCCTTTGGGCTTGAAAAACTCAAATTTGTCTTTCCTCGAAACAATCTTGAGCAAAGACTCAACTACAATCATAGCTTTTGACAATTCTTGGACTCTTCAACATTCCAATTCATGTTTAACCCACGGCTTCAACCCTTACATAAAATAGAAGAATACTTCCTCCTCACTCAGATTGGAGATTTGAAGTATCAACTTGCTGAACTCTTTCACATACTCTCGGATTGTGCCTCAATGCGAGAACTAGCGCAACTTAAACCGAGCCTCCTTCTTGGCATATTGAAGGTAAAATTACTCCTTAAACTCATTCTAGAACTCCTCCCAAGTTCCAATTGTAGCCTAACCATGCTTCTCACCTATAGACCTATGCCTCCACCATAAAAGAACAAAGTTAGTAAAATATCGAGCAACAATATTTACCTTAGCATCATCATCTTTGATGCCCACGGTACTGAAGTACTGTTCCATCTCTCAGAAGAAGTTGTCCACTTCACTTGTGGACCTTGCCCCCTTGAACTTCTCTAGTTTAAAGACATTCATCTTGTAGTTGAGTGTCGCACCCAACACTCCTTTACCCACGGTAGCTCGGCATAAAGCAAGCTTCCCCATGAGCTCCTCAACTCTTGTGCTTAAAGTCCTTATTATGGACATTGTTTCCTCCTTTAAAGCCATCGTCATGTCCTCGAGAGAATCGTCTTTCTCTGTCAGCTTATCCACAGTGGATTGAGCACCCCTTGTATTTCTTCCACATTAGAAATAAGGGACTCCAACACTACTTCTTTAAGTTGCTCTCCCTTCAAGTCCAACTCCGCAGTGTGTCCCTCAATCATCTCGATAGTATCCTTTACTTCACCCATGGACTCTTCGAGATTGACCACTTGTTCCTCCAAAGCCAACAATATGTCCCTCATACGACTTGGTTTTTTGGCCCTCCCACGGGTCTCTATTAGCTCAATCTGATCAACAACTTCTTTTGACATCTCATGGTGCCTTCGCAACCTAAGCTCTTACCAACTGTCACGGGGCTAAAACTTTAGTCTCGCAATCCGTGTGGCCTTAGACGATCCTTTCGTTTCAAACACGCCTAAGTCAACTTAACCACTAAACAATTGAAGATTCACAAAGAATTCCTCCAAGGCACTGGTTTATAAAGCGGAAGCAACACAATTTAGTTTAGCTTCCCTCAAATCGACAGTATGGATCGAATTACATTGATAGAAGGGGTTAAGTCTATCCTTACAATTAAGGGATTTACAATATTTACATAATCAAATCATATCTAATCTTACAAGATATTATTCTACTCAATCTTTTAAGATTAGTTTCCCTATTTACCAAGGTAGCCTAACTTTTCATATCTGCATCATTGGGCCACCCAGGCTTCAAACAAACAGGATTCTCCATCAGTTCTTTGAATCGGGCCAGCTATCGTGGGTGAAACGATCCCCATCTAACTGATAGACCTCATTGGGATGCATTTTGTGCAATGGTCATGGACTTTGAATTGCAGCTCGTGACACTTGCATTTGCAAATTATCACTGTAGTTCTTTATTCTTGGTCTTCTTGTACAAATTCTGGGTGATATGTCGAATACAGAATACATAGTACTTGCTCTACTAAGATGAAAGCAAGTAAAACAACTTTTCATGTCCCATCTTGAGAAATGGTCAGCATCAACTTATTGTATTTCATCTATAATAATGTTTCACCTATTTGGACAATGAGTTTCCAATAAAGGTGTTCATGGGTTAGGTCGGGGTAAGCAAAGTTGAAGTTTGATTCTAAAATTTTTTAGGCCTAACCTTGAACTTGGCTCGCCCAAGCTCACCCAAATGACAAATTTCATTATTTAAAAAATAATAAAAAATATATTTATTAAATTTAATTATAAAATATATAAATATTAATGTATAGTTATTTTTATACTTTTTATTATTTATAAATAGTAAGATGAGCCATCTTAGGCCAGCCCAGGGTTGAAAAATACAAACTTCAGCCTGATCCAAAGTGGGTCTGGCTGACAAGGCAAGGCAGGCCGCTTGCCCCAAAAATGCCTTTAGTTTGCACTGAAAGAATCCTTCAATAAGTGGCCTGAATGTTCAGAGTAGACGATGGAAGAAGTGTACCCCCGAACTAAATTATTATCATTATATATGAGAACCATAAAAAATTGTATTAAGAGAATGTTCTTGAGCCATAGGTCCCCAACTATGTAGCTAGTTGAACAATTGCTCCCAACATATAATTGCTTCATGGCCTTTTGCTTCGCTTGCCATGCTTTCTTATATGAGACAAAAAAAAAGTGATATATGTTTCGGATCTCCACAATTAAAATTGAAATGGGTAGAACCGGATCTACTTCGACCAACAAAAAAATAAAACCAAAGATTAAATCAGAATCCAACTTCAAATGATCTTGCAATACCTTGCCGCAATGCACATTTGTGGGTTGTTTGTAACACCCCATACTTGACCCGATTGTCGGGTTCGAGTTATAGGATGCCATATCCATTACAGTAGCAATTGGAATCAATTATACACAAGACAAACATTTACACAATGAAATAAGTATATTACACATTCATAATATGCTACACGATCATTTCTAGGTTTTATACAAGCTTACGAAAGCTCTTTTTCCAACTCGAGGTTGAATTAGGACCAAATTTAAAGTTTCCAAACTTGCGGACTGACATCATGACATAATGGCTTTCACATTGCGACATCATCAATCAATGAGTTACGTTGTGACTTCAAGAATCTCGACGTCGCAACGCCACTCATTATCGATCCATACATTGCCCTTGTTTTGGCAAAGAGCACATGAGTACAAATTTCATGCTTCCTAACAAACACTTTTATACATTAATGATAACTTTCCAACATCAACACAATTTCATTCCATGCTAATCTATACCAATTAAAGCATATGAACATTTGAATCAAACATTGAATATGGAAAGTACAATACTTACGTTGATCATATATAAGCATGTTAGCTACTATAGTTTTGGCATACATATGGCTAAACTTGACACATAATGTCACAACTAGATACATTACAACATAGTTATCCAAATAGGTTAGGCATTATAACGTATCACAAACATCATCAATTCATACCAATTCATGCTATATCATCACACTTTCATACATCTTTATCAAGTCACAAAATAATGCCATTTCAATTTGAATCACAAATCATAATAATTTATCAAATTGGTTTTTTTTTTCAAATTTCAATATCCAATTGCAATGTTTTTCCCAATGGAACCATAATAAAATGGACTCGGATACACGGGTGAACTACACCACACCAGATACCTCGTAGGAGCTTAAACTACATCAAACAAAGACACCAAAGTGCAAAGCCCGTAGGCATCAAATGTATAAACATTTTCAATTACATCCCTCCACCACCCAAAGTCTTCGTAGAAATGAATAATGCTCGATGATCCGCCAAAAATGTTGGATCTTGATATATCCTATCATAATCTCTGTATCATCACATTTCTCGTACAAACGCGCAAATGACCCTATTGATATGCCAATTGTATCCTAACATTTTACTAAGTTCACATGGGCATCAACCATACATATTACCTTTTCATACCCTGTATTATTCACATTTGCATATCATACCTTATAATCAATCAGGTTTTCATATTTATACCATGTACTGTCTCATAATAATTGATTATCACATTTCATTTTAATTCAATCCCATTACTAGCCTTGTATGTCAAATTCATTAATATTTCAAATTATGCTCAAACATATATATATATATCAAGGAAAACACAAGCATACATATAAAACAATATAAGATAGTAATTTCCTTATGAACTTACCTATTCAAAACACAAAATGGGTGGATTTTTCAGGGACTAATCCACAATTTTAGCTTTACACCCTATTAGCTCCACTTTAATCCAATTCTTGATCTATACAAATATTTTATATATCAATCAATACCAAAAATTATCACACATTGTCATGAGATGCATGATCCTAAATATATCCATTTTCAGTTTTTTCCACATATTTTACATTTATTCAATTTAGTCCCTGAACTCGAGATATGCATAACTTTCGATTCCTAGCTTCGGATTAAAATCCAATTTCACATATTCTAATTAGGGACCTTATACTTTCTATTTCTAATATAATTTCCTGATAGGTTTTACATTTATTCAATTTGGTCCCTAATGACAAACAAGCTTAACTAACTTTATAATTTAGTCTTTTTCATAATCTAAGCTCAACATCTATTAATTTCATGCCTAATTTATCTATTAATAAACAATGGAAACTTGCTAAAATTTAAAAAATTTATCAAATTGGTACATGGGCTAGCTAAATCAAGCTCCCATGATAATAAATCTACAAAATTACAAGAAAATGACTTAGTTTTCTTACCTAGTGTAAGGGCCGAATAGTTCCAGGGTTTGAAAGCTTTTCTCTTTTATTTTTCTTCTTCTTTGGACGACACAAACGAAATGGAGAAGATGACACTATTTTCTCCACTAATTTTTAACTTATATACTTGATTAAAACTTAATTAATTTGGTTTAATTAATCTTAATGGTTTCTCACATCATCATCCACTAAATCCCACTTAAAATTGGTTTTATTACCATTTTGGACCTTGGTTGATTGTTATTTAGGTCCTCAAGTACTACTTAAAATCATGCCTTTACACTGTTGTATTTGAGAATTTCTCATATATGTTTCTTTATATATAGGTTGTTTGATTCAGCCACATACAATATTTACCATAATTAATTTAATTTCTAGCATAAACATTGCTATTAGACTTCATGACCTTGAAATTCACCAACTCCTTGATGTTGTAGTCATTGATTCCTGTCTTCGCAACATCTTTTGATGGTAATTTTTTAATAAGGACAACGAACCAAGATCGCAAGTTGGTCAAGTTGCGGATTTGACTTAGGGCTTTAGACTGGATTTTGATGTGTTCTTCTTGTACAAGAAAGCTTGAAATTAAGAAAAGAAATTCTAAATAGCAAGTTATTCAACAAGAACAATCAAAACGTAAGGAAAATTCAAGAGGAAATAAGCAAGGATTTTGGCTAAATAGAGAACAATCAAGCATGGTGGAATCCACGATTTCTTGTAAGACTAATGGAATGTTCATTTCTTGATCTTCAAGAAGGAATGGTCAATTGGCTTGGAATTGGGGATCTTGAATCTGAAATAGTTAAAAACAAATTAACATTAATTAAGATAAAACAAAATGAAGAATTAAGGAATTTGATGGAAAGAATGGAAAAGTGATGACTGAAAGATAGCAAAAATGAAGGTGGAAATTGGTGTGGATGAGATAGGCTACCTTAAGAATCCCTTAAATCAAAGATCCAATAAACTCTTTCAAATGGCTCTAATCTCCCCTCTAAGAATGGTTCTTGGCAAGTTGAAGGTTGAGGCCAATTCTCACGATCTCAAGAAAATCGAGTTGAAACAAACTTCTAAAAAAAACAAGAAAACTCCTACAATTAGATCTTATGTGTAGTACATGGAAAATTCAACCTTTATATAGGTTGATGAAGAGAAAAACACAATCTTTGACATCTTAAAATCACTCTTAAAATCAAAGAATACCTTGTGTAATCCTAAAAAAAAAAAATAATCAAAGAATAGCTTGCCACAATATTTGACTCTTGAAATCACTCCTAAGTAAAAGAAAAAACATATAAAATCTTTTACAAAATGTTGAATTCGGCCAAAAGGTAGGGATGACAATTCAGATTTTGGATTTAGATATCCACGGATATCTGATATGAGTAGATTCGGATATTGCGAATTCGAATAATATTGGGATTCAGATAGTAAAAACACTATCCGTTGCGGGTTTAGAGCGGATACAAATTTAACCCCTCGATATCCATTATCCAGATTCATATTCGATATTCAGATAACAGATGTGGATTGTCGAAACCATTTTTAAAAGTTTTAGAAAACGGGGTCGACTTTTAAAAACAAAAATGGGAGTCGCCACCAATCCCTTTTTACTTAGGTGTGATTGGATCACCTTGTAAAACGTTTTATTTTAAAACATTTGATTTTGGTCTATGAAAAAGCGAAAAGCGGATTCGAGTCGGTTCACGTATGAGGAAGGGTTAGCACCCTCATAACGCCCAAAAATTGGTACCTAATCGATGGAATCATGTCCAAATGTTTGAAATTTAAAACTATTTAAAAATATGATTTCTTAAAAACTTCGAGCAATTTGAGTTAAAATTTAAGATTTCTTTGTTCCGAAGGAATATAAACATCACATCCAGCACGATAAGACACGATATTTTAAAACCTTCGTAATCAAAACATCTTATGATTTGCAAAACTTGTTAAAAGGATATTTAGTTATTTAGCCAAACGGAAAATCGCAACCCAGCACGATTGGGCACTATTTCCCGAATTTCTAAATACAAAACATTGCCTTATTTTAAAACTTTTAGATAAAATATAGTAATTTTGCAAAATGCATTTTAAAACGATGATTTTCTGAAAATATCATATTAATACAGACAATAAAAATATAAAATAACGATTAAAAAATAACTACATTAAGACAATCATAAATAAAGGACAGAGTATATAAAAATATATATAAAACAATAAATGTCAAAATAACAAAACTAAATAAACATGAAATTTTCACATACAATATTAAACCTTTCATGCAAATACATATATCAAATAATAAATAAATTATCGCAAAAATAAAAATAAAAATTAGAATATATATATATATATAAAATTAGATACGTTTTGAAATAAATAAACTATTTTTAAAAAAATATTTAAAATAATATAATACAAAACTATATATATTTAATACTTAATAATATAAACAATATATATTATATAATATACAAAATTTATAAAACATAAAATGATTTGGATTATACATATAATATAATATAATAATATAATATATAAAATCTCGAAAATATATAATAAAATAATATATATAATATTCAAACACTAAATAATATAAAAATATATAAAATAAGATTAATAATAATAAAATAATAAATAAAAATGATTTAGTATAATAAATAATAATAATCTGATATATATATAATATTAAACAAAAAAATGAAAATGCAAAGAATAAAAAAATTAAAGAATTAAATCGAAAGAAAATAAAAAAAAATCAGGGTAAAAGTGTAAAAGGACCAGATTTGAACGCATGTCATAATGTAGGGACTGATTAAGCAATTAAACCTCGTCTCCTATACGATGTCGTTCGATCTCCTGCCTTGGAATAGCCTGAAGGGCTAAATTGAAACGAAAACAAACTTCCGGGGCCGAATTAAAAATAAAAAAACTTAATTATAAAACCAAAAAAAAAGCAGAAGGGCTAAAAGCGCAATTAGCCCTTCCCACAAAAAACGCGCGGATCTTAGGCCGGAGCAGGTCAGATCGGATCGGGCCAGGGGCGATACGGCGTCGTTTTGACGCTTAAGGGCCTAGTGCAAAATGGCACCGTTCCAGAGCCCTATAAAAGCCACCTCAAATAAAAAAAAAATCATTTTTGTCAGTGTTTTAAAAAAAACTGAGTTTTATTTTAAAAATTCTCTGTCCTTTGGCCTTCAGGCCAGGACTCCGATGAAGGGGGACCGTCGCACTCCACGCGCCTACGCGCCATCGCCCACGGCGGCTCTCAGGTATGAAACTCGTCCCTTTCTTTTCTTCTCTTTTTTGTTTTGTTATTTTTGCGTATATAATATGCATAAATCAAAGAAAACAAAAAAAAAACGAATTGGAAAATAAAGAATCACCTCCGTTTAAAAAACTCTATATTCTCTTTCAAAGTGTATATTTTTTTGCTTTTTTTTTTCCTTTACAGATTATCATAGGGTTTTTATAACCCTCGAAATGAAAAATAAAAACGGAAAGAAAATCGTTCCATATTTGCTGTTGTTTTTCCTCGTCTGTGCAGGTCAGGAGATAAAAAGAGCGACGGTGATAGGGCGATTCGAGCGCGGATCACGGCTTGACGAGGGGCTGGTGTCGAGGCTACAACGCGACGATTGGGATGCTGTCCCTTGCGGCGCGAGGGTAGTCAGGAAACCCTAGGTTTCCTGACTCTGCTTAGTGTCTGGGCCTTTTGGGCCGCGCGAGCATGGGTCTTGGCTGGGTAGTCCATTTAGGACCTGTTTTGGGTCTAAGTCATCTCTTTGGTTTGTTATTGGGATCGGGTGTAATGGGGTATTGGGTCGATGTTGGGCTTGTTTGGGTAGGTAATTGGTTTGGGTTTGTTTGGGTAATGGGCTACTGGTTTTAGCTTTGTAACTGGACTGTTAAAGGACATTTATTTATTTTTTGTTTTGGTTTTATTTTGGTTTATTTCATCCCGGGGAAATTGGGCCTATAGCAGCTGCCCCTCTTTGCTCATTGTCGTGAAACGAGAATAGAGCAAAGACAACAAAAGGTCCAATTTTGCCCGGTATTTGTCGAGCCTCGACTTCTTGGTTTTCGCCTTTTCCACTGCTTCTAATCCCAACTGTATCTTCAAGGGTACTTGAAACTTCATCTTGATTTCAGTAAGTTTGATAGCTTCAATCTGCTTCACTGCGACTTCAGGAAGGCGATATCCACTATCTTTTAATCTGCTCCACTACAACTTCAGGAATATCAGACTAATGTCTTCGATCTGCTTCCTGCAACCTCAGGAATGCCAAATCTGCTATTTTAATCTACTCCCTACAACTTCAGGGATTGCCAGACTAATGTCTTCGATCTGCTTCCTACAACTTCAGGAAGATAAGATCTTCTGTCTTTGATCTACTTCCTACAACTTCAGGAAGATAAGATCTTCTGTCTTTGATCTACTTCCTACAACTTCAGGAAGATAAGATCTTCTGTCTTTGATCTACTTCCTACAACTTCAGGAAGATAAGATCTTCTGTCTTTGATCTTCTTCCTACAACTTCAGGAAGATAAGATCTTTTGTTTTTGATCTACTTCCTACAACTTCAAGAAGATAAGATCTTCTGTCTTTGATCTACTTCCTACAACTTCAGGAAGATAAGATCTTCTGTCTTTGATCTACTTCCTACAACTTCAGGAAGATAAGATCTTCTGTCTTCAGTCTACTCCCTACAACTTCAGGGAGATAAGGCTGAATTTTTTTTCGATCTGCTTCCTACAACTTTAGGAAGATGAGATCTTCTGTCTTCAGTCTACTCCCTACAACTTCAGGGAGATAAGGCTGAAATTCTTTTCGATCCGCTTCCTAGAACTTCGGAAGATGAGATTTTTGTCTTGATCCTACTCCCTACAACTTCGGGAGATAAGGCTGAAATTTTTTCGATCCGCTTCCTACAACTTCGGAAGATGAGATCTTCTGTCTTCAGTCTACTCCCTACAACTTCAGGGAGATAAGACTGAAATTCTTTTTGATCTGCTTCCTACAACTTCAGGAAGATGTGATCTTTTGTCTTCAGTCTACTCCCTACAACTTCAAGGAGATAAGGCTGAAATTCTTTTCGATCTGCTTCCTACAACTTCAGGAAGATGAGATCTGCAAATTCACCAGTATTGCTACACTTTCCACTGAGGGACATGTCCTGTAGACTCGATTCCATATGTTTATATCACAGGACTAAGATGCTATGATCAGAATGAATCAAATGCTTCTAGCTACATGTATTATGAGTGACACGAATGTAACATGTCATGAAAATGATTTCTTTTAAATGATTAGGATGCAATGATTGGAATGAATTAAATGCTCCTAATGTGATTTGCTATGATGCAAGAATGTTATGAGTATGATTCCTTCTCTAGGTTTTATCACTCATTTGTCCTTCATTCTTATTCATTAATCCTGTTCTGCTCAACAAGTTTGCCCCAATGTAATTTCAGAGTCAACTCCGCTTGGATCTTGAGAACATAAGGCTTGTACCATCCTACTGCAATAACATTTGGTTTCTTCTATCCAATCTGTTACCACTCAGAGGTATAAAACTTGTATCATTTTCTATCAATTTAACCTGTTACACCATTCCCTGGGTGTAATAACCAGATGTATGAGTCTGAAATTTATATGAATGCAGGGTATCCCGACAATGATCCCTTTTTAACACATGGATTGGCCTTATTCGTCATTTACCGATATAGTATCACCAACGAAATTGTCTTATCCCATAAGAATCCGAAGAGATAATCATTTTTCAATATTTCCAACCCTTAGGCTTGGTGAGTTCTGAACAATAGTCCTGTTTCAGATTCTCATATTATTTAGAAGTTTTCAGAGTAATATGCGAAACTCATTTTATGAAAGTATTATAAGTCCAATAATCATTATTTCAATATAAAATGCTTGAAAAAGGTCACAAAAATGGACGAGAAAGAAATTAATCAGGAGCATGGCTCAGAAAAAATAATTTAATCAAAGATAACCCAGTCAATAAAAGAAAATTGATTTGGGTGTATCTCAAAAAGAATAAAACAATCAAAGATAACAAATTCAAAAATGGGTAAGATAGAAGCTAGGTGCCCCAGATATCGCAGCCTGAGCTTCTCTGCTCAAACTTCTTGAGGACCATTTTAAACTCAATATGTGTTTAGGGATCCGGAGTACTTCGTCGATGCCCCAAGTCACAGCATACTTCCTCATTGTTAATTTAGGCATAGCAAGACTACCACATGCCCTTTCTTTGATCAAAATTTGAGCCGCCCTTCTGGGTTTTCGGCTCAAAGCCCCTTTGGTCTCAAAGCGCCCTTTGCGGGTTTTCGCCTTGGCCTCTCCTTTTTCTTTATTTCTTTATTTTCTTCTTCTTTTTTTTTGAGGCGAAAATTTGAACTCAATGCGCCCTTTGCGGGTTTTCACCATAGTCTTTCCTCTTTCAGGTAAAATCCTTCTTGATTGACCCTGAATTCACCGGATTGGGCGAGTCTTTAGCATCCATCTCAGTCAATATCAATGCTCCTCTAGAAAAGGCTTTCTTTACAACATAAGGTCCTTCTCAATTTGAGATCTGCTTTCTTCTGAAATTTTCAATATCAGGTGCCCATCATGAAATTTCTTTGGGTGGACCATTTCCATCATAAATCATCAATTTTAGTACATTTGACCATGATGAATACTTTCAAACCCTTTTCTTCATCCAAGTTCACTGGAGACATTCTTCCAATTCCTAACTCAATCGAAGCTTGGAGTAAAAGAATCTCGATTTTCATGGGCAAAACCACTTCATAAACCAATGGGAAAAGTGTTGCCCCAGCGAAAGTCCTGGTCGACGTTTGATAAGCATAAAGAGTAAATGGTAGCTTCTCATGCCAATCTTTACAAGTCTTAGTCACCTTTCCTATTTTTTTTGTTATTTTTTGTTATTTTTTTGTTTTTTTTGTTTGGCAACCTTTATTGTACTGTGATATGCTGCCTGATCTTTGGACAAACTGTAAATTTTGACTTTGTACAATTATGCATTATTAAACGTGATCCTTTATGGCATTCTTTGCTGGCATTTGATCATTTTTTTTTTGAAATTTGATGACTTTCGACTTTGTAATATTGACATATGAAGCTACTTCCACCCTCTTAGCGAAGAAGACGATGTCCATGACGGTGAATCGATGTCAACTAGAAGCGTTTAACGAGATCGGCCCTATCACATCCATGCCCCACATATGGAAAATTTGTGAAGAACTGGAATAGGCACATGAATCTTGTTTCCTTAAATACGGCATAGCTGATACCATCCCTTTCTATATAGATCGACAGTGCTCGATCCTCATGTTTAGCCCGCATCTTAGTAGCTCAGGCATGTCCTGATATGATCGTGCAAAAACATTTTTGAATTTTCGAAGATAACTCAATAATGTCTCGCCTTATTTCTGTGATGAGCTAGGCTACAATCTTCACCTCTTTTCTAGACTCATAATATCTATTGACCCTTTGTTGAATAAGGTTTGTTTTTCATCTTGTTGGACCATTCTTAACAAATCAGAAGATATGTTACAATCTCTGTCATCTTCAAAGTCCTTAGATCCCCTAGACCCATATCTCATTCAAAAAAGGGAGTCAGTAACAACGTCGCTCATGTCGTTGATATCTGGGGACCTAGTGTAGGGTCGAAAGAAGATTTCAAAAGAATAAATGATTCAGAGAATGATTATTTGTATGGTATGGTTATGAATAAATAATGAAAGAATATTGTAAAACAAAAGAATGTACAATATGAAATGGAAATAATAAAAGAATATTTGCTTAAAAAAATGCATTTTATTAAAATAAAAATTCTGGACACAAGCCTATTTCATAAAAGAGTTCTTATTGCCTCTAGGCTTAAGGCAACAAGCGTGTTTTGCACATTACTATAGATCAGCTTCTAAAAATATAGAGATCTCTTCCACAATCCCATTGTTCAAGACACTCCCAAGTATCCAAGGGTTTGGAAGCATTGTTCCCTAATTCCCTCTCCGCTTTCGATTTCTTCAAAGGGTTACAATTTTATTGTCTCCTCCTTCAATTACCGCATTTACTACTTCATCAAAGTGATCAGGTTTTGATGAATCGTCGAATTTCACAATTCCTATTTTAATGAACCTTTCGACCAACTTTTTAAACGTAGTACAATTTTCAATTGAGTGACCCATTATTCCCGCATGGTAATCGCATTGAGCGTTCGAGTCATACCATTTAGGATATGGGGGCTGTAACGGCTTTAGATAAAATGGAGACACCATATATGCATCAAATAAACTTTGATATAGCTCCTTGTACGTCATCAGGATTGGCATAAATTGGAGCTTTTTAGAATTTTACCTTGGGGAGACTTGATTGCTGGTGGTTACCGTCCTTGGCTGGTTTACTGTAATCGGTTCTGAATGGCTCTTGTTGTACCTACTGGTACTATTCGCTTTCTTTTTCTTCTTCTTCAGGGCCTTAGAAGTCCATTCTATCCTTTCCTTTGTTTCCACCAGAACAACCGGCTTGGCTTGATCATCTTTCGGGTTAAAACCTGAACCCATCGAGAAGTTCAATAAGGATGAAGTATCAGTCTGACATTGGGATCCAATAATGACAGGTACCCCATGCGAATGCGTGTCTGACTGAGTCGGGATACCTATTGGGGAATAAACGATGTCTTCCTCATCATCCACACTATTGACAGCTGGGCCACTCCTTTTTTCAAGTCTTTCGGCTAGTAACTGGGTTAACTGGCCAATTACATTCTCTTGGAACTCAAACATTTGTTCCCGTATTTCTTGTTGAATAAGGTCAATTGCCCCTGCATCTGTATTTGCATTTGTTCTATTCTCTCCAACCTTTGCTCCATGTTTTTCAGGTTAACTGAAATATTTTTACCTAATTAGGGTCCTTTTATAAAAGTCTAATGCAAATGATGCGATGTAATTCAAATGCATGAATGCAAAGAGGTATCGATTCTGATTCAACTTCATTTTAGAAAACTTTATTAGAAAACAAAATCCTTTACATAAAACGGACTACAAGTATGCTTTCGTCCTATTTCCTAAGGTTTTGATTTTCCCAAACAAGGAAGCTAGCTCTTGACTACGATCAGACTGTAGCTCATACTTCATGCTCAACGTATTAGCCTGTGATGCTAAAGTCCGTAGATGATCAGCTACCTCTTAAATCTGAACTATTGCTTCACCCATGAGGTAATCCTGACTTCTTAACTTGGTCAGGGAATGATGAAGCTCTTCCTTCCAACACCCTTCTCTTGTTTCCAGAAGCTCGATCTGAAGTTCACAACTGTGCAATGCTGCTTCTAACTTTTCAATCTTACCTTTCATTTCCTCGATCTTGTTCAGGCTTGACCTTAACTCAATCGTAGAATTATGGCTTCGGTGGTGATGAAGAGACTGTCCAAGCTTAGCATCGATCTTCAGAAAAGTATTGATCATTCACTCTAGCTAGTGCCACAATTAGAGAGATTCTTTCGCTTCCATGGCCGATAAAGATCAGAGTTTTTCTAGACAAAAAGGGAACTACGGAGCTCCAGGGAGTTTAAATTGCATCTGTTCAAACCTTCTTTTGACTCTAACCACAGATGAAAGGCGTCTATTCCTGTTCATTTCATTGAATATATCAAATAAGGAATCAAAATGAATTCCTTTCATTTCTCCACAACGAATCAAATCCCTTGCAATATTGTTTGGATCACAACGAAGAGCCGAGAAGTTTGGTAGCGAACCTATAGTAAATAAACCTTTTACCATCATAAGCAAAATTCTTTCCATCCAAATCATTTTTGTAGGTCTCATGTACTCTGTCAATCACTTTCCTTCCCACACCATTACCATCCATAGGGCGACCATCTTCATATGGAAGAAAAATGCTGTAATGGTAGAAGTGTCCATCCGTACTTCCCACGCTCACTTTAAAGTGATTGGTGAGTATAGTTACCTTGCCTTTCCATAGGGTGTCGTACAATCTTCTTTGCATCCGATTCTGCTTTAATTGGAACAACATCAGGAGGCACAGGTGGCTGAGGAGGCAGGGATTCTAGCGCTGCCCCATTTCCCTCTTGCTCAAACGAATCCATATCCTTTTTTCTCTAACTTCCTTTGCTCTAACCACATATAGACGACTGCATTGTCTTCCACTTTATCAAGGAATTCGTTCTCCATAACCAGCTTTCTAACTTAGAAACTGACCGTGAATCGATACCTCTTAAAATATGAAATGACATGCACAAAAGAATAAAACACAACATGTTAGTATCGTAGAATATAAAACAAGTAAAATAAACGAACACCTACTAAGGTTTGACATAGCTCTACCTAAGGTGAGTTCTTAAGGTTTACTATATGCGGTTTAGTTCTAAAGTTGAGGTACTCGAACCAGCACATTCCTCGATCCTCACCCATTATAGGCTCATATGGACCGAGTTCAGTTCAGGGGATTACATTTCCCTATGGCCATGCGGAAGTGAAAACTTCACGAAAACATAGGTACAGATGTATTCCAGAAAAGGTCCACTAGCCCATGCGGAGGTGAAAACCTCACGAAGGCATAGCTTCTCGCTCTCACTTAAGGGTGTGACCACGACGGTCATGTAGTGCAATGCAGAAATAAATATTAAAACCACATGCAATAAAAGGATCATGTTTTTTTTAAAATCAAAATTTTAAACTCGAACAAAAGGACATGAAATTATCGATTTTACGGCTTGACTCTCTTATTGGTCCCCAGTGGAGTCGCCAAGCTGTCGAAACCATTTTTAAAAGTTTTAGAAAACGGGGTCGACATTTAAAAACAAAAATAGGAGTCGCCACCAATCCCTTTTTACTTAGGTGTGATTGGATCACCTTGTAAAACGAACCAAGATGTTGTAGTCATTGATTCCTGTCTTCGCAACATCTTTTGATGGAAATTTTTTAATAAGGACAACGAACCAAGATCGCAAGTTGGTCAAGTTGCAGATTTGACTTAGGGCTTTAGACTGGATTTTGATGTGTTCTTCTTGTACAAGAAAGCTTGAAATTAAGAAAAGAAATTCTAAATAGCAAGTTATACAACAAGAAACAATCAAAACGTAAGGAAAATTCAAGAGGAAATAAGCAAGGATTTTGGCTAAATAGAGAACAATCAAGCATGGTGGAATCCACGATTTCTTGTAAGACTAATGGAATGTTCATTTCTTGATCTTCAAGAAGGAATGGTCAATTGGCTTGGAATTGGGGATCTTGAATCTGAAATAGTTAAAAACAAATTAACATTAATTAAGATAAAACAAAATGAAGAATTAAGGAATTTGATGGAAAGAATGGAAAAGTGATGACTGAAAGATAGCAAAAATGAAGGTGGAAATTGGTGTGGATGAGATAGGCTACCTTAAGAATCCCTTGAATCAAAGATCCAATAAACTCTTTCAAATGGCTCTAATCTCCCCTCTAAGAATGGTTCCTGGCAAGTTGAAGGTTGAGGCCAATTCTCACGATCTCAAGAAAATCGAGTTGAAACAAACTTCTAAAAAAAAAACAAGAAAACTCCTACAATTAGATCTTATGTGTAGTACATGGAAAATTCAACCTTTATATAGGTTTATGAAGAGAAAAACACAATCTTTGACATCTTAAAATCACTCTTAAAATCAAAGAATACCTTGTGTAATCCTAAAAAAAAAAATCAAAGAATAGCTTGCCACAATATTTGACTCTTAAAATCACACCTAAGTAAAAGAAAAAACGTATAAAATCTTTTACAAAATGTTGAATTCGGCCAAAAGGTAGGGATGACAATTCAGATTTTGGATTTAGATATCCACGGATATCTGATATGAGTAGATTCGAATATTGCGAATTCGAATAATATTGGGATTCAGATAGTAAAAACACTATCCGCTGCGGGTTTAGAGCGGATACAAATTTAACCCCTCGATATCCATTATCCAGATTCATATTCGATATTCAGATAACAGATGTGGATTGTCGAAACCATTTTTAAAAGTTTTAGAAAACGGGGTCGACTTTTAAAAACAAAAATGGGAGTCGCCACCAATCCCTTTTTACTTAGGTGTGATTGGATCACCTTATAAAACGTTTTATTTTAAAACATTTGATTTTGGTCTATGAAAAACGAGAAAACGGATTCGGGAGTCGGTTACGTATGAGGAAGGGTTAGCACCCTCATAACGCCCAAAAATTGGTACCTAATCGATGGAATCATGTCCAAATGTTTGAAATTTAAAACTATTTAAAAATATGATTTCTTAAAAACTTCGAGCAATTTGGGTTAAAATTTAAGATTTCTTTGTTCCGAAAGAATATAAACATCACATCCAGCACGATAGGACACGATATTTTAAAACCTTCGTAATCAAACTCATCTTATGATTTGCAAAACTTGTTAAAAGGATATTTAGTTATTTAGCCAAACAGAAAATCGTAACCCAGCACGATTGGGCACTATTTCCCGAATTTCTAAATACAAAACATTGCCTTATTTTAAAACTTTTAGATAAAATATAGTAATTTTGCAAAATGCATTTTAAAACGATGATTTTATGAAAATATCATATTAATACAGACAATAAAAATATAAAATAACGACTAAAAAATAACTACATTAAGACAATCATAAATAAAGGATAGAGTATATAAAAATATATATAAAACAGTAAATGTCAAAATAACAAAACTAAATAAACATGAAAATTTCACATACAATATTAAACCTTTCATGCAAATACATATATCAAATAATAAATAAATTATCGCAAAAATAAAAATAAAAATTAGAATATATATATATATATATAAAAAAAAATTAGATACGTTTTGAAATAAATAAACTATTTTTAAAAAAATATTTAAAATAATATAATACAAAACTATATATATTTAATACTTATTAATATAAACAATATATATTATATAATATACAAAATTTATAAAACATAAAATGATTTGGATTATACATATAATATAATATATAAAATCTCAAAAATATATAATACAATAATATATATAATATTCAAACACTAAATAATATAAAAAATATAAAATAAGATTAATAATAATAAAATAATAAATAAAAATGATTTAGTATAATAAATAATAATAATCTGATATATATATTTATAATATTAAATAAAAAAATGAAAATGCAAAGAATAAAAAAAATAAAGAATTAAATCGAAAGAAAATAAAAAAAATCAGGGTAAAAGTGTAAAAGGACCAGATTTGAACGCATGAGATAATGTAGGGACCGATTAAGCAATTAAACCTCGTCTCCTATACGACGTCGTTCGATCTCCTGCCTTGGAATAGCCTGAAGGGCTAAATTGAAACGAAAACAAACTTCCGGGGCCGAATTAAAAATAAAAAAACTTAATTATAAAACCAAAAAAAACAGAAGGGCTAAAAGCGCAATTAGCCCTTCCTACAAAAAACGCGCGGATCTTAGGCCGGAGCGGGTCAGATCGGATCGGGCCAGGGGCGATACGGCGTCGTTTTGACACTTAAGGGCCTAGTGCAAAATGGCACCGTTCCAGAGCCCTATAAAAGCCACCTCAAATAAAAAAAAATCATTTTTGTCAGTGTTTTAAAAAAAAAAACTGAGTTTTATTTTAAAAATTATCTGTCCTTTGGCCTTCAGGCCAGGACTCCGATGAAGGGGGTCCGTCGCACTCCACGCGCCACACGCGCCTACGCGCCGTCGCCCACGGCAGCTCTCAGGTATGAAACTCGTCCCTTTCTTTTCTTCTCTTTTTTGTTTTGTTATTTTTGCGTATATAATATGCATAAATCAAAGAAAACAAAAAAAAAATGAATTGGAAAATAAAGAATCACCTCCGTTTAAAAAACTCTATATTCTCTTTCAAAGTGTATATTTTTTTGCTTTTTTTTTCCTTTACAGATTATCATAGGGTTTTTATAACCCTCGAAATGAAAAATAAAAACGGAAAGAAAATCGTTCCATATTTGCTGTTGTTTTTCCTCGTCTGTGCAGGTCAGGAGATAAAAAGAGCGGCGGTGATAGGGCGATTCGAGCGTTGATCACGGCTTGACGAGGGGCTGGTGTCGAGGCTACAGCGCGACGATTGGGATGCTGTCCCTTGCGGCGTGAGGGTAGTCAGGAAACCCTAGGTTTCGACTCGCTAGTGTCCGGCCTTTTGGGCGCGAGCATGGGTCTTGGTTGGGTAGTCCATTTAGGACTGTTTTGGGTCTAAGTCATCTGCTTGGTTTGTTATTGGGCTCGGGTGTAATGGGGTATTGGGTCAGTATTTGGGCTTGTTTGGGTAGGTAATTGGTTTGGGTTTGTTTGGGTAATGGGCTACTGGTTTTAGCTTTGTAACTGGACTGTTAAAGGACATTTATTTATTTTTTGTTTTGGTTTTATTTTGGTTTATTTCATCCCGGGCAAATTGGGCCTATAACATGGATATCCAACTTCAAAATTCGCTTCCTCTTACCATTTAGATCCGGATGCGGATATCCAACATAAGGTTCAAAATGTTAGATTTTTTGCGAATTCGGGTATTCGACAAATATTGATATTTAATTTGGATTCAAATTTGGATAGTAAAAGTCAGATATTTTGCGGATAATTTACGAATTCGAATTTTAAGGCAAATCCAAAATTTGTAGATATCTAACCCGCTACCATCCCTACCAATAGGATATTCAAAATTCTTGGATCCAATTTTATATAATTGTGACACTAAGAATAGACCTGATCATGGGTCGGGTTGATGCAAAATTTTAGGCTCGGTCTCGACTCGAAAAATGGGCTTAAAATTTTACCTAAGCCCGACCCATATTAAAAATGTTAAACTTAAGCTCGATGTGGCCTACCCATATTAAATTTTTTATATTATCATTTTTTATATAAAAACAAATATTTAAAAATATAATACATCATATACACTAAAAACATTAAAATAAATATTTCCCAAAAAATTGAAAATACATTAAAAAAATCTTTATACTTAAATAACACTAAGATACTTACAATTTAGCAAGCAAATGTCTCTAAAATAGTAGTAAAATTAATAATAAAATAAGATTTATACAATTTCCAAACAATAACAACAAAATAATAGCAATATAATAGCAAAATGACATCAAAACAACAATAAAAAAGAAAGTTTAGGTTGATTTGGTGGGCCTAGGCTAAAAAATCCTACTCAACCAAGCCTATTTTTCGAGCTTATATTTTTTCCCAAACCCTCCCACTTTTCGGGCAAGCCTTTGGGCTTGGGCAAGTGACTCAACCCATGATCAGGTCTAATTAAGAATAAAACTTAACTAATATAATCCAAATACAACAAAGCTAAAATAAATTGGGCCACTAATAAGACTGGTCGAATATCATTTAAGTACATGGATAGGAGTTCTATGGGGCTCCATGGATGTCAAATGGGTTGGTCTTCAAGATATGTGGTCTACTTGAGTCAAGATTCAGTTCTTTTAAGCTCATCATTGTAATCCAAACTGATTTAACTCAAAATTTTAAGTTCTTGGAATCTTGATTTTTTTTTTCTTGTAAGTCGTTATTCACGAACTCTTGGACCACAACATTCATTCTTGACTTGAGTTGCCTTAATTTTGATCTTATTATTGGGCCTTGTGGAAAGGTTAGTTGATCATGTCCCTGATCTTGAACTTGGGACTTAATGCTTGTATCAAATTTGGTCGAGTGGGAGCTCACCATTGTCATAAAATGAAAGGTAATTCAAATCAAACAGTTCAAGGGCATATTCGAGAAATTCATGCCCACGAGTGCTGAAACCTAGTGTTAGGTAACAACTTGAGGGCTCATATGTATGATTACTTTAACTCATTCAGGTAGAAACCATTGGTTTTTCTTGTGGCTTAGAATCATTGGCACTTACGGCTTCAACATTTGCTTCTTTCTTTGTAACAGCCCATTTTTCAGTGGTTTCAGGACCACAAATTCGATGAGTAAGCCCGTATTGTTATTTAATATTTATGAGTCAATTACAATATTATATTGAATTCTGGTTTAATAATTTTATAAATTGAGCAAATAGATAAGTAAAAATGGTTCAGTCCAAAAGTCAAGTGGTTTTTAAAAATGAGGTATTGGGACATCGTTTTCGTAATTTAAGGCCATAAATATTTTATTAAATATTTATAGAGCGGCGTTATAGGTGAATTGAAGTTTGGCCCGATAATTTTTACGATTGGATGCTTAATTAAGGTAAAAGGATTAAATTGTAAAATAGGTAAAAGTTAATTGCTATAGATTTAAAATACTAAGGGGACCAAAATGGTGATTAAACCATGGTCAAAAGGTCCAAGCGGTGGTGGATATGATTAATCCACTAACTTTTGGGCTATTTGCTTATTAAGTCCTAATTAGTTTGGGGTTAAATTTAAATTAAGCTTGTTTAGTTCAAAATTTGAAACAATTGAAGGACTAATTGTGCAATTAAACTTTCGTTAGATGGTAATTATACCATATACTTATATTATGGACATTCATGGACATGTTTTAGAAATTATATATGTTATAATCAAAAGGTTATAATGGTAATTTTGAAAATAAGTAAATTATAATTAAAATAAAAGCCAAATTGAAATGTCATCTTCTTGATTCTTCTTCCAAAAGGCTGAAATACCATTGTTAAGGGCAGAGAAAGCTTCAGCTAGCTAGGTTTCTCTATTGGGTACGTGTTTGATGTTTGTTCTTTTGTAATTTCTATATTTTTGAGATCGTTGCAACTAGGTCCAGCTAACTCATATCTCCATTTTCAAAACGGTTAAAGATTATGGATTATGCCATTTATGAGGTCTGAATATTCTTGAAATTTTATGGTAGATTATTGAGCTTGGTTGTTAAATAAGACTATTTTGTAAAGTAATTCTTGATGATTTTAATGGTTAAGGACTAAAAAGTTAAAGTGATAAAATTACAAGGACTTTATATGAAATAACATTAAATATGGGCTGTGGAGAGGTATTTAACAATTCGGTTGAATTTAGTTCTAGTTGAAAATGGTTAAATTGCGTGTTTTGGACTTATGGACTAAATTGCATAAAAGTGAAATGTTGTGGGTAATTTTGTAAAAATGTCAAAAAGGGCTTAATTACATCAAATGAGTTAATTTTTCTGTTGTAATTAGTTAATTGAATGTAATTATTATTCTAGATCAAGAACGAGTTGAAAATCAAGGAAAAGAGAAAGTTGCTGAATAATTCCTGAATTTTTGCCATTATTGCAATTTAGCCCTGGTAAGTTCATACAATTTAATTTGGTATATTTTTTAATATTTTATTTACATATGATTTATGATATATTGAATAATTATATATATTTAATGAATTAATTATAAAAATGATTCAAGGTGAGAAATTTAATAAAATTGTAAGTTTATATGGTAATGTTATGACTGTTTTTAATAATATTATTAATATGAATTATGTAATTCGATGATATTGGATATAAGTGAAATATTATGTTTAATTCGTGAAAAATGGATTGAAATTGAAATTATTATACGGTTGTGTGTGTATCGAGCCCGGATGAACATAGGTTAGGATACAATTGGCATGCCAATAGGTTATAATGCGTGCTGTACGAGTTTGACGTGAGATGGGATGATGATTCCTGATTTATTCCTGTTCACTGAATATACCAGAGTCCAAAATTTGTTGTGGACTATCGGGTTATATTTACAATGTTTCTGATGTGTTACCGGGGGCGGATGTAAAGCCTTTGGGCTTCGCACTTGGTGCCGAGGTGTGTTTTGGAGGGATGTTAGCCTACGGGCTTGGCACTTGATGCCCAGGTGTGTTATCGGTTAGTTTAGCTTGTTAGAGCATTATGGTGTGTTCTGGATGATTAACCGTGTATCCGAATCCATTTATTTTGTTCATCGAGTTGAATTTTATTTTTAATGATTATGCGATGTACTGATGATACGCAACTGATATTTGGTTATAATTTTTTGTGAAAGACCTGCATATGTGTTCATGCTAACCGGTTGATATCGTGACTTGTTAATGGTTGATATCGTATAAATGAAGTGATTAAATGGCTCATATTTATGAAACTCACCTATTTAATGGTTGTGATTGAAAGTATTAATGTTAGTGATAAGTGATAAAATTAACATATTTTAATCCCGTTCTTAATGCGTTTTTGGATGATTATTTATGCGAATTAGTGAAATTTATGCTCATAATCCTTTGAATTCATGTTTCTATACTTAGGAGAGCATTTGGGAGTTTAAGGAGAAAAAACAAGCTAAAATCGAACAAATAGAGCAAATTTCAGGAGCCACACAGCCTGGGCCTTCCCACACGGGCTGGGCACACGGCCGTGTGAGCCACACAGGTTGGACACACGGCTATGTGCCAGACCGTGTCGATTTCGTGACTCGTATCCCAAACACACGGAAAAACACAATTTTTAGGCTTTCTAGGTATTCTAAAGTTTATAAATACCAAATAGAAGAAGAGAATAGAGAGCCATCAGAGAATATCAAAGGAAACAACTCGAAGAACACCATTGGAGCCAACTCTGAAGCAGATTTCCATCAAGATTGAAGACCTCCTTTTAATTTCTTTTGAAGTTTTTATGAGTTTATTTATTTATTGTGGTTATTCTGACTTTGAGATTTTTTTATTCACAATTATGAACTAATTTTCTAGATACCTAAGGAAGATGAACCCTATGATGAATTCTATTATTTAATTTCTATTTTACGTGATAAATACTTGATTCTTATTCTCAGTTATGTGTGCTTATCTCATGTTTTAATATTTCCAGGATATTAATTCATATTTAATGTGCTTAATTAGAGGAGGAAAAGTCCCTGTTTAAGAGTAGATCTAGTATAATTGAGTGGAGTTGCATGCAATCCTAGAAATAGGAGAACATAAATCTACCGGATTAGAGTCAACTCTAATAGGGGAATCCATAGATCGAGTTAATATGATAATAGGGGTTTTAATTAGAAAGAAATTTTAGTTAATCAACCTAGAGACAGTTGCTCTTACTCTCGAAAGAGATATTAGCGTAATTTAGGGATTTCTACGGATCAAGATATCAAGTGACTAATTCGTTTAATTCAAATTCATAATAATAGATGAAGTCTTGGCGGATTATTTCTTGGGTATTGTCTCTCTCATTGGTTGTCTTTCGGTTATTTTCCTAATTTATTTTCTGTTGAGTTCTTAGTTAAATTAATTTTGTAAATCTTAGTTTAAAACAATCACTCCACGAATTTCCCCTTCGGAGCTCGAGTCAAACGAATTGAACCCATTCACGGTACTGAATGTATTCCCATACGGTACAGTCGAGGTAACACATTCCGAGTTCGGCACATGTAAGGTAAACAATACTTGACTCAAACCTTATCTTGGTATTAAAATTGATAACGAGATAAAGGAGCTTCGGCTCTAAAAACCACCCTAACCATGCGCATAAAAGGTAAAGTCGAGCTTACACTCTAAATAAGCACTTCTCGGGAGGCAACCCGAGTGTTAAATTTTTGTTTTATTCTTTTAATTGTATGTTAATTTAAAATTTTAATTAATTTAATTAATTTTTTAAAAAAAATTATTTTTTCTTGGACACACGGGTATGTCTCAGGTCGTGTGCACGAGGGGTATTCGACAGTGAGTCACACGGCCTGGCGACATGGTCGTGTGGCACACATAGCCTGGACACACGGATGTGTCTCAGGCCGTGTGCATAAGGGAGTGTTCTACAGTGAGTTACACGGTGTGCAAACATGGTCGTGTAGGCCACACGGCCTGGACACATGGGTGTGTCCTGGGCCATGTTTGTCCTGGGACTTAATTTTTCCAATTTCGATAGTTACACGGATGAGGTGGTCCACACAGCCTGGCAAAATGACCGTGTGGCACACACGGCCTAGACACACGGGTTTGTCCTAGGTCGTGTGAACACTAGAGTTAATTTTTAAATTTTAATTACAAGTCAGAGAGGTACATGGGCCATAAACATGGCTGTGCGCGAGACACTGCCTGTCACACAGGCATGTGTGAGATCGTGTGCGCCGCACAGCCTCACACACGGGTGTGGGAGAAGCGAAGGAACATCACACACGACCGTGTCCGAGGCTATGTGGAGACTAGGCTTACATTTTGAACGATACACAGGCTGAGGAAGCCCCACACGGGCGTGTGACATGGTCGTGTGGCCCAACACAGGCCTAAACACGACCGTTAATCCTTTATTAACCCCAAAAAACACTAATTTTTTTTTTTACTTTGTCTTCTTCCTCCCAACCCACCCTAGCCACTGCCAATCTGCCAACCCCTTCCCTTACAGCCCCGACGCCACCGACCTCCATTCAACACCATCGTACCCTCCTTTTGCCTCTCTTCTCCCTCGTTGTGAACCCTCCCTCCGTGCGTATCATTCACTCCTCATTCCCTTAGCCGCCTCTCGCCCAACCTCCTTTCCCAAAAAAAACCCCGTTGTCGTTTCCCTCACGATTTCCCCCTTCCCTTTTGTTTCCCTCGACAATGAATCGTTTTCCCCTTCCTTTCCCCCTTTCTCCCGTCCACATCTCCAGCACCTTTCCCTTTCCACCTTGTCAAACAACCAACCCTTCCCCATTGCCGACCACCCCTTTCTCCCTTTCGAGCCACAACCTTCCCCTCTCCCTCTTTCCCCGTCGTTCGCTCCTTCACCTTCACTTCAGCCACCGCCATCGCCCTCCATCGATTCCTCACTGGTTACCCCTCATTGCTTTTATTTTATTTATTTATTTATTTTTTATTTTTATTTTATTTTATTTTATTTATTTTATTTTATTTATTTACTTTATTTTTTATTTTTATTTTAGTTCTAAATATTATTACTCTTACTATTTTTGTTATGGTTTTACTATTACCTTTAGTATTATTCTTACTATCTTTATTATTTTTATTTTTATTACTATTTTTTTTATTATTAATTATTTTAGTTCTGTTCTCCGTTTTTAGTTATTCCTATTATTCGGTTCTGTTCTAAGTATTATTTCCAGAATTTTTTTTTTTGTTATTTTGTTATTGTTGCTTACTTTATTTTAAGCTTTCGTTCAATTACTGTTTTTAAGATTCGTGTTCTTTATTGAGGATTTACTTTTCGTTTGCTTCAACATTTGATTTGACTCGGTTCATTATGTTGATTCGTGCTTTTCCTTTGATGTTGAAATCATTGTTTGGTTATATGTTCTTTCAGGTACAATGACAAATACTAGAGGCAAATCTAAGGTTGTCGTCCCCACTTCGAAAAAGCGGAAGACTCTGGGCACAACCTCATCGTTGGGCGCTTCTATCGATACACGTCATCCCTATCTCTGATTTTCACAGGGTCCCCAAGAGGACCAATATCAGTATCTCCGACAGTGGCCATTTGGATTAGGCCGTTGTATTGATTGGGCGGCTTTAGAGTAGGTCTAATTATCTGATAAAGTGTGTGCCCTGATTGCCAAAGCTCCTTGGGACCGATTCTTCTCCATCGTCAAGCCCACCTACTCGGAGCTTACCCTCGAGTTTTTTTCAACATTCCTCTTACAGCACGTGATGTCGACCCACAATGAGCCACGCACTATTACTTTCTGACTTGATGGTACGACGCGTCATATGAGTGTCCCAGAATTTAGAGTTACTTTAGAACTCTATACTGAGGAGTTCATAAGTGCCAAGGGGTTCCTCACTTTATACCGACACATCCATTACTCACCATCTCTATGTTGGGCAGACCTTACTGTAAGTACGATTCCTTATAAACCAAGTCGGTCGAAGGCGACTTTTCCTCTTCCGACCTTACACTATATTCATGCCATCTTGGCTCACACATTGACCGGTCGGAGGGAGAGCACCAGGGTCGTCGGTACATTTTACGCATACTTCTTTTGGAGCATGGCCATGAGGCGCACCTTCGATCTTGCCTACTTCATCACCCTAACTTGTCGCCATCAGACAGAACGCAGTAGGAAGGGTCCTATCTGTTTAGGCCCTTACGTGACCTACCTCGCATAACACTTTGGCCTCCTCGACACTCTGGAGCAGTCCTCCTCTTTTACACTAGTTGGACAGATGACCCCGTAGGGGTTATCAAGTATGAGTCACATGAGGATGATCGAGCGACTACGTGGCGTAGATCCTCCTAGATACCGATTATCTCATTCTGACCTTCAGGATGAGCATGAGGATTCATTGATGATGTCTCGTTCCACCACGAGGATCCACCTCATCATCCACCTCCGAGTCACCGTACTACTACTTCTACTGCTACCCTCACGGACCTCTCCAAGCAGTTCACTCATTTCGAGCAGCACTGTTTTGAGCGGTTTGACAGTATTGATGCGACCTTGCAACAGATTACTAATTTTATTTCTTTTCTTTTCTTTTCAGCACCTCCACATATCTTCTTCAGCACCGGTGCCTCACGATCTTGATGCCTCTGACGAAGAAGATCACTAATTTTATTTCTTTTCTTTTCTTTCCATTTTTATTTTTATTTTTATTTTTATCTTTTATATTTGTTTTTAGTTGTTTTATTTTTATTTTCTTTGACCTCTTTCGTTATTATCTTTTAAACTATGTTTTTATTTTTATGGTTGTTTCTAATTGAGTTTGTAACCTCTTAATCTTTTTCATTATTTGTGTTTATTTTCTTATTAGTTGCTCGGAACCATGCACTACATTTTCAATTGCCTACAATTTTGATTTTCGTTATTCTGGTGATTTCATCCATATTCAGGGCAGTTTCAGTTTTCTCCCTCTCTTATGATATTCTGCTTATTCTGTGTTTGTATCTATTTGTACATTGTGGACAACGTACATCTTAAGCGTGGGGAGGTTATTTATATAATTTTCTCATACTTCCATTAGAGTGAATTTTTGTCAATTTGGGATTTTTATTGATATTGTTTTGGATTAATTTGTAGATATTTGTGTTTTGGTTGATTTAAACTTTAAAACATGCGAGAATCAAGCATGATAAGTTATTTTTCAGAAATTAAAAATTTTAGGTTGTTCCCCTAAATTGAGGTATTATCTTGAAGTTTTAAATTTGCAAGTTTGACATCAAAACCATGATTTTTTGTTAGATTTTGAGCCTTTAGAGCATACATTTTTCATGCTCATTCTATTATTGATTATGAGTGTGTCAACTTGATTTATGATTCTAAAACTTGCTTCGATTCTGCATGTCGAGACCACACATTTGATTTGATATACTGAGATGATAGAGGCACTTAGGTTTTAACCCACTTATCCTGTAAAAGCCTACCTATTGAATTAACCATTAGTGAACCCCATTGAGCCTAACACACCTTTTCTTGATTAACCCGTGAATGTTAACCCATAATCCATTTTTTTGTTGTGACTATTTCCCGTTTTATTTACTCCATTTTTGTCAAGATTTGATTTGGTTAGTTGCCTGACTATGCTCTCATGTTTGAATTGTTGAATTAATTCTTGTTGTTCTAAAAAAAATTAATAAAAAAATATGTTGATTAATTTTTTGTTGATTGAGCTTGAACAGTTAATTTCATATTTTATTGAGAAGTTCATTTTTATTCTTGAATAAGTTTTGATTGATGCTCTATTTTTTTAATTCAGCATTTGTTTAGTTTTTCTAGTTTGGTAATTTATCAACTCGATCTCAATTATAACCAACTTTTTGGCCTTTTTCCACACCCTTAACCTAAGCCCCATTACAACCTCTTAAAGACCTTTTGGTTGGTGTGCCATATCATTTTATAGTGGTGGAGATTTGATTTTCAAGCAAGCTTATAGTAATGACATTTCTTGTTTGACTGTTGAGTGCATATTTATTGAACCTTAAACACTTTGGGTGCTTTGAGTGAATCTTTAGTGAGGATTTCAATTCTTGTTGATTTTGAATAAATGTAATTACTTAAATAAGGGGAGACACCTATGTTTCCGTGCCATAAAAAAATTCTGGCTTAGATTGTTTGAATCTTTAGTTCCCTTTTAGTTGAATTGCTTAGATTGTTTGAATCTTTAGTTCCCTTTTAGTTGAATTGCTAATGTACGATTGTTTACGAATTATTTTGAGACATTATTGATGAGAATTATAAGTTGAGAAAGATTAACTTTAATGTGAGTTGAGGATTTTGCTTGAGAACAAGCAAACGCTTAAGTGTGGGGATATTTGATAAGTGATAAAAGTAATATATTTTAATCCCGTTCTTAATGCGTTTTTAGATGATTATTTATGCAAATTAGTGCATTTTATGCTCCTAATCCTTTGAATTCATGTTTCTATACTTAGGAGAGCATTTAGGAGTGCAAGGAGTGAAAAACGAGCTAAAATCAAACAAATAGAGTAAATTTCAGGAGCCACACGGCCTAGACCTTCCCACACGGTTGGACACACGACCGCGTGAGCCACACAAGCTGGACACACGGCCGTTTGCCAGACCATGTCGATTTCACGACTCGCATCCCAAACACGCGGAAAAACACAATTTTTAGGCTTCTAAGTATTCAAAAATCTATAAATACCAAATAGAAGAAGAGAATAGAGTGCCATCGGAGAATATCGAAGGAAACAACTCGAAGAACACCATTGGAGCCAACTCTGAAGTAGATTTCCATCAATATTGAACACCTCCTTTTAATTTCTTTTGAATTTTTTATGAGTTTCTTTATTCCTTCTGGTTATTCTGACTTTGAGATGTTTTTATTCACAATTATGAACTAATTCCCTAGATACCTAGGGAAGATGAACCCTATGATGAATTCTATTATTTAATTTCTATTTTACACGATAAATACTTGATTCTTATTCTCAGTTATGCTTGCTTATCTCTTGTTTTAATATTTTTGGGATATTAATTCATATTTAATGTGCTTAATCAGAGGAGGAAAAGTCTCTGTTTAAGAGTAGATCTAGCATAATTAAGTGGACTTGCATGCAATCTTAGAAATAAGACGACATAAATCTACCGAATTAGAGTCAAATCTAATAGGGGAATCCATAGATCGAGTTAATGCGACAATAGGGGTTTTAATTAGAAAGAAATTTTATTTAATCAACCTAGAGTCAGTTGCTCTTACTCTCGAAAGAGATATTATCATAATTTAGGCAAATCAAGATATCAAGTGAATTATTCGTTTAATTCAGATTCATAATAATAGATGAAGTCTAGGCAGATTCTTTCCTGGGTATTTTCTCTCTCATTGGTTATCTTTTGGTTATTTTCCTGATTTATTTTCTGTTGAGTTCTTAGTTAAACTAATTTAGTAAATCTTAGTTTAAAATAATCTCTCCAAATTGTCGGCTGAATAATAGGAAAACAATAATTACTAGTAATTTTAGTCCTCGTGGATACGATATCTTTACTCACCGTAGCTATACTATTTATCGATAGGTGCACTTGCCTTTGTCGTATTTTTAGTTAGGGCATGTTTAGTAGTGCTTAAAAAAAACACTTTTGGAAAAAAAAGCTGTGCTAAACAAGTTGCTTTTGCTGAAATTTTCTCCTTTTCAGAAGTGCTGGAGAAGCTAAAATTTTTAGCTTTTCCTCTCCCAAAAGCACTTTTGGTGCTTAATTACTTTTTCACCCCTCCAATAACATAATACTTTCCCCTTTTTTTTCTTGGTGCTTAATTACAAATATGTTAAAATCATTAATTAAAAATAAAACAAATATTTTTTAAAATACTAATTACAAATATTTAATGGTTATATTTAAATATTTAAAATATAGTTTATATATTTTAATTAAATTTTATAAATAATTAATATATATTGCTTAAAAATATTTGAAATTCATATTTCATATATTAAAATATTAACAACAAGTTATAATAATTTTTTATATTCTTATTAAAATATAATAATATTAACTAATTTAAATATTATTTAAATCCATATTTGTTACTTGATAATAACATGTCTAAAATGGACATTTTATTTCTCAAAAGCACTTTTTGACAACAATGCTAAACACTCACATTTTAAATCAAACTTTTCAAAAACACTTCTCAAAAGCACTTTTTCACAGCACTTTTCAAAAGCATTGCTAAACTAGCCCTTAGTTCTGTGACACGCATCAGTTAGCCTTTGATTTTGTTAATTATAAAATTCTACTATTCGGTAAGTTATAACGTTTCAACCTATGAAATTACTAAGCTTTATAAAAGCTTACTCGTGTTAGTTGTTTTATTTCTTGTAGATATTGTTGTGGAAATCGGGAGACCAGATCAACTCAAAGAATCACACTATCCGAGGACCTTTGGTAGACTTTGAATATGCACTTGACTTATATGGCATGTAAAAGGAGAATTTGATTATGTTTTGTAATGGTTCATAAGGACTTATAATTGTGTAGTTGTTGTGTATATGATGTTGTGGTATAAGTAACTATGTGTGATAAGCATACTTAATTCTAAGTTAGAGCATAAGTGAATGAGCATGAAATGGTAAGTTTGGAATGAATTGAGTATGGTATTTAGGGATTGTTTATAAGACATTTGAGTGTATAATATGGCTTATGTACTTAACTAAAGTGATTAATTATTAAGAGTTTGATTTGGAGTGTCATTGGTGACACATTGGTTAGATCTTAGGTTTATTGATTTGGCATGTTATGGTTGTTCTTGAAAGTATTTAGAAGTATTATGATCATGTGTTATAAGTTGGGTTAGGTACCTAATCATTTGGATATGAAATGGGCATGGTTTAGGGTCATTATTGGACACACATGGCCTGAGGCACGGGCTGCCACACAGCAGTGTGTCACACACGCTCATTTTCCAAATCTTACCACATTCCAAATACACAACACACACATTGCTCACATTTACATGCACTTATACCCTGCACTCATCATCACACAGTCCCATGTAATCTCATTTAATCCAAAGTTTCTCGATAAACACATTCGGGATAATACTAAATATAGGGTGGTTTCTCACACAGCCCACCACTAATAAATAACAAGGTGGTATCGCACACAGCCCACCAATAATAGTAAATACGGTGGTATCGCACACAGCCCACCAATAACAATAATTACGGTGGTATCGCACATAGCCCACCAATAACAATACGGTATTCATTCATAATTTCCTCACTTTCTATCAATTAATAATTATCAACAATATTCATCCAAAATTCACATAATACATTTATATGTAAAATCATAAGTAAAAAAAGAATGTATCATTTACATATAAACTTACCTCGATACAAAATATGTTAATTTGCGATTTAGTCCGAAACCTTGCCTTTTCCTCGGTCAAGGTTGATTCCACGCTCTTCTTGATCTATAATGACATATTTAGCTTATTAAATAACCACATTATTCAAGTCACTCCAAAATTCCTATTTTGGCAAAATTACCATTTTGCCCCTAGACTTTTGCAAAATTACTATTTTGCCCCTAGGCTTGTAAAATGAAATGTGTTCATTTTTCACACACCCAAGCCTAGCTGATTCATATTCCCTCTTATAGAAACTCATAATTTCAATTATTTCATACATTTACCACCTATTTTACAACCTTTACAAAAAGATCCTTTTAGGTGTTTTCATGGAAACTCCATTCACAAAAGTTGTTTATTTAACAACTAAGATTCATTCTATTCCATAAAATTTCAGAAATCAACATAAATACTCACATGGAAAAACCCTAGACTCTCAAACATTTTGCAAAATAGTCCCCTCATTAGTTAGCTTAAGCTTTAGGGGTTCCAAAAGTACAAAAATTATCAAGAAAGACCACCAAAATCACTTACTTGTAAGGAGGATGAGTTGCTAAAAATTTCAAGCTTCCAAACCCCTATTCTTGTTGGTATTTTCGGTGGAGGAAGAAGGTGATAGGAAAAAGATGATAGCTTTTTATGTTTTATTTTATTTTATTTCCATTAAGTCACCTAATCCACCAAATCTTGACCAAATTAAATTTTCTTGTCCCTATGGCCGACTATCAACATTAGAAAGGTCTAATTGCATATTAAGAACTTCCAATTTAAGGTTCTATAGCTATTTAACACCTATAGCTTGTAAAATAGAACTTTTGCACTTTATGCAATTTAGTCCTTTTTCGCAATTAAGCATGCAATCACTAAAATTAATTCACCAAAATTTTCATGCACTCATATAATCATGTTATGACACGTAAAATAATATTAAAAATAATTTCTCTGGCCTCGGGTTAGTGGTTCCGAAACCACTATTTCGACTAGCCCCAAAATCGAGCTGTTACATCTTATCTCCCTGAAGTAGTAGTGAAGTAGATTGAAGTGACAAATCCTATACATCTGAAGTTGCAGTAGGTCGGATTAAATCTACCATAGCGAGTCTCATATCCCTAAAGTTGCAGTAGAGCAGATTGAAGTTACAAATCTTATCTCTCTAAAGTTGCAGTGGAGTAGATTGAAATTACAGTTCATATACCCCTGAAGTTGCAGTGGGTTAGAACGAAGCTACTTGAAGAAGAGGAGCACCAAAGAGGTCGAGATTCGGTGAGACCGGACAAAATTGGTCCTTCTTAAAAGTCTTTGCTCCATTCTCGTTACAGGACAACGAGCAAAGAGGGGCAGCTGTAATGGCCCAATTTTGTCCAGGCCCTAAACAGAAACCAAAAATAAAAATAAAAATTAACAGTCTCAAAGTCCAATTACATGTCAGGCCCAATACACTACCCAAACAGCCCAAAACAGAAAACCCTAACCCAAAGTCTAAAGCCCAACAACCTAAACCTCTTTTTAGTAAAATAAAAAAACCCTAGCCTCCTAGCGCCGCACGTCCCCCACGTCAGCATGCTCGCGCTTCCGAGGTCCGCTACTATCAATCGCTGCCATCCATCGCTTCATCACAACCACCACCGCAAAAATGTAAAAGAACACGCAAAAAAATAGTAGTAAGAACAGTAAAAAACAATGTAATGTATTCGGCTATAAAAGCCAAAACAAAAAACTATGTAAGGGACACGAGAAAATAAAAATAGAGCACAAAAATTTTAAAGATGACTCTTTTTTATTATTTTCTTTTTTATTTGAATCTTTTTTTTTTTTTTGAAAACATAAAACAAAAATAAAAAAGGTTCTTACCTTGCCACTGTCGCCAGAGACTCCTCTGGCTTAGAAGGCCACCGAACCCTTGGTGGTTCGCCGCAAGCCTCGTCGGAGAACTGGAAATTGAAAGGTTTTCTGGAAACTTTTTAGAGTTTCGGTATCGGTTCTTTTTTTTTCTTTTTTTTAAAAAAAAATGGGTTGAAAGGGTTTAAAAGGAGATTTCTTTTAAAAAAAAATTTAATTTTTCGGCCACCGGGGACAACGGTCACCGTCGCCGACGGCTGGTGGCCGTGACGGAGCACAGTGGCCCTTATGGCCGGATCTGAAGAACCCTTCAGAGAAAAAAAGATAAAGGAAATATTTTTTTTTAAAACAGTTGACAGAATGAATTTTTTTTCTTATTTTTTCACTTATATAACCCTATAAAACGACGTCGTTTTGGGCTTGATTCTCATACGCCAAAACGACGTAATTTTGAAGCATTACCCGCGACCCGACCCGGATCCAATGTATCGTGTCCTAACTCACGGGCATGGTCTTTCTTCTCGACTAACTTGAAATAAGGCTATTTCATTTAATTTAATTCAATTTAGTTAAATCATATCTTAATAACATTATGCAAAGAGGGATCATGTTTTAAACTTCATTCAAATTTTTAATTCTCGACACTAAAACATCAAGTAATCAACTAGGTACCAATTTTGGGGCGTCATGAGGGTGTTAATCCTTTCTCGTACGTAACCGACTCCTGAACCCGTCTCTTGGATTTTGAAGACCAAAAATCATTATTTTAGTAAATCAAACATTTTATTAAAACGATCAAATCACGAGATGACCTGATCACACCTCATAAAAAAATGATTGGTGGCGACTTCTATTTTTATTTTTATTTTTTCAAATAAAAAGTCGACTTTCAGAAAAAAGTTTTGAGATAAGGTATAGTGAAACTATCAAGAGTACCTATGAAGTCGATCACAAGATGACCATCGCAGTAGCGGCCAGCGGGACCGCCAAAGTAGGAGAGCCCATTGGGAGGAGGTGCTTGGCCAAATGCGACTGACAAGAGTGTCGGACTTTGAGTCACCAAAGTTGAATATTGCAAGGAATTGGCATGGCTTTCTGGCAAGTACCATGGACATTGGTGCAACGTTTACTAACGAGATTGCAAAGGCAATAATAACAAATATAGAGGATAAATCAGAAGCCATTAGTAGGAGAAATAGAAACTATAAAATATTTGACCACATATCTATTTTCGAGTCAATATTTAGCATATATATATACTACATATTTCCTAATTTTTAAGGGGGAGAAACTGTTTTTTTTTTTTAATAAAGCCGGCTGGTGATTCATTAAATGGAAAGATAACTGTAGTCAAATAAGGCGGTGCCATCAATACCAGTCTTGAAAAGAACCAAAGCAACAAATTAAAAACAGAAAAATTAAAGAACCTACCCAAGCAAAATGAAAACCTAGAAATATAGAATCCTAAAATAAAAAAAATAAAATGAAACAGCCCTCCTCAACGGCCTGTGCATAACACCACCATATCGGAGACCTAAATGAGCCGTCGTTTTCCACATCTATTGGCGATGGCTTTCCTCTTCTTTTTCCCCACGGTGCTCTTCTTTTTCTAGTTATATCGAAGTCTTAAAATTTATCATTCCTCTGACGCTAGCTAAACAACCTCAATCCCGGAGTTGCATGGTCGTTCTGCCCCTTTCTGCTTCTGCTTTGACCACCCCCGACACTTCCTCTATCCATATTCGTATCTCCCCCAGCTTTTGCCCCTCCTCTGCAAGCGTGTGTGTCGCACGGTTCCCCTGACGAGGTACGAAACTAAACGTCGCTGAATCAAAATTAAGAGCCCTTGTCCTGATTTCCTTAACCAGAACGCTTATCATCGATCTACATCTTCAATGGCCCATATTTTTCTAATAACGGTTAGTGAGTCTCCCTCCACCACCACCTCCCGAAAGCCAAGCTCTTCTAATAAGATCGTTGCACTGAGACATGCCCTTGCCTCTGCCACTATCGAATCTGCCACATTTTCATATGGGTAAGTCCCCGCCGCCATCACTAACCCCTCCCTATTCCTGATTATTACACCAACTATTGCCTGCTTTGTAATCTGATTAAAAGTAACATCGAAATTTTATTTTACTCTTACCCTAGTTGGCGGTTCCTACAAAACTTTACATCCCTGTTGAGTAATTCGTAAAACAAAATCCAGACATTCCACTTCTCATATGTATGATTTTATAAAACCAATTAGATCGTTTGTCTGTTGATTGACACCTTCATGATAAGCACTGTTTTGAGTAAATTGTTTTACAAACCAGCACTTCCATCTATGTTCATAATTTGTGGAGGAAAAAGGTATACCGAAAGTGATGTGGGTGTTAAGGCACAATTTTAGACCCATGAATGTGATGGGTTCACACTAATTCAAGGCCCAACAACAATGTCAAAAACTTATATATAGGTTAGCTAAATAAATCTAAATAAATTCTTAAATATACTAAAACTCTAATTTAAACTAAACAAGAAGTAGTTTTAAACTAAAATTTCTTGTTAACATAAAACTCTTAAATAATTTAAAATACTTAATAATTATCAAAAATTTGAAATAAAATAATAAGAGATAAATACAATATATAGGTTAGCTATATAAATCTAAATAAATTCTTAAATATACTAAAACTCTAATTTAAACTAAACAAGAAGTAGTTTTAAACTAAAATTTCTTGTTAACATAAAACTCTTAAATAATTTAAAATACTTAATAATTATCAAAAATTTGAAATAAAATAATAAGAGATAAATACAATATTAGGCTCATATATAATAATAATTAAGCCTAAAACTCAAATCCAATATGATTTAAACTCGAATTAAAAGCCCGAAATTCGTAATTCCCGTCATAATGCCGTTCAGAAATTCTACTCGCGCAGTCTTCATTAAAACGGTTATAACTTGGGCTCCCGAACTCAAAATCGAGTGATTCAAAATGCGTTTCGAAGCTAAGAGATAGATCTTCAAACGCCATGCAGACATCTCAATCCAAAAATGCCAGTATCCCATCCAAAAAGTCGTCTCAAGACTGTTGATTTTCCAAGCCTGAAAATTGGCAGTTTTGATGATTGGAATCTAATAAATTTCACACCATTCGTGCATGTATCATTCTCCCTGTCCTCAAAAAGATCCATCCTCGAATCTTATCTTTGATCGAGTCCTGATTTAATTTGCTTAGCATTTGATATTGTTGTTGGGCCTTGAGGTAGTGTGAACCCATCACATTCATGGGTCTGAAATTGTGCCTTGAGACCCGCATCACAAAGCTCTCAGTACTTGGACCGTAACTGGACATTCGCGGAACAAATGCTCAACTGTCTCCTCAGCGCCACGGCAGACCAGACAGTAGCTCCTTACAGCCACTCTTCTATTTACAAGTTTACTTAAAGTAGGGATGAAATTGTTAGCAATTCTACAAACTGTAATTTTGATTTTGTTGGCCACTTTAAGATTCCATAGTCTTTTGTGAAAAACTCTGAAATTTATATTCTGAGTTATATCATCAGTTCCTATTGAACCTCTCTCTAGCAACAAACCATTTGTATCCGCTCTTCACCGAATAGATCCATGTGTTTTCTTCTCTCCACATAAACTCGTCCTTCGAAGCATATCTCGATAGCGGAATGGATAAGATCTTCATCTCCTAATCGTTATCAAACAGTCTATTCAAAACATCTACCTTCTAGGCATATGACTTCACATCGATCAAATCAAAAACATATGAATAGTTAATATTTATGCATTGACCCATCACTCTTGCTTGTTTAGGACCTAGCAACCATGGATCTTTCCATTTATTAATAGGCGTGCCACTGCCCACCTTCCACCTGCCTTCTTCCTTAATTACCCTACGAGCAAATCATATGCTACGCTAGGTATGTGAATGGTAAGACCTAAGCTTTGCTTTAACACCCTAACTTGTATCCCTCGTCGGAATAAGGTTACAGAACATTACCGTAAAAATGTAACTCAAATCATTCATTCTTAACATTTCATAATTATTGCAAAATCCAATCAAACACATGCATAACGTCCTTAATTCGAGCCCTCGATACCTTAGAAACACTTTAGGAACGATTTGGAATTAAATCAGGAACATTTAGAACTTCATGGAAAAAGACTGAAAAATTTACACTGTAGGGGTGACACAGTCGTGTGGCCAGGCTGTGTGATTCACACGGCTGAGACACACACTCATATCTCAGGCTGTGTGGATATTCGGAGTAGGGACACACGGCTGTATCCGTGCCCGTGTAACTCTCTGACTTAGGTCACATGGCCAAGCCACACGCCCGTGTGTAGGCCGTGTAACTCTCGAAATGCAACCTTTAAAAACCTACAGGGACACACAGCCGTCTCACATGGCCGTGTGTCACACACGGCTGAGACACACGCCCGTGTCTTAGGCCATGTAGACAATAAATAGGCCATTTTCAAGCCAATTCTCTCACCCAAAACAAGCCTACACATACAAATCATTGCACCTATATTCAAGCATTCAAAATGTACTTAAAACATGCATAATAAAACTAGATCATTGTGGTATTTTTTCATACAACCAATATGCCCAAAAAGGCACCTCAAACATAAATCTTAAAATCAACCTAAAAACATACATGTTTTGGCATAAATTAACTATACACAACTACAAATCATCATGCCAAGATATAGCACAATTGACCATATGTCAAACCTCAACAAAATATACCAAATTGATCATTAAAAACATACATTTATTTGACCATTTCAACATTAACCATAAAAGCACCAAAGTACCTGTACATGTGCATATTTAACCATTTATCAATTGGCTTGTTTTGATATCAAAACATATAAAAATGACCTTACCATTGGGACCACTTCTCACATGCATCAAAACCATTTAAATGTCATCATTCTAGCCATTTCCAAATGATTCCATTAACCAACATATATACATACCAAATTATGTCCAAATTTATACCTTAACCAAACATATTTGACTAAATTTTATATCAAAACATGCCCTAAATGATCACTTTGCAAACATGCCAAGTCTTACCATTTTGGCCATAAAACCATGCATCAATTTGATCTTATAAACACCAACCTTTAAACATCAAAGTGCCAAAAGCACATCAACTATCAAGGCATCAAATATCATAAGTTTCGCAAATTCAAAGTAACATTACATGCCGATATCATTAACTAAACATTAGACATAAGTCCACCTATACATGTCATTATAACCACGATCAAAGCATCAAAATCTACCGATAAAATCAATAGATAATGTGATGGATCTCCGACTAGCTTCCAACCAGATCGAGCTTTTGATAATCTGTAAAGTAAGAGAAAGATAACCACATATGCAATGAATGCTTAGTAAGCTCGTATAAACTTAAACATAGCATTCCATTTCAATAATTAACATTATAGATTAAATATAAACCTATACCAATGCCTCAATATTTATCGAACCATAATCATCAACTCACAATGGATTCAGTCTATCAACACCATATATATATTTATCATTCCTAGCATAGCAGGATTTTATAAGACTTTGAACCCTTTCATTTACTTATTTTAGCTTAAATAACAACATCAATTCATTAATTAGCATATTTTTTCATGAACTAGGTATATTCATCCATAACATACCTAAACTTCACACATACAAGTACATCTTTTAACTCATCATTCCCTTTTGTTTCACCATATTTCATTTCAACTATGAACTTACCAATTTCATTACCTTTTCATACCCGTTTCCTTTGCATAATATAATACATAAGCATAACATCAACCATGACTACGAGCTAGTGCATTTAACATAGCTCTTTTGAAATCAACTACATGATAAACTGTTTCATAAGAAATTACATACTTTTAATTTATACCACATTTTCATATACATAAGCATATTATCAATTGAACACTTACCGTTTCAATGTATTTCATTAAGACTAAGCATGATATAATCCAATCATAAGCTTGGCACAAGCCTAAGCATCATCCACAACTCATGTTAGAGCATCAACTTATAAATCAATTGAAATAACATAAGGTAAGTCATATACATGAACAACATCATTTGAAATCTTCAATTTCATGAATGTAAACATACTTTCATTGAACATTACATTTTCATTCCTTTTCATAAATTCATGACATAAGTCATTTGAATACTTATCGTTCCTTCCCTTTTTATGCCCGTTGAACCACTTAGAATAATATTGGATACGCGGGAAAGCTCACACAAAGTGTGTTAAACATATAGTCGTAGCTCACATGAGTTGTAAAATGGGCCTGCTCACATAAGCTATCGGTCGAAAGGTAAGCTACGCGATACTGCTCACACATGCTGTCGAGTATCCGCAACTAATGCTGGACCTCAGCCATCAGTAGGACATTCAAGACCAGCACCTGAAACATGGTAACCTGGGTCTGCTCACACAAGCTATCAGTCGAAACGTAGCTACACGGTGCTGCTCACACAAGTTGTCAAGCATCCGCAACACATTCTGAAACTCAGCCACCGATAGGACATTCAGGACCAGCACCTGAAACATGGTAACCCTAATGACATGTCATTTGTATCCTATATATTCCTAAGGTTCAAACGGGGCTTGATAGTCGTCGTATGTCGTTGAATTTCCATCGTCTCTTTACTCGATAAATTATATAATAACACATATTTATTGATTCAATCATAATAGAATCACATACTAACATTCAATTAATCAGCATTATTCAGAATTCAGTTCATACGAACATACCTGGCTAAATTGCAGAAATGTCAAAGTATATGTGCATTTTGGTAATTTTTCATTCTCCTCAATTTTCCACTCGATCTTGATCTAAATTAATAATTTCATTCAATTTATTAATTTATATAGTAAAAAAATTATTTTATGCAATTTAGTCATTTTTGAAATTTTTACAAAATTGCCCCTAAAATTTTACTTTTATTCAATTTAGTCCCTGAGCCTAAAACATGCAAATTAACCATTTTTATTGAAATTAAACACTATCCGAATATTCATAGCCTCCATTTCAGCCCATTTTTTCAACAATTTCGCAACAAATCCTTGTATTTTACTAATTCAACAATTTAGTCCCTAATCGATAAATTTATCAAAAATCACATAAAAATACTTTTAAATAACAACCAATATCTCAAATTCATTATTTAACATAAAAAATCACTAGATTCATCAATGGAAACATTTAAAATTTTTAACAGTTTCAAAATCGAAGGTGTGAGCTAGCTGGACCTAGTTGCAACGATTTCAAAAACATAAAAAATCATTAGAAACGGATAGCTTAGGGACTTACATGAAAAGAAACATGGTTAGCCGAGCTTCAAAATCTCTCATGGTGGTTTGGTGAAGAACAAAACCAAGCGGGGAAGAAAACTATTATGTTTTCTTTATTTTATTAACCTTTTATTTTATTTTATTAATAAAATAACATATAAAACATTATAATTAAAAGAAATTAAAGCATCCAACCGTCCCACTATCTTTAGGACGGCTAATTTACTCAATAAGGCAATTATAATTATTTAATCAATCTTTAAACTAATAGCAATTGACTTTTTCAACTTTTACGACTTAGTCCTTTTTGCTTAATTAACTATCAAAACGTTAAAATTTTTCAACGAAACTTTAATACCACATTAATGACATTTCGTAAATATTTATAAAAATATTTACAGCTCGGTTTATAGAAACGAGGTCCTGATACCTCATTTTCTAAAACCACTTGACCTTAGGGTCTTAGCACTTGAGCTTAATTAATCATTCAACTAGCATAAATTATCGAATCAAAAACCTTTTTAGAATCATATTTGACTCGTAAATATTAATTAATAATATTTATGAACTTACTCGTTGGATTTGTGGCCCCGAAGCCACTGAAAAATGGGCTTTTACATTTGCTCCCATAAAATCACTCCTTTGGTAATACTTTGCTTTCATAACACAAGTTAGCAAACAACTTGGTCTCATCCATATTCCCATGCTTGTTTTGCCAATAAAGCTACGTTAAACGAGGCCAAATCTCGGAATCTTAATCCACCTTTGATTTTCGGCTTACTCAATAATTTCCATTAACACTAGTGGATTTCTTTGTTTGTTCTGCTATTTCGCCACCAATACTTGCTAATTATGCTTTCTAATTTTTGACATAAAGTAATCAGAAGCAAAAAATAGTTCATAGCATAAATCAGGATTGCTTGTAAGATTGATTTAATAAACACATCATTTCCTCCTGCAAATAGATAATGTATACTCCAACTATCAATACGTATCAAGAACCTCTCTTTATAACACAGAAAAGCCTCATTTCTCCTGCCCACAATCGTAGGTAACCCTTGGTGCTTTTTTGGGTTACTCGAGATACGAACCCTTAAAATATTCCCAATTTGATCCTTTTTTTCTATTATCAATATTATTACTAAAATACACTAACAAATAGATCATCTGTCCTAAGATCCCTTCACACCCCAATAATAGTTCTTTCATCGCAATTGCTCCTTCCTTTGCCTCTCCAAACAGTATGCTATTGTTAGCAAAAAGCAAATGTGACATTGTTTAAAATTTGCCTCTTTTTAAATGAGTGCAATAATTCATAAGCAATGAATACATTGTTTAAAATTTGCCTTCCTAGAATAAACGCCCCTCGAGCTTCATCGATACAGACGTCTCAAACCTTCCTTAGCCTCCTTGCAATTTCTTTAGCAATAATTTTATAAATAAGATTACATAGGCTAATAGGATGAAATTGTGACATTGTTTTCGGATTGTTGACTTTCGGAATAAGCACTATGTTTGTTCTATTAATATCCACTAACTCCCCTACTCTATTTAACACCTGAACACAAAACTGGGGTATCTCCTTTCCCACAATGTGCCAGTATTTCTGAAAAAATAACGTTGTAAAATCATCCATACCTGAAGGTTTTAGTAGTGTCATACCTTTAACTGCTTCCCACACCTCATTCTCTATGAAAATTGCAGACAAGTCATCACTCATACTTCCTGAAATAGTAGGTGTAATCCCTAATAGCATGTGTTCACAATCTATTATCGAAGACGACATGAACAGCTCTTCAAAAAAATCAGCAACGACCTCAACCATTCCCTTTTCTTCTAACACACATGCTCTATTCGTATTTTTCAAAACCCTGATATTATTCTTTTTCCTGCGACTAGAAGCATACTTATGGAAAAAGGTTGTATTACGATCCCTGGATTTAAGCTAATTGACTCTCTCCCTTTTTTCCCAATACAACTCATCTTTGTCGGCCACCATATTTAAAGCAAGCTTTACTTTCATCAGCTCCACCAAATTATCCTCATCGGGATCTTCTGAAATCAATTTTTCCAACCTTGAATTCAACTAATCCACCCTAGGTTTCCTACATCTCTGATTATCATTTGCCCACTTATTCAACTCCAACCCTAGCCCTTCAAATTTCATCGACATACTTATCCATGTTGAATACCAAAAATCCTTCATACAATTTTCACAAGATTCCTCAGAGATCCAGTATGCGTTGAACTTGAACTGGAAATCCTTCATTGTCTTCTTAATACGCCTTTTACCTACTATATCAATCAGTACCGGACAATGATCAGAAAAAACATGTGACAAATGCTTCACAGAATAATTGGGAAATAGCTCTCACTAAACTGAATTAGCCACCCCCTATCTCGTCGCTCACGCACATTATTTTCTGACAGCCTCTCTCTTTCTCAAGTAAACCATTACCTAGAGAAACCCAAATCACCTATTACGTCTCGAAATTTCTTCCAATACGTCTCGAAATTTCTGCATCCTTCATTTTTCTCGTACTCATCCCCTTGTTTCTCAAAAGAATACATTATTAAAATCACCCATTACTAACCATGGCAAGGAACAATCCATTCTCAATTGTTTCAAAAGGTTCTATAAACTCCCTTACTCTCTCATCTGGCGATCCATAAAATCCTGTAAATCTCCATCTTGGTAAACCTTCACCTTCCTCAACTTCAACGTCAATATGTGATTTGGAAAAACTTCTTAATTGAACTATGTACTCATCGGTCCATCCCACTGATAACCCACCTCTCGAACCATCTGCATAAACTTTGATTCCATTATGAAAACCACACCTTTCTCGAACTCATCTCATATGTCTCGCACTTAATTTTGTTTCTATTAGAAACAAAATTTGGGGATTATTTGTCTCAACCTGCTCTTGAGACGTCTCATTGCCTATGGCTGCCCCAATCCACAGACATTACAACTAATGATTTTTATTGTTCCGAGTCGGTCAACTTGCTAACGGTCGCCGATCTATTATTTGAAGAACCCAAGTCTTTCGACTCCATAGAAACAGGAACATTCAATCTTCCATCCTTGGTGTGCTATCTTTTCTTACCATTAACCACCTCCATCGGATTATCTTCTATATTAGAGCTCAAATCCATTCGCCCTTTTACCCAAGAATCCCTATCGTTGAATGCTTGCCAGGCAATATATCCATCATGATGATTTTCTCCCTCCCTTACCTTATTAGTTCCCCCCTCCAAACCCGTAGTAAAATTCCCTCTTGTATTTCCTTCCCTTAACCACCTATTGACAACTATTGACCCCCTTCTTGGTGCCACTCTTATAGAATTATCCTAGCCAAACTCCAGCGTTTGTGTTCCCAACGAGACTTGATTCGGACAAAAACCCTCCCCATGGCCTAGTTTACCACATAGGAAGCAAAACAGCGTTAGTTTCTAGTACTGAAAGAGAGCATACACCGAGCGCTTTTGAGCCAAAACAATTCTTTTCTTACGCTTCAACAGTAATCGAACATCGATCCTTACCTGTATTCGCATGAACTTGCTAACTCCTCTCGTTATCAAATATGCATCGTACTCCAGAAAAGTACCAATAAAATTACTGAATTGAAGTGTCATTCCCTCTGACATGGACCCTAATGGAAGATTATGTATTTGGACCCAAAAAATCGAATAAATCAAAGGAACTTGTAGTGGATCCTCCCCTTGTTTCATCTTGTGAAAAATTATAAGATGCCTATTGAAAGTCCATGGTATACCATCACAAACCCGTTTTAGGTCTACTTCACAAAAGAACCTAAACAAGATCCGCTTGTCACTAATATCCGAGATAGTCAACCCTCTTAACGGGTGCCGTATATCTGCAAGAGTGTTACGTAGAAACTTATTTATTTTTTAAATTATATATTAAGATATAATGATAAATTTTGTCTTTAATATTTGCTTTTTGTTTGTTACTTTATTCAAAGTTCTATTTTTTGGATACTTGGGCCTTCAACTTTCAAATTTTAGTTAAATTATTTTTGGCTTAATGAAAAATTTGGCCACTAACGTTTACATATTTTATCAAAATGGCCCTAATTGTATTTTTGAGCCTTTTTTAGCCATCAACCTTTATTTTTTTCTTCAAATTGCTTTTTTTTTTAACAGATTTGATGAAAGTACCGTTAAAAAAGTTAACAAGATGATGTGGAATTTCATATGTGGAATATTTTTATGATATGTAATCTATTACTTAGGTAACCAAATAAGATAATTACATGTGAAAAATAATAAAATAAATAAATCATACATGAAATTAAAAAAATAACTTAATTTAAAGAAAATAAACGTAATTATCTAAAAAAAGGTTTCAAAATGAATGCACACATTCAGTATTTTTTATTTGATTTATTAATTATCTTTTTGAAACCTATCAGTAACTAAATGTATGTATTCATTTTGAAACTTTTTTTTAGATAATTACGTTTATTTTCTTTAAATTAAGAGTGTTTTTTTTTTACTTCATGATTTATTTATTTTATTATTTTTCACATGTAATTATTTTATTGGGTTATCTAGGTAATAAATTATATCTCATTAAAAATATTCCACATATGAAATTTCACATCATCCCGTTAACTTTTTTAACGATACTTTAATCGAATCTGTTAAAAAACAATTTGAAAAAAAAAAGAATAAAGGTTGATAGTAAAAAAAGCTCAAAAATACAATTAGGGCCATTTTAATAAAACTTGTAAACGCTAGTGGCCAAATTTATGATTAAGCCATTGTTTTTCTTATAGATAAAAAAGTTAGCTTAGACTGTTAAAATTTTAATGACACTAACGTGACAACTCACATGATTACTGACATATACTTCAGAAAAATTATTAAAAAATACAACAATCTAAAAATTTAAAAATATCCATGCTAGTCATGAAGTATATATAGGTTGTCTTATTAATTTTGTTAAAATTTTAACAATTCAGCAAGCTTTTTTGCCAAAGAAAAGTTATTTGATTAAAATTTAAAAGTTATCCAAAAAATGGAATTAAAGCTGAAGTGATAAAATGAGTAAATATTAATGATTAAATTTATCATTATGTCTTAATAATTTTATAAGATTAGTTTGAATATTATCTCCATTCAGACTTACTGGAGAAATTCTTTTATTTTTTACTTTTAAATGATCCATTTAAGGATTAATTTAGTATCACTTATTGATGATTTTTTCGTCGGTAAATATCAAAAACTCTGTTGGTATAACAACTTTGATTTTATGCCGACGGTGTAATATGCTACCCCGTCCAAAATATGACCGTCATTAGAAGTTTCGACTGAGAAAGTTATCCATCAATTTATTTTTTACGGAAACATTACCAACCCTTTTACTTTTCTTTTTTTTTGTGGTGAAAAAAAAAACAATAACAACTTAAGAACTCCTAAGAGACATTAAAGGCTTTTTCATTTTGAAAAACCGTAGCCACCGTATCAGGCGGAGCTTCAAATATCCAGAGCAAAGTCTGTCAAGAAAGCCTAATCTTCGCCATTTAATCTACAGTTAAATTGTACTCCCTGGGAATATGCTTAATTTCCCATTGATCTACACAGAACAGAAATCTTTTAACTCTTTTGATTAGTGTAATTCCAGAATCCACTATAATCTCTGTGGACAAAACCCTTACCACTTCAAGATTATCAGATCGAATTTTGATCCTCTTACTTTTAATCTACTATACTGGCTCATTCTGTTAGTAAAAGTTAAATTTATTTTTAAGTAGTCATTCCACACAATTTTCTATTTTGATTTTTTTTTTTTTTCAGATTTCCACATTTAACAATGATATTTTTACAAATAACCTATTATTTTTTCTTTTTATTCTTATGAATTGTTCTAGACAATTTTCTATTTGGTATTTTTCAAATTTTTTCAACAATTATATTTTAAAAATAAAATAATCTATCAATAAAATATAAAAAATTAAAAGAAAAACAAAGCAAATATTTTCCGTTAATAATGTATAACTTAACATGAACATTAAAGCATGAAAAGTTTCCAAACTACAAAGTTAACAAATTTCCTTGCTAGAAATTACAATAATCAATTACATAACAAGAGGAGATTCAGTCAACTAAACATATTCAAAACATACTGTACTAGTAGATATCAAAATAGTTGATGTCTCGTCCTTCTCTGTCGTAGAATTCTTTAGAGACATACAACAAATTTATTTTACTTTAAAAAATTCTTTTCTTTTTCTTTCCAAATTTTTAAACGTGTCGGTGATAGAAGAAGGCAAGGTTTGTTCGTTGATCAATGCAGGCCTGATCATTTTGTTGTTGTATCCTTAGAGACAGACGACCAACGTTTCTCCAAGTACCATAGGCGCTGCCGAATCTGTCTTAAGGAAACTATGAAAACAGGCTTCAATATCTAGTAAAACTCGATTCCCTTATTCAATTTCTGGTTTTTCAAGATCTTGTTTATTTAATTATTTTTCAGATCTGATGTTTTAAATAAATATAAATATTTATTTAATTTGTTTTGTTTAGATCTAGCGTTTTTACATAACTATAAGTATTTGTTTAGATCTTGTATTTAATAAAAATATATTTGTTCGCTAACGTGTTTTGTCCAACATAATTAATATATGAACTAAACGGAGAAAATGAGATATAATTACCTCATTAACTAGGTTATATATTCCAGCGCTAACATCAAACAGGAGTAAACAAGGAAGAACTGAATTCAAAGTCTTGTATGGATTTTCTTGGAAATTTTCAAGAGTTGTACATATATCACCTGAAAAACTGTAATTCAATGCAACCTGGAAAAATCTTGACAAAATAACAAATGGATTAAAGAAATGAGATAAAAGTAAAACTTCAATCCTCAACATAGAATTTTCAGGATCCAACATGTTCCAATTAGCCTAACAAGATCAAAAACAAAATGAAAAATCTTGGGCTTAGTTTTATTTTGAATACCCATTCAATGTTTTAAAGCTGGCATTGGCAATGTATATTAAATGCAAATCTATTTCAAGCATAAGCACTATAAAAAATTGACAATGTACACTCTTAAATTGCATGAAGGCTAAAGTAACAAGAACTATGTACAGGCCCAATTTAGCCCGGACTCACTACTACAAAAAAACAACAGTCCAAAAAAAGAGCCTGAATTATAGCCCAATTACAAACGGCCCAATAGGCCCAAAAACTAAAAAAAATTTCAGAAAAGCCTAAGGTTTCTGAAACCCTAGGCACCGCAGCCCCCATATGCGCCTCAGCGCGCACCACGCCCAAGGCCTGGCTCCTCCACCTGCTCCACTATGCTCCTAGCACCTGCAAACAAGACAGAAGAAAGGACAAGAAGCACGCCAATAAAAGTAATGAAACAGCAAAAGCAAACAGAGGCATAATAAACAATATAATTTCTTTTCGGCTATAAAGCCACGAAAAACAAATGTTGTAGAGGAGGATTTTTTTTTTTAATGAAAAACAGAGACTTTGAATAGAAAATAAAAATTTCCTAAAGGTTGTTTTCTTTTAAATATTTCTGTTTTTTCTTTTACTCTTTAAGTTTTTTCTTTTTCTTCGTTTTTTATCTTTATTTACATTCAAAAAACAAACATAAAAAGAAAAGTAAATGTTTTTACCTATTTCCGATGATCGGAGAAGTTCGGAATCGAAAAGTCATTTGCTCGTTTCGTTGATTTGCTGCCATTTTCTTAGCAAAATAACCCAATATTCGGGTTCTAGGGGCAAAACGGGCAAAAAAGGGGATTTTTTAGGAATTTCGGCCACCGTGTACGGTGGCCGGAGACGGTGGTCCATCGCCGGAGTTCGGACGGCCAAGTGGGGGCTTGGGAGAATTTTGGGTGTTTTAGTTTGTTTTGTGTGTGAAATGAGAAGAATGAAAAATTTTCAAAATTTTTTTGCCTTAAATAGGCCTCCAAAACGACGTCGTTTTGGGCATGCCTTTCAGGCACCAAAACGGCGTCGTTTTGCCCTTAACCCGATTTTGACCCGACCCACTAGGGATGATCCGCTTGTTTTTTATTAATGGGCAATTTGCACATTTGGTCCTTCCGTTTTTTATGGTTTTGCGATTAAGTTTATTTTATTTCTAATTTCGCCCTAAAATTTTGTTCTGAGTTCATCTTAGCCCCGTGTAAAACGCCGCCGTTTTGGGGGGCGGGGATATTTTTCCCTTTAGCCCCTCCTTGTTATTCGCGCGTTCAATGGGGTCCTTTATCTTTTTATTTATTTTAGATTTGCCCCAAACTTTTGTTCTGAGTTCATTTTAGCCCCATTTTTAGTTATTTTTGTGACATTATTATTATTATTATTATTATTATTATTATTATTATTATTTAATTTAAATTTGATCTTCATTCACTTAATTTTCACCATTTATGAATTTTTTTATATCATTATTTATTTATTTGTTATTTTATTTATTATTTATTTATTTATTTGTTATTTCATTTACTTATTATTTATTTATTTATTGCTCTTTACTTTTTAATACTTTAAAGTAATTTATTTCTTTATCGTACTCTTTATTTTATTTATTTTTATTATTATTATTATTATTATTATTATTATTATTATTATTATTATTATTATGTTTATTTTTATGATTTTATTATTGTTATTCTTATTTCACTATTTATTTGCTCATTCATTTGTTTACTTATTTATAAGAATTAGATTTATTTACATATTTACATATTTTCTTATTTGTTATTATCATTGCTTTTAACATCATTTTTATTTCTTTCATTCTTACATTTTTGTTGCTGTATTATTTTTATTCTTAATATTATTGTATTTAGCTTTTGTGCGTTATCCATTTTGTTTTATTTCTAAGATTCCATATTTTATTGATTATACAAGTTGATCATTAATAATTGTTATTATTACAATCATGTTCGTATCATCAAAATATTTCATCTATCATCATATTACACTTTAAGTTTGGATATATTTATTTATTAAAGTATTATTTTTAAACAAAATAAATATATTGTTTAAACATTATGTCTTATATTAATCAAACAAATTCTCAAAATAAGGCAATATTTCGTGTTTGGAAATTTGAGGAATCGTGCCCTATCGTGCTGGGTTTTGATTTTCCGTTTGACCAAATAACCAAATATCCTTTTAAAATTTTGACCATGTTTTCTAAAAAACAAGGCAATGTTTCGTGTTTGGAAATCCGAGAAATCGTACCCTACCGTGCTGGGCTTCGATTTTTTTTGTTCGTCCAAATAATTGAATATCCTTATAAAAATCTCAATGCATGAACTTTGGAAATCATGAGAGGATCTTGGCATCGAGGGTTTGAAACGTCATATCCTATCGTGCTGGATGTGATATTTTATTCCTTCGGAACAAGAGAATCTCAATATCCAATTCGAGTTATTTAATTTTTTTTAAAACGAAATTGTATTTTAAAATCGTTTCAAATTTTTGACATTAGGACATCAATTAATCAATTTGGTACCAATTTTGGGCGTTGCGAGGGTGCTAATCCTTCCTCGCACGTAACTGACTTTCGAACCTGTTTTCTTAGATTTCGTAGACCAAAATTATTGTTTTAATAAATCTAAAATGTTTTATTAAAATAATCCATCTCAAGGTGACCCGATCACACCTTGAATAAAGGATCGGTGGCGACTCCATTTTCTTTTTAAAAGTTGATCCCCGTTTTTTTTAAAACATAAAAATTGGTTTCGACAGCTTGGCGACTCCACTGGGGACTGGTTGAGAGTCAAGCCATAGATTGATTAATTTTTGTCCATTTGATTGAAAGTTTGGGAAATTTTTTTTGAAAAATCATGTTTCTTTTAATGCATTTGTTGGTGCTATGATTGCGATAATGTTGAGTCTCATAAAATATTTTGGCATTGCACTGCATGACCGTCGTGGTTACACCTTTTAAGTGGGAGTGAGAAACTATGCTTTCGTGAGGTTTTCACCTCCGCATGGGCTAGTGGATTACTTCCGGGATACATCCATACCTATGTCTTCGTGAGATTTTCATCTCTGCATAGCCATAGGGAAATGTATTCCCCTGAACCGAACTCGATCCATATGAGCCTATAATGGGTGAGGATTGAGGAATCTGCTGGTTTAGGTACCCTTTCTTTAGAACCAAACCCCATATAGCAAACCTTAGGAGCCCACCTTAAGTAGAGCCGTGCCAAACGCTAGTGGTCACCCGGATAGGTACTCTATTTTGTTTATTTCTCCTGTGCTAACATGTTTTCTTTTGTTTTGATTGCATTGCATTTTCATCATAGAAAGGAGGTGTTGATTCATATTCGATTGCTAAATAGAAGAGTTTGTCATAGGAAAATGGATTTCCTGATAAAGTGGGTTATAATACGTTCTTCCAAATATAGTCCAAGTAAACACGACGAGAAAAGATTGATAGTATATGACTTTGCCTCGTTGTCCAGGGATTCAAGCCAACAAGGATTATTCGAGAGTCATCACGTCTCAATTTTCTTAAAGAAGCTTATGAGCATTACGGAGGATAAGTGAGTGAAGAGTCACGGCCGGGATCAAGCAACAAGGAACTAGATGAGGCATCTACTGAAAGTTTACGGGACACGACCATAACATCCGGATACGAAGAAAAGGATTGGTGTCTTCACCTAGGCTATGAGGACAAAGCTGCATATGTAATCCGTTTTATGTAAAGGAATTTATTTTCTAGAAAAGTTCTTCTAATGGAATTGAATTCAGAATCAACGCATCTCTTTCTTTTTGCATTCATTCCATGCATTTGCATTACATTTCATGCATTTGCATTATATCACATCATATGCGTTAAAGTTTGTAGAAAGACTCTAATTAATTAAAAATTATTTTAGTAACCTGGAAGCCAACAAAAGTCTACTAAACTGAGCATCGTTACGGTACTCACGCAAGAACAAAAGCCATGGACCGAAGGTTGGAAAGAATAGAGCAAAGGCAAATACAGATGCAAGAGCAATTGACCAAAATTCAACAAGATATGCGGGATCAAATGTTAGAATTCCAAAGGAACGTGATGGGCCAATTAACCCAATTACTAGCTGGAGGGCCTGAAACAAGGAAAGGCCCAGTAGTCAACAGTGAGGATGATGATGAAGACATCATCTATTCCCCAGGTTTTTCCCCGATAAGTGTCCCGACTCAACCAGACACGCATTCGCATGGGGTACCCGTCATTATCGAACCTCAATATTAGACTGATACCTCAGCCCTGTTGAACTTCTCGATGGGTTCAAGTTTTAACCCAGAGGATGATCGAGCCAAACCGGTTGGTCTGGCAGAAACAAAAGAAAGAGGAGAGTGGACTTTAAAGACCCTGAAGAAGAAGGAAAAGGAAGCGAATAGTACGAGTAGGTATAACAAGGGCCATTTGGAGCCGATTACATAAACCGACCAAGGACGGTAACTACGACCATCGAGTCTCCCAAGGCAAGAACCCAATCCAAGACCAACTCGAAAAAACCCGATTCGCACCCATCCCAATCACGTATGGGGAGTTGTACCAAAGTTTGTTTGATGCACATATAGTATCCCCTTTCTATATAAAACCTATACAGCCTCCATTTCCCAAATGGTACGACGTGAACGCCCAATGCGAATACCACGCGGGAATAACAGGACACTAGATTGAGAATTGCACCGCTTTCAAAAAGATAATCGAAAGACTCATCAACATTGGTATTGTGAAATTCGATGATCTATCTGAGGCAGAAAATCTGTTACCCAACCATTCTGATAAAGGGGTAAACGCGATAATCGAGAATACGGGAAAGAGAATCAAAAAGAGTATTGCAGAAGTAAAAACCCCTTTTGAAGTGGGTTTTGAAACAAATGATAGACGTGGGATTAATCATTCAGACTTCGGAAGAGGTACTCAAAGGGATAAGGGGCCACTGTGAATTCCACACAAAAGAAGGCCATGAAATCTAAGAGTGCGCTGAATTCAAAGCCTTGGTGCAGAGCCTGATGGATAATAAAGAGTTGGAATTCCTTGAAAAGGTTAAAAGCCCGGAAGGAATATCGGGGAATCTGAATATTAACGCCGTATCTGAAGAGGGAACCGGAGAATAGAGTTTTTCGAGCGTCTGCCTTTACATACTTGGGAGTGTTTTGAACAATGGGACTGTGGAAGAGATCCCTATATTTTTAGAACCAAATTCGGAGTAATGTCCAAAACACGCTTATTGCTCTAAGCCTAGGAGTAATAAGAATCTTTTTGTGAAATATGCTTATGTTCAAAATCTATATTTTCAATGAAAATGCATTTTTGTGTCTCACTTTGAGCAAATATTCTTTTATTCCTTTATTTTATTCATGTTCATACCACATAAATAATTATTCTTAGATTCATTTGTTCTTTGAATATTCTTTCGTACCTACAACAAGTCCCTAGATATCAACGACATGAGCGACGCTGCTACTGACTTAGAGTCTACTTTTGAGTAAAATATGTGTCTAGAAGGATCTCAGGACTTTGAAGACAACAGAGATTGTAACCTATCTCCTGATTCGTTAAGGATGGTAGAATAAGATGAAAAATAGATCCTACCTTACAGAGCGTCATTTTGAGCCGTATCGCCACAGAGACAAAGCGAGACGCCATTGAATTATTCCAAGAATTCAAAGATGTTTTTGCCTGATTGTATCAAGATATGCCTGGGCTACTAAGACGTGTGGATGCTGTTAAGGCTAAGGAAATCTTAGAAGAGGAACACATGCTAACGGCTTTACAATGGCTAGGAAAATCATGAAGTTCGGGTACTGCTGGTCTACCATGGAAGGGGATCGCATCAGTTATGCCATAAATGCCAAATTTATGGAGACAAGATTCCTCTGCCTCCTTCATCTCGTCATAGGACATCTCTATGGCCTTTCTATATGTGGGGCATGGATGTCAGTGGGCCAATCATGCCAAAAGCTTCTAAACAAGTATCGATTCATCTTTGTGGTCGCCGATTACTTCACCAAGTGGGCAGAAGTTGCTTCATATGCCGATGTCACGAAGTCGACAGTCAGCAAATTTGTAACAGTCCGGTTTACACCCTAGTTGAAACAGTAGTTTCGGGACCACAAATCTGAGTTCGCATAATATTTTAATATTATATTCTGTACCGTTTATATGTGATTAAGTATGTGGTAAATTTTCGTAAGCTAAATTGTCTGTTTGTGTGTTTAATTTTGAGTAAAGGATTAAATTGCATAAAGTTTAAAAGTGACTTTTCATTTGATTAATGATCAAATTGAGATGACTTTATTATAGTGAAGTCCTTAAAGGGCAAATAGCCCATTTTTATTTATAGTGGACGGTAACATGGTTTTATAACATGTTTTTATATGTTATTTTATAAGTTAAAAGTTATATTATATTTATTTTATAAGTTATAATTATATTATAATAAAAGAAACATGAAAGTGGAGCTCATTCTTTCATTCTCCACCGAATATAGCAAGGAAAGGAAAGGAGAAAATGTTCTTTTGATTTTTGGCACTTGTAAGCTTAAATTAAGGTATGTTTTGAGTCGGTTTTCGATAATTTCTACGTTTTTGCAATCGCTGCTTTGAGAGCTACAAAACCCATGTATTAATTTTGTGAATTGTTGATGTTTGTGTGATATGCCATTGATGATATGTCAAGCTTTTTGATGATTTATGGTGTTAAATGAAAGATTGAGCTAGATGAACATACTTTGTTCTTGAATTTTTGATGAATTTAGCTAATTAGGGCTAAATTGAGAAAATATTATTTTAGAGGACTAATTTGTGAATTTGATGAAAAAAATATATGGACTTATATAGTTCCTAAGTAGATTCAGCTATGCATGGGTGTGAAAATATTATGTGAATTTGATGTTTTGTGAAAAATAGACTAAATTGATAAATTGTGCAATTATGAGGGCTAATTTGCAAATTACCCTAAATGTGTGCCCTTGGATTGAATTGAACGAATTAGTGAATAAAAGAGTTAATTCTGAATATGTTTAGATCAAGAACCGAGGAAAACAGACTTAGATCGGGGGAAAGTGAAAGTAATCGAGTAGCCGTTTCCATTCCTGATAAATCGAATCCGAGGTAAGTCATATTGCAAATAAATGTAATTGTATTGAATTGAGCTTATTTACATGACTATAAATGATAATGAATGCTTATGAGATGCTATATATATATGAATTCCAGGATAAGGTCGATATAGTGATAAATCTGAGAAGTTCCGTATGAACTTAGGAATACATAGGTATCTGTTATGTTTTATTATGTAAGACCACGTCTGGGACGTTGGCATTGATTTGAAATTTCGTGTAAGACCATGTCTGGGACATCGGCATCGTATTAATTCGTATAAGACCCTTTCTGGGACAGTGGCATCGATATCTGATTACATTTAAAACCACGTCTGGGACGTTGGCATCGATATGAACTATACGTGTAAGACCATGTCTGGGACATCTTCATCGTATTAATTCGTATAAGACCCTGTCTGGTACAGTGGCATCGATATCTAATTACATTTAAGACCACGTCTGGGACGTTGGCATCGATATGAACTATACGTGTAAGACCATGTCTGAGATATCGGCATCGTATTAATTCGTATAAGACCCTATTTGGGACAGTGGCATCGATATCTGATTACATTTAAGACCACGTCTGGGACGTTGGCATCGATATGAACTATACGTGTAAGGCCATGTCTGGGACATCGGCATCGTATTAATTCGTATAAGACCCTACCTGGGACAGTGGCATCGATATCTGATTACATTTAAGACCACGTCTGGAACGTTGGCATTGTATAACTATTCTGGGCACTTTATGTGTTCTATTAGATTACAATCGATTCAATGGTCAAGTTCAATAAATGAATGAATATGTAAATTGTATATTTGTTTCAGGTATGTTCGATAAGTACACTTTGTGTGTATAAGAAGGTAAGTATTTTCTTAAACTTACCTAAATGAATTATGTATTTGAATATGAGAATATAAGTGTGTTATATGGATTGAAATGCTATGAACTTGTAACATCCTAAAATAGGGCCTATGCATTTTCTGGTTTAATTGTATGAAGTGACATGTTTTAAGTATTATGAATAAATTTTGAATATTTTTGGAAACCTAAATGAGTGAAAATAAGTTAGAAATGAACATTTTGGAAACTCAAAATGTATGGAAATGTTAAATTTAAAAATGAAAGGTGAACATTTTTGGAAACTAGGAAATGTAAGGAAAATGGAAAGTGAACATTTTTGGAAACTTGGAAATGTAAGGAAATGTCAAGTTTACAGAGCCGATCGAAAATTTTTGGAAACTTAGAAATGACCTAGAAATGACGAGTTTTAAGGTTTAAAAGGAAATTAAGGCAAGGTGGCCTTAAAAGAAAAAGTTTGTGAAATTTGACACACAAACAGGCTTGGAAAAGTGGTCTGAAGATGCCACTTAGGGCCTATGGAAATGGCGCCACATGCAAGAGGAATGGGCCTAAGTTCGAGTCACATGGGAAGCAAATAAAAGAAATTTTATTTTGCTACAAGGAGCAGAGAGGTGGACGGCACATGGCTATAACTTAGGAGCTTTTATTATTTTATAAATAGTGGATAAATAAGGGATTTATTTATCATTATTTTCAAGAGATAATTGTTGGATTAAATTCTTTTAATTTGAATAAAGAGATAAAGAGGAAAATAAGGGAGAAGTGATGGCCAAGTAAGGGACTTTGAGTTTAATAATTTCGGCTAAGTAAGGATAGTTGCTTTGAATTATCTTTTATTTTAAGTGATAATTAAAGGATAAAGTTATCGATATAGAGGAGTGGTGGCCAAGTAAGGGACTCCTTAGATGATAATTTCGGCTATAAAAGGAAGGAAGGAGGGCTACTCATCAATTTGTGCTTCCTCCTTTCTCTGCCGAATTCTTAGTGCTCTCTTCTCTTCTTTTCTTTCTTTTCTTTTGTCAAGCCGAAATTAAGTAATTGTTGGAACCTAGCCGAATATTTTCCTCTCCATTAGAAGCCATAGCCGAATCCTCCATCTTTATTCTTCCTTTTCTTTTCTTTCTAATCCTCCAAAAGCCGAAAGTTGTGAGATCATCATCTAGCCATAGCCAATCTCTGAAGGTTGAAGTGAAGGTGCAATCGATTTCTTCAAGTAAGGGTAAGATATCATTCGGTTTCATCCTTTTTTCTTAAGATTTGCCGAAATCTAGGACTAACCCCATTAATATCTTGTCGCCGAAACTTTGAAGAGATCTTTCGGGATGTACTAAGTGTCGACTACAAGGAAGGAGAAGTTCTTTTCCGAAGGTACACCATAGGCCACGTGTTCCCTAGTTATTCGGTGAGTTTCGGATTTAAAATCCACAAGGTAAGTGTCTATAGCATTCGCCAAGGCCATGTTTGGTAAATATATGTGTTCATTAATTATTTAAAAGCCGAAAACTAACCAAGTTAATTGATTCAATGTCAAATTGAATGCAAGAACCAGATAGCAGAGATTTCAAGACTTGATTCTTAAGTCAAACGGCAACAAGGTAAGTTTAAGTATACTAATCCTACTAGGATTTGGATTTATGGCGAATGGCTTTTTATTAAAGTAGTAGGTGATTAATCAAATGTAGGGATTAAGGATCTAAACATTAGATCAAGCTTTTTGGGATTTCAAGACCCTTCCTAAGTATGATAAGTTGTGGATATTTGGTTAAGAATTCGTATATTGATGATTAAATCGATTGTTACGATTAAGTGTGTTGATGGAGGCGAATACCATTCAAGAAGGGAAAGGGAAGGTCCCTATCCCGAAGTTTAAGAAGAGATCTGTCTCGGCGAGCTAGGGATTGGCCACCGGGTGTGGACCAGCGCTGAGAACAAGAAAGTAGGCAAATAGCCATAGTATCGCCTAGTGATAGCATCGATGATCGAAAGCATAGTTCTCCAAGTGATCGTGTGTGATTAATCCACCGCTTTCCGGGTATATGATATGTATGTGTAATGTGTATGTGTTATGAATGTGCTAACTAGTGCGAAGGGAAATTGTGATAAGGATACCCTCCGGGGTATGTCGATAATCCGGTAAGTACCAAACCTGATGATATGTGATTATTAATATGAATATGTGATAATATGCTTGATGAACATGCTCATGCATCATTACATTGTATCATTATTTTATGTGGCATGTGCATGGGTTGGGATATGAAAGAAGGTACGGGTGTACTTCGAGTCGTGGTTTGATGTTAGCCTTGAGCTACATCGTGGATTGACGTTGACCGAGGTCACGTTGTGGATTAATTGCGATTTAGTTCGCGCGTGGCTTGATGAGTGGCTATGTGCCTCATCGTGGTTGATATCGGCTATGTGCCATATCGTGGTTGATGAGTGACTATGTGTCCCATCGTGGTTTTTGATGTTAGCCTTGAGCTACATCGTGGGATTGACGTTGACTGAGGTCACGTTGTGGATTAATTGCGATTTAGTTCTCGTGGCTTGATGAGTGGCTATGTGCCTCATCGTGGTTGATATCGGCTATGTGCCATATCGTGGTTGATGAGTGACTATGTGTCCCATCGTGGTTTTGGTGTTAGCTACGGCTACATCGTGGATTGGCGCCGATCGAGGTCGCGTTGTGGACTATTGTGCTTAATTGCACGTGGGCGGCATGATTACCTTTGGAGTGAAAAGGAGAGGGTGATTTGATAATCCTCGTGTGTGGTAGGTTGGATAAGGGGGTGTGTAGCGGATGGACCCTAGGTTTGGGTTGGGCTTCATAATTGCATGATTTCGTATGTGAACATATGTGGAAATGGGCCAAGCCCAATATGATATGTGGATTAATGTAAAAATGGGCAAAGCCCAAAGATATGAATGTGGATCACAGTGTGGAAATGGGCTAAGCCCAAAGATGTGGAAATTATGTGGTTAACTACCCTATTAGATGAATGTGATATGAATATGGGCCAAGCCTGAATGTGTTAACATGTGAATATGATATTTTTATCCGATATATGAGTTAATATGTGGTTAACATGTGGGTGGAATTCAAAGGATTAATTACACACCGAGTCCAGTATGACTCACCCAATTTTTATTAAACATCGCAGATGATTCGTGGTGATTGGACCGGGTTGGAGTGGATACGAGGTGGCCCATGCAGAAGACATCTTCTTTATTTTATTCAGTTTATTACTAAGAACTTTTGTTTAATTATTTATTGTAATAAGGCCCAGTTAAAGTATTTAAGTATTTTTATTTGAGCATTTTTATTATGTTTAAGCTAGACGACCATTAAATTATTATTTGGAAGTGCTTTTAATTTGGATATTTTTGTCAAGCTTATATTATTTAGAATTTTTAATTGGACCTGGTTTTCAAATGACAAAGTTTTTAATGTTTTTCCCAAAAGTGAAATCAGTCTTCAAACGTTTTTTCGCAGTGGCATTTCAAATTCGGTCGTAACGAATGGGCCGGGTTTGGGGTGTTACAAATTGGTATCAGAGCCCGGTTCAAAACTCGGCTTTGAGGGTTTTGGGTCCAAAAACATTTTCAAAGATGGGCCTTTCAAAATATGAACTTTTATTTCAGGTTATTCTGGCATGGCACCTGTATCTCCGGCCCGAAGTCCATCAGGTAAGTACTTCTAATTATTGAAGTGACTTGTTTATGTGAACTGTTATGGGCTTATTTGGGCACGTAGATTAGTGAACTAGGATCTGTTGAACCCTAGGGCTAGTGCACTCAAACACATGCATAAGACTTAAGGACTATTAAACAAACTCAGAAGTAAGTCGCGAGCTAGGTGTGGCAAATGTTGTGCGCATGTCTAGGAGTGGATTCATGAAGAGCTGGTATTTAAGCGGTCCTAGCGACTCACCTCCTCTTTACTCGAATCCTACAGTGCGCGTAGCTACTGGTTCACCCTAACCAAGAGGACTTATTCACTAAGCTAAACCCGATAATTAAAACCCTAGTTTTAAAATCCCTAAATTACCCTTTTAATTGTAGTAAAAGATTATTGTGAAATTTTTTTCCAAAATATCTCCGATTTACAAAATTACAAAAATGCCCTATATTGTAAATTACTAAAATACCCTTAGTTTTAAGATTTTCAAAAAATACCTTCGACTTTTGTTAAAATATTTCTACTTTACAAAGATATCAAAAACTTCATTTTACAAATAACAAGATACCCCGATTTGGAAAATTTACTTTAATCGCTTCGACTTCCAAAATTACCAAATAACCTCGATTTCTCAAATTTTTGCAACACCTCCTCTGATTTGGAAAACAAAATAACCTGTAGATTTTGTAAATTCTGAAATACCTTTAATTTGAAAAATATTTTCGAATTGACCCCGATTTATTACCAAAATACCCTTGTAGGAAAATGATGAAATTACCCCCAGGTAGGGAAATGGATGGAATGGCCATAAAAGTGTAGTGAATGATGTTGTGAATGAATGTGACTTCATGGAGAAATGAATGTGTCTCTGCTTATGAATGTGAATGTGACTCCACGAGTTAGAGTAGTGAACTTGAATCAACCTTTGTGTAATCGAAAGAACTACTTCTAAATACTTTACTTCATAAAATTGTTCGCGGTTAATAAGTGGAACAAAATTCGATGCATAAAACTTTTAATCGGATAAGTCGCGACGTTAGAAATGAGTTCTATGGGACGTGAACTTAAAAAATTGTGCCTAGGAAGTATGATGATTCTATTAATATCAGTGCGCACATAAGCGTAGTGCGGTGAGTTAAGAGGTACGATTATTCGTTAATAAGTAATTTCGAGGACGAAATTATTTTTAAGGAGGGTAGAACTGTAACATCCTAAAATAGGGCCTATGCATTTTCGGTTTAATTGTATGAAGTGACATGTTTTAAGTATTATGAATAAATTTTGAATATTTTTGGAAACCCTAAATGAGTGAAAATAAGTTAGAAATGAACATTTTGGAAACCTGAAAATGTATGGAAATGTTAAGTTTAAAATGGAAGGTGAACATTTTTGGAAACTAGGAAATGTAAGGAAAATGGAAAGTGAACATTTTTGGAAACTTGGAAATGTAAGGAAATGTCAAGTTTACTGAGCCGATCGAAAATTTTTGGAAACTTAGAAATGACCTAGAAATGACGAGTTTTAAGGTTTAAAAGGGGAAATTAAGGCAAGGTGGCCTTAAAAGAAAAAGTTTGTGAAATTTGACACACAAACAGGCTTGGAAAAGTGGTCCAAGAGATGCCACTTAGGCCTATGGAAATGGCGCCACATGCAAGAGGAATGGGCCTAAGTTCGAGTCACATGGGAAGCAAATAAAAGAAATTTTATTTTGCTACAAGGAGCAGAGAGGTGGACGGCACATGGCTATAAATTAGGAGCTTTTATTATTTTATAAATAGTGGATAAATAAGGATTTATTTATCATTATTTTCAAGAGATAATTGTTGGATTAAATTCTTTTAATTTGAATAAAGAGATAAAGAGGAAAATAAGGGGGAAGTGATGGCCAAGTAAGGGACTTTGAGTTTAATAATTTCGGCTAAGTAAGGATAGTTGTTGAATTATCTTTTATTTTAAGTGATAATTAAAGGATAAAGTTATCAGATAGAGGAGTGGTGGCCAAGTAAGGGACTCCTTAGATGATAATTTCAGCTATAAAAGGAAGGAAGGAGGGCTACTCATCAATTTGTGCTTCCTCCTTTCTCTGTCGAATTCTTAGTGCTCTCTTCTCTTCTTTTCTTTCTTTTCTTTTGTCAAGCCGAAATTAAGTAATTTTTGGAACCTAGCCGAATATTTTCCTCTCCATTAGAAGCCATAGCCGAATCCTCCATCTTTATTCTTCCTTTTCTTTTCTTTCTAATCCCTCCAAAAGCCGAAAGTTGTGAGATCATCATCTAGCCATAGCCGAATCTCTGAAGGTTGAAGTGAAGGTGCAATCGATTTCTTCAAGTAAGGGTAAGATCTCATTCGGTTTCATCCTTTTTTTCTTAAGATTTTCCGAAATCTAGGACTAACCCCATTAATATCTTGTCGCCGAAACTTTGAAGAGATCTTTCGGGATTTACTAAGTGTCGACTACAAGGAAGGAGAAGTTTTTTTCCCGAAGGTACACCATAGGCCACGTGTTCCCTAGTTATTCGGTGAGTTTCGGGATTTAAAATCCACAAGGTAAGTGTCTATAGCATTCGGCCAAGGTCATGTTTGGTAAATATATGTGTTCATTAATTATTCAAAAGCCGAAAACTAACCAAGTTAATTGATTCAATGCTAGGCTGAATGCAAGAAGAGTATAGCAGAGATTTCAAGACTTGATTCTTAAGTCAAATGGCAACAAGGTAAGTTTAAGTATACTAATCCTACTAGGATTTGTATTTATGGCGAATGGCTTTTATTAAAGTAGTAGGTGATTAATCAAATGTAGGGATTAAGGATCTAAGCATTAGATCAAGCTTTTGGGATTTCAAGACCCTTCCAGTAAGTATGATAAGTTGTGGATATTTGGTTAAGAATTCGTATATTGATGATTAAATCGATTATTCTCGATTAAGTGTGTTGATGGAGGCGAATACCATTCAAGAAGGGAAAGGGAAGGTCCCTATCCCGGTTTAAGAAGAGATCTGTCTCGGCGCTTAGGGATTGGCCACCGGGGTGTGGACCAAATACGTAACAAGAAAGTAGGCAAATAGTCGTAGTATCGCCTAGTGATAGCATCGATGATCGAAAGCATAGTTCTCCAAGTGATCGTGTGTGATTAACCCACCGCTTTTCCGTATATGATATGTATGTGAAATGTGTATGTGTTATGAATGTGCTAACTAGTGCGGTGGAAATTGTGATAAGGATACCTCAAGGGTATGTCGATAATCCGGTAAGTACCAAACCCGATGATATGTGATTATTAATATGAATATGTGATAATATGCTTGATGAACATGCTCATGCATCATTACATTGTATCATTATTTTATGTGGCATGTGCATGGGTTGGGATATGAAAGAAGGTGCGGGTGTACTTCGAGTACGTGGTTTGATGTTAGCCTTGAGCTACATCGTGGATTGACGTTGGATCGAGGTCACGTTGTGGATTAATTGCGATTTAGTTCGCGTGGCTTGATGAGTGGCTATGTGCCTCATCGTGGTTGATATCGGCTATGTGCCATATCGTGGTTGATGAGTGACTATGTGTCCCATCGTGGTTTTTGATGTTAGCCTTGAGCTACATCGTGGATTGACGTTGATCGAGGTCACGCTGTGGATTAATTGCGATTTAGTTCGCGTGGCTTGACGAGTGGCTATGTGCCTCATCGTGGTTGATATCGGCTATGTGCCATATCATGGTTGATGAGTGACTATGTGTCCCATCGTGGTTTTGGTGTTAGCTACGGCTACATCGTGGATTGGCAATCGACCGAGGTCGCGTTGTGGACTATTGTGCTTAATTGCACGTGGACGGCGTGATTGCCTTTAGAGTGAAAAGGAGAGGGTGATTTGATAATCCCCCGGTGTGTGGTAAGGTGGATAAGGGGTGTGTGTAGCGGATGGACCCTAGGTTTGGGTTGGGCTTCATAATTGCATGATTTCGTATGTGAACATATGTGGAAATGGGCCAAGCCCAATATGATATGTGGATTAATGTAAAAATGGGCAAAGCCCAAGATGTGAATGTGGACCGATGTGGAAATGGGCTAAGCCCGGTATGTGGAAATTATGTGGTTAACTACCCTATTAGATGAATGTGATATGAATATGGGCCAAGCCTGTAATGTGTTAACATGTGAATATGATATTTGTTATCCGATATATGAGTTAATATGTGGTTAACATGTGGGTGGAATTCAAAGGATTAATTACACACCGAGTCCGTATGACTCACCCAATTTTTATTAAACATCGCAGATGATTCGTGGTGATTGGACCGGGTTGAGTGGATACGAGGTGGCCCATGCACGTAAGACATCTTCTTTATTTTATTCATTTATTACTAAGAACTTTTGTTTAATTATTTATTGTAATAAGGCCCAGTTAAAGTATTTAAGTATTTCTATTTGAGCATTTTTATTATGTTTAAGCTAGACGACCATTAAATTATTATTTGGAAGTGCTTTTAATTTGGATATTTTTTTCAAGCTTATATTATTTAGAATTTTTAATTGGACCTGGTTTTCAAATGACAAAGTTTTTAATGTTTTTCCCAAAAGTGAAATCAGTCTTCAAACGTTTTTCCGCAGTGGCATTTCAAATTCGGCCGTAACGAATGGGCCGGGTTTGGGGTGTTACAGAACTAATTACGTATGTAGTGATATGCAAGTTTGAAAGATGAATGGTCTAAGTGAATGTATTAAGAAGAATTATGATGATGCAATTGAGTCATTAGTGAATTTAGATTGATTATATGTTTTGAATGTCTATATGCTAAGTTTATTTGTATATGGCTTACTAAACTTTTTGAAAGCTTACTTTGTGTGTGTGTTTTCTCCGCTTTATAGATCTTCAAAGCTATCAAGGCTCTGGGACCATCGAGGATCGTCATCACACTACTAAACCTATTTTGGTACATTTTGGAAATGTATAAAGCTAGATATGGCATGTATAGGCTAGCATTTGGTATAAGTTTGTTATATGAATTTAGCCATGTGATTTGGCTAGTTATGATGTTGGGAATTTGCTTGAAAGAATGTGATATATGAAGTATGTTTTGGTATGGTTAGTTGAGGCATAATATGGTCAAGTTTTGATTAAGTGAATGTATAAAATATGTTTGTGATGAGATGAGTTTAAACCTTGTATTTTAGTATGTTTGGAATTGGTATTGAATGTATAGATTCAATGGTTAATTTGGTATGTTTTTGTGTGTCATTTGAGTATGAAATGAGTTGGTAATCATAACTTGTAGATATGACCTATGTGGGTGGCAATTTGGCCTTGCAAATGGCCTATAATGTCACACGGTTGTGGCACACGGACGTGCCTAGTGACCATGGGGCTAAGTCAGTAGCTACCTAATAGCACACGGCCAAGACACACGGGCGTGTCTAGTAGCCGTGTGAGAAAGTCAGTATATGGCCTAAGAGTACACGGCCTTAGCACACGGGGTGATGAGTGACCGTGGGTGTAAAGACAGATTCAACCACGGCCAAGGCACACGGGCGTGCTTGGTGGCCGTAGATGGGAAGTCAGATTTGACCACAGCCAAGGCACACGGGCGTGCTTGGTAGCCGTGGACGTGAAGTCAGATTCGACCACGGGGAGGACACACAAGGGTGTCCAGTAGCCGTGGGAGGCACACGGCTTGCCTACACGGGCGTGTAATCCCTGAAACTTAAAAAAAGTTTTAATTTTTCATGAAATTTTGTAAGTGATTCGATTTAGTCCCGACCCAGTTTATAAGCATGTTTAAGGTCTCGATGATCGTATTAAAGGACACTATGCTTGAGAATGATGAATGCGTGTATGAATTTCTGTAAATTATTTCCGATCTGTTCGGTAACGCTCCTAACCCTAATCCGGCGACGGACACGGGATAGGGGTGTTACATTTGGTTGGTATCAGAGCTACGGTTTAGCCGATTCTCGGACTAACGTAGCGTGTCAGAGTCTAGCTATACATGCCATATGTCTGAACTGTTATAGTGTGATGAATCCTGACGTGTAAAATGTGATTTTCGTATAGTAATGGATCCCGAAAGAGCCGTAGCTGACGACGTAGAAAGCAATGCGCCTGCTCCCGCGTAAGGGACAGCGCCCTCTGATCCGAGACCGACTACTAACGGTCAAGGGGAAGAAGCTAAACAAGCTTTCTTCCAAATGATGAGTGAATGTTTCACTCAATTCATAAAGAATAACCCGATCGCTTTCACAACCCCTCGCCTCTGTTAATCCCCTCAAACCTCTACAGCCTCCGGTGATGGGTATAAATCTATTGAATAAGCCTCCGGTTGACAAGATTCGCAAGTATGGGGCTGAAGAGTTCCGAGCTACCAATGATGATAACACTGAGAAAGTCGATTCTGAAACTCGTAATGAAAGAAAAAGATTGGTGAGTAATTTTTCTCAACCTTTAACGAAGAAATATAGAGATGCAAACAATAGATCAAATGCTTCATTTGGACATGCTAATAGAGATCGTGTGAGACCAAATGTTGGCTTGAGAACTCAAGCTCCAATTGAATCAAATGATGGAAGTACTAAAAGCAACAAACCTGAGTGTAGACAATGTGGAAGACGGCATGTGGGAAAATGTTGGGTCAAGTATAACAATAGAGTTTGTTATAAATGTGGATCACGAAATCATTTCATTTGAGATTGCCCAAAGATGGCGAGTGTTGGAAATGTCAGATCCGAGCGACTTAAGTGTAAGCGTTATGGTAAAAGACATCCGGGAAATTGTAGATTGAATAATCAAGCTTGCTTCAGATGTGGATCGTTAGATCATTTTATTCGAGATCGCCCGTAGTCTGTTGAACAAGAGACTACTCGGAATCCGAGATCGGATAATGCCCTGCAGAGAGATAGACCTTCCCGAAATACAAGAAATGTCGTGAGTAGTCGAGGTCTACGAGGGATACCGCTGCAAAATCTGAATTTAGAGAGCCAACTAGAGCGTATGCTATTCGAGCTTGTGAGGAAGCTTCATCTTCGTGATATTATTACGGTACGCTTTACTCTTTATGACACTTTTGTGATTTCATTGATAGACTTTAGCTCAACTCATTCGTATATATACCTGAATCTAGTAATCAAGAAAGACTTCGTCTCAGAAAAGTCTAATGAATTTGTTGTAAAAGTATCAAACGCTAAGTAAAAGTGTCCTAGTTAACAAAATATGCAAGAACCGCCATTAATGTTTCGAGATATCTGCTTTCCCGCTAACTCGATGCTATTACCATATGATGAGTCTGACATAAGTTTGGGTATGGACTGGTTGATACTACATGCTGCTGTTGTAAATTGTAAAAGAAAGATTTTAGATTTGAGATGTCAAATTGATGAAACAGTTCGGATTGAGTTAAATGATTTGAATGGTTAAATGTGACTGAATCTATCCATCTGTCTGGAAACAAATTTTGAATGTACATGTGTGAATTGAGGAATAGTCTGGAAGAAGAATTCATTTTCTTGAAGACTTGATACTGAATTATATTTATAGGAACGATTCTATCTGGGAAACGTTGTGATAAATTAAAGTTAGTTTGATTGTTGAAGTTTTCTTCTACACGGAAATAATTTTGACCGAAATATCACTTTTGGTTTAGTCTGAGGTTAATAAAGAGATTGTGATCTTTATCCTTGTGTTAATGAATGAAAGGTCTGAACTTGGTACAACAAGGCTAGCTTCAATTGTCGAAAAACTTTTAAGTCTATAAGTGATTCTTATCTGAGGAAAATGATTATGGTTTGGAATATTTTGTTTTGGCAATGAATAAATGATTATTTAGTGAAGTCGTGAAATTTAGAAGTGAGTCAGCAAATTATAAGTTAAAAAAGAGTTTAACATAAATTGATTTCTAATTCGGAATCACAGATGTGATATCGATGTTTATTTGTTATTTCTAAATAGAGAGTGTATATTGAAAAGTTCTATAAAAGTTTATAATAGATATGTGATGTCAGAAAGTTGATATTGTAATAATAGCAAAACGAGCTCAAGCAGATTCGAATCGATTCGAATTTCGTGTTGTTGATGATTGTTTGAGATTTAGAGATCGTATCTGTGCACCAAGAAACTCTGAGTAGTTACAGCCAATTCTAAGTAAGGCTCATAATAGTTGCTTATCTATTCATTCGGAAGGTACTAAAATGTATCATGATTTGAAGCAACACTATTGGCGGTCTGGTATGAAACGATATATTTCTGATTTTGTGTTGAAATGTTTAATCTGTCAGCAAGTTAAAGTTGAACATCAAGTTCCATCTGGTTTGTTATAATCGATTCTGATTCCCGAGTGGAAATGGGATAAAGTGACAAAGGACTTTGTCTCTGGTTTACCCTGACTCCGAGACAGAAAAATGTGATTTGGGTCGTAATTGATATATTGACGAAATCTGGTCATTTTATTCCGGTACAATCTGATTACCCAATTGATAGATTAGCTGAGCGTTGTATTTCTGAGATTGTAAGATTGCACAGAGTACCACTAACTATTGCATCAGATAGAGACTCGAGGTTTACATCACGATTCTGGAAGAAATTGCAAGAAGCTTTAGGCACGAAGTTACATTTCAGTACAGCTTTTTATCCACAAACAGATGATCAATCTGAGTGGATTATTCAGATTCTTGAAGATATATTAAGATGTTGCATTCTTGAGTTTGATGGTACGTAAGAACAGTACCAGCCATTGATTGAATTTGCATACAATAATAGTTTTCGGTCAAGCATCAAAATGGAACCATATGAAGCTCTGTACGGACGTAAATGTCGTACATCTCTGTATTGGACCGAGCTCAGTGAAAATAAGCTACATGGAGTTGATTTGATAAAAGATTCAGAGCAGAAAGTGAAACTGATCCGAGAATTGTTTGAAAGCAGCATCTGATCGTCAGAAGTCATATGCGGACTTAATATATATATATACAGAATTTGAGATTGGTGACAAAGTATTTCTGAAGGTGTCACCGTGGAAGAAAGTACTCCGTTTTGGACGTAAAGGCAAGTTGAGTCCGAGGTTCATCGGACTGTATAAGATCATTGAGCGAGTTGGACCTGTCGCATATCGATTATTGTTGCCTCCCGAGCTAGAAAAGATCCATAATGTATTTCATGTTTCGATGCTCCGTAGATATAGATCCGATCCGTCACATGTGATTGCCTCATCTGAAATTGAAATCCGATCTGATATGACATATGAAGAGGAGCCGATTCGTATCTTAGCTCGTGAAGTAAAAGAGTTGAGAAACAAGAAAATTCCGTTAGTGAAAATATTATGCAATCGGCACGAAATTGAAGAGGCTACGTGGGAGCGGGAAGATTCAATGAAACAACAATATCCGAATCTGTTTAACGGTAAGATTTTCGAGGACGAAAATCCCTAAGGGGGGAGAATTGTAACAGTCCGGTTTACACCCTAGTCAGAACTGTGGTTTCGGGACCACAAATCCGAGTCCGCATAATATTTAATATTATATTATGTGCCGTTGATATGTGATTAAGTATGTGGTAAATTTTCGTAAGCTAAATTGTCTATTTGTGTGTTTAATTTTGAGTAAAGGATTAAATTGCATAAAGTTTAAAAGTGACTTTTCATTTGATTAATGATCAAATTGAGATGGCTTTATTATAGTGAAGTCCTTAAAGGGCAAATAGCCCATTTTTATTTATAGTGGACGGTAACATGGTTTTATAACATGTTTTTATATGTTATTTTATAAGTTAAAAGTTATATTATATTTATTTTATAAGTTATAATTATATTATAATAAAAGAAACATGAAAGTGGAGCTCATTCTTTCATTCTCCACCGAATATAGCAAGGAAAGGAAAGAAGAAAATGTTCTTTCGATTTTCGGCACTTGTAAGCTTAAATTAAGGTATGTTTTGAGTCGGTTTTCGATAATTTCTACGTTTTTGCAATCGTTGCTTTGAGTAGGGGTGAGTATTCGATCGAGTCGAGTCGAATCGAGTCAAAAATTTTCGAGTTAACAAATCCTATTTTATCAACCGAACTCAATTTGAATTTTTTTCGATTCGAATCGAATCGAGTCAAAAAATTACGAGTCAAATCGAGTCGAGTTAACGAATTCTATTATTTATACTTAATGTTGCGATTAGATGGACCGATTATTTAACTAGTAGACGAAGTACAAGATTATTTAACTACATGAACAATATAATGATTCTGCCTCTTAACGTAATGGGTAAACATTTATCAAAACGACGTAGTTTTTCCTTTTAACTTAATTATTTTGAATTTTAAGTTTTAAAAAAGTAAACATTTATCAAAACGACGTAGTTTTGTCTTTTCATATTCGGATTTTCGGATAACTCGAATTGTGTAATTCATATTCGAGTTAAACCGAAAAACTTAATTTTTTATTCGAGTTGATCCAAATAACTTGATTAACTCAAATAACTCGAACTATTTAATTCAAAATTTGAAATTTTTATTGAATTTTTCGAATCGAATCGGATTTTGCTCACCCCTAGCTTTGAGAGCTACAAAACCCATGTATTCATTTTGTGAATTGATGATGTTTGTGTGATATGCCATTGATGATATGTCAAGCTTTTTGATGATTTATGGTGTTAAATGAAAGATTGAGCTAGATGAACATACTTTGTTCTTGAATTTTTGATGAATTTAGCTAATTAGGGCTAAATTGAGAAAAGATTATTTTGGAGGACTAATTTGTGAATTTGATGAAAAAAAATATATGGACTTATATAGTCCCTAGGGAGATTCGGCTATGCATGGGTGTGAACAAATTATGTGAATTTGATGTTTTGTGAAAAATGGACTAAATTGATAAATTGTGCAATTATGAGGGCTAATTTGCAAATTACCCTAAATGTGTGCCCTTGAATTGAATTGAATAAATTAGTGAATAAAAGAGTTAATTCTGAGTATGTTTAGATCAAGAACCGAGGAAAACGGACTTAGATCGGGGGAAAGCGAAAGTAATCAAGTAGCCGTTTCCATTCCTGATAAATCGAATCCGAGGTAAGTCATATTGCAAATAAATGTAATTGTATTGAATTGAGCTTATTTACATGACTATAAATGATAATGAATGCTTATGAGATGCTATATATATATGAATTTCGGGATAAGGTCGATATAGTGATAAATCTGAGAAGTTCCGTATGAACTTAGGAATACATAGGTATCTGTTCTGTTTTATCATGTAAGACCACGTCTGGGACGTTGGCATTGATTTGAAATTTCGTGTAAGACCATGTCTGGGACATCGACATCGTATTAATTCGTATAAGTCCCTGTCTGGGACAGTGGCATCGATATCTGATTACATTTAAGACCACGTCTGGGACGTTGGCATCGATATGAACTATACGTGTAAGACCATGTCTGGGACATCGGCATCGTATTAATTCGTATAAGACCCTATCTGGGACAGTGACATCGATATCTGATTACATTTAAGACCACGTCTGGGACGTTGGCATTGATATAAACTATACGTGTAAGACCATGTCTGGGACATCGGCATCGTATTAATTCGTATAAGACCCTGTCTGGGATAGTGGCATGGATATCTGATTATATTTAAGACCACGTCTGGGACGTTGGCATCGATATGAACTATACGTGTAAGACCATGTCTGGGACATCGGCATCGTATTAATTCAGATAAGACCGTCTCGGGAAAGGGCATCGATATCTGATTACATTTAAGACCACGTCTGAGACGTTGGCATTGTATAACTATTCCGGGCACTTTATGTGTTCTATTAGATTACAATCGGTTCAATGGTCAAGTTCAAGAAATGAATGAATATGTAAATTGTATATTTGTTTTAGGTATGTTCGATAAGTACACTCTGTGTGTATAAGAAGGTAAGTATTTTCTTAAACTTACCTAAATGAATTATGTATTTGAATATGAGAATATAAGTGTGTTATATGGATTGAAATGCTATGAACTAATTAAGTATGTAGTGATATGCAAGTTTGAAAGATGAATGGTCTAAGTGAATGTATTAAGAAGAATTATGGTGATGCAATTGAGCCATTAGTGAATTTAGATTGATTATATGTTTTGAATGTCTATATGCTAAGTTTATTTGTATATGGCTTACTAAGCTTTTGAAAGCTTACTTTGTGTGTGTATTTTCTCTGTTTTATAGATCGTCAAAGCTACTGAAGGCTCGGGGACCAACGAGGATCGTCATCACACTACTAAACCTATTTTGGTACATTTTGGAAATGTATAAAGCTAGATATGGCATGTATAGGCTAGCATTTGGTATAAGTTTGTTATATGAATTTAGCCATGTGATTTGGCTAGTTATGATGTTGGGACTTTGCTTGAAAGAATGTGATATATGAAGTATGTTTTGGTATGGTTAGTTGAGGCATAATATGGTCAAGTTTTGATTAAGTGAATGAATGAAATATGTTTGTGACGAGATGAGTTTAAACCTTGTATTTTAGTATGTTTGGAATTGGTATTGAATGTATAGATTGAATGGTTAATTTGGTATGTTTTTGTGTGTCATTTGAGTATGAAATGAGTTGGTAATCATAACTTGTAGATATGACCTATGTGGGTGGCAATTTGGCCTTGCAAATGGCCTATAATGTCACACGGTTGTGGCACACAGGCGTGCCTAGTGACCGTGGGGCTAAGTCGAGAGCTAGCCTAATAGCACACGCCAAGACACACGGGCGTGTCTAGTAGCCGTGTGAGAAAGTCAGTATATGGCCTAAGAGTACACGGCCTTAGCACACGGGGTGATTGGTGACCGTGGGTGTAAAGACAGATTCAACCACGGCTAAGGCACACGGGCGTGCTTGGTGAACGTAGATGGGAAGTCAGATTCGACCACGGCCAAGGCACACGAGCGTGCTTGGTGGCCGTGGACGTGAAGTCAGATTCGACCACGGGGAGGACACACGGGGGTGTCCAGCAGTCGTGGGAGGCACACGGCTTGCCTACACAGGCGTGTAATCCCTGAAACTTAAAAAAAGTTTTAATTTTCCATGAAATTTTGTAAGTGATTTGATTTAGTCCCGGCCCGGTTTATAAGCATGTTTAAGGTCTCGATAACCGTATTAAGGGACACTATGCTTGAGAATGATAAATGCGTGTATGAATTTCTGTAAATTGTTTCCGATCTGTTCGGTAACGCTCCTAACCCTAATCTGGCGACGGACACGGGATAGGGGTGTTACAAAATTCTATGTCGGTACAGAATCCCAAAAGAGATCATATTTGACGATGCATTAAATTTGAACAACAGCACGACATTAGAAGTTTGCAGTCTATTCAAGATTTAACACCATATCGTCTCAAAATGAACGGTAAAAAAAAAGGGATCACCGGGAAAATGATTGAGACTCATGAAGATTGGCATATGTGCTTGTCAAACGTCTGTTAGAACCCCCCACCGGGGCAACGCTTTTCTCATAAGTTTATGGATTGAGGCGGTTTTGGCTATTGAAGTCGAATGAAGTAGAATGGCTCCAATCCCAATATGATTAGCTGAACTCGATCAGAGAAGAGAGGCTAAGGGCTATCCTCATGGTCAATTGTATCGAAAGCAAATGATGCGAGCCTATAAAAAGAAGGTTCACCCTAGAGAATTCCATGAATTAGACCTAGTTTTAAAAGGATCCTTCCCATACAAAAGGATTTCTGAGAAAAGTAGATGCCAAACTGGGAAAGACCGTATGTGGTAAAGAAGGCCTTCTCTAGAAAACCGTTGATTTTTACCAATAGGGATAACAAAGACTCGCCTAATCTTATGAATTCAAATCAAGAAATATTTCAAAAAAAAAGGGGGAAAAAGAAAAAGAAGAAGATAAAAAGAAAAGAAAAGAAAAGAAAGAAAAGGAAAGGAAAAAGAGAGGCCAAGGCGAAAACCCGAAAAGGGCGCCTTGAGACCAAAGGAGTTTTGAACTGAAAACCCGTAAAGGGCAATTCAAATAAAAATAGGGCATACAGTAGTCTTGTTATTCCTGAATTAACAATGAAGAAGTATGCTACATCTTGGGGTATCAATAGAGTACTCTAGATCCCCCAAACACATATTGAGCTAAAAAAGAGCCCTCAAGAAGTTCATGAGGAAAAGTTCATACTGCGATATCTGGGGCACCTACTTTCCTCTCACTTATTTTATATTCCAGCAATGTTTGCTTTCTCGGACTAATCTATTCTTTTTAGATTTTGTTCCTGATAAATTTCAGCTTTTTCCATTGTTATGATCTTTTTCAAGCATTTTGCATTGAAATAACGATTAGTGGACTAATAATACTTTCATAAAAGGAGTTTCGCATATTACTTTGGAAGCTTCTAAATAATACAAGAACCTGAAACAGGACTATTGTTTAGAACTCACCAAGCCTAAGGTTTGGAAATATTGGAGAAAGATGATTATCTCTTTGGACTTTTTATTGGTTGAACAAAAAGACAAGACATTTCGTCGGTGATACAACCTCGACAAATAACGAGCAATGTCAACCCAAGTGTACAAGGGGATTATTCTCGAGAAAAGAAAAATGATACTCTGTATTCATGCAAATATCATGCATATACATCTGGTCATTATACCCAAATAAATGGTAAATGTGATCAAATTGATTGAAGATGATACAAATCCTATACCTCGGAGTTGCAGCAGGATGTATGGAAGAAACCAAATGTTATTCTCCTGAAGTTGCAGTGGGAGGTACAAACTTTGTCCCAGAAGGTACAGCGGAAGGGACTCTAAAATTACAGCGGGGCAAGCTTGCTGAGCAGAATATAATTGTTTCTTTGGGTTTTTCTGTCAAGAATACCAGCAGAACAAGATGGCAGCATAATACGTCAGTGATAATGCCTTAATGAACAATGAGCGATTATACCTTAAGCATTTAAAAAGGGATCATTCTCATGCATTCATGTAAATATCATTCATACACATCCAATTAGGAACATTTAATTCATTCCGATCATTACATCCTAATCGTTGTACATTAAAAAAAGGGGAAAAAAAGAAAAAAAGAGATCATTCTCATGACATTCTGCATTCATGCAAATGTCATCCCTAATATCATTTAATTAGGAGCATTAGATTCATTCTGATCATTGCATCCTAACTATTATACATTTAAAAAAGGGATCATTCTCATGACATTCTGTATTCATGCAAATGTCGTCCATAATACATCCAATTAGGAGCATTTGATTCATTCCAATCATAGCATCCTAATCATTTGGCATAAAAATAGGCATATAAAACCGAGAGTCTACGTGATATGTCCCCAGAGGACGGTGTAGCAACATCGGTGAATTCACGATCCTATCTCCCGACCAAAGCAAAGGGAATAGGTCAAAGATTGTAGATCTTGTCACCCTAAGCGATGAGTGGACCAAGATCGAACGGCAAATCTTGTCTCCTGAGCGAGAGTGGAACAGATTTAAGCCACCAGGGCCCTATCTCACCGACCAAAGATGGAATAGGTCAAAGATTGTAGATCTTGTCACCCTAAGCGATGAGTGGACCAAGATCGAACGGCAAATCTTGTTTCTCTGAGCAGTAGTGGAACAGATTTAAGCCACCATTCCTATCTCCCTGACCAGTAGTGAAATAGGTTGAAGATTGTAGATCTTGTCACCCTAAACAATAGTGGACCAAGATCGAACGACAAATCTTGTCTCCTACTAGCGATGAGGGAACAGTTTAAGCCACCGATCTTATCTCCCCGACCAAAGAAGTGAGCAGTCGAAAATTGTAGATTTTGTCACCCTAAGCAGTAGTGGACCAAGATCGAACGGAAAATCTTGTTTCCATAAGCAGTAGTGGAACAGATTTAAGCCACAAGTCCTATCTCCCTAACCAGCAGTGGAATAGGTTGAAGATTGTAGATCTTGTCACTCTAAGCAGTAGTGGACCAAGATCGAACGGCAAATCTTGTCTTCCCGAGCGATGAGTGGAACAGATTTAAGCCATCGGTCCTATCTCCCGACCAAAGATGGAATAGGTCGAAGATTGTAGATCTTGTCACCCTAAGCAGTAGTGGACCAAGATCGAACGGCAAATCTTGTCACCCTAACCAGTAGTGGAACAGATTTAAGCCAGCAATCCTATCTCCCTGACCAACAGTGGAATAGGTCGAAGATTACAGATCTTATCTCCCTAAGCAGTAGTGGAGCAGATCGAAAACGATGAATCTTATCTTCATGAAGCAGCGGAGTAGATTTAAGCCACCAACCTCGTCTCCTTGAAGATATAGCGGAGTAGGTTGAAATTACCAGTTTTCATTTCCTTAAAGTTTCAGTACAGAAGATCGAAGTTAAAAATCTCTTCTCCCTAATTCTTATTCCTTTGAGGTTCCAACGGAATAGGTCGAAGCTACAAATCCCTTCTCCCCGAAATCCTCATTCCCTTGAAGTTTCAATAGAGAAGATCGAAGCTACAAATCTCTTATCTCTGAATTCTTATATCCTTAAAGTTCCAGCGAAGTAGATCAAAGCTACAAATCTCTTCTCCCTAAAATTACCACTACAGGAAAACAGACTTTTTGTGGCGTTTTTTATTTTTGCCTGCCGCAAAAGACGCCGCTACAGAAAACGCCGCAAAAATTTACGATATTTATTTGAAAAAACGCCGCTATAAGTCCTAATCTTTAGCTACGCTTTTCCCACAAACGCCGCTAATGAACATGACCTTTAACGACGCTTTCCCCATAAATGCCGTTAAAAACATAACTTTTAGCAACACTTCCCCAAAAACGCCGCTAAAAGCCATGAAAAATAAAAAAAAAAAATCTAAAAATTTAGTGTCGTGTAAATCATATTTTTACAAACTGTAAAAATCTAAAAATCCCACATTACAAGATCTAAAAATCCAATTAAAAAGAACATGCGCCACCATTGTTACAAACTGTAAAACTGGATCCAAATATACTGTAAAACTCCAAAGATACAAATGCCCCCATCACATAGGGGTTACATCACTCAATACTTTCTCAGCACCGTACGATTATGACATGTACTGATGTATCCTGTTATCCTGTCAATGAAAAAACAGCATATGTATCAAATTACTAAGGAGCCAAATCAACCACCAAAGATCTTATTTACTTAGACACTATAACTACTAAAATAAATTAGAACATTAATCCTTAAAACCAGCACACTACCAAAAACTAACAAAGCTAAACCCACGATGAATCTACATTTTGTATTTTTGCATGCCATAATTTCATTTAAATCTACACCCTCAATGACCTCGAAAAGAATGAAAACTTGGGTTGACCCTTAGCTCATACAATGTATTAATATCCAAGGATTCACAAATCATAAAACAAGCTAGCTAACTGGTTCAGCTAAAAAAACTAATCTAAACAATGTCTGAAATGATCGTTGACTCTTGGCATATACAGGGTACTAGTGCTCAAGCTTGATATATCACTGAAGAAGCTAGCTACTAGCTCAGCAAATGAACTTCTCTATAGGTGGTTTGAAGGACCTCGTACATTTATAATCTCTTTTTTCTTTTTCAAAGTGGTTCGTGGATTTTAGAGAGGGAAACAAGAAAAGGATAGCTCATGGTGTGCACTTAAAAGTCAACAAAAGGCTGAACACAGTCAACTACCACAGTGGCTTCTTTGTGCAACAAACTACGATAGGTTCAGACAGGTACCTCTATATAGCAGTTTACAACTTGTATTCTTCAACATGCAGCCACTTCGTTGAGGACCATTTGTTCCCCAAAATCACAGGGCATCCACCTGGCATCAGCCACAAGACAGTTAAAATCATCTGTCCTCTAAGCAGTAGAAAACTAAGAGTTGCTATATGATAAAATGAAAAATAGTCTCTGAACATGCGTCAATCATTTATGGCAAGAGCTCAATTATTTTCCTATGGGAACTGTAAATCTGCTGAATCATTCTTGAATTGCAACTAAAGAAATTTAAAACTATCAATTGAACTCGAAAATGAAATAAAAAGATAACAAATTTTGGAAAGATCTAATCTGGACATCAATAGCTGTAAATAATAAATGTGCTAGAGAAAAACGGTACAAGTATTCCATATGCACATGATCACTACTCAGGTTTAACTAAGACTCATAACTAAAGAGTTTTCAGAGAGAATTTTTGCACAAAAAAGAAGGGTTCAATTATAGATTTCAAAGTAAAATACTTATGCAAGGTTTCACTTGGTCTTAGAATCTCATACCTACAGGTATGAAAGTGTAGTCGACTATCCTTTTTTCTATGTCCATGATGATTTTATCTTGCCCTCTTCTCAGAAACATACCCGAACTTGTACGCACCCTGTGAACAATACCAGTCAAATGTGATAGATGTAAGATAAGGTTCCATGCACAAATTAAATTAAATTTAACATTAAAAAAAGAAAAAGAAAAAAGAACACCACAAATGCATTTCCTTACTCTAGAAAATTAGATCTTCCTTGGTTCAAATGTTCATATAACTCCCTGCGCTCGATACTACTAATTAGTTGATGGATTGGAACTTCTTTCTGTAGCATCGAAGTTCCTTGGAAATAACCATCTGGCAGCATGATTTTCTATATTCACTGAGCTGAAGCACGAGAGAAATGTAATGTTTTCAGAAACATGGAAGTTGAATCGGATAAAAGGGAAATACAAGCATGATTATGATGTTATTGACAAACCTGGTCGGGTCTTAACTTCTTGAAACCGAATTTATCTGTCCAGATTGATTCAGCTTCTTCAGCAGCTGGGAGAATGATATTTTTTACATTCAAGAATGCCAACAGCTTTTAAATAATCTTTTACATTAAGTATTTCATATATCTCTTGAAATGCAATTAAAATTTTATTTGTTTTAAATAATTAATTATACATTTAATTTTTTTTAAATATGATAAATATACTTAATTCTTAATTCAAGTGTAAAAATAAACCTATTAAAATGTAAAGTCTTGATAACGTTTTGTATAATTTATGTCTATCCTTTTTGGGAAAAAAAAAGTATTTTTTAATTTAATTAAGCTAGCTCCTTATTTCATGTAGTTTAGAAATACTTAATTGTCACAAATGATAGAAAAATAAGGTTAAAAAATAAAAAGTTGGAGAGTAAATTGCAATGGACAAAAGATCATAGCCCAATTTCCCATAAATTTGTATTTAAATGGATTGTACTGGAGAACTAACAATAATGAAATGACAAATTGAGTTAGGATTTTTAATTCTAAAAATATTATATGAAAAGAGTTTTACCACGTGTTGATGCTTTTACTGTACTTAACCATGACCGAGCATGTGCTGCTGCATTATTTGTTAACTCCTGCAACTGCAAGTATCAAAGAACATTTCACTAATTCTGAATATATACATAGTTTAAAATATAAAATCCAATATGAATAACACAAGGTGAGTGTGTTTGTAACGAGACATTAAAGGTTATCATAATTTAATGCATAAAATGACATGACCTCATCCTAAAACCAATAGTAACAAATCAATATGTAAAATATATTTACTTTCAAATAGTGAAGAGTTAAAATAAGGCATCAAACAGTTATTAATTCATGTATCTAAAAGCTTTGCTACGCAATACTCTATCCCCCAGCAGATGCTCTTCTATGTTACTTGGATTTGGGAGCAAATGTCATCTACCACTTTAATTCGGTATGTATAAGCATCAACCATTCCAAGCCCTAAACCTGCCACTACCATGAACTAAGACCACAACTGTCTCACCATGAGGCTACTGAAAAGAAGATGACGAACAATTACACTGCTACCTTACATACAAGCTCTTTTAAATACAAATCCACACACCTTCGGAGGTAAAAAGTGGCTACTATTCCTCCCAAGATGCTTCCCTAATGTAAAAGAGCAAACTGAAAAGTGGAAAATTTCACCCCCTTGCAGCCTATTGTTTTCTGTAATTTAATATTCTTTCTTCATTTTATCATTTCAGAAACTAATTAGATAAAATAATACAGGTGGGAAACAAGAACAGAGATAATATTACATCTTCTCTATCAGTTGCATCTCTTGGTGGAATGTCTTGTACCCACTCAACCTCTGCCATGCGATATCTGCATTTAAACATTGCAAACGTATGAAGTCTGACAACAAATTCAAGTAGGTATGAAAATTGGAAATTTTGATTAAAGGCATGCAATATACATGACCCAATGATGAGAAAACTAACCCATCTTGATCCCAGGATCTGAGGATCACGAAATCTCCGTCGACTTTCAATCTACATACCATTTGGTTTATATAAATATGAATATGCTTCTATCATTTCTTTTTGCTAGAATATAATATGAACATTTATTAAGAGCAAGAAACTTCTAAAGAGTTCAGATCCAATCATCCAACATAAGCATGGAAGAGGAGACTGTTCTGTCACAAGACTGAACCATCAATCGTTTCCCAAAAGAACAAAAAGCTCTGTATGAGACTGTTAATTTTACAGGCTCAGCTACTACCCAAATAATCTAGAGAATCAGAAAGATACAAATATATTATTCGATCAATCTTTGGAACAAAAAAAGAATCACGATTTCTTTCTGATTCTCATAACTAAAAGACCTTAATGAAAAAGCATTCATGAAGTCCATTAATTCTTCTTAGTCTTGTTATATGGAGGAAACTTTTTCCCACTTTTGGCACGAAAAACTGTAAGAAGGCATCCCAATGTTTAATTCATCCCTTGGGAACAAATGGAAATTATACCTGCAATGACAATTAAAAAAAAAAAAAGAAAGCTGCAACTTAATTCTTACAAATAATTGCTAATTCTTTCAACCTAAAATTTCACCTCGTAATGTAATCCTGAAATTCCCCAGAACTAAAATTTTAACTTCTAATTTTCCAAATTACCTATATTTTACAAATGATAATCCTGAAAAAAAATTCAAATTAACCGAATGTTTTTCAAATTTTAACAGAAATTTACATCCTAAAACTGAATATTATTATTTTTTCAAAGATAAAATGAATCATTATATGAATAAAAGGTTGAGAACTGACGGGTGGGCGGTGACTTTGGAGCCAGATATGGTAAAGGGGCAGATGGTGAACTGGAGGAGCTGGAAGCGTTAGGCGGCGCGACGGACCTTGAGGTAAGCGGTTTCCGGCAAGTCGAAGGAGGAGACTCGGTTCCAAGGAGCGGAGAAAGAACCGGTGTTCTGGAGCGAAACCGCGACGAAGTCGGAAGCGGAGAGGTGGGACTTGAACTCTTGGAGTGAGTCACTGAAGTTGGATTTGGTAACCTGCTTTACGCTCCATTGGAATAAATGGAGATTTGGAGTGAAGACGAAAGACCTGGCGAGATTTGTAGAGGAGACGGGTAGAAAACGCCATGAGAGAGCTCAATCAAACTTCTATTTGGGAGTAGGGTTTCTAGTATTTGTTTTGGGAATCTGCTTACTGTCTGATATGCTGATACAATTTTCGGCGTTTTACCAAAAAAAAGCCACTAAAAAAAGTCATTTTTTGCGGCGTTTATGAAAAAATGCCACTAATGCCTTTAAATTTTAAAATTATTTAATATATAAATTAAAAATAATAAAAATTAAAAAATAATCAGTTATATATTTAAAAAATTTTAAAATTATTTTAAATAATAGTATTTTAATTTTTTCATTTAAATAAATAATTTTTTTAAAATTTAATTAATATTTAAAAGAATTATATAAAATTTGAAATCTTAAAAATTATTTAAAATTTAAAATATTTAAAATTTGAAATTATTTAATATATAAATTAAAAAACAATCAGTCATATACCCAAAAAAACTTTAAAATTATTTTAAATAATAATATTTCAAATTTTTAATATATATTTTTCACACTAATTAATCTAAACCCTAAACCCCTATCTCCTATCCCCTAAATCATAAAACATAACTTTTAACCCCTAAACCCTTAACCATTAATCCTTACACCTTAAATCATAAACTATAATCCCTAAACTCATAATCCATAAACCTTAAAATAGTAACTCCTAAATTTTAAACCTTAAATTATATATCCTAAATTATAAACCCTAAACTATAATGATAATTAATTTAATATTTTAAAATTACTATTATCTCTTTTACGATTACATAATAATTTATTTAATATATAAATTAACAAACAATCAGTCATATACCCAAAAAAACTTTAAAATTATTTTAAATAATTGTATTTTAATTTTTTTATTTTTAACATATATTTTAATATATAAATTAAAAAAAATCACTCATATAACCAAAAAAATTTTAAATTATTTTAAATAATAGTATTTTAATTTTTTTCATTTAAATAAATATTTTTTAAAATTTAAGTAATATTTAAAATAATTAAATAAATTTTGAAATCTTTAAAATTATTTAAAATTTGAAATCTTTAAAATTTAAAATTATTTAATATATAAATTAAAAAATAATCAGTCATATACCCAAAAAAATTTAAAATTATTTTAAATAATAGTATTTTAATTTTTTTCATTTAAATAAATATTTTTTTAAAATTTAAGTAATATTTAAAAGAATTAGATAAAGTTTGAAATCTTTAAAATTATTTAAAATTTGAAATCTTTAAAATTTGAAATTATTTAATATATAAATTAAAAAACAAACAGTCATATACCCAAAAAAAACTTTAAATTATTTTAAATAATATTATTTTAATTTTTATCATTTTTAACATATATTTTTCTATGTTTTTACTTTTAAATTTTTTCTACGTGTCGAAAAGAATACATGATGGGCACTTGGATGATGGGTGAGAATATAGAGAGCAAAATGGCGCCATTTAGTTTAAAGTAAAATGATTTTCTACGATGTTTTTATCAAAGCCCTAAACCCTAAAACCCTAAATCCTAAACCCAAATCATAAACCTCAAAACCATAAACCCTAAAACCATAGACCTTAAACCTTAAATCCTTAAACCCTAAAACCCTAAACGCTTGTCATAACTATAGAATCTAACACCGAAACCTTAAAGTTAAATTACTTCGCATTTTAACCTTAAAGTTAAATTTATTTTAAATAATAGTATTTTCATTTTTTAATTTTTAACATATATTTTTCTATGTTTTTACTTTCAATTTTTTTCTACGTGTCATTATTTTTTTGAAGAATTTAAATATTCAATTAAAAATAAATTGTATTTTAATTAATATAAATAGTTAGGGTTTAGGGGTTTCGATATATAAAGCAAAACTTCTAAATAGTTTAGTTATCAATTTGTAACTTTTCATAATTAAGTCAGTTTCAAATAACAAAATAAAATTAAATTCAAAACAAAAATAAGAAAAAAAATGAAAATTAAATCGAATCAAATCGAAACGAGTGTCGGTTACCCTAGATGAAAATGGAACTATTGCTCAACTTTTAGCGGCGTTTGTGCCAAAACCGCCGCTATTGCTCTATTTTTAGCTGCGCTTTCACCAAATCGCCGCTATTGCACTGTTTTTTAGCGGCGTTTTTGGCACAAACGCCGCTATTGCTCTATTTTTAGCGGCGTTTTCACCAAAGCGTCACTATTGCAATGTTTTTTAGCGGCGTTTGCTCCAAAAACGCCGCTATTGCTCTATTTTTAGCGGCGTTTTCACCAAAGCGCCGCTATTGCACGGTTTTTTAGCGGCGTTTTCACCAAAGCGCCACTATTGCACTATTTTTTAGCGGCGTTTGCGCCAAAAACGCCGCTATTGCTCTTTTTTAGCGGCGTTTGTGCCAAAAACGCCGCTAATGCTCAACTTTTTGTGGCGTTTTCCAGCAAACGCCGCTAATGTTTAATATTTGTGGCGTTTTTTGTCCAAACGCCACTAAAACGCCGCTAAAACCCTATTTTCCTGTAGTGTACATTGGAGCGAATGAAGCCAGCAAACCTTATCTCCCTGAAGTTGCAGCGGAGCAGACTGAAGACAACAGATCTTATTTCCCTGAAGATGGCGAATCTTATCTTCCTGAAGTTGCAATGGAGCAGATTGAAGCCACCAGCCTTATCTCCCTGAAGTTGCAGCGGAGCAGACTGAAGACAACAAATCTTATTTCCCTGAAGTTGCAGTGGAACAGATTGAAGCTACAAATAAATAGATCTTATCTCTCTGAAGTTGCAGTAAAGCAGATCATAGCAAACCTTATCTCCCTGAAGTTGCAGTGGAGCAGGTTGAAATTACCAATTCTTATCCCGTTCCAGCGGAGTTGATCGAAGCTACAAATCTCTTCTCCCTGAAATTACATTCGAGTGGATCGAAGCACCAATTCCTAACTTCTGAAGTTGCAGTGGGTTAGAGCGAGGCTACTTGAAGAAGAAGAGAAGTGCCGAGACTCAGCAAGACCGGGCGAAATTGGTCCTTTTAAAGTCTTTGCTCCATTCTCGTTACACGATAATGAGCAAAGAGGGACAGCTGTACAGACCCAATTTAGCTCGGGCCCACTACTAAAAAAAACAACAGTCCAAAAAAAGAGCCCAAATTATAGCCCAATTACAAACGGCCCAATAGGCACAAAAACTAAAAAAATTTTCAGAAAAGCCTAGGGTTTCTGAAACCCTAGGCGCCGCAGCCCCCATGTGCGCCTCAGCGCGCACCACGCCCAAGGCCTGGCTCCTCCACCTGCTCCACTATGCTCCTAGCACCTGCAAACAAGACAGAAGCAAGGACAAGAAGCACGCCAACAACAGTAATGAAACAACAAAAGCAAACAGAGGCATAATAAACAATGTAATTTCTTTTTGGCTATAAAGCCACGAAAAACAAATGTTGTAGAGGAGGATTTTTTTTTTTTTATGAAAAACAGAGACTTTGAATAGAAAATAAAAATTTCCTAAAGGTTGTTTTCTTTTTAATATTTCTGTTTTTTCTTTTACTCTTTAAGTTTTTTTCTTTTTCTTCGTTTTTTATCTTTATTTACATTAAAAAAAAAACATAAAAAGAAAAGTAAATGTTTTTACCTATTTCGGATGATCGGAGAAGTTCGGAATAGAAAAGTCATTTGCTCGTTTCGTTGATTTGCTGCCATTTTCTTAGGAAAATAACCCAATATTTGGGTTCTAGGGGCAAAACGGGCAAAAAAAGGGGATTTTTTAGGAATTCTGGCCACCGTGTACGGTGGTCCGGCGCCGGAGCCATCGCCGGAGTTCGGACGGCCAAGTGGGGGCTTGAGAGAATTTTGGGTGTTTTAGTTTTTTTTGTGTGTGAAATGAGAAGAATGAAAAATTTTCAATTTTTTTTTGCCTTAAATAGGCCTCCAAAACGACGTCGTTTTGGGCATGCCTTTCAGGCACCAAAACGGCGTCGTTTTGCCCTTAACCCGATTTTGACCCGACCCGCTAGGGATGATCCGCGTGTTTTTGATTAATGGGCAATTTGCGCATTTGGTCATTCCGTTTTTATGGTTTTGCGATTAAGTTTATTTTATTTCTAATTTCGCCCTAAAATTTTGTTCTGAGTTCATCTTAGCCCCGTGTAAAACACCGCCGTTTTGGGGGGCGGGGATATTTTTCCCTTTAGCCCCTCCTTGTTATTCGCGCGTTCAATGGGGTCCTTTACCTTTTTATTTATTTCAGATTTGCCCCAAACTTTTGTTCTGAGTTCATTTTAGCCCCCTTTTTAGTTATTTTTGTGACATTATTATTATTATTATTATTTAATTTAAATTTGATCTTCATTCACTTAATTTTCACCATTTATGAATTTTTTATATCATTATTTATTTATTTGTTATTTTATTTATTTATTATTTATTTATTTGTTATTTTATTTACTTATTATTTATTTATTTATTGCTCTTTACTTTTTAATACTTTAAAGTAATTTATTTCTTTATCGTATTCTTTATTTTATTTGTTTATTGTTATTATTATTATTATTATTATTATTATTATTATTATCATTCTATTTATTTTTATGATTTTATTATTGTTATTCTTATTTCACTATTTATTTGCTCGTTCATTTGTTTACTTATTTATAAGAATTAGATTTATTTACATATTTATTTATTTGTTATTATCATTGATTTTAACATCATTTTTATTTCTTTCATTCTTGCATTTTTGTTGCTGTATTATTTTTATTCTTAATATTATTGTATTTAGTTTTTGTGCATTATCCATTTTGTTTTATTTCTAAGATTCCATATTTTATTGATTATACAAGTTGATCATTAATAATTGTTATTATTACAATCATGTTCGTATCATCAAAATATTCCATCTATCATCATACTACACTTTAAGTTTGGATATATTTATTTATTAAAGTATTATTTTTAAACAAAATAAATATATTGTTTAAACATTATGTCTAATATTAATCAAACAAATTCTCAAAATAAGGCAATATTTCGTGTTTGGAAATTCGAGGAATCGTGCCCTATCGTGCTGGGTTTCGGTTTTCCATTTGACCAAATAACCAAATATCCTTTTAAAATTTTGACCATGTTTTCTAAAAAACAAAGCAATGTTTCGTGTTTGGAAATCCGAGAAATCGTACCCTACCGTGCTGGGCTTCGATTTTTTTTGTTTGTTCAAATAACTGAATATCCTTATAAAAATCTCAATGCATGAACTTTGGAAATCATGAGAGGATCTTGGCATCGAGGGTTTGAAACGTCATATCCTATCGTGCTGGATGTGATATTTTATTCCTTCGGAACAAGAGAATCTCAATATCCAATTCGAGTTATTTAAATTTTTTTAAAACGGAATTGTATTCTAAAATCGTTTTAAATTTTTGACATTAGGACATCAATTAATCAATTTGGTACCAATTTTGGGCGTTGCGAGGGTGCTAACCCTTCCTCGCACGTAACCGACTTCCGAACTTGTTTTCTTAGATTTCGTAGACCAAAATTATTGTTTTAATAAATCTAAAATGTTTTATTAAAATAATCCATCTCAAGGTGACCCGATCACACCTTGAATAAAGGATCGGTGGCGACTCTATTTTCTTTTTAAAAGTCAATCCCCGTTTTTTTTTTTAAAACATAAAAATTGGTTTCGACAAACTAATACATAGGATAATCAGAATTGAAATAATTGTACTTTCTTCTTGTGGACTGACTTCTCTCGCACTTGGTGTGACCTTCATAATCAACACAGCAAGAATACTAATTCGGACATACATTGCGTGAGAGTGCGAGAGAGAAAACAAATGAAGGCAAAATAAAGGCGAATTTGCTACAAGGAGAAAAAGCAAGCATGAGAAAGAATCTGGCCAATTCTTTAACTTTTAGATTTTAAAATTATTGTATTAAATTTTAATTCATTACAATGTTATTTTATAGTTATATTGCTATCAAGTGATCGTATCTTCTTTCAAAATGTTACATTAATAAATCTAATAAAAAATCAAACAATATTAACAGTTGAACTTAAATTATAAAATCTGAAAAAGTAGAAATTATTTTTTAAAAAATAAAATTAAATTCTAAAGAGGAGTTATGACATGTTTTATGTTTACTTTTTCGCGTAAGACATCTAAACAATCATTCAAGTTCCTGTAGGAGGTGTCCCTGGTCCCATTTTTCAGACTCCAATTTCTATAGGAAGGCCTAAAAAGATCATAGCAAATACAAGCATGACAAAAAGAAAAGAAAAAGAAAGTGTGTTGGTGACAATGGGTCTTGTCTCTTCTTATTTAGAATTCAATTATTGACATGCATGAATAAGAAACACGTAAAGAATCTCAAAAGAATAAGGTAACTAATAGTGTAGCAAAAGACCTCTTGTTTTTGGGTAAGTTATTTCTGTCGGTGGAGTTTTTGCCAAAGGAATAAAGCATGGTGAGTCGCCCTAATGAAATAAACTAAGCTTGCATGAGAATGCAGGGTTGAAACATCCATACCGGATTCCATGAAAATATTTCAGGGTTGAAGCAACATGTTGCGACCATGGAGGAAAGTACAATTACATTCAAGAGTTTTATAAAACAGTAGGAGCTGCTTGCTGACTTATGGACGTGCCTGAATTTGTCACTTAGACTCTTTATTTTTATTTCCTTAAAAGTTTAGTATTTGTTTGTAACGAAGTTATGTGTTTTTATAAAATTATACCATAAACATTATTAAAAATATTTAAAAATCTAAAAATAAATTAAATATAAATAAATATTTAAAACTAAAAAAACATAAATAAAAGAAATTCTCACTTCATTTAAAATAAGGGTAAACTACAAAAATAGTCACTTTTGTTTGCCTCAAATTATATTTTAGCCACTTATGTTTGAAATGTTATGTTTTAGTCACTTATGTTATCGTTTTGTTCCAAAGTGGTCACTCTACCGTTAAGCTCCGTTACCTCCCTAACGGCGGTCCTACGTGGCAGTCCAAATGGGTTTTAAATAAATTTAATTTAGACTACCACGTAGGACATCCAAGTTGACATTTAAAACCCATTTGGACTGCCACGTAGGACTGTCATTAGGGAAGTAACGGAGTTTAACGGTAGAGTGACCACTTCGTAACAAAACAATAACGTAAGTGACTAAAATGTAATATGAGGCAAACAAAAGTGACTATTTTTATAATTTACCCTAAAAAAAAATCATGATTCCATCTAATCCCTCTTTTTCTTTATTTTTCCCTTTTGGGTTTTCTTTGAAATTCCTAAATTCTCTCTTCGATCGACTCATTGTTTTCGCCTTCGCTCTGAGGAATTAAGGGTTCTTCGGATGGTGAAGGAGAAAAGCTTTTGTAAAGCGGATTGTGGGATTTAGAGAAGACCTTTGGTACATGTAGACAGAATGAAAGCTTTGAAGAGAGACATTTTGCAATGGAAGGATTTCAGAAGGGTTTAAGATTAAAAGGAGGGTTATTTCTGCGGAGGATACTATTGAAGTGCTTACAGAGCTTAAAAACACATTATCTTTTTTTACTTAAAAATATTACTTCTTTATTAATATTCATCTACTTTTTTTATTAAAACAAATATTCATCTATTTTTTGTAACTAAATTTAAATAAATAACAATTTCAGCTAAAACTAGGCGATTTCAATGTAGTTAGATTTTTTTTTATTTAATTTTAATATTTATTGGTTTTATTTATAACATTTTTAATTTATTTTTAAATTTTAAAACATTTTTAATAATTTTTTAAATAATAACATCACGATGTTATAAAAAATTATTAAATCTCTTGACATAATAAAAATTCGGATACCAACTTAAAATAAAAATATTATAAGTACTAACTTAACAAAAAATAACAACTTCAAGAGCTAAATGAGTATTTGAGCAATTTATTAAGAGTTGATTTTCAGACCCTCAACTCCATTAAACATGGCTTGCTATAGGAATTAAGCTCGTAAGGGGAATCCCAAGTCTTTTTAGATTTTTTTTTTATTTTTATTTTATTTTGGATTCGTTTTTATGGATTCAGCAAGTTCAATGACATTGCATTGGACTTTCCATTTTTGGTATAATTTTATTTTTAATTAATAATTGGAATAATATAATTTTTTGTCCTTGAATTTAGTAAGTTTCTTTTTGTTCATTTTAATCCTTGAACTTGACATCTAGAATTATTTTGGTTCTTAAACTTAGATTTTGTCAATATTTGATGATGTGACCAGTGTTACTGGAACAGAATTGAATCGGACAAACCGAAAATTGATTAATATAATGGCCTTAACAAAAGGGTTGAACTAGTTGACTTGAAAATCACTTGAAATTAGTAAAAATAAAAAAACCGGGACGAAAATCGACAGTTGAACCGGTTTAGTAATTTTTATATTTTTTATGAATTTTTAATTATTTATTTAATTATTGTTTGCCTGATGGTCGAAACAATTGAATTGGTTGAATCAAGAACTGATGGCCTGAACTGTTCAACCACTGGTCAATTATTAAAACACTGAATGTAACTCTCTAAGATTGTACCACATTATCACCTGAAAATTTATATAAAATTTTCAAGTTTAATAATCAAAATGGACTTAGTTGTCAAGTTCAAGTGCCTAAATAGACAAAAGAAAAAATAAAAGTATCAAAATAAACCTAATTGTAAAGTCATGTGGTTAACAATAAAAGAAAAATGAAGTGTGACTGTTTTTTCCTTTAACACTTTGACTAATTTGTATTTTTTTTTCTTTGTTATCTCTTAAAATTAAAAAAAAAAGTTATATTAAGAAATTTAAAAAAAATTATTATGGTTATATTTGGAGACCATAAAATAATAGAAAGAAAATGTAATTATTATTGTAATAATAATTTCCTATAATTACAAAATATTTTAATTGCTTAAATATGTTTCACTTACAAAGTGTAATTATATCATAATAGATTATGTTCTCTTTGGCAATACAAATTGTAATTACATAACTACATGATATTAAAATCTTAAAAATAATATTAGTTATTATATAATTTTTTCTATTAGTCCTTGTACTTTGCAAAAACTGTGGATTTAGTCCATTTGTTAATTTTAGTCCCTATACTTTTTGAATTTTGAAATTTTAGTCCTAACCCAAATAGTAGCGGTTAAATTTGTTCAGTTAAATCCAATTATTAGTCTTGTACTATGCGTAAAATTGTAGGTTTAGTCCATTTTCTCCAATTGGATCATTTTAAGCCTTATAGTTTTCGAATTTTGAATTTCAGTCTTGACGCAAATGACATTTGTTAATCCATTAACTAGATTTTTAGTAAGTAATATGTGGAAATAGTAAGTTGACATGGTATTACACATATGATAATATGTTTACCACTTCGAATTTTGGAAATAATAGAACTTAATGAATTTAACAATTATTGTTTGGTGAGCACTGAAATTTTAAATTTTGAAAAGTACAAGGACTAAAAAAATCAAATAAAGGTGCATGGATTAAATCCACAACTTTCGTAAAGTATAAAGACTAATAGCAGAATTTAACCTAAAAATATCAATAATAATTAAGAGAAAAAAATTGTTTAAACAAATAACCAAACTTAAAATCAAATCATTGCATGTAATATGTTAGTCCAAGAAAGAATTTGACAATATAATTACTAATAAAAATAACAAAAAATAAACATCATGTACAATTTGATTTAATTGCTCTAAAGTTTCATATTTGTTGAGCTATTCCCTCTCTAATGTTAAATATATACTCCTTGTTATCATCTGTTGATACTTGGCCAAATTCTTTATCACCTACAAATGAAGTTATGAAGTATGAAACATGTTAGCACGATTCAACCGTTGCACATGGGTGGTGTTTTTAATATAGAAATCTTTTTTTTTTCTTTTCAAAATAACAAATGTGTATTGCCCGAAATTTTCAATGTCGAAATTTTTTCAATTTACTCAAATTGGAACATGAGATGTTTCAAAATTTTAATTTGAGAGATTTGGGTATCAAAGTATTTTTATAACTTGGTATAATTGAATTTTCATCATTAAATTAGTTAGTAATAATTAGATTAGAATTTGGGGTATGGACTATTTTGTAAGGAAGTCAAATTTGAGAGTGAGGAATAGAATTAGAAAGGGGTGAGGTCTTAAAATGGTTATTAGCCCAAGGGTACCATAGTAAATAAACCATTTAGTAAAAGCGAATGGAGGGAACGATTACTTTCAAACTAACCGATTAAAATTCTCTCAACATTCTTTCCATTTTTCTTTCCTTCAGTCTTCAATTCTTGATTTCAATCAAACAATTTCAGCAAGGTACGCATGAGTTTCAAATTATTTTCTTTCATCTTTTCAATTTTCCAGGCTTGATTTTAACATTTTCCTTCTCTTTACGATGTTCCATGTTAATCTCCAAGTTTGGAGGATATATATTTTGATTTTTGATGATTATATTAAAAATTTAGAAAGAGATCTAATGTTTTTCAAGATAACAAATCCTTTTAAATTACTACAAAACAAAATTTTGCAAGTTTGGAACATCTTCTTATTCTCCATTTTCACGTTAAATGCATCCTAGAGAGAGTTTGATTTTGTGTCTTTTCTAGTGGTTTTTTGTTATATCCTTGGTTTTTACTAGTTTAAATAATCATTAGAATGGGAAATTTTAGCTTTGGTGAGGATTTGACTAAGTTCTTGAGTTATGGATGAGTTCTTAAGTGAGAAGGTAAGTTAGGGACTTTGCTTGGTTTTGATGGTTTTAGGTAAGGTTTAGAATGTTTTTAAGCTATAAATACTAATTATACCATTAGATTTCAGATTAGGAGAAGTTAGAGCTAAGTTTGGGAGAGTTTTCTTAAGTGGTCTAAAAAGTGAAATTATTGTCTTGCTTCCTTGAATTGTATCATTTCAATAAATTTAGGATTTTATTATTATGGTTTGTTTGTTAATCTAACTTTTTTTTTATTTTTTTATTTTGGTGATGAATTTGAAGCTAAATAAGTTGGTGAAAGTTTGAAGGTGAAAGGGAAGGAGAAAGTGTTGGAAGAGTAGCTGGTTTCGGTTTATGCATTCTAATTTTTATTTACTTTATGTTTTTGTCTAAATTGCTAGCTTAGGGACTATTTTTATGGTATTAGTTTTAAATGTTTAATTGGTGAGCAATATGCTATATATGAATTTCAAGTTGAATCTAAGACAATTATGTGAATGTTGATTTTTGAGATGTTTTATTGAGATACCATTTGAGAATGACGTTGATTTGTTGGTATGTTTTGGTGTATGATTATGTTGAAATTACATGCTTTAATTGTGAAATAACCCTATAACAAAATTGGATAGACTCCGGGTATAGTTGACATGTAATAATATATACATAGTTTTTTAAAGATTTTATGTTTCCGGGTTAGTCTAATGTGTTTAGGAGATTTGTTTTGTGGCGCTTTACACAATTCTTGAGGAGCAATTGGTTAAGTCATGTTATACACACACTAGATATTTGTTATATTGTGTACCCTATTGTGCTTATGCACTACATTTCAAGGATTCAGATGGATATACATGTACTCATTTACTATTCCAGGTTTGATCAATAAGGGCAATGCTTATAAGAAATATTAATGTTGCTTGAGATGTGAAATTGTTGGTGAATTATCATGTTGGCTTGAGTTGTGCATTGCTATTAAATATGCTATAGCACTTTTTTGTTACACCCCTCACTCGTCTCGACATATGGTATGAATGAGAGATGCTATCGAAAACTTTCCAATTTAAATCAAAAGTTTTCATTTGTAGAAACATTTGTTTCGCAACATATTAATGTTCTTTAAATCAAATTGATAAATTTTAGGAAGACTCAAATATGATTAGAAATCATTTTGGGTCATTATATATATATATATATATATATAGGGATATTGCCAAATCATAAAGCGAGTGTTCCAAACTCTTTTGCTTAAAGGTTAATCAAGATGAGAAAAATAAGAGTTTTACTATAATTTAAAATTTTAAAAAAACTTAAATAAAATTATAGAAATAAGATGATATGGTTTAGGGACTTTATAATCAATTTAAAATTATTTGAAGTGGTTCAAGGGTTATTGGAGGTGCTCGGGACCTGAAACAAACGTTGAAAAAGCACATCAATTTAAAACAGTGTAGTGGCTCGGGCCATGCACTATGGTTACAACACAATTCCCTAGTTGTGCCAATTTAAGTCCTTAGAACTATAGTAATTTGTATTTTGTTTGACTTGTTATGATACCACAGAGACCAAGTACCGATACTAAGGCCCTGGAGCTAAAAATTTCTCCAAAATCTCTCTAAAACATCCCCAAACATTACCATAATATATCAATGAATTTCAAAACATTATAATTCCATTTCTAAACTAATTTAAATGCAAATATAAGACATAAAAACATTCAAACCAAATAACAAAATAAAACTTGATTTAGAAACACCAAAACGACTCAAATTGCAATTCAAGTTTACAAATCCACTATTCAAACTAAAACCTTATGTACATACCAATCTATAATATCAAAGAAATCCAAAATAAAAATGATATACAACGTCAAAATGAATTTTGATGTGAAGCTCACAATTTAGAACCTTAAACTTCTCGACAAATCCAATATCTACATGTTCAAGACAACTAATCCGTGATCTTGAAGAGCTTAGCAAGTATTGAAGGATAAACCTATCCTATTTCTTATTAAGTTTGAGCCCTTACTATGCATGTCATTCTAATTTCATTTAAGCCATGTTTTAATACTACTCGTTGATTCGTTTCAGTATACCAGAATGGAAGGGCTCAATTAATATATGGATGGTTTGTTAACCAATCCATATTATGAAATTCCTATTCAAGACTATGATGGAGAGTTCATAGTTTCTTGACATGTTCATACCTGATTCTCATTTATGGCATTTGTTTCCTATATGAATCATACATTTCATTTTCATTTCTTTGATTAGAGTTATACATGATTCATCGATTTATTTAATATCGCTTAAGGCAAGTTCACTAGGCTACACATTTTTAAAGCATGTTATCCTATTAAATTTTTATTAGTTTACTTATCATTTGCTTTCTTTTTTTTCATCTCATTTAGACCAAGCCCTTTGTTTCATATTGATAAGTTTACATATAATGATTAATATTCATGAGCAAGTTCATTATCAAGATTTTAGTTCATTTATACCCTTTGTAAATTCTAGTAAAACAACTCGGATACACATGACTCCTCCACCACACTAAAGAGAACCAAAATGCTAAATCATAAGGCAACGTAATACATCCCAAAACACTACACCAAGGTGCACGTAAGTGCAAGGCCCGAAGGTGACGTAAAGCGCACATAAGTGCAAAACCTCTAACAGAACTCCAAACATGCTATAAACCTTAATTGCCATGCCAACTGTATCCTAACATTTCACTAAATTTACTAGGGCATGTTATGATCATTACACATATCATATATCCATCTAATCCATCAACGTATCTATTTTTCAAATAGAAAGAGCATAATTAGGCTATTCTTTGCCTATCTCCACACCTAGGCGCCTAAATTCTCACTCATATACATTCAAATCACATAAGTCTTATAATCATGTTCTAATATTTTATACTATGCTTTCCATAAACCAGAAGTAACAAATTCATGTGTTCTTTACTATTATCATAGTCATTATGATATTTTATGTCTATATAGAAAAATTTATATTTCCGTGACCACATACATATTTCTCCACATTTCAAGTTCATATTTATAATAATAGGTTGATTCCATTAACAACCTTAAAAATTTTCAAGTCAATCACAACTTTTTCATCATGGCATATTAATACATTTTTTTAATGTCAATTTTTTCCCTATTCTCACCTTTATACAATAACATATTCATTAGCCATTCCATGGCAACCAAATTCTCATGACATTTTACTAGGAATTTAAAACACCATATATTCTAGGCTTATTAAGTATTAACTTTTCAAGTTACTTATTTCTAACATTTAATACATTTCAATATCATTTTCATATTCATAAATTTTCTTTAAACTTATTAACATAGGTAAGGGTATCCAAGGATACTTACCTTTTTGTATGCCAACATAAAATCATGCTTTCATAAGCTTGAATCCATCCTCAATTAAGCTTGAAACCTCATTTCTTAAGATTTCCTCATTTTCCATACACACAAAATTATAACTAAAATTAACACAAAAGCTTTCTCATAACAATCCATAACAAATATCAAGTTAGGGAGGATAGAAAACACCATATATTACCTTAATGGAGCTTTCTATCACTAGCCATACTTTCTCCCACTAAAACCATCATGAAACCTAGCTAAAAATGGAGGAAATTATAGTAGAAAACTAGCATAGAGGTTGATTTCTAAGTGATTTGAGCAAGAAAATCAAGGTGGGTGATGAGAAATGAAAAAGAAAGAGAAAGAAGCCTGGGGAAGCTTTCTCCCCTTCTCTATGGCTACTATTGACCAAGGGGGGAAATGGGGGTTTCTCTATTTTTTTTTCATCCTTATAAAATACCCATCAAGTGGGCCAAGGCCCATTTATAAAGTTTAAGTCCAAAATTTGACAAGTCATGATCTGGTTCTTTAAACGATATCTAAACGGTCCATGATAATTCTAATTATCGAATATCTCATTTAAACAATATCCCCATTGTAAAATCTTCAAGAACTAACAAAATACCCTTTCATGGTAAATTATGATTTTGCCATTTTTTACTACTTGACACAATTTCTTCATAAAATTAAGCACTTTGTCTAAGTCAATCTCATAATTTGTAATAAAACTTTATTATAAGTCTATAGGTGGAAAAAAATACACATTCGCTCTTTTTCAGTAAAGATGAGAAATTTGTAATTTAGTGTTTATACTATCAAATCTTTTCAATTTGATCCCAAAAGCGATTTCCATTATTCTAATATATTTTCCAAACTATTTCCATGTTAAATAATCTGTAGTACCTATATTTTTTTCTTTGTGGGTACATTGCACTTTAGTCCTCAAACTTTTCAAAATGTGTGATTTAGTCCTTTTTACCACATTCTCACTTCTAAAAATCTTTTCATTAATTTACATCTCCAAAATCAACTTTGCTATTGTAAGAATTCTTTATATGACTCATTTTCCAAATTTTCTCGCAATTTCACTATTTCTAATCCTGGAATAGTGCACGTGTCTTATCAGAAATTTTGGGATATTTCATTTTTAATAGAAGGTGTAAATACTATGGTTTTAATATATATGTTTGATGTCATGATATTTTAAATGGCTTTTCTTTTATGTTCAATAATGCTATGATATTGTATATTAATGTTTGTTTATTAAGCTTTCAATTTAGCTTAATCATAAAGTTATTTAGAAATTGGATATGCATCACTAAGCTTAATGGAAATGCTCAACATGTGGATTTGTGTGTAAGTTCATGAGTTTCATGAGCATTTCTTAGGGACGAGCATCATCATTCTCAAGAGTCTTAGTTGGTCTTTTACTTTTGTAATGTCATTTGCACTTTCTATTAATTTTCTGACACTTTGTTTTGGTGCTTTTGATACTTATGAGGCTTTTATCTTGTTTTAGATGTTGAGCTTTTGTAACGACTCGATTTTAGTCAATTTTGATAAATACAATTTTAAAATCAGATTTCGTAAAATGGGTTAGTTGGGAATTTTTAATCGAAAGATTTACATGTCTTATACAAAATTATAGAATCTATTTATTAAGTGATTAAATGAGAAAAGTTACTAATTATAACACAGGGGCCAAATTGGAAAGTGAGTTATATAGAGAGAATTTATTAAGATTTGAGCAAGCCCTTAAGTGGTAATAAAATCAAGGCCTTAATTGCAATATGGCCATAATTGAAGTTTAATTAGTGTCTAAGCTTCATCTTTGCCATCAAATTCCACTTACTTAGGTGAGACGAATTTAAAGCCCTTGTATTTTGATTAATTAAGCTTAAATTATATGCTAATTACATGTATGTATAGCATGTTAGTAGGAGAGAGAAGTATAAGCCATCATTTTCATCTTCCTCTCTAGCCATCCCTAACAAAGAAAAAAAGAAAGAAAGAAATTTAGTTTTTACATCCTCCAATGTCGTTCCATAAGTACAAGCTAAAGACGATTTTAGAACCTCGAAGGTGAAAAGAAAAAAAAAGGCGATGAACAATTAGCAATTCCAGTTTGTGCTTTCATAATTTACTTTCAATTCATAGCTTATTAAGTAGTAAATTGAATAAGGTAATCTTAATGCTTTGTCTCATAAAAGGTAAGTTAACTTATGACTTGATGACTTGTTAAACTATTGTGTATACGAATATGTATGTTCATGTTTGTGACAGTGTGAAAAATTATGAAAGGATGACAAAGGAAATGAATGTTATATGAATCCATTCATATTAAACATTATGAATGCTCTATTAAACGGTCTCAGATAGTGTTATAGGTATAGATGGCGTGCTATCGAATCCTTTGTATCGAAGTTATCTTTAGCGCCGAGAGCATATCATTTCGGTAGTTCTTTAGAGCCCTGGGGGTCAAGAACTTACCATTTTAGCACTGGTTGCATTACATCAGATAGTTCTCCAGAGCACAAAATGCCCTTGAGAACGTATCACTAGCTTCTGAGAACTAGGTGTCCGTGAGCATATAACGATATAGTGATCTGTATATTCATCCTTTAGTTCGAATTCAGTTAATAAGGGCCAAAACATCAATGTAACATGGATAAAGTACATAGTGATGTATGATTAAGATATGAAAATGTCATATGATTGAGAATGAAATTGAGATATGAAATGAAACAAGTTATTGATAATTTTGATCAGAATGGAAAGCCCTGTGGGCATATCAATATGTTCATATATGATACATAAACCCAACTATGATTTCATGAGAAATCACTAAAGAAATGAGTTTATGAGATAGTAGTCTTCATTATAGATTTCATTACAAATGAATTTATAGCATGTTTACTTATTTAATATGTATATGTATTGTTAACAAATTGTGTTAGCACTATTGAGCTTTTTTGTTCAGCGTGCGGATTTGTTTGTTTTCGTGCGCATGTCACAAATAGGTTTGGTAGAGTTGTGTTGATTGAAACATCCATGACTCTTTTCTTAGCTCAACAATGTTTTTATTGTCCTTTTTATATTAAGTTTTGTGTTGGAATGTACCTAAAGTTATAAGTAGATAATGGAGTCCATTTTTATTGATTTTGAATAGATTGTATTGTTGGAGTTGTAATGTAACATCCTAAATTAGGGGTTATGCGTTTGGAGCATAAATCGAGTGATTAGTAGGCTTTAAGTGTGGTTGGATATATTTTAGGAGTTTTTGAGAACTTTAGGTGAAGGGGAAAAACTTTGGAAAATATTAGAATTTTAAGTAAAAGGGGAATTGGGCTAAGGAGGCTTTAAGAATAATTTTCGGCGTTTTTGGACACAAGTGTTGGCCTGGTAAAGTGGCTTCCATGTGCCACTTAAGCGTTGGAAGTAACGCCAACGAGGGCTCGGGTTCGAAACACGGCAGCAGCAAATGTGTGTTTTATTTTTTTGTTTTGGGCATTAAGGCAAGAGGGAGCTAAGGAAAGAGCTCTTAAAAGAAAATGGGGCGAATTTATATCACAAGAAACCGCCACGGCAGAGTGGCTTGGGGCATGATTTGTAGCTTGCTGGAGCAAAACTGGAGTTCGAACCTTGGGGGCTGCAGGTTAGTGTTTTATTTTTTTCCATGCTGGCGTGAAAGGGGAGAGAAGGAATTGGCTGGCACATGGGATCTTCAAATGGATAAAGTGGTTGTGTTTTCAAAATTCGGTGGGATAATGGATTAATCTTTGGACTTTATTTTTATTTATTAGGTGATAAGGGTGGCCTTTATTTTATTTGTTTTTAAATAGGTGATATAAGGATAAATAGGAGATTAAATAGGGATTTAATAAGTAAAGATAAAGTGGCCGAATATGGGTCTCTTTTTCAAGGCAATTTCGGTCTTGTGGGGGGGAGTATTAGGTGCCGAAAATTAGTGTTCCTCTTTTAGTCTCCCTTGCCCAATTTTAAAGTTAAGAAATCCTCTCTTTTCCTCACTTATTTTTGCTAAGGCCGAAACTTCACCATTCTTTCACCATTGCCGATTTCATACAACCCCCTTCCATACTCTTTTTCTTTCTCTCAAACATCAACTCTACATTATTGTTTGGAGGCCGAATATTCCAACTTCAATTGTTAAGCCATAGTCAAATAACAAGGTGCTCTATTCTCTGTTTTTTTTCTGCCGCAAGTTTTAGAGACCAAAGTATCATAAGTGGTAAGTATTTAAGTATTCGATTTGTTTCTTTTTGTGTGATGAATCCAGTGAGTGAGGCCTTGATTTTTAGAGCATGGCCGAATGTCTTAGTGCCATTAAGTGTGTCCTTTTTGTGTGTAGCCGAAGGAAGGAAGCACTAAAGGGTTCTTCCGGGATTCGATTCATCAAGGTAAGCCTATGTAGTTTCAGCCAAGGGCCATTCTCATGGATTATTACTAATAGTCGATCCTAACAATGGATAAGTAGGGAGTTCGACAACTTCTAAGACAATGAGCGGTTTCGGGATTTAGATCCGTAAGGTAAGGCAGTAGTGATTTTCGGCCATAGGCCATTTTATAAGTTTAGGTATGACCGATTGTGTATTATGATTTTTAGGGGCTAATCGACAAGTAAGCAGAGTATCGGGATTCTAGATCGTGTTAGATTCGAGTAGTTCAGAATTTCGCTAGAAAGTCAGGTGTGTGATTAACCCACTGTTTTTCGGGTTTATGGTTTATTGTATGTGTTGTGTAAATGCTAATACGTGCAGTGGCGATTGTGAATGGTTACCCTTAAGGGGTATATCGATAATCAGGTTAGTATTATCTGTTGATAAGAATGTGAAAGTGCCGATGTGAATGTGATAATGCCTATAAAAATGTGATTGTGCGCTTTAATAACATGTGCATGCATTTATTATTATTATGCCACTATTACATGCTTGCATGTGCATGGGTGGGATATGGATATGAAGGAAAGGGTGTACATTATGTATTGGTCCGATGTTAGCCTTGTGCTACATTGGCGCTTGATGTTAGCTGTGTGCTTCATCAAGGAGGTGTTGGCTAGGTGCCCACCTCGGCGGTTGATAGTGTGTGCATCGCCGTGGGTGAATGATATGTGGGATCACTTAGGTGATCGGTGGCTCAACCACGGCCTTGAGCAACAAGTCCGCCAAGGTAAGACATGTGGATCACTATGTGATCGGTGGATTAGCCACGGCCTTGAGCGGCAAAGTCCGCCAAGGTAAGATATGTGGTTCACTATGTGAACGGTGGATTAGCCACGGCCTTGGGCGAAGTCCGCTAAGGTAGGAGTAACGGATGGACCCTAGGTTGGGTTGGGCTTCATAATTGCATAACTTTGCATATTATTTTGATTTGTGGATTAATGTGAAAATGGGCTAGGCCCAGTTGATATGTGGATTATTAAGAAAAGGGCCAAGCCGATGATATGAATGTGGATCATTGTGGAAATGGGCTAAGCCCGGTATGTGGAAATTTTGTGGTTAACTCCTATTATATGAATGTGATATGAATATGGGCCAAGCCCGAATGTGGTAGTATGTGAATATGATACTTGATATCCGATATATGGGTTAATATGTGGTTAACATGTGGGTGGAATTCGGTGGTTTAATTACACACCGAGTCCGTGTGACTCACCCAAATATTTTATCAAACATCGCAGGTGATATGATGATCGGACCGGGTTGGAGTGGATACGAGGTGACCCATGCAGAAGATAATTTAATTAATTAAGTATTTATAGTTTCAGTATTTTGATTAAGTCTTTATTGTATTAAGGCCCATTAAAGAGTTTAAGGTTGTTTAAGTATTTTTCATTAAGTTTAATTATTATATTTATTATGGATTGACAATTTAAATATTAATTGCAAATGATTTTATTTTCTTAAGTGGGTATAATAAAGTTTTGAATCCGGTGTTTTCATAATAATTTAATTTTTACCTGGAATATTTTAAGTCACGAAAAGGTTTTATTAAAGGAAACAAATTTTTAACGATTTTTACTCTTAAGTAAGAATATTTTCGAACGTGTTCCGCAGTGGCATTTCAAATTCGGTCGTAGTGAATGGGCCGGGTTTGGGGTGTTACATGTAACCTAAGCTATGTGTCTATGTGTTGATCATATCTAGGCATGTTGATATGTTAATCATGCCATAGTTTTTTTTTTTGAAAAAAGACCTAAAAGGTCAACTTCAATTAATAGCATCAACCATTACAAAATCATGGATTGTCGTAAGGTAATCCATCCCAAAATTCAAGTTACAATTGTTTGTTATAGCATACTTGCTCATAAAATTTGTAGCCTTATTACAATTGCGATTGACCCACTTGAACTTCGCATTATTGAGCATATCCTTGAGCTTAAACAGATCATTAATACGATGCCCCATAATAGTGATGTCCACTCTCCGATTCCTTATTCTGTTGGCCAGGCTTGCGCAGTCTGTTTCGAAAATAACATTAGCAATGTTCAGGGATCTCGCCACTTTAAAAATTTCTTCAAATGCATATAACTCAGCCCACTCGACCTGCATCCTATCCACTTTAAAATCGTAACTCCCACCCATAACAAAACCCTCAGAGTCACGTGCAAGGACACCAAACCCTATTTTGTCGTTAATAATAGCTGCATCAAAATTAATCTTAACTTTATCAGTAGGTGGTTTCTCCCACTTTTTATCCATCATGTGAGGCGGTAAGATTGGTTTGTTGATCATGTTGTGGATACAGAACTCCTTACTAAGACTTTTAGCTCTCTCTCAAATAACCCAAGCAGCTTCCTCCTTGCCTCGAAACAACATATTATTTCTATTATTCCAGCTGTTCCATAAAATGGTGATGAAGTCAGCCATGGATTTCTTATCCAGAATCTTCATTGCTTCTTCTTGCCAATCAATGCAGCTGGATAACTCACTATTAATAATTCTACCATTGAGGCCCCAATGGTAAGAATACCACTAGCATTTGGGCAGTCCTTGAGAGCGTGAACAAGGGTTTCTCTCTTTTCATCGCACCTAAAGCACTCTCTGTCATCAGTCTGGTGAATCGATGCAATCTTGTCTTTCTTAGGGAGGAGCTCGTGACCCAGTCGCCAAGCAAACACCCTAATTTTCGGGAGAGTTTTAAGTTTCCATATTATCTTCCAAAAAAACCTATTAGGCCCTATGCCCACTTTTTTTTGAGAAGGAGCCATAAGTAAGCATTAGAAGTATAGTAACCATGAGGGTTTTGGAACTAGATCATGTTATCATTTGGGCCGTTGGGAAAAAATGAAGGTTACAAATTTTCTCCCCTATGCAGTTGCCATATATTTTATGAAATCTATTAATATTCCAGCACGTGCTTTCCTTATCCCAAAGCTCGTGCACTTTCCTTTCATATACATTCTGACCACTTTCATGTATTCACTCATCGTTGAGCCCTTCGAAACCCCAGTTGTCCTTGTGGATATCAAAATTTCCACCATTCCTAATTTTCCACCCAAAACCATCTTTGAGGATTCTCGCAGCAGTAACTATACTGTTCCATGTGAATGATGGTTTGTCAATCTTTTTGGAATAAAATATGTTACCCTCGGGGAAGTATTTAGAATAAGGACCCCATAGCATAGTGTGTCCTTGATCTTGAGTAGCCTTCACACTTGTCTGCCAAGAAGAGCTATGTTGAACAGTTGAATATCTCTAAATCCTAGCCCTCCCATTTCTTTCGGCATGCACACTTTGTCCCAAGCGAGCATAGCCCACCCACGCCCTTTATCTTTGCATGCCCACCACATTCATCGTATCTTTTCCTGCATCTCCTGGACAGTACCCCTAGGTGCGAGAAAAACAGACAAAACGTAAGTTGGCAAGGATTGTAATATAGATTTAACAAAGATTTTTCTTCCCCTGTAGGAGAGGAGTCTTGTTGACCAACTATTAATCCTGCATGAGAAACAGTTAATAATGCTAACAAAAGCCTTAGATTTTTTCTTTCCAACATGGATGGGGAGACCGAGATAATTGTCTAAACTTTCAACAACTTTTATGCGAAGCATGTTGCCCAACATTCGTCATTAGTCCATGGGAGTCTTTGAGCTAAATAATACCATAGACTTTTCCAAGTTTATTTGTTGACCTGAAGCAAGTGTAAAATATCTGAGGATTCTCATGAAATCCTCAACTTCCTTTTTGTAACAGCCCATTTTCAGTGAGATCGGAACAGTGGTCTCGGGACCACAAATTCGAGTCAAAAATAAAAATTTATTTTATTTTATTTTATTTTATGGTTGGTATCATGATAGGAAAGTCACATGAAAATTTTGATACGAAAATTTTACCGATTGTGTGTTTAATTAGGGAAAGGACTAAATTGCATAAAATGCAAAAGTTGAGTTCTAGTAGCTATAGGTATCAAATAGCTATGGAATTCAAAAATTAAGGTCCTTATATGGTAATTAGACCATTGAAGAGTAGTTAGTAGATATTTTAATGTCCCATCCGTGGAAAAATTAGAAAAGGGTAGGGACTAAATTGGAAATCAATAAAATTAATAGATGATAATTAATTAAAAAGAAATAAATCATCTATTTTCATATCATCTTCCCCAATTTTTCTATGGAAACCCTAATAGAGAGGAAGAAAACTTTTCAAGATTAATAAGGTATGAAATCAAGTCTCATTTTTAGTAATTTCTACATTTTTGGAATCGAGATAGTCTAATCTTTCTATTTAGGGGATTTATTTGAAAAGTTATCAAAGTATGAAATTTGGGTCATGGATGAATATGCTGAAAATTAGAAATTTATGGTAGAAAATGAAAGGTTGTTCATAGATAAACAACTTTTACAAAGCATTTTTTGACGAAAACTTGACTTAGGGACTAAAATGAAAAAGTGGTAAAACCCATGGAAAATTCTAAAATTTGTGAAATGTATGTGCTGTAAATGTAGTATATAAATTTCGGCTAGGCTTGGAAAGAGGGTTAAATTTCATGAATTTCATTTTCCGAGCCTAGGGACGAAATCAGAATTTTTGAAAAGGATAGGGGCAAAATGGTAATTTTGCCTAGGATGTAATAGAATGCAAATGTAAATGAAATGTTATAGATTAATAGTTAAATTTATCCATATAGATCCTGAAAGACCAACTACGGAACTAGATCGAGGCAAGCAAAAAGTTTCGGATTAGTTGACATTCAAATACGAACCATTTTCAAGGTAAGTTCGTGTAACTTAAATATATATGTTAATATGCTTGAAATGAATTGTATGATTGTGTGAGCTGATATATAAATAATGAAATGATCCTAAGTTGTGAAATATGGACAAATTGTCATGTTTCGATTGAATGTTGAAATTCGATGGATTAAGGTGATTTCTTGAATAAGAATAATATTGCATATGTTGCAGATAGAATTTAGCCCGGACGGGTAATTCTAATGTAAGCCCTCTTGAGCTTTTGATATAGATTGGATTTAGCCCGGACGGGTAATCCAAATTAAGCTCTCTAGAGCATATGCTACGGATAGGATTTAGCCTGGACTGGTAATCTTGTTGTAAAATGTATGGCTCAAGAGTGTGCCTTTTTATTTTGTACCCTAATGGGTACTTTTGCACATGAGTAGATTACCCGAACATCCATTGAAGTTTCAATAGTTCGATGGAAAGGACTCTTGAAGTATGGAAAGGTGAAGGTGAATGAAAGTTTATACTATGATAAGCTCATCTATGTTTATTTGATATACATATGAGATTATGTGACTAACTTGTTTGAATAAGTGTATGTGCTTAGGTAACTTACCCAAAATCGATGGATTGTGTATTGTGTATACTTATATTAATAAATATAACCGGTAAGTTTATTTCCCGTTATACGGACTTACTAAACATAAAATGCTTACCCTGTTTAATTTTCCCTATTTTATAGTGCTCAAAAGCTCGCGAAGGTTGGAAGTCGGTCGGAGCAGTCATCACACTATCCACTCTCTCATTTTGGTATAATGGCATGTATAAGCTTATTTGGCCAATGGTGGCTTGTAATTGTTGTTTTGTAATCTAGCCATTGGAGTGGCTAGTGATGGCCTAAGTTTGGCCAGTTTGAAGTAATATTTTGGTAATCACATAAGTGCTTATTATGTGTTAGTTTGTTGGAAATATGTTAGCATATAAGTTTATAATAAGAGTAAGTTTATATCATTTGATGCATGAGATAATACCACATGATTAATGTCTAATTTTATGTGAATATGATGTTGGATTGGTGGATATATGCTTGTGAGTTTTGGTGCAGGAAAATGGTAAGTTTTGGGTGACAAATAAGGCTAGAAATGGCTTTATTTTGTCCACACGGGTAAATACACGGGCGTGTGGCCTGGCCGTGTGTCCCCTGCACCTAAAAAAAATTTAGAAACATAATGCTTAGAACTGGGCACACGGGCAGAGACATGGGCGTGTGTCTCAGTCGTGTGGTTGACACGGCCATGAACACGGGCGTGTTACACGGCCGTGTGAAAACTGTACCTAAATTTCAAAAATTAAATTCGCTACACGGCCTAGCACACGAGCGTGTGACTTGGCCGTGTGACTTCAATTTCTTCATGCTTGCAAGTCAGAGAGTTATAGGGGTTAGGGACACAGGCGTGGGTGACCACATGGCCTGATCACACGGGCATGTCCCTAGACCACACGGGTGTGTGAGCCCTACAACCTTGGAAATTTTTTTGAAATGTCGCGAAAAATTTTATGAGTTTCCGATTAAGTCCCGACTTGATTCTAATGCTCGTATTGGACCTCGAGGGTCCAATTAAGGGACATTTTGACTGATCTCGGTAAATAAATAGTAATCTACGTAAATTATTTGTAAAATGTTTTGACTTTTTTGGTAATACTATGAAACCCTTTTCCGACGACTGATACGGGTTAGGGGTGTTACACTTTTTGTTGTTCCTAATAAAAAGAAGAGCATCGTCAGCGAAAAATAAGTGATTTACACGAGGGCCATTTCGGCTAGCCCTAATTCCTCTAATTAGGTTGGCTTCTTGAGCATTTAAAAGCATTCTCGAGAATGCTTCCATACAAAATAAAGATAGGTAAGGAGAGAGGGGATCCTCTTGTCGAAGACCTCGTTCGGGAATAGTAGTCTCCGAAAGAGTCGTGTTACATTTCACCACATATTTTACCATTTTAACACATTGCATGACTTTATCGATCCAAGCATCTTCAAAACCCATCTTCTTCATAACTTTTTCAAGGAAATTCCATTCCACCCAGTCATGCGCTTTGCTCATATCGAGCTTAATGACGAGCCCTTTGTTCAGACCATTCTTTGAGCTTTAGAGATAGTACATCATCTCATGGGCAATAAGAATGTTATCATGGATCATCCGGCCCGGGACAAAGCTGCTTTGGTTCTAACTGATGCAAAAAGGGATAGTGGTCTTCAAACAGTTCGCTAAAACCTTCACAATAATCTTGTAGATCACCCTGCATAAACTTATAGGTATAAAGTTAGTCATGTCTACAGGGTCTTTAACCTTAGGAATAAGCACAATAATCATTTCATTAATACAAAAGATATCATTGTTGCTATCTAAAATTTCATGGGAAAGTTTAAGGACATCTTTACCCACAACCTCCCAATTCTCTTTAAAGAAAATCCCCGAGAGGCCATCAATCCCCAAGGCTTTGTGCGGATCCATGTGGTTGAAGGCATCAATGATTTCTTCATCTGTGAAGTGCTTAGCCATCTTAGCATTCATATCTTGAGTAACCTTAATTTGAATGTCGTTGATATAATTCTCAACATTTTGAGCAGCAATAGACTTAAACAGTTTACTAAAATAGTCTTCAGCAACTTTGCTAACATATTGTATGCCATAGTTTAAGTAAGTTAAAAGGGATATGAATATTATGCACATGAATGATGAGTCACTTACTTGGCAAGTAAGTTAACCTTGTAGTTAAGTATAGTGACAATTTAGAATGATTGTTTCCATGATGTTTGAATGTGTTATTGTGAGTGTACATGGTGTTTTTTTTTAAGTATAACAAGTGATGGTTTTGAATTGGTGATGTTAAGGGTCAATTTAGGTTAGTTTTGAGGTGATTTTTTAGGTTCTAGCATAGTTGTATCTATATATGTGCTAAATTGTATCGCAACAAGTAAGTTAGTGAAAGTAAAAGTGTACGATAGCAGGGACTTGTATCGGTACAAATTCTCACTTGTACTTATACAACTATGACAGAACATTGTCCCTCCCTTGTTTTGAGTTATTTCGACTCCTAGAGACCCGTGCTAGGTCCCAA